>JABWPP010000049.1:27733305-28345805 GCA_016920855.1 Puya raimondii
ATATATATATATATATATATATATATATATATATATATGTATGTATGTATTCAATTCCTTCTAGATTCTTGTTTGTTATGAAGTCCCTATATTCAAAGAAGCCAACTATTGGCTTGCATATGCTCTCCTAGTCACCCTGGCCTTAACTCCCTTAAAAATTCCATCACTCACATGGCCCACATGACTCCCCTAATTCCAAGTTGTATTCGAAAGTCATACCATAGTAAGAGATTCTAGAAGCCCAATTTGGACCGGCACCTCTCTCTCTCTCTCTCTCTATCTCTTAAAGCATTCATCATATACTACTAATTTAGATTTTTCTAAGAGAACGATTGTTTCACATGTTTTCAGAGCACAAGGTTCAAAATCTAGTGTTTCATGTGCGTAATTTTAAAACGCCTCAACTACTTAGCTGAGGGTTTCTGAGAAATTGAAGTTGTTTCATATTTTATTAATTGGAGTAGAAGATCAAATTCTATCATGTAATTTTCTCTCATTTTATTACAAAAATAATATCTTGGACCTACTTAAAAGTCTCAAATCAGACATGGCGCACTCTCTCTCTCCCCCCTTCACTCTCTCAATAGCAAAACAACGCCAACTAGTAAACTGACAATTCTTAGCGCAAGTGTCAAAAACTTAATGATTAGTATCCGAGGTTTTAATTTCAAAATTTAGTTGCTTCACATTTTTAATTAAATTTATTTTTATAATAAATGAACGAAGCAGGTATGCGACTCTACCTCTCTCTCTCTCTCTCAAAATATTAAAACACCACAACTAATAATTCAAGATTTCTAAGGAATGGAAGTTGTTTTACATGTTATTAGAGGCAAAAGATGACAAACTTAAAGTCTTTGTGGACACATGGTATTACGTAATTTTCTCTCATTTTGATTTAGAATTCATATCTTGGACCTACGAAAAGTCTCGAACTAGACACAACTCTCTCTCTCTCTCTCTCTCAAACTCTATAAATAACCACTCCTTCACTTGCATACCCAACCAACTCATATAATTAGTAACTTAGTTACCTGCAGAGCCCCAGAAACACTTCAGAAAAAACTTTTCTCAAAAACACTCAAGAAAACCATGGTTTCTGGGAGCATCACAAAGGAGGAGACGTTCTCCGTCGACGTCAAGAGCCTGTGGAAGGTCGGTGCCGCCGAAGATCATATCTACCTGCCCAAGATCGCTCCCACTCACATCGCGAGCGTCGACGTCGAGGGGAGCGGCGGAGCGGGAACTATCAAGAAAATCAACTTCACATCAGGTTTAAGAATCACAAGCCCTGATAAATTGAATTATATATCATTAAGTAGTAAATTTAGTTACTGCTGTGAAGTTGTTCTCAATGATATACGATAAATTTAGCCCCCCAAAAAAATTTATAAATGTCCCCAGCAAATTTATATTTGCAGAAATTGCCCTCTCTATCACACGAGCGTCATGCTGGACAAGGAGGGGTCCTATGAGCGTTTTTAAGTTGAATGCGGTGATCCAGTCACTGTATTTAAATATGATGATTGAGCTGACGTGTTCCTTTTGTGTTTGTTTTCACCGTATTTTTTAATTTTCATTGCCCCTAAGTCAAAGAATAGGGACTAAAGTGTACATATGAACAGAGTAATCCAGTCACCGTATTTAAATACAATGATTGAATCACCGTGTTCAACTTATAACATGGCCCTTTCCTGTCTAACGTAACAGTACTCGCGGAGCAGAAAGAAGATTATTTATGCAAATATAAATTTACTAGAACCATTTATTAAAAAAATATTGAGGGGGCTAAATGCAAAAAAAAACTCATATAATGGGGAAGAAATTACATGAGAATAAAGGTTAGACATGACACTAATTCTGTGAAATATCAATTATTTAATTTGGTATTAGAGTGAAAAAAAAAAAAAAAAAAAAGACCTTCTGGTTAAGACATTTTTGAGCTGGTCTGAAATACTATACATTAATAACACATGCAATAGAGTTATTTTTTATGTTCAAGCATTCGTCTCGACGATCAATACCGTTATTTGAACTTCTAAGATATTAAATTTTATAATTTTTTGGTATCATATACTTAATTATCAAGCAGCTTCAAAAATCACAATTTTAACAGTCTGTATGGAGTATTTTCTCATCTAACGGTACAAAATAATCCAAATTGATTGATTTTTGACAGAAAATACTTTTAACTATTTAGAATAATATCTACGACTTCAATGAATTTAAAATTTCAATCCCCTATTCTTAGAATGTTGGTCAATTTTGACGGTTTATCTTTTGGTGACCGGATGGCTTAAAATATGATTTTCAAAAATCATAAAATTCGGTTCCTAACCTATTCAAATATTCTAGATTATTTTTAAATAGTTACGAGGAGATTCCATTATCAAAAACTAAGTCTATATATAGCACAACTGCCTTGTGCTATTAATAGTATTGTAGCTTGGCTAGAATATATTTATTAGTTCCAAGCATATTGACTATATTATAAATATAATAATGGATTATTCTACATACAATTGCTATTAATCTAAATGAAGTGAGACCCATTATTATTGCTTTTTTTATGACATGCAACAAATATAACAAATTAGCCTCAATTTAAATGTAATAATAATGCACTATTATTTCTCTTTCATTGGTATTATGTCCCTCTTTCTTAATTAAAGCACCAACAAGTTGAACCAAGGAATTTCCTTCCATGTATAGATGATCTACAATAATTTAGATGCATATTTGATCCTTTAACTAAAGAAGTAATAATAACACAGCTATCTCTACTAGGATTTGATCAGATTTATTGAATCTAGTCAGATTCAGTCAGTAAGTTATCACTAGATTCAATGAATCTGTCTACTATCGAGAATCGGCTTTGTTAGTAACATCATGCACTACAAGAAAACTATTATTTTGTGGGGCAACATTTCACCACAAAAAGTATACATTTCGCCACAAAAAATTTTTTGTGGCGAAATAATTTCGGCCACAGCGTCGCCATAATAACCCCGCTATTAAAAATTATTGTGAGGAAAAAACTTTCGCCACAAAAAATTTTTTGTGACGAAAATGTTCGCTGCAGATACTATTTTACATATTGTGAAATAATAGTTATTAACGGAGAAAGTAAATCGCCACAAAATCTAGCAAAAGGCTCTATTGTGACGAAACAAAATCGCCAAAGTAAATAATCTAAACATTTTATGACAATTTTTTATACTTCTACATAGATGGCTAATGCGTTTATTGTGATTTTTTAAAAATCGCCGCTATTTCATTTTTAAGATATTCGCAAAGAAAATTTGCGGGAAAAATATAAAAATTCCCACAAAATGTTTACCTTCAACGGAGTTTTCTAGTTGGTCACAGAAAAGTCGCCACAAAAAATTATATTTCTTGTAGTGATGCTTTAACTTCGTATGTCGAATTTTATGCAGCTGTGCCAGGTGTCACCTTCTTTAAGAGTCGTGTACTAGTGCTCGACGAGGCGAACTACGTGTTCAAGTTCGAAGCTATCGAAGGAGGCAAGATCGGCGAGAGGTTCACGTCGCAAGTGTTCGCGTTCAAGTTCGAGGCCGCGGGCGAGAACTCCTGCATCATGAAGATGAAGGCGGAGTACGACACCATCGGCGACAAGCCCCTCGACGCCGAGGAGGAGAAGCTCCTCGTGGAGAGGACCTTTAAGCTGTTCAAGAGAGCAGAAGAGTACTTGCTTGCCAACCCTGGAGTTGTTGCTTGAGTGTATCTCTTCTGATCAGTCTCCAAAAGATATACATGCACGAGATTTTTATGTAGAGGAAGTTGAGTGGTTTGCTTTGTGTGTTCGGTGTGTTATCTCCTGAGAGCTATTCTCAGTGCTTTGTGTGTGATTGGTACAATAAAGAGGTGGCTAAGTCATTTATGTCACCTAAAGTAATTATGAGTGTGCCTTAATTTTACTAGTATTTGTAAGTGATGTACCCAACTTTGGTTTTGTATGAATATAAGAGTACTTATATATGTGGCAAGGGCCAATTTGACCCTGCTTTGGATGTGATTTTATTTTATGAAGTGACATCTAAGTAGTGTTATTAGAAGAATTACTTTAATAAATTTCTCCCAAAAGCTTCTGTATGCAGTAAATCAGAAGCTGCAAATTCAAACTATCATTTTTGTCCCTCAAGATTTTTTTTTTTTTTTTTGCTACAATAAAATTTTGAGATATTAGAAAAAATTTATAGGCAGCAGACACTTACAAACTGGATAGCCAACGCATCTAGAAATCGAGTTCGGTTGATTTTTTTACAAGCCTTCTCAGATCAATCTTGTGTTTGACGTTTCTGGATTTTCCACGAGCCTCGTCTTTTTCTGCTTATCGCGTCTCGAATGTGAAAAGGGCTATCAGCCTCGTCTTCTCCCACTCTTCGTGCCTGGAATTCTCTTATATGATGAATATTACGATGCACTTTTCGGAACAAATTGAGGAGAGATATGTAAAGCTGAATAGATAGGTTTGAACTCAAATATATTTGAATTCAACCTTATCTACTCTCCACCCCGCTCAACCTTATCTGGAATATATCCAGTCGATTCCAATGTGAACGAACCATATCGGATCAAACCAAACCTGATTGGATTTAACCGAATCCAATGTGGACACACCATATAGCATTACTAGACTTTTCTCATCTTTGAACACTCCATTGTACTACATATAATTTTAATCTATTTCCTATCAGATCGATTTTTTAAATAACATGACAGCGCAGTCGCAGGTTAATCCTCCCCATTAAAACTATTTCTATGTTGTTTTTTTTATAAAATCGGTCTTATGAATAACATGATATTAGACCTATCCTAAGCATATCATGCATGATATTAATTTTTTAAAATATATTTTTGGTAACATTTTCTATCTTTAAAAAGAGTGTTCAATGATCAGAAAATAGCCCGAGTATATATCATACAAGTATCAACTTAGACCACTTAAAAGCTAACTTAGAAACTATGATACGAGATCCCGAGTTCGAATCCTAGTTGATTCACATTTTCAGCTAAGTTTATTTCTAAAAAGAAATAAACGAAGCGGGTAGCATGCTACCTTTCTCTGAAAAAAGAAACTATGATACGAGACCATTTATCAACTCATTCTCGTGAAGCTTTATTTTTGAATTTAATTTTTATCCAAATATATTTTTAAATTTATTTGAGCCAAATTGAATTTCCAGATTGAAATTGAAGTAAATTTTTTTGGTGAACATTTTTTTTTTTTTGTGAACAATTTTTTTTTAAATTTTTGAGAGAAATGCCCAAAAGCAATATTAGGGAGAGATCATGGGCTTTCTTATTTTATTTTGTACTGGCTCGGCCCACAATAATCCAATATCACAATTGAGTGGTGGCTCAAATAAGGGGAAAAAAATTTTGGAACCACTTAAACTTTGTCTGATTTATAATTCACTATATAAACAATTAAGCGTTGAAGTTTACTATCTGAATAATGATTCTATTGCAATCGACCACATAAACCTTGTTCATTAGGAAAACTGTATGGAAGGAGTCTAACTTCTTCTGGAGTCAAAAACATATCTGTAAAAATCCTCTGCATCGAGTTTTCCCGTGAGATTTCGTGATCTTTGTAATAGTTTCTCTTCGTAATCAATGTTCACTTTGGAACCAACTGATAGTTGTAAATCCTAACTCTTTCTATCCTTCTCCTAGTTACGCAGTCGTATGCGTGTCACGTACGCTGATCATTTTACTAAAAATATGTCTCACATGCAACGACTCTAAACCTGGCAATCTCAACTCACACCAGTAGGTACCGACAGATTACTCGTAAATTTGTCGGTATGGGTACTAATTTTTTTAGCCAAAAAATTATGAATAAAATGTGCGAGTACCTGTTAAATTATTGGTGTTTTGAGCAACCCGCAAGTACCCACAAATACACGCATATATAATTTTTTTAAAAAAAATAGAAAAGTGAATGCTCCTTTTGTTTATCTATCCCTAGAACCTTAACACTGACCGCCTCTAGCGCAAGTGGCAAAAGACTTGCTGGTTGGTACTGAGATCTCAAGTTCGAAACCTAATATTTTAGGCGACAGATAGGCACAAGATGTTAAGAAAGTTAAGTATTCTAAGACTAGATTAATTTTAAGATGGCAACCCTCCTAGAAAGCGGAGCATCACAATTATAAAGAAGCGTACAAGAAAAAAAGCATTATTGGCCGAAAGAAGTGATGGCCGTGGAAAGCTCTAGAGCAAGAGAGACAGAGAAAGAGAGAGAGGGGCTTACTA
Source organism: Puya raimondii (assembly GCA_016920855.1). Lineage (NCBI taxonomy): Eukaryota > Viridiplantae > Streptophyta > Magnoliopsida > Poales > Bromeliaceae > Puya > Puya raimondii. The sequence continues at coordinate 27,739,588 of JABWPP010000049.1, forward strand.
AAAAAATTACTTTATAAAACTGAACTGCTACGTGCCTTACACATCGTCCATCCAAACATTCGGAAACTTTTTTAATAATTTTCAATATTTAAAAAAGAATATTTACGTCTTAGTAGATGAATAGGATGTAGATATTAGCATAAAAACTAGTGTCTTTTAGCTCACTAAGTCTATGGTGCATCCGAATCCGTCAGACATTCAGGTGCGGCAGAATCAAGTGATTGAGACCATCAAATTTTCAGACGGTCCAACAAAAGTGCTGCTGTCATGGAATTCGCTCGTCCCAGGTGTGCGGTCTGCTAGCCCGCGCCGCAAAGCACTGCTGCGGCCGAAAGTACCAGAAACTGCTTTCCAGTTTCCAGCACTAGGGACCGTTTGGTTGCATGTAGTTGCAACTGCACTGTAATTGTAACTGCATGCAAATGCAAATTCGGAATTTGGTTTGATGTATTTAACTCCAATTGCTGCAATAGGAACTACAGAAGGAGGCCCAACTGCAGCAGTTCGAATTACGCAAAAATTAGCCGCAGTTTCAACTGCAGCAGTTGGAGAGAGTACCTTTAAACAAAAGATATGCTTACCTTCTTAATTATTTTTTAAATAAAAAATATTATTTTTTTTTACATTGGAGGTAATCTCACTATCATATATATATAATATAATAAAGTTTTAAAAATCATTTCTCAATTACATGCAACCAAATAAATTATTTATAGTTGCAACGCTTTCTACTATATCCAACCAAACAGGATGCATGTAATTGCAACTGCTGTATTTTCAACTGCATGCATCTTTAACTACACTGTATTTATAATTACATCTAAACAAACGGTCCCTCTAGGTAAGAAAAGTCTATTTGGAGGGAAGAAAAAAAAAAGGCAGTGGGGGCAAATCAACCACTGCAATGCCCAAATAAATAAAAAACAAAAAAAAATCTTCTCTGTAACAATTATACACTAGTGAAGACCCGTGCGATACCGCAGATATAAATATATTTTAATAATATATTTTAATTTATATTTTTATATTTTTTATAGACACGCGAGACTCAAAATCTCGTGCTAAAGAGCAATTGGGATGTACTATTAAACCAAAATTGGGATTAAAAGGGGATGGGGAAAGCTTGAACCCAATTTGACTTTGAAAATCTTTTTCAATACGAAAAAGATAATAGATCTTTGGGCTTCGATTACCGAGGAATAGTCAATGACCAAGAAAAAAATTGAATAGCTTCCTTCAAAACGGCTTCTGCTTGCTCGGTGAATGATTTTCCTACCCCCAGAGGTAAAGTAAGGGGCCTTCCCTTCCCTTTTTCATGGCCTTTTTTTTTCTTTTTCTTCGCAATAACATTAGTTTTGGATCTTCCAAATCATTCCCGCAGAAATCTTTCTCATTATCATAGTGGATCCTCCGAAAAATTTATAATTCTTCCGTTTTACTGGATGGAATTTCAAAGAATTTCACGTTCTTCCTTTCGGGAAGGGAGGATTAGGGAAAAGGAGGATCCGGACAAAATAGATGAAATGGACTAACTCTGGTCATTGCGGAATGCAAAATTTCACGTATTAGGGGAATCGACTCGATCATCAGATTATAAGTTCATTCCATCCGACTTCTGCAGCTATAGGTTTGCATTTTTACCCATCCCGAATTGGATCCAAAATTAGTTTTATAAATCTAATTATTAATTAAATAAAATTTATATAAAAATAATTTAATGTTTATATCTATTTAAATAAAAATGATTAAAATTGGTATATGTGCAACATACGTAAATTTATATAACAGGTTATTAGTAATTAAATTATTTAGCAATTAAATTATTTGGTAAAGATTTATATAAAAAAAATTGAGATAAATCTATTAAATTAATTTAAATAAATCAATAAATAAAAGAGAAATAAAATAGTAGAAGAAATTGTTTAATAAAATTAATTAATTAATGAGTCCGGCTACTATACTATCGATAGTACTAAGTTCTTGGTGCTTTCGAGTTTTCTGCCGTTAGATCTACCATTTGATCATTTTCACCCGTTAGATTATATTATTCAACCAACCACCCACTCAACCCTAGGGGACCACTATTATTCTAACCGCACATCCTTTCATTCAACGGCCAAAAACTCGATAGTACCGAGCACTTGGTACTATCGATAGTATAGTAGCATAATTCTTAATTATATATACACACACAGAAAATCTTATTCCAGAAATTTAAATTCTGTATTTTTTTTTATACATCGACATTTTACGTCATTTAGATTATATCTATCGGATTAGATTTTGCTACGCAATTTATTACATATATTATTAATAAAATTAATTAATTATACTATATATACAATTAATTAATTTTATAGGGTTTAGGGTTAGGGTTTAGGGTTTAGGTGTTTAGCGATTTAAAATTTTAAATTTTGAAGTTTAAAATTTGAAAATAAATATTAGAAAATTTTAATTTTTGAAATTTGAAATTTAGAATTTAGAATTTAGAATTTGATATTTGAAATATAAAATTTGGAATTTGAAAGTTCGAAATTCGAAATTATAAAATTTATACTATCAATAGCACCAAGGGCTTGGTGCTATTAGTTTTTTAGCCCTTGGATTGAGAAATATGCGGTTAGGATGATGTGGGCCCCCTAGGGTTGAGTGGGTGGTTGGTTGAATAGTATAATCTAACGGGTAAAAATAATCAAAGGGTTAAATCTAACGGTGGAAAACTCGATAGCACCAAGCCCTTGGTGCTATCGATAGTATCCCAGCCGGACTCTATATATATATATATATACATATATATATATATATATATATATATATATAATATAGGGGAGAGAGAGAGAAGTCGAGGGTTGGGAGGACACTTGTCACTCTAAGGCCTCCCAAACCCCCCTTTAATGTAGAAAGAAAAAAAAAAGAAAAAATAGAAGAAAGAATAGAAAATGATTAATGTAGAAGAATAAATGAATTGAGTTTCTGTACTTTTCAAAGCACAGTATTTGTGCTTGTGCTTTCTTAGCCGTCCGATTGCTTCAAGATCCGTGCAATATTTAACGATGTGTTCCGTTAAGTCCTTTTTATTAACGTTGTACGAATTTTAAGACGATCATCCGACGGCTAAAAAATTACAAACACAGATGTTTCTGTGCTTTTAAAAGTATATAAGCTCATGAACTCTTATTAAATATATCTTAAATAAAATTTATTATTAATATTATAAGAGGTCTAAACGAAAGTAAAATGTTAATTTTATTTTATGAGGGTGTATATGAAATATTTTGCTCTAACATAATGAAATGTTGTGGTACCTTCTTGATATGATTGGGACAGAAAGAGGATTAGGTGCCCAAATGAAGTGTTGGACGAAACAGTGAGTTCAATTCTTAAAGCGAGTTGGAGAAGATTCCGATAAAAGATAATGTGACAATTACAAATTAAAATACTGCTTTAATTTTTTATTTTTTTTTCAAGTTTTTACGCAATAGGAAGACATTTGATTGGATAATGTAAATATTATATGAAATAACTGTGATAGAAAAGTGTTTCTTATCTCGCGAATGCATCTCACACCTGACCCAGCTCACTGAGTTGAGTACTACAACTCGAGTCGGTTCATAAATTAAACCCAACTCATCCCAGCTTAGTTGGATTGTAAACCGAACCCAAACTCGAAACCAATTGAAGAACCATTATAGGCATAAGTTACACCACTCGATTTTTCCTCCAGATCGTAAATTATGTCAGATTAGCTTCAAACTTTGAAAGTCTAATAAATCGTGTTAAAATTGCTAAATATTTTATAGAAACTTAATTATATGCGTCCACAAGATTGTTTGAGTAGTGTTTATAACTAAGAGGGTTCAAAATAATGACTAAGCATCATTTTTCTTTTTTCCTTTTAACTCTCTTCAAGAGTCCAGAAGTTAGACGGCATGAGATAAAATAGTAATGTTTCAAAACTTTCTTATCCAAATGTAGCAAGTTAAACTTTAGAAACCAAAATGAAACTCCCCATCTAATTTTTAAAAAAAATTGATCTAGTAAAAAAAAATTTGTTACATGTATGCTCCAAAATAAAGTGTATATCTTACACCCCTCATTTAAGAGTCAAAACTGGTCTCTTATCTGGTCAAATTTATTTTTTAAATACTAAAAATTTATTAAGTTTTGTGAACTCTAGGACAAAAGAATATACACCCTTCTAGAGTGTACAACAGTACAAATAAAAATTTTCAGTGAAAAATGTTCTAAAATTTGTCTTAATATCTACTGCTCCCTTCCACTCATGTGGATAATAAATGGCATGTGAACTTTATGTCATGCGGGCTACTTCACAAAAAAAAAAAAAAACAACAAAATAATAAAGAAAAAAAATATATATATATATATATATATATATATATATATATATATATATATATATATATATATATATATATATATAGAGTACGGCTGGTATACTATCGGTAGCACGGAGGCCTCCGTGCTACCAAGTTGTTTTCGATGATGCGGCTTTCAAATCAACGATCGGCTCCGCTAGACTTGATCTACACTATTGAAAGTGTTTGGAAACTAAATTTCATAATTTTTCGATATCATTTACCTATCAAACGAGTAGTCGAAAAATGAATGGCTGAAAATAAAAATTTCATAAAAAATGATGATAAAAGGCTTAAATTTAAGATCGGAAATACTGATCTTACTCTAAATAGTTCAAAGAATTTTCTATAAAAATTTTATCAGATTTGGATTGTTTTACACCGTTAAACTTACAAACGCATCTCATCTACCATTAAAATTGTCAATTTTGAGACCCTTTGATCACTAGCCAAATAATGTCGAAAAATTATGAAATTTAGTTTCCAAACACTTTCAATAGTATAGATCAAGTCTAGCGGAGCCGATCGTCGATTTGAAAGCCGCAACATCAAAAACAACTTGGTAGCACGGAGGCCTCCGTGCTACCGATAGTATACCAGCCTAGCTCTATATATATATATATATATATATATATATAACATGATTACTGTGCTATTAGGAGCACAACAGTCCGTGTGCTCCTAACTTTCTAGCTATCCATCAATTTTGATGGGTGGTTAGGATGAGAGAGAGAAAAAAAATTGGGAAGAAATTGGGTGTCTCAATTTTTCTTCTCTTCGAGTTTCTCCTCATTTCTCTTCTCTCTCACCCTAACAGCCCGTCAAAATTGATGGATGGTTAGAAAGTTAGAAGCACAAGGTCTGCTGTGCTCCTAATAGCACAGTAGTCCTACTCCATATATATATATAGTTCGGCTACTATATTTTCATGAATATAAATCTCTTTGTAGTCATAAGTTTTGGTCGTTAGATCTATCCATTTGATCATTTTCACTCATTAGATCATACTATTCAACCTACCACCCACTCAACCCTAGAGGACCACTATTATTCTAACCGAGAACCCCTATCATCCTACCCGCACATCCCTTCATCCAATGGCCGAAAATTTATGAATACAAAGGAGTCTATAGTCATAAGAGTACAGTAGCCCTAGCCTATATATATTATATGAAATAGCTAATATAGAAAATAAATTTAGAACCACTTAGGGTAAGTTTGTTTGGGTGAAAGTGGAGAGGAATGAAGTCGTTTTCCGCCGTAAACGATCACTTTCGCTGTTTGTTTCGTCGTAATAAAGATACGACCAAAACTCGAGTTATCCTAAACAGCGTAATTGACTTCAGCCCATCCCGGGCCGAAATTAATTACGATGAAGAGAGGGGAAGAAAAAATAATAAAATAATACAATGAGTGATGCTAGTTATATTTAAATATATTTAATTATAGCACTAATTACTCTTTTATTTAGTTTTCATATTTAAATTTTGATTAGTTGAGTTTTAATGTTTTTTTATTTAATTTGTACATTTAAAATATGATGAAAATTGGTTAGTTAAGTATTTTATTTTTTTTTTTTACTTTATAATTTTATTATTATAATTTATATATAAAAAATAATTTAGTTATTATAGATTACTTTTTTTAATTATATAAAAATATAATTTTATTAATTTTATTTATTATATTATAATTTATTATTAATTAAGTTATTTATTATTTATACATAAATTATAGTTTTAATTCATTCACTTTCTGCCAAACATATAGCAAAAACAGTTTTCGCCAAATTCTACTTCAACCAAAAATTCAGTTTCAGTGAAACAAACATGCTCTTAGGACAGAGAGGAAGATCAATCTAGCAGGAAATGTCACAAAATTTGTCTTAACATAATTAACACTTCATTTTCTTCTTTCCTTTCTAAACTACGCAAATAACACACCACACAAAACTCCCTACTTCATATACGGTACTAAACATTGTACAGTAACACTAGGGTGCCCTTCTTTCTCTCCTCCCCCGGTCCCTTCTTAAAGGAAAAATCTAGCACCCTCCATCATCACTCTTCTAGTACCCTCCTCTAGTACCCAATGAGAGGTCATCAAATCCACACCGTTCATCATGATCCGCACGAATCTCAAAGCATGATGAATGGCGGATTCGACGGCCTCGTGAGGGCCAATGAAGTTTTGCTCCCATCATCATCATCATCGTCATCACCCATCATCACAATCACTCATCATCATCAGAAGCACGAATATTCAAGCGTAGAGGAGCCCAGAGGACAGGGCCATGAGCAGCACCGCGGCTCTCTCCTCCTCCTCCCCCATCATCCCCATCCTCTTCTTCGTCGCCTCCGCCATTGTCGACCTCCGCTTCACCACCACCCCATCCCCATCCTCCAACACCCTCAGCTTAAGCGACACCCCGATCCCCTCCCCCTCCCCCCTCTCCCCCTCCTTCGATCGCGCCGTCTCCCTCCTCCTCTTCCTGTACCGGATCCCGCACGCATTGCACAGCGACTTCGGATCGATCCAAGGATCCCCAACACCGTCATCATCATCATCAACATCAACATCGGATCGAGCAAAAATCGGGAGAAAAAAATGAAAAGAAAAAAAATCGGCGAAAAATTCGATCGGGATACGCACCTTGGGACCGGAGGGGCCGCCTCTCCACAGCGGGGTCTTCGTCGTACGGCAATCGGCGCAGCACCTCCGCTCCTCTCCGCCGCTCCCCCGATCCATCGATCCCGGGCCCTAAAAACCCCGAATCCATCAGAAACCACGAAGAGATAAGAAATCGAGAGATCGCGCGATCGATCGAGCTCACCTTTTCGTCCAACGGATCCATCTTAGCTCGCCGATCGAGCAACCCGATCGAAAACGATCGCCTCCTTCTCCTCCTCCTCCTCCGCCGCCGCCTCCGACCCGAGCGTAGAGCGATCGAACGCCGACTCGATCGTCGATCGCTTCCGAAGAAGCGATCGAGATGATGCGCGATCCGATGACGAGATCGAAGCTGAAGCGATCGATCGATCGAAACCTCTTCCTCTCTCTCCTCTCTCTCTCTCTCTCTCTCTAAACGCGAACGTGAAGTAACAGAGGATCTCTCTCTCTCTCTCTCTCCTCTCTCTCTCTCTCCGATCAGAGAATAGTACGAACTTCGAAGAGAGCTCGTTGGTGAGTGTCTTTATACGGAGAGAGAGAGAGAGGAGAGAGAAAAGATTCTTTTTAATTTTTTTTATTTTTTTATTTGTTCTTTTTTTGCTTCTATTTTTGGAGCGATTAATTGACGTGGAGATTGAATTAAAATTAATAATAATTGATTGATTATAATAAAACTAATTAATGGGGTTAAATGCGCGGTAGTCCCTGTATTTTGGGATATTGCGGTTTAGTCCTTATGCTCTTAAGTGAATATTCTAGTTCTAGTGCATTAATCTAAAATACAAAAACTTATTTTTTTTATAAATTTTGTCATTTTTTTCTACTGAAAATAATTTAGTTATTTAGTTTGTTTTAAATAAGATCATATGATTACCACAAAATGTGTCGATACGGTATCAGTGTATACTGACATACACACTATATTATATATTGGCTCGAGTTTATTGACACAAGCAGTACCAGCACTGTAATACTTACCTTCATAGATATTCAAAATCATTTCATATTGAAAGTCTATTTTTTAAAAATAAAAAAAAGACTAAATTACAGAAAATCTTCTTATAAATATCTATTTTTTATTTTTTCTCCCTAACTTTTAAAAACCTATATTTTACTCACTCAACTTTTCAAGTTGTTGCATTTAGCCCCCCTCCGTCAGGGTTCCAACACTATTCCGTCTATTTCATATAGTTTACGTCGAAAATATCCTTCAAAATGACAGAAATATATTAAAAAATTATTTTTTTAATAGAAGAAGTAAGGATAATTTGATCATTTTGTTCTCTTCATTAACTCTGTACCTCTCTGAAAATATTTCTAAAATTTTAAGAAGGTAAAATGTAGGTTTTTGAAAGTCAAGTAGAAAAATTAATAAAGTGAGTATTTATAGGAGTTTTTTGTAATTTCGCCTAAATAAAAATTAAAATGACTATATAAACTACAAGTGTAGAGACGAAGTTGCGATATGTAAATAATACAGGGACCAAATCCAAACATTTTACCTAAATTAGTAAAGTAATATTTTGGAAATTTTAGTATTTATGACGTCACTGTGGAAAAAACTTGGGGCCCAAGCTATCGTATTGTGTGTTGTGTTTGTGCGGGCGCGGAGTAGAGTAGGGGTGAAATTGGATCGGATATGGTCGGATATTTGATGAAACCATAACTGCGTCTATATTTTTTTTCGGATACGGATTCAGATACGGATATGTATCGGATGCTAAATTTTGATTAGCATATCCGTTAAAAACGGATTCGGATATGGTCGGATATTTTTCGGATTCGAATATGGATTGGATATGTATTCGGATAATTAATATGCACATATACAATAAACGAGAAACACAAAAAAATTATTTTATTTTTCTATCTTATTTTCTTACTTTATTTCTAATTCGCATATAAAATATGTAATTTTAATATATAACTCGTTATAAAATAAACGAATAACACAAAAATCACCTTATTTTTCCACAACATATATTAATAATCCTTTCGTACCTTAATTTACAATGAATTAGAGGATAGACAAAAGAGATTTCTCAAAAAAGAGCTATTTAAATAGTCACCAAATTTATCAAACTCAAAATGCCATCAAAATAGTCACCAAATTCCTCGTCCTCCTCTTCACGGATAGCGGATCTCGCGTCGCGATCGGTTTGAAAATAGGGTGAGAGAGCGAAGAGATGAATAGGGTAAAAGAGCAAAGACCGGAGAGAGAGAGAAATAGAGATAGAATTTGGGGATTATGTTTTATTCGTTAAAGAGAAATCGAGCGATCGACTCTGGAGGAAAGGGATTTGGGCGGGCCGGGAAAACGAAATTGGGCCGAAGCCGGGCGGATCCAAAAATATAAAGAATATAAAAATAATAGTACTAAAAATTCGGATATCCGTATCCATATCCGTTTTTTTCGAATATCCGTAAAAAATTAACTTTCTAAAACCATATCCGTATTCGTATTCGACCGGATCCGGATATTTTCTATTCGGATCCGGATATTATCGAATACGAATACGGATATTTTCGGATAATATCTTATCCATTTTCACCCCTAGGAATAGTGCTCAGTGTTTTATTCAGGGTAAATTGCAGTTTGATCCTCAAATTATAACAATTTAATTTTCAGATTTTAATTTATTATAATTTTTACGTTAAATTTTTAAATTAATATAACTGAATACTGTCGCATCGTTGATATAAAATTGAAGTGGCATCTTCTTATATATTAATATTTAGTCAACTAAATTGGACTATAGGATTTGATTCCAATAATTTCAAAAATTCAAATCATAAATTAGAAGAAATTAAAATTTGAGGGCTAAAATGTCACGTGGGTCATAGTTTGAGGACTAAATGACAATATACCGCTTAAACCGACAAACGAATCGTGTAGAAGCTTCGATGATCCGCTGTGTTCGACGAAACAGCGAACAGCATAAGCTAATAAGCCATTTGGTATTTTTTTATTGGTTGTTTTTGGACTAATTATATGGTCCTCAAACTACAACTATTGGCATTTTGATCCTCACACTTTAATTCTATGAAATAATAACTAATATGTCCTTTAAAACTTTAAAAATATCTTTATTTAAATAATTTTATTGATTTTAAATAATTTATTCAAATATCCCTATTTTTCCTACAGTTTATTAATAGGATTGGATTTTTGAAGAGTATTTTAGTAAGTTTAGGATAAATTCAAAAATTTTGAATAGTAATAAATGGTAAATAAGAAAAATTTGCCCCTTAAATTATTATAATTTCTAACTCACTTTTTAAATTAATAAAATTTAGGGATAATTTCATGGGATAATAACTAATATGCCCTTCAAAACTACAAATTACCAAAATACCCTTATTAATTTTTAAATAATTCCTTCAAATGCTCTCATTTCTCCTAGAGTTTACTGATATGATTAGATTTTAGAATGATATTTTGATAATTTTAGGATAATTTTGAAATTTTTGAATAATAGTAAGTGGTAAATAAGGAAAAGTTGCCCCTTAATTTATTACAATTTCTGACTCACTTTTTAAATTTTTTTTTTTTTGAGAGAAAGGTAGCATGCTACCGCTTCATTCAGTAAGAAGATAAATTTAACAACAGAGTGAAGTATCGTGGCTTGGGGGGGGGGGGACAACTAACTAAACACAATAAAGATCCCACATATTCCTATGTGCACGTAAGTCTACCAGCAACTGTCTTAACGTTAGTTTTTTTATGGTTAAAAATTCTTCTATTTCGCTCCAACCATAAAGCCCACCAAGTAGAGGAAATGATCGTTAGCTCTCTTCTCCCTACTACGCCCCACTTACCGTTGCTAGCTTTCCACAGCTCACTGAGCGAAGTACAGATGCTCAAGGCCCTTTTATTCGGCATTAGGCAAGCCAACAAAGCACGTGAGAAACAGCAGCTCTAAAAAAGATGATCAACCGTCTCGGGTTCTTCCATACAGAGCACGCAAGTCGTCTCTCCTAACCATCCCTTTTCAATAGATTGTCCCTAGTAAGCACCTTTTGTTTCAACACAAGCCACCCTAAAATTTTAACTTTCAGGAGGATTTTGATCTTCCACAGCCGGGCGAAACTCCTTTCCTTGATTCCACCATCTTGTAGAAAGTAATAAAGAGATTTAACCGTGAACATTCCAGTTTGACTCCATCTCCAAGTAGCTTCGTTTCCATCATCCGTTAAGGTAATACTGGAGATTAACTCCTTCAGCTCTACAATTGATTCTCGATCAAATCGAGTTCCTGGGATAAAGCCCTGTAGGATCTTATGCCACATCCAGCCGTTTCTACCAAAACAATCTTTCACTAGTCGGTTTTTCCAAGCTACCTCGTTAAAAATTCAGGGGAAGAGAGATCTGAGAGAGCACTGAAAGCTCCATCTGTCCATCCAAAAACTCACCTGCTTCCGTCCCCAATCGTATAGGAAACTCCACACCTGAAAATGTCTCTCGTCGATAAGACGCTTTGCCACCACTGAGAGTAAGGTCTAAAGGTTACTCCTTCCCAAAGGGGTTTCCTCCTTCTATAGTATACCCCTCCAACGAAAGCGCTCCATTGCTTATCCTTTTCCACTAGGAATTAACTTCCACCACCACTTTGCTAGTAAGGCCTTGTTCGTAGGCTCCAAATCCTTAACCCCTAGCCCCCCTTCTTTCTTACTTCTACAAATCATTCTCCAATGCACCAGACAATGACCCCCCACTACTACACTTCTCCCTTTCCAAAAGAAAGCCCTCCTGAGTGCTTTTATTCGTTTAATGACCCATTTAGGCACTTTGAATAACGAGAAGAAATAAAGAAGTAGGTTAGATAGGACAGAGTTAACAAGTACCAGCCTTCCTCCAATCGAGAGGAGTTTAGCTTGCCATCCTTCGATTCGTCTCTCGATTTTGCCTATGATTGGCCACCACTCCACTTTGCTTAATCTTCTAGTCGTGAGTGGGAGGCCGAGATATCGTGTCGGGAAGGATCATTTACACCCCAGAATTTCAGCTAACCTCTCTCCCCGATGTTCCATGCTACTAGGTAGAAAAGCTCAGACTTACATCTAGTAATCTTCAAGCATGAGGCCCACTCAAACAAATGCCACACGAAGAGGAGGTTCACTTTTTAAATTATTAAAATTTAAATCCCGCAACCCATTTTATTTAATTGAACGTTAATGTTTCGCTAATATAAAAGTGATGGAACGTTATAATCGCTTCATCAATTACCATACTTCTATATCATTTCTATTGTAACAAGACATTAATATTTAATCAGCTAAATTAAATTGTAAAATTTAATTGCAACAGTTTAAAAAATTTGAATTGAAAATTATAATAAATTAAAGTTTGAGGAACAAAGTGCGCCATGCTTCATAGATTGAGGACGAAAAGCCTTTTTTGTGTAAAAATATACAACAACAATCTCAACTACATATGGTATTGAAATGAATCTTTGAATTATTATTTTTTGAATATTATTTTTTAAATTATTTTTATTTTTAGTTCATTAATTAATTTAAAGGCGGTTGTATAAAACTGGTGTTATTCATATTGGATTAAATATTTTTAACACTTTTTCAGCAGGCGAAATTGTTGATCATTAACAAGGAAGTTATTCAACCAAATCTTTTGATTCAAATTTAAAATAATAATTTAAATTTTTATAACAAATAAATTAAATGAATTTCAATCAATACGTAGATAAAATGTATGAACGTATTTAGTCATACAATTATTAATAAAATTCGGATGCAGTAATTACTTTAATGAAAAATTAAAAAAATTTAAAGAGCTCATACATATTTACCCCAAAAATAAAAAAGTTAGGAATGAGTTATTTCAAATTCCCAATAGTCGAGGGTAGGGGTGTCAACGAGCCGAACACGAGCGAGCTGGGGCCGGCTCATGTTCGGCTCGTTTCCGAACACGAGCTGGCTCGTTTAAGTATTGAGCCTCAAAATTCAGCTCGTGTTCGGCTCGTTTATTAACGAGCCGAAAACGAGCCGGCTCACGAACAACAAGTTAAAATAATTAAAAAGGATATATAAAAAATATATAAATTTATGAGATCTTACCCATTAGATTTTGATCTAACGGTTGAAATTTTACATATAAATTGACTTTTTATATTTGAGCTGGACTTTATATTTAGATTGGACTAAAAATCAAATAATAAAAATTTATATTTTTATATATAAATATAAATTATATAAATTATATAAATATTAAATATATGTATTCGAGCTGTTATCGAGCCGAACACAAGCGAGCTGAAAAATTCAGCTCGTGTTCGGCTCGTTTACTAAACGAGCGATTCGATCTCGAGCTCATTTCGAGTCGAACACGAGCTGGCTCGCGAACAGCGAGCTGGATTGCCACCCCTAGGTATAAGTAAGAACTACTTATTTTAGGGATAAGTATACCTTCAGGTATAAGCAGGAACTAGACCAATTTTACGTTTAAATAAAAAATGGGTTGTTTCTGGGAATAAGGTAAATAGTGTTTGGATGGTTAGATTGGAACAAGAGGAATAAGAATTATAATCTTAAATTAAAAATATTTTATCTAATTAATTAACATCAAAATATTAATTAAAATAATTTAATAAATTAATAAATTTATTAGTTATGAATATTGTATAAGATAATGAAAATGTATTAATTAATTAATTAAATATAAAAATAATTTAATTTTTTAATTAGTTAGTAAATTATTTTAGTTAGATAACTAGTAAAAAAAAAATTAATTATATTAATAAAAATATTAATAGGTGATCAATAAAAATATTAGTTTATGAATAGACACATTAAATTATTAATAATTAGTTAGCCAATAAATAATAAATTAATTAATTATTTTATTATTTAAGCAGTGGATAAAAATTTTAATAAGATTAATTAATAATTTAATATCATAATTAAAATTAAATTTAGACTTTAATTAACCTTGTTCCTACTTGGGAACAAGTTTGTTCCAGAAAAAAGAGTGGAATAGCAGTTTCAGGCTTATACCGGATTATACTAATTTATTTTAGAGACCGAAGAACTACTGTTCTCGAATACCAAACACAGCATTTGGGAACAAAGGGGGGAACAAAGGCTTATTCCCCCATTATTTCCGAACCAAACGCCCCCTAAGAGTCACATCCAATATGATGCTTTGGAGCTTCGATTGCACTTACCATGTAATCAACCTGTTGAATATAAATTATTAGAACACCGTCCTCTGATGGCCTCGAGTTTTTAAAGAGCCACGATTCTTTTATATAATTTTATACGATATCAGAGCAGAAGATTCTGAGTTCGAAACCCTGCAAGTCAAAACTTCATCAGATCTCGAATTTAAATCGGTGCGTCTGTATATGTGATAACAACTTCACTTAATCATTGATACCAATAACACTCAAAAATATTTAAGAAATAGTTTGTTGCAAAACAAGAGAAAAGCCAAACACATGAAAGCTGAGGAGAAGGGTATATATTATTATATTATTAAGCATGAATAATGAATGCAAAGGAAGGGACAAAACCCCAAGTAGAGAGTGTTTATTTTTATAAACTATATAGGGACAAGAGAGGCTTAAGAAGGTAGAGCTTGGTCTCCCACTCTTATTTGTCTCTTCTTTTTAAGTACACTTCCCTTATACCATACACTCTCCTAACACACACAAATTAAAAAGGACACCAAACCAATAGAGAGAATAATGGAGAAAACATCAGGAGAGAATCTAGAGATACAAACAAGTTGTGCCCCCCACATTCCTATTATAAAAACTACATTTCTTGCCCAAAAGGATTAAAAGCTCTTTTTGAAGCTTTAGAAGAAAGTTCAAGTCAAATTAAGTAGCTTTGTTTTGGACCAAACTCAAGAGACAACTTGCTTTCACTTTCTGCTGTTTCTAAGAGATGTCAATGCCTGCATTTATGTGACCATCCTTTTCTTTTTATACTATTTTTTTAACCTAAAAGCTTTGCTAGATTTGAATTGTTAGGGCCCAACTTTCATCTTTTGTGGTTATATTCGGATCATGAATTTGGTGCCGCTAACTTTGTCTAGAAAAAAAAATTTATGATATTACATAAAACATGTATTGTATAATATGCATTTCTTTTAAGCTGTCATATGGTACTGTACGGATTTTGAACTGCATAAGTGATCCAAGAGCTATTGTATGGGCCATACAGTATTGTGCAAGACATATTCCACATATGATATATCTTTCACTACTTCTTATACTGAACATGCCTTTTACAAACCACCATATAGTGCTGCATAAATTTTGGAATATTCTTATACAAGGCATATGCAAATATATTCCACACACGATATACCTTCCATTAATATTCTTATACATAATGTGCTCCTTAAAGTTACTACGTGGTGTTGCACAAATTTTGAACGGCGGATTCTACCGGTTAAACCACATGACGTTATGCAAGACACATTCCACACATAATATATCTTTTCATTAATTCCCATACAAAATATATCCTTTAGAAGCCACCATATAGTGTGCAAACTTTGAACTTCCCAATTAGGTCATCGTATTATATTGTACGTGACAGATATCATGCGCGTGTAAAATTTGTCCTGCATAATTTTCTTTAGTTTTGTGACACCCAAAAAGTAAAAAGAATATGTCTGCATGGACTACGACGTCAAATGGCAGCAAAAAGAGTGCACCCACAAAGAAAAAGAATCATCTTTTTTAATCTAGAAATAATTATTTTTTTTGTCTAGAGATAAGTAGGATCATTATATGGAGAAGTTTCTCGGATTATTCTTCAAGACTCTAAAGATTTCTTTTAAATTAACTATGGCCATATATGCGTATTAATAAATAATATAGAAATTGTCAATAAGTATAGCATTATCTTTTTTTCTATTTTGATATATACTTGGAAGCCACTGACGAACTTTATCCCCTAAGAAGCAAAATCTAAAATCACGACCTCTTATATCATACCAACTACGCCAAGTAGTGATAAAGCTTACACCTTTTGAGCGGTTTGGTCGTAATCACTAAAAAAATTCTATAAATGATGGTTACACAATTCTACGCCTATGAAATTTGTTCAGCTATCAAATCCCTCTCAGTATAGTCCAGCTACTATCCTCTTATAAGTACGATGAATAGTATATACTATAAACTTTTTAATCCTTGGATGGCCAGACTTTAGTGAGAGTAGTGGAATAGTATTTAATCCAAGGAATAAAAAATTTATATTATATACTATTCATGTCTTCGTAAAAAAATCATAGCTGTGTCGGATCGTTGGCGCTAATCATTAATCCCAAAAGCACGAGATGTTAGAAATACACAACTAATTCACTTAAAGTATAGAGATGTAGCACTCACGGATCTCGATTGTGACCCGGCCCAACCAGCCTCACGCCACTTCGAACATGACTCAGCCCAACCCGATCTCACGCCATTTTGAACATGACTCGGTCCAACCTGGCCTCCCGCCATAGGACAGAATACTGGCTCATTTAAGCCAACAAGCTGGACTCCTCTTAGCAACTTTAATTTTTAAAAACACCAACTTTAATTTTTAAAAACACCGCTCTCCATCTTGCTAGATAGCGTAGCAAAGTAATTAGCATTACAAATTAACCAACAATGACAACTATAAAAACTCATTTCACCAATACAAAAGTCCCGGAAAAGAGGGGAAAAAAAAACTGCACTGCTACTGCCCAAACTTACTCGCAGTTGTATTTCCAAAACCTTCGACATTTTCTATTCAAAATATTCAAATTGTCAACATAAAACTCAAGTTCCAAAGTTATAAGAGATACAGATTATGTAGATTTCTGACTTGTATAAATATTACACTAATTTAGATCAAGAGATTTTCTCATTTTCATACTTATGGAAATAAAGACTAGAGTTGTTCACAATTTCGCAACACAAGTGTTATGATTAGCTAGAAACAAGCTGGTCATTTCAAATAGAAATAAAATAAAAAAAATAGCGGTAGGCTACATGTACCAAGTAATTTGATCAGAAATACTGAATTTATTTAGAAATAAGATCTACCTCAAAATACTTATTTCATTCCTTTGGAAGAGAGTGAATATCATCCATCGTATTAACGAATTGAGATAATCTAAAATTTCTAACCCTACCTAATCTTTTTTTCGCCCTTTCCGCTTGCTGGCCATTTGCTGAGATGTCCATCAATCACTGTTCTCCTTTACTCTCTAACCTCATCTCTCTCTCTCTCTCTAAATCTAAACTCTCTATCACTCACTCTCTAACCCCACATTTCTGCCTCTACTAATTTCGACTTTCCCTATTTTTCTAATTACACTCTCTAACCTATGCCCCCCCCCCCCCCCCCCCCCTCGCTCTCTAATCTCAACTCTCTCTCTCTCTTTCTCTTTTTCTTTTCTTTTCTTTTTTTTATTTTATACTCGAGTTTTCGTTTTTTGGTTTCTCTTTTGTGTTGACTCTCTGTCTTCTTGAGACTTTGACTGTCTCACTCTATGTAGCTAAATTTATTTACTTATTAAATGAAGCAGGTAGCGTGCTACCCTTCTCTCAAAAAAAAAACTCTCTCTCTCTCTCTCTCTACCCTTAACCTCAAGTTTCTCTGCTCGCTCTAACCTTAAATCTTTCTAACCTTAAATTTTTCTCTCTCTAAGCTAAGTTCTTCCTCTCTTTTTATCACTCTACATCTTTAATCTAAAAAATATGTCCCCCCCTTCTCTCTCTAATCTCAACTCTCTCCCTCTAACCTCGAATCTCTCTCATTGTGGGGAGGTTATTTCGTCAATTTTAGGGTGAAAGCAGTTATTTCTTCAATTTTACAAATATATAAAAAAGGAAAAGAAAAAGATGTAAAAAACAAACCCCTAAACTTGAGCACTATTAAAGACAAACTCTCAATCTATTAATTTTTGTAATTAGAGTCTCTAAACTTTATCGAATGGTTTAATATGCCTCTCTCTTCGAACGAAGTTTACGAATTGACCAAACATTTTCATCTAATGTCTTGCATATCAAATTTAGATCGACTTCAAAACACAAAGTTCAAAACATTTTGGCAACTAAATTGAACTATGCGACTTGCCGACAACAATTTAGAAAGAGCTAGAAATTGCAACAAATTAAACTTTGAAAACCTTAGTATCCACATACCTCACTGTTTGAGAACCAAAAAAGTAATTTAGCCAGAACAATAATAAGGCCCCAACTATATATCAAAAATCTATTAGTCCCATTGTTATTAGGTGAAGAGCAGTTGAATCAATCAGGCATGTACACTAATTAAAAGTCAACAGCATAGACACAACAAAGCACAAAATTTACGGGTTCAATAATTCAATTTTCCAAGACTAAGAAAATAGTTCGACAATGGCGACTGTAATAATCATACAACACATGCGTAATATAAATTTGGTTAAAATTCGAATGAGAGCAAAACAACAAATAACATAAATGTATTAATGAAACCAGACACAATGAGATGAGATGTGACAAAATACGATTCTCGATTCCTTTCTTCTTAAAAATACATACTAAGTTGATAAGACATTTTTCGTGACAGCTACATCATAGATATACCAGGTCACAACATTGAGACCGTTTCGACAAAAGTGACAAACCAATAATAATAACAACAAACCTATCATAAAATATAAACCTCGGAGAAACAGGGAAAGCTCATGCTATACAGGAGGTAGAAGACTGATAACTTTAAATACCTTTGATGGGGATCGACTGCGACCGACGAACAATCTTCTTCACCTTCTCGTGAACCGAAAGAGGCGACCAAAAGAACCCTCCTTCCTTTTTTATTTGGGACAACCCATCCGAGACCAGACCGACAGGACCCAACAATGACACAACAACAACAGACTCCGCCCGACTTTGACTTTCTGACTCGGTCCCCTGATGCAACTAGCTGGGGCACACTTTGCTTCAGTCTCCCTTGACCACCTGTAAAAGAAATCGAGAAGCAGAAGCGAGACATTAGGTGACATAGGTCGAGAGATTCTGGAAGGGGCAAGAGGCTGAAATGAGCTTCTGGACTCGAAGCAGAAGCTCCAATTCAGCCCTCCCAATCAGGTGCGTAGGGTTAGCTTCTAGAGCAGCTTCTCTATTCCAAAAAGCAACAGCCTGCCGTTTGGCAAAGAGAAGGTCTAGGTGCTGTCGCGGGAAGCTTAGATAAGCTTGTGAGCCTTGAAAGAAGTTCCAACTTGAAATTTCTACTTTTGCTGTCGCAGAAAGCTACAGGCAGGTATTTTTAACAAAAGTTTTTGGTTCTCCTCAAGACCCTAAGCTTTTGATTTAATTTTAATAAGGAACTATATAACCTCCACTCGCACGAAACAAGCCCTAAACCACAAAAGAAACATGAAACAAAACCTTGAGAAAACTAAGGGCCCGCACCTTTCAACCAAACTTGAATCCACCAGATGGAACGGAGACCTGCTCACTCCCAAAACGGAACCCACCAGGCTGAGCACCATTATTATCACCACTCGAGGGCATAGCCGTGTCGTCCTCCTCTTCCTCCAGCCAGTACGTCTCGAGGATCTTCACGGCCTTTTCGTAGATCTCCGTATTGTCGTGGCTCTGTAAATTCTCAATCTTCTCTAAGCCCTCGGCCTCATCGATCATCTGGGCGTACACATTCACATCCCCTGTCGTGCCCAGATTCTTCTCAGCCTCCCCAACCTTCAAGATGTTCTCAAGGCCTTCTAGGCAAACAGTGACAATTCTTGGGTCCGGGCACACCAGAAGGTCGCAGAGCGGCTTGATGCAACCCTGGCTAACAAGATACCTGTCGGAGGGGGGGCATTAAAAAGTGTTAGGTAATTACAACTTAGGAAAAATGACCAGACCTGGGCACCTATAGGCCATTTTGAGAAAAACCCTATGTTTTCTTTGAACAATAGTACCTTCAACTTTTCTTTCATTTGAGAAGCGGGGGAATAAAAAAGTGTTAGGCAATTACAATTAAGGAAAAATGAACAGAACTCCATCAACTTTAGGCCATTTTGAGATAGACTCCTACATTGTCTCTAAACAATAGCAGCTTTGCTCAACTTTTGTTCCATTTGATCCGAGTTATTTCAATCATTTGAGTAGGAAATTCTATTAATTTTGATGGCCCTGTCACCTATCAGCTGAGCAGTTAAATCTAACAGCTAAATCCACATCCAGAGCAGTTATATCCATCGGAATCCCAACTTCAAATGATTAATTAACTTTCAATCAAAATAAACAAGAAGTCAGGGGGATGTCAATCAAATAAAAAAGAAGTTTTGGGGTACGTTACAAAATGTCCTCCATTTGACAGGGCCTACAACTAAGCTGTTATGTCATAATTTATTAAAGGATGCATCAATTAGTATCTGCGTACTTTATTTGGTCATGTGTGCCGCCGGAAGTAGCATTTGAAATAGCCCAAGCTGCCTCTTTCTTGATATCAAACTCAGCAGTTTGGAGGAGGTGCACGAGAGGGCCAATTAAACCAGCAGCAATCACAGCCTATGATTAAACAATTATATGTCATCAACATAGTAAAATATAACATAAGCAGTATAGAAATAGATATCAACTCATTCAATACAGACTAATTCACTACAAATAAATATCAATTAACATATTAATGTTCATTTTGATGCTTCTATTGAGGAAACCCAGTTTATTACAACAAAATAGAGATAAAATAACATTGATCACATAGTCTGCACTAGATTTTAGATAAAAACAACTGTGGCAAATTTAGTAGCTCAGCTGGCATTTTTATTTTTTTTCGATTTTGTTTTGTTTCACACAGTTAAAAGCATCTAAGGATGTACTTTTGCATTTCTTTATCTGTAATAGCCAGTTAGTTTGCAAGTTCACTTTATTTTATAAATGTAGAAAAGTTAATAGCGATTGTTTTTCTTATAGCAATTATGATAAAAACCAATAATATAGAGTTAAAGCTATCTACCTCCATGTGCCTTTGACCTCAGAAAAATCAGAGAACAAAAAACAGAGAAAGGACCTGATATCTAAGTCAACATTTATTACTTTTCATTACACATACCTGGATCTGATCCTTATTTCCAGCTGTGATGTTTGATATGGTCCAGCAAGCTTCCTTCTTAATGCTTTTCTTATGATTATGTGTCAAGAGATTCAAAAGGCACGGAAGAGCCTGATGATCGATCACACACTGCAAGGAAAAAACAGGAAAACTTCATATAAGAAACAGATTACCAAAGATAGCTAGCTGTATCTTTCTTCAGAAAAGATAATTGCATCTTAAAAAAAGAGGAAAAAATGAACATACTTAGCAGACAAAGTTGCAAGAGTAATAATAAGAATACACATAGAGACTCAGCAAACATAACTTCACAAATGTAACCCATAAAATCAGTTTCACATCCATCATCCATCATAATACATCAACAGAAACACTAACCATTAAAATCTATGGTGAAAGTATCAAACACCCTTAATAGATACTGTAAGGAATGAAACCAGCTGCAAATTAACTACTGTCAATTATTCAAATTAATCAAGAGAACAAATGGGGAAGTCATCAATGAAAATAATTCAAAAGTCAATATTATATTAATTAGTGTATGACCAGCCAAAGATAGAGAGTTAAAAAAAATTAACGGTGACAAGTACTTCCTACGGGACAATATCAAAGCAATATAACCCAATATTGGAGTCATAGATCCGAATGTCTATACATAAGATTCACATCATCCAAACAGGAATTCCCTCCTCACAACCAACGCTTCAGCATCACGTGACTGAAGGATGTTGCGCTAAATTGGCAAAAAAATACATAGAAATCACCCATCATCTCCAAGCTTTGACTCAGCAGTACTTAATTATAGAAGTTATAGAAAACAAGAAATAATTTTGAATCAATTTCCCAAACATTGAAGAAATTAGACACTGACAATCCTCCAACCAATTCCATGAGAACCAGCACAAAGATAAGAAATGATGAAGCTGATGGACACAAAGAACAACAAGAGTCTGCGCAATCATTTAATCCTCAAAACAGCAACATACGCAAGGGTATTTGATAAACCTACAACTGTGTGCTTAGAGACAATTTGCAACTACACTATCCTAAATTTGCTGCCGAAAAAAGCCTAATGTTTCAAAACTCTATATTGTATTTAGTTATTGGTGCTCATCATCCACTTTTAGGTTCAGCCAAATGATAGGGAGCATAATCTATCGGACAATACACACAGCACATGGAATAAAATGATTTCGAGTTTCACTAGTTAGGAAAAGTTGGATCTAGATGGAGTTTTACATGTAGTTTCCATCCTTTACTAAATCTTGTAAAGGGATTTCAGTGCACATTTTTTCAATTAGAAAAGTCCAAGATAAAGCAAACACACAAAAAAAAAATGTTTAGTGGCTTGTTGGGGAAAGATAAAGTGGGACAAGAGAGGGGAAAAAAAACAAAAAGATAACAGGCTCGAAACAAATTAAGTCATATCATGTGAATAGGATAAAGACAAAACTATCCTATTTGGAAGAGGCCTGTCTGACCAAGACCTGTTCATTCCGAGGCCTGACTCAAGAAGGAACAAAATAAAAAAGAAACAAGATTGTGTATTAAATTCTTTTCAGCATAGGCCATCTTATTTACCTCTTTCTCTATCTCTTTAATATATCTATTTCTTCTTTCATTTATTCGGAAGACCAAAGTTCTAAAGCAAAATCAACCCCATTTCCATGTCAACAAAGAGTAAATTAGTAAAACTCTGAATCGTCCATGTCTGAATTTGCATCAATTAATCTAAAAGCTATTTATACCAACTCTCTATGTACTTGAACATCATAACTCTTGTACACAAATTGTAGAAAAATAAAATATATTGGGGTAAAAAAATCAAATATATCACAGTAAAAACAAACTATTAGAACAAACATCCAAAGCTCTTCATCGTAAATAAAAGGACTTCACTAGCTCCCAAAAATATAAATTATTAACATTCCACATGCCTCATACAACAAAACATAAAAAAATAAGTAGCTTGACCGTAAACATATCTCAAAAATTAATTTGTTCTTCAAGAATTAAGTAAACATGTTGCAAGAGAAGGTACACATGAGTTTCACATTGATAAAGTATTGATAAAGTTTTATAATCTTCAAAGAATAAGAAAACGATGACAATAAATGCAATAATGCCTACTGACCGAAATATTAGGACTTACGCATGATCTTACTTTCTATCAAGGATTTGAACAACAAAGAAGTTAGAGAAAAGAACCCATCCGAACTCCATTCTTACCAACTACTAAGCTGTAGCAAAACACACGGAAGAAAAATAAAAACCTACCAACTACAATGTTTACGATGATCAAAAGTAATAGTTAAACCAACTCTTGGATCTAACTCTTGCGGATGACCAACTCCTAAATAAGAATTTCATTTATAATACACACACATTAAACAATAGTTCCAGGCTTATAGCTGTCAATAATAGCAATTAGTACTTAGTATTGTCGCACACATTAAACAAATTATGATCCAAGAGTTGAGGTCTACGGACACAAATTACCAGTAAAAATTAGCTTCTTCAAAATACTCCACCCATTATTATTAGCACAATATGCAGCATTTGAAGAAACAAATGACTCACTGAAAGCATACAATACCCCCAAAAAAATGGAAACTAAGACTAATTAAACTTCACTAGAGCCTACATAATAACAGAAACCAAAAGTAACATACTAATAGCTGTATATATACTAATAGCTGTATATAAACCTCATGAAAAAAAAAAGTAGAAAAGGCAGCAACCCATAGAATGAACCACAAAATATACACGTGAAACGCCTAATGGATGGAAAAAGTTGGAAAATGTTTCTACTTCACCACTCATAGTAACTAGCAACTCAGAAATTCCAGAAGAGTATGCTATAGTTATTAGCATGTTACAAGCACATTTTAATTATATAAACCCATGTCATATAAGAAATCATGCTTGTAGTTTAAAAGTAAGAATTGTGAATACAGATATCCAAGCACAAATTTGGCATAATGTCATAATTTGCTAATCCATAGTTCATAAAATGACCAAACACGAGAAGAAAGAAAAAGGAGAAGTCAAGCAAAATGTAAGAGGGAAAAGAGCATCATGCCTGTGTTTGTATGTCATCCCCAGTGACAATATTACCGACAGTTCGAAGAGCTGGAATAAGCACTGAAGGAGAAGGATGTCTGATAAAAATAAAAAATAAAAAAAGAGTTAAAAATTAAGATATAAGTACATCTTAATTAACCATACTATGTAAATAATCTGAGCAGGTGCCACATACAGAAGAAGCTCCACGAGACGTGGGCAGACGCCAGCTTCAATTACAGCTTGGATTTTGTCGTTGGTACCATCAGACAAATATGAAAGGGCCCAGCAAGCATCGGTGAGGACTTCCTCATCGTTCGAGTGGATAAGGCGCTGAAGTGCTGGAAGAGCAGGCTTAACCTAATTGCGGCAAAACACAATAGGGATCAATAAAATTACAAGTACAACTGAAGTTTAACAAGTAATAACTTAATCCTATAACTAACATCAAACCTGTTCAAAGGCAGGCTGTGGTTTTCCCCTGCAAAAGTTTGATAAAGTCCATGTGGCATTTCTCAGCATCGAGAGCTTCGCATGCTCATTCAGCTGTTGCAGCAATGGAAACAGGGCACCGTGGGCAAGAACAAGATCTCGGCATCTGGGGGAATCACCAGCAACATTTCCCAAGGCCCACACAGCCTACATACAAAGCGAGCATAGCATTCATAGATTAGCTACATCACGAATGAATAACAAGTTAAAAAAACACTTTAAAAAATCCACCTTTCCGGTCTTATTTATCGAGATACACTAAAGAACTTAGTTCCAGAATCTCAACATAAAAGCTATACCTGCTCCCGGACGTCATCGCTTGGGGAACTCAATAGCTTTACAAAAATCGGGACCGCACCGTGGTCAATCACAACCTTAGTGTTCTCCGAGGTCCCCGACGCAATATTAGTCAGCGCCCAAGCTGCTTCAAACTGCCCATACAATCCAAATCAGGCACGCATGTATAAAACTTAATTGAAAAAACGAAAAAAAAAAAAGGGATCTTTTCTATCAATCCAAGAATATCTAACCTGAAGTTGGGGATAATCCTCTCTAGTGAGAAACTCCACGAAGCGGGGAACCACGCCGGATGCAATAACCTCCTCAATGGGAGGGCTCCGCTCTAAATTTATAGCAGTGACCAATTTAAGATGGATACTAAAGCAAAATTGGAAGAGTTACAAATTACAAATTAACAATTTTGATGTTGCTTACCTATTGATAGTAGCTTACGGAATTGGGTAGTCGCCTCGAGCTGGAGAGTACTATCGTCCGAATAAACCCCAGCGACCATCGCCGGGAGGCTCTCCAACTGCAAATTCGAAACATTCGCAACGAAGTCAACCACAAATCACCGATTCCCCCAATCCAAAACCCTAACCCGAGACCTCAAAAACTTCAGATTCAAAACCAAAACCCTAGAAACCCGATCTACAGGGGGGATCCGACCCATACCTTCTTCTCGAGGGCGGAGGCGTGGATCGACGGGGCGAAGGCCTGTTGCTGCATCTGCTGCGCCTGCATGCCCTCGCGGCGCTTCTTCAGGAGGCTCTCCTCGCGGCGGTTCTTGCGGATCTCCACCATGTTATCCTCCCTCCTCCGCCGCCCCTCCTCCGCGTCCACCGCCACCTTGTACTTGTTGCGGCGGATCTCCGCCCTCTCGCTCGGCCTCAGCGACATCTCCGCCGCAACGACGCGATCCACCGACCGAAACTCTAGAAGAAGCAGCACCAGCACCAGCACCAGCGGAGCCCAAGCTCGAGAGCTAACCCTAACCCTAACCCTAGGAGAAAGGGGGCACGAGCTCGGAGAGAGGAACGAGTGTGAGGAGGAGGGGTCGAGAGAGAGGAGGAAGGAGACGACGCGAGAAAGGGGGCTCCTTTTTATAGATTTAATCGCCAAAAAGAACTTTAAATTAAAAAAAAAAAAAAAAAAAAAATTGGTGGGGATCGTCCCCAGCGCGAGACCACGCGATCCCCCGTCCACGCTGCTTTAAGATTCGTGCGGCTCTCTTGATGGACGGTCGATGCCATGGTCTCACGTTCGCGACGTGTCCCCACCAATACATTTTTCCGTTCGAAACGAAACCCTAGGTTCGAGATAAATTTCAAATTAGTACACCCGATCTTTTCACACCCATGTTTTTCACCCACATATAACTTAGTGGGCCCCACTACTCTTTTTCTTTTTTTTGGGTTAGAGTAGAGTTTTGCGTGTTGTTGTGTAACGTGGATTTAAACGAAAGAAAAGGCTAAATTACAAAAAAGCCCCTCTCATTAAAAATTGCCATTATTACAAAATATGTCGGAAAATTAGCTTTTTTTTATTATAAAAACAAAACCCCTGCACTTTAGTCCTATCTCAAATAGGTCCATCCTTTGGAATAGGCTGTTTATTTTAAGGGAAACTTCAAATACCACCCTGTGGTTTGGCACTTTTTCATTTTAGTACCCTGTAGTTTAAAGTGTATTATTTTAGTACCATGTGGTTTCGTTTTTTTCTTTTTTTTATTCTTTTCGTTAATTTTTTCGTTAAATCATATAGAAAAAACTTCAGATAACCCACCTCTAGTTTATCAAATATTCATTTTAGTACCTTGTGGTTTTAACTTTCTCACTGATTTAACGAAAAAATTAACAAAAAAATAACGAAAGAGAAAAACAAAATCACAGGGTACTAAAATGATACACTTTAAACTATATGAATAACTAAGGATGTCAATAGGTGTGAATATCTGAAATTTTATTCGAACCCTTACCCGAACGGAGCTGATGTATACGATGCTAAACTGATAGAGTTCGGATATAGATAAAAAAAATATAAAAAAAAAATATATATGACGTATTTGGATTCGGATATAGATTTTGTCTATACCCAATCAGAACCCGAATTGATTTTACATTATATAATATAAATATATATATAAATATTTGATGTTATATTTAAATTTTTATTTTAAAATTTTAGATTTAATGTAATATGCTTTGAAATATAGTAAAGAGAACTAATTATTTCAAGTTCGGTTTCGGATTTTTGGTCAGGTTCAGACTTGGATATGAATTTTTAAAATTCGTTGGATTCGGATTTCGAATTTGGTAGTCGGGTTCGGGTTCGGATTATGAAAAACTGCTCCGAGTCCGATCCGTTGATATTTCTAGAAATAACACATCTTTATGCTTATTTAAACTCCTTCAGGCGCATTTTCAAATATCAAAATCCAAAATGAGTTATAAAAAGAATTCACGCACGAGCATTGAAGTGTTTTTAATGCACAGTAATCTTGCCACATCATCATCATTAGCACTTCCATAAAAAATTAACAAAAATTTAAAATTATTAAATCTATTTGACACAAGACTAAAGTGCAAAATTGACATTATTTAATTTTTTTATGCAGGAAATATTTGAGAGACGGGGTAAAGTGAAAGAATAGTGTTTATAATTAAGCCCTAAAATTTTGAAATAATTTTAAAGTTAGTTTTAAAACATTCTAGAAATAAAGTGGCAGATGAATTCAACTATAATTAATACAGTAGAATCACGTAAATTGAATAAAATTATTGAATAAACTATTAATTTTGACGGAATTAGAAAAATAAAATATTTGTTTATCTAAATTTTTATCTATTTTTAAAATTATAAATTAGATAGATATTGAGATGTTAAACGATACAATATAACAGTTCTTTTTAGTAAAAAATTTCAAAAGACTAATGGACATATTTTTTTATTCAAGGGATAAATGAGACATGAAAAAAGTGTGAGGGGACTTTTGTAATTAAGCCTAAAATAAAGGTTAAAATGTATAGGAATTAACTTTTTAATTGAAAAGCTCCCAATTTTTTATAAGTGATTTAGTTTAAATTTTTTTAATTTTATTAAATTTATTAATGATTTCATTAAATTTAATAACATCAGTTATTTTTGAAAAATAAGACTAAATCAATTAATAGTTAGTAATTAATAGAGATATATTACATTTGGTAAAAAAAAATTATTTAATTAAAGTTTTTTGGTATTTAATAAGTTTAGTCCAAAATTTTTCAAATTTATCAGTAATTTCACCAAATTTAATAATTTTAATTACCCTTTAATAAATAAAGTTTGGTAAATTAACGTCAAATAGCTAATAAAATTATTAAATTTGATAAAAAAATTAACTTAATAATATATAAAAACTCATATAAAAAAAATTAAAAGCTGAGGGACCAGTTTCCGAAGAGCGTATAGTTTAAGGGTTATATATACAATTTTACCTAAATGCATAGTAAATAAAGGGTGGTGGTAGTGGAAAGAGTGGCGGTACAGTGTCTCACTAAATAAAGAGATCACCATTAACGCGTCCACGCGGCGCTTTCTTATTGGTTTTCCCGTTTTCACACGCCTAATTAAATTGCGCCACGTGGAGGCCTTGGTTTAGTTAAAACGTGTTTAGTGAGTAGGGGATCATTGGGTGCGTCGTGGCGGTGTGAGTGACCGGGTTTGGTTTGAAACTGAGCAAGGGAAAAATGGTCACGGTTTTCGTGTTATTTACCGATGACGCCACTGCGTCGTAGGGCGGCAATCCAGCTCGCTGTTCGTGAGCCTGCTCGTGTTCGGCTCGAAATGAGCTCGAGATCGAATTGCTCACTTAGTAAACGAGCCGAACACGAGCTGAGTTTTACAGGTCGTTTAATAAACGATCACACCCATCTGGATTGGCCCTCCAAACGCATGAAAGGTATGATTATGGTTGCTGTAGGTCGGGTTGTAGTGGTTCGCAGACGAAAGATCGGATGTAGGTTCTCACTGGTCTGGCGAGTGAGATGGACAGCCTAACTGTCAAACGAACTATCCATTCGTTGTAGTACGCTACGAGCAGAGCACCGATAGTTCTGCCAGCCACTGGGTATAGATGAATCCGTCCGCGGGTCACATCCCTTCGGATTCCTCTCTATATGAGGTAACCACGTCCCATTGGGGCAATGCCGCCGGGCGCCCTGGGCTCCCCCAACAGTCTTATTCTCGCTGTTCTCACACGCCTAAACGTTGGGACGGCATGAAGGAGCAATCCCTGCCTCTTGAATTCGAGAGCCGAACACGAGCTGAGGTCAGCTCGCTCGTGTTCGGCTCGATAACGGCTCGAATACATATTTTTATATTTATAGAATTTATATATATTAATATAGATTTTAATTATTTAATTTTTAGTCCAACCTAAATATAAATGCCAACTTAATTATAAAAAGGCCAATTTATATGTAAAATTTTAACTATTAGATCAAACTCTAATGGATAAAATTTCATAAATTTAATTTCTATATATATATCTTTTCTAATCATTTTAATTTATTGTTCGTGAGCCAGCTCGTGTTCGGTTCGTTTCATAACGAGCCGAACACGAGCTGAATTTTTCGGCTTAATAAACGAGCCGAACACGAGCTGAATTTAACGAGCCACGACTCGTTGACACCCCTATCTCAGTCCCAGCCTTTTCCCTTGAAATGAAGGGAATTCCTCCTTGGTCCCGGTCCCCACGTCGGTAAACTACTTTTCATTCGGGGGGGGTGTGTTTGTTTCACCGAAAGTGAAGATGTGTGAAGTGGTTTTCGACCATAAACATCTACTTACGTCGTTTGGTTCACTATAACTTTACTTTCGGTAGAAACTCAAACTCCCCAAAAATATCGTATTTGATCTCGGCTAATTCTAGACCAAAATTAATTACAATAAAAAAGAGAAAAAAATAATAAAATATTAACCTATATATCTCTCAGACTTCAGTTTTTGTGTCATTCACTTCTTGTAAAACAAACAATAAAACTCAAATATTTTAGTCACAGCCTTACAAACAAACAGCGGAAGAAAAGTAATTTTCACACAAACTCTAGTTTATCCGAAAATTTATTTCAACATAAATTTAACTTTTGGTAATACAAACAGGCCACCAGGACGGGTCCCCACCAAGACTCGATCCGCAGAAAACATTGGCATTTGTTGCCCATTTGGCAATCTCATAAAAAAATGTATTTCTTATTTTTATTTTGTTCATGTACCTAATATTACGTTACTCATATCGTAATAAGTCGATTATGATAATTTTTTTAATGCTCCAATAAAAAAACGAAGAAGAATAAATCTGCACGCTTTCGCTCAAACTCTATTATACCCAATAACATTAGATGGACCTCAAAAATAAATAGTAGTATATTTGGTTTGGGTTTTGTTTCTAGAAGCAATCATTTCCAATAAACTGCGTGATAAACAAAAAGATTTAGAGCGTCCACTATGACGGAATTGTTAGCTAAAAAGGGTCAGCATCCTGTCTTATGACGGAAGGCCGGTTTGGGCCGAGTCACGTTCGAAATGGTGGGAGGTCGGGTTGGGCCGAGTCATGATCGAAATGGCATGAGGCGGATTGGGCCGAGTCACAATCGAGACTAGGGCTGGCAAATGAGCGAGCCGACTCGTGTTCGGCTCGCGTTGGGCTCGGTATTCAGCCCGCTCGAGCTCGACTCGAAATTAAATGAGCAGAGCTTGAACAGGAAAAAAAACTCGAAATTTATTTCAAGCCGAGCTTGAGTATTATTAGGCTCGCTCGAATTAGGCTCGAAAAGCTCGAATATATAATAATAATAATAATAATAATAATAATAATAATAATAATAATAATAATAATAATAATAATATATTATGTATTTTAATTATATGTATATAGAGTTTGGATTATTGGACCATAAATGCTGGCCCAACAGACCAAATCAGCAAATTCCTACCTTAATTACTCTGTCTATCCCTGTTTTTTACTTGCTAGCAGAGTTGTTTTTCCTAAATTTCTAACCTCTCTCATCCCCTTCCAATGTCGAAAAATTCTAATTTGATATGATTTTATTATATTATAGTAAATAGAAAATACCATTGGTTGTATACTTGAGATAATATACAGATATATTTTTAAGGTAAAAAATTATTATATTTATACAAAATTTTGATTTTAGTTACATATGATTTGGTAGTTTAGTCTAATACTTGTTTATATAATTTATTTATTTTTTGACTGTATAGTTGAAAAAGAATAATATGTAGATTGAAGGCCAAAGAGAAGACATGTAAGACTGGAACAAAAATACAAATAGATATATAAACTCATATATTATTTTTCTTAATATTATAATACCGTAGTTCATGTATTTATTTTGTATGTTGAACTATTAGACATATTTTTGTATCAAATTTTAGATAATATTTTATAAAAATTAAACTATAAATTGCATGATGTTAAGAATTTCAAGCGACTCGTTTAGGGCTCGAGCTCGCTCGATTCGAAATTAGGCTCGCTCGAGCTCAGCTCAAATTAATTTCAAGCCAAGCTTGAGCCTAAATTTAGGCTCGAAATTAATTTCAAGCCAATCTTGAACCAAGGTAAGCTCGCTCGAGCTCGGCTCGTTTCCAATCCTAATCGAGATCCATGGGCATTGTGTATATATATCTTAAATTCATTGATTGCGTATTTCTGACAGCTCAATTTTTTTGGATTAATAGTTAGTACAAACGATCCGACGGGGACGTGATAATGAGAGATTTAGAGTGAAAGAGTAATACGTGACAAAAGAATGTTGCAAATTAATTAGCTAGAAGCTTTTTTTTTTTATGAATAACACCTTTTAATTTTTTATTTTATTTAACTTGTATTTGCTATCTGAGTAATTTTAGTTAAGTATATATGACTATAGTCATGCTTTTTAGTTATGTTTTTAAAATTTTAATTTGTGTAATAGGAAAATTCAAAAATTGTAAATTAATTAGCTATAAACTAATTTCTTTTTAATAACACATTTTTAACTTTTATATTGTTTAACTTTTACTATATTTAACTTTTCTTTATCTAGATAATTTTAGGTTAAGAAAATTAAAAATTTTATGAAATGTATTGATAATCCATTGACTTTTGTATGAGTGTAGTTACACAATTTTAGTTATTTTTTTTCTGAATATTAATTTTAGTAATAGCAAATTCATTAGCTATAAACTAATTTTTTTTCTGAATAAAACCTTTTAACTTTTATTTTATTAAACCTTTATTTATTTATTTACATAATTTTAGTTAAGTAAATTAATTTTTTTTTTTGAAATGTATCGATAATCCATCAAAATTTGTATGACTGTAGTCATAGATTTTTATTTTTAAAATTTTAATGTTTGTAATAGTAAAATTCAAAAACTGAAAATTAGTTAGCTATATACTATTTATTTTCTGAATAACACCTTTTTTTTACTTTTATTTTATTTTCTGAATGATTTTAGTTAAGTAAATTAAAAAATTATGAAATGAATAATAATCCATTAAATTTTGTATCACTATTGTCATACGTTTTTAGTTTTTTTCTGATTAAATTTAAATTTTGAAATATTAAGATTCAAAAAAGGTAAAAGGAAAATAAGATTTTTAGTTAATTAAGTAATTAATAAAACATGTTTATGAAATGCATTGATAATAATCCATTAAATTTTGTTTGGTTAATTTTTTTATTTGAATTTTAATTTTTGGAATGGTAAAATTTAAAAAGTTTTTTTTCCTGATTAATTTTAATTTTTGAAATAGTAAGATTTGAAAAAGTAAAAAGGAAAATATGATTTTAGTTAAGTAAATAAAACATGTTTATAAATGTATTGATAATCCGTTAAATTTTGTTTGTTTAAATTTTTTATTTGAATTTGAATTTGAATGTTTGGAATAGGAAAAAATTTTATAAAAAATGCTTTCGTTGAGAGTTGAACTCAAGACCTCCCGCTTACTAAACGGGTGCTCTAACCAACTGAGCTACGAAAGCAATTATATTAAAATTTGAAATTTTTTTTATACATATATATAAACGTATGGCTAAATTACAAAAAACCCCCTGTCAATACCCGCTTTCCACTTTCCCCCCTGTCATTCAAAAACCTACACTTTGCCCCCTTAAAAAATGAAAAATGTTCACTTTGCCCCCGCCTCAGTGTTCCGTTAGGGTTCTGTTTATATATTATTTTTTATACCCAAAATAACGCTGAAACCCTCATCCATCCCCACACATAATGTGGGCTGTGCCGGGCCGGCACGGCCCACATTTTCCGGGAGGAAACGGGCTAGGGGCTGGCCCGGCCCGGCCCGGCTACAATTTCGGGCCGTGCCGTGCAGGGCCAAGCAGCCTAGCCTCCGGCCCGGCACGGTCCTTCGGCCCGGAAGGCACGGGCCGTGCCGGGCCGGGCCGGGCTTCGGGCCGGCCCTTTAAGATATTTATTTTTAATTTTTTATAAAAAATTATTATAAAACTTAAAAAGAGAAATAATAAATTATTTTTATTTAAACTTATATTTTGATCAAATAATTAAAAAATTTATAAAAATAGTTATAATATAGTAAATATTTAATTTTAAAAAAAAACTTTGTATTATTTTAAAATAAAAAGAAAGAAAAGGGATGGGTTTTGGTCTAATGGACCAAAATGCTTTGGTCCATTGGACCAAAACCATTCCTCCCAAGGTCTGCCTAGCTAGCAGACCTTAGCAGACCTTGTTGGGAGGAGAGCTCCTGGGGAGCCCTCCTCCCCAGGAGCTGAGACCCCGAGGTGCCTTGGGCCTCGGGGTGCGGGCCGTGCTGGCCCGGCTGGCACAGCCCAACCGGGCCGTGCCGTGCCGGGCGGCCCGCCTCTTCGCGGCCCGGCACGGCCCAGGCCCGCATCGGGCCGTGCCGGGCCGTCGGGCCCCAGCGGCGCGGCCCAGCACGGCCCCTTAGCGCAGGCGGCCTGCGGCCGTGCCGGGCCGGGCGGCCCACGTGCCGCCCGGCCCGTTTTACACCCCTACATATGCCCTAGGCCGCCGCCTCGCCCTCGCACGAAGTCGGAGTTGGGATCAAGAGAGGCGTGGGCGAGGGAGAGGGCAAAATAATCAAATTGCTCTTACTTTTTCTATAAGAATTTTTTTTAATATATTTCTGTCAATTTGAAGGGCATTTTTGGTATAAATTATAAAAAGTGGACGGAATAGTGATGAAACCCTGTCAGAGGGGGGCTAAATACAACAACTTGAAATATTGAGAGGGTAAAATATAAATTTTTAAAAATTAGAAAGGAAAATTGAAAAAATAAATATTTATAAGAAATTTTTCTGTAATTTAGTCTATATTATAAATTTATCAAATAATATATATAGATATATATTGAGAAAGAGAGGGGTGTACAGTGGACCTCTCTCTTACGCGATCCACGAGGCCACTTTCAGCTCTTGGACCGCGTATCTTTTGGGGCTTTTATTTTCGTTTTTCTCTTTTCAAAATATGTTAATATATTTTCTGTTATTTTTATTTTATGTTGAATCAAATATTTCGCAAACTATTTTCGGATCGAAAAATAAATTTAGTCTATTTTTACATTAAACTAAACACACCCTAAAGGAAAACGCGAGCTTTCTCTAAAATATGTAAAACTATTTTTATTGAAAAATTATTTTACATTAAACTAAAATATTATTTTTTAATTAATGCAAATACGCTTGGCCAATCGAAACCAAGGATGTCAATAGGTCGGATTCGAAATGGTTGTCAAAAATCCGAACCCGAACCCGTACCAGATTACCGAACCCGAAATCCGAATCCGTACCTTAATTCGACGGATTTTAAAAATTCATATTCAAATCTGAATCCGACTAAAAATTCGAAATCCGAACCCGAACCCCAATCCAAAACAATTATTTATCTTCACCATATTTCAAAACATATTATATTAAATCTAAATTTTTAAAATACAAATTCAAATATAAAGATCAAATATTTATATACATATTATGCTAAATTACAGAAAATTTCTTTATAAATACCTGTTTTTTACTTTCCCTCCCTAATTTTCAGAAACCTATATTTCATCCCTCAACATTTCAAGTTGTTGCATTTAGACCCCCTCCATCAGAGTTTCATCACTATTCCGTCAATTTCTTATAATTTATACCGAAAATACTCTTTAAAATAATAGATATATATATTAAAAAATTATTATTTTCTTACCGAAGAGATAAATCGTTTTGTCCTCTCCATTAACGACGTACCCTCATGAAAATATTTTAAAAATTTTAAGGGAGCAAAATGTAGGTTTTGAAAAGTCAGAGAGCGAAAGTGAAAAAGCAGGTATTTACAGCGGAGTTTCCTGTAATTTAGCCTACATTAAACCTAAGTTTTCAAAATACAAATTCAAATATGAGGTCAAATATTTGTATATATTAAATAATATAAAATTAATCTAGATTCAGATCGAACGTGGGTTCGAATCGAGTACAAATAAAATTTATATCCGAATTTAAATCAGTCGAATTTTTATTTTTATATCCATTTAGTACGGAATAAGCTCGTCTCGTTCCAATTTAAATTTGAATAAAATTTTAAATATATTTATGACTATACCGTGTTGACGCCACAAGTGGGAACGCATGCTGAAAGGCGTACTCTCCACGTATCTACCCTTTGGCAAAATTTGCTTTTCTGGACATATCCCAAGTAACCGTCAGCGCCACGTGTCGCCTCAAGGAGCACCAATAGAAAACAATAATAATAAAACTAGTGCAGTGCTCGCGCTGTGCTGCAAGTAGATAGTATTTTAGCAATCAAACTAAATAATTTTAAAATTAATTTTGTATCTATATTTTCTAACTAAAGAATTAAAGTTAGAGAATTTATTGCAAATTACCGAAAAAATGAGTATATTTTTATCTTATTAAAATTAATTGAAGTGAAAAGATACTATTACATGTAATTAGTATATATAAATATTCTATACTCCGCAACTTATATTAGATGACAATGTTGTGCTATTAAATTTTAATTAAATATATCTGATCTAGAAAATTTAATAGCTAAATTTATCTTTTATTTATATTTTAAAATTAGTTTACGGTGCACCAGGAGCACCCAATATTTTTCTTTAGACATAGCACTATGTCATTTGTGCATGCCACGTGGCGTTTTGAGGGAGATGATGTGATGTAATTGAGGAATAATATATTGTTATAGATTTGTAGAAAACAATAATAACAATGCATAGCGTACCCCAAAATGTACCCCAAAAGCACCCCAACATCGCAATGGTTAGGCCATCTCTTTTGGAGATCGCAGTTACGCATCTAGGCTCTGCTTAGATGCATGAATTGTTAGATTTTGAGTGGGATTTATAGTGACTTAAAATTTAATTGGCCTCCTAGGTAGCTTAATTCTCAATGGGCCTTGCTTAGGAGCTCATACTAAGATTTTTACACGTGAAGTTTAGTCCCACATTAGAAACTAAAAGTATGTTGTTACTATTTTTATACTCCTATATTCTCAAGTTAATTGCTTGGGATAAAATGAGATTTATGCACTCGACTAAACACACGCACGGCACGAGCCGAGCCGGGTTGGGTCGGGCGGCGCGCGCGGTTTGGACGCCCGGTTCTTTTTTATTTTTTAATTTTGGAAGCCTTAACCCGAAAATTACGGGCACGTAGGCTTATCTTGCGCTCCACGGGATTTGCCCGTTGTAGCACGATCTCGGCGTTGGATATTTTAAGAGAGGTTAGCCCTAACCTTGGGTTCTCACCTTCTACCTGAGAATATTGATTTTAGAACTGCTACTCCTTCTTCTTCCTATTGCGTTCTATATTTTTGCTGGATCTCTAAAAGTTCGCTGGATTCATCTTGCGCCACCTTGGAAGCGTGCCGACGGGGTGGAACGTGGACGTTATATCGCTGGAAGTGATTGCCGAAAAGCCTCGCATGTGAAGGGGCAATATTTTGTAAGCGAAATATACCGTTCTATTAAATTATAGATAGCAAGAGACCTTTGAAGAAATAAAAATCAAACTCTTGAGTTACAATTACAAAAGTCTCATGCCAAATAAGTTATTCTTAAATAACTTATTCTAATACCCCAATATAGCCTTAGATAAAAATGTATAAAACTTACTTGATACTATAGATACTATAGACCATTTGGATTCAATTATCCAATCTTTTAAAATTTTAATTTTAATACCAAACTTTCCAATTTGTTTCATTTAAATAAGTTAATGGCTCTTCGGGTACAAAAATTTTAGCTAATTACTTACTATAATAAAATTATAGTTACGTAAATTACATAAAATATACCAATTAAATCCGTAAAAATAAACGACACGTTCAAATTTTGAATTTAGAAGTCATTGGCTAAATTAAAAAAAATAAAATATTACATAGTAAAATCAAAATTTTAAAAGGTTAGGTATTCGGATCCAAAAGTTTATTTTTACCATTAATTTAAGAAGATAAGTTTGCTAATTCTTGAAAAAACATGCATCATTTCTTAATTCTTGTAAGTTACAAATTTTATGAATTTTATGTATTTAGTATTGCACTATATATATATATATATAGTGTAGAGCTACTATGTTATCGGAAGTATAAGGGAGTTGGTATTTCTGATTTTTTGACCTTTGGATTAAAGATTGTACGGTTAGGATGATAGTAATCTCCTAGAGATGAATAGTCTCTATTGGATAATAATATTAATTTAATAATTAATATTAATTTAATAATTATAAATGATCAAAACGGTTGATCATATATATATATATATATATATATAAAGTAGGTCTTGTGTGCTCTCAGGAGCACGGAGCCGTTTTCGATGATGGGACTTCCGAATCGACGATCGGCTCCGTTAGACTTGATCTAGTATATTTGAAATTTATAGAAAATAAATTTTACGATTTTTCGATATTATTTATATAACAATCTAAAGGGTTCAAAATCAACAACTTTTAATTGTTGATATCTGCCGTTTCAAGTTTAACGGTGTAGAAGTATCCAAATCATATAAAATTTTGATAGAAAATTTTTTATACTATCTACCGTAAGTTCAATATCTCTAATCGAAAATTTTAGTACTATATCACTAATTTTTATGAAATATTTATTTTCAGTCCTTAATTTTAAACCTTTTCGATCACTAAGTAAATGATATTGAAAAATCGTAAAATTTATTTTCAAAATACGTCAAATATGCTAGATCAAGTCTAACGGAGCCGATCGTCGATTCGAGAGTTCCATCATCGAAAACGGCTCAGGAGCATGGAATTTATATAGAGACACTGTAACTTGTGTATTTCGAGATGAGTGGTAATAGGCTTGTCGATTTAGCGAGATGAATTAGCTCACCCATATTATAGATAGCATGGCGGGGCCCTCCATTTATTAGCTACTCTTGCCAACTTCAACAGGCCAATTCTGCTCGCCGATTCGAAAAAAAAACTTTTTTCTAAATTATATAACTAGTAGTGGTATAATACTCACGTATTACCGACCGTCCCTAGCGCAAGTGGCAAAAAATTTGGTGATTGATATCTGAGGTCCCGAGTTCGAATCCTAGTTGATTCACATTTCAAGTTAAGTTTATTTCTAAAAAAATAAACGAAGCGGGTAGCGTGCTACCTTTCTCTCTCTCAAAAAAAAAAAATCGGCCATGAAATTGGTCAAAAAAAAAACCGACCGTGAAATTGGGGATGTGAGCGCTTTACTATATGGTATGGTATAACGTTCTTTTATTCTGCCTATTCTGTAGTTAAAAACTTACACTTAGCAATTTTGTGATTTTATTTTTATTTTTATAAAAAAAAGGTTAATTGTATACATGTCCCCGCAAACATAGTGAATTGCAAATATATCCCTACAAAGTTCAACTTTCATAAGTTATCTCTACAAAAGTTTTAATGTTTTCAAATATGTCCCTCTGATTTGTTACCGTTAGAGAACCGTCAGAGAACTGTTTATATTTTCAATTTTGCCATCACAAATATGTCCCTCCAAAAGTCATAACAGTATAATATAAGAGGGGTAAAAATGTCAAAAACTAACCATGGTTAAGTATTTAACCTATGGTTAACTAAATTTTTTTAACGGATCCTGACGGCAGGGACATATCTGAAAATATTAGGACTTTTGCAGGGATAACTTATGAAAGTTGAACTTTGTAGGGATATATTTGTAATTCACTATATTTGCGGAGATCTGTATGCAATTAATCCTAAAAAAATCGTCAAATCAGTAATAAAATAAAGGCTAAATTACAGAAAATTCCCCTGTCAAAATCCGATTTTTTACTTTTCTCCCCGGTCATTTAAAAACCTATATTTTGCCCCCCTAAAAAAAAAAAAATGTACACAAGAGGGTACGGTGTTAATTTTGATGGTAAAATAACCAAAATGCCCCTCGTCCCTGTTTATCTTCTTCCCAATCCTGCACGCCTACGGTCTTTTTCCTCCATTATTCGCGCCTCCCTCGATCCCAAATCCGACTCCATTTCCTCCAGCTTCTTCCTCGCTCCTTATGTACCTTTGTCGCCCATCCATTTTAACGACGGTAGGCAGTAGATTGAGGCGGGTGTGGAGGGAGAGGTGGGCAAGGGCGAGTGCGAGGCGGCGGAGAAGAGCGAGGGCGTGCGTGGGATCGGACGGAGGGTGGGTGACGGCGAGGCGGCAGAGGGGGGCGAAGCAACGTGGCGGGCGGCGTCGGCGAGGAGGGAGAAGATGCATCTGGGAGAGGAGAGGGTTTTCAAGGGTATTTTGGGTATTAAAAAAATATAATAATAAAATGTAAACGGATCCCTAACAGAACACTGACGGCGGGGGCAAAGTGCATATTTTTTATTTTTTAGAGGCGCAAAATGTAGATTTTTAAATGACAGGGGGGGAAGTGAAAAATCGGATTTTGACAGGGAGGTTTTCTGTAATTTAGCCTAAAATAAAATATTTTAAAATCACGGGGTGGTATTATGTTCAACAACATATATTTACAGTAAAACAAAAATAAAATCACGGAATAGTTAAGTGTAAGTTTTAAAGTCATGGGAGTGGCAGAATAAAAATGCGCTATATCACATGATAGTTAAGGACATTACAAAGTCAAAATGTTGTTGACTGATTTAAATCAAATAAATTAAAAGGTTGGATAGTAAACTCAAAATTTTAAAAGGTTAGGTAGCCAAATGAAAATAATTCATAGTTAGAATAAGTTTTGTATATTGTTACCTTGTAATTAGGGCTGCCAATGAGTTGAACACGAGCTGAGGTCAGCTCGTGTTTGTTCATTTATTAAATAAGCCGAACATGAGCTGGCTTGTTAAAATATCAAGTTGAAAAATCAATTTCATGCTCTGCTTGTTTATTAACGAACCGAATAAGAGTTGGCTTGCGAACAATAAATTGAATTGTTAGCCCTACTACTAGGCGAAAAGTTGAAAGAAAATTAGAAAATTAGAATCTTAATATAATATAAGTTTCTGTATATTTGGATTAGCCTAAAATCTAAATAATAGAATCTTAATATATATATATAGAGTCAGGCTGTTATGCTATTGATAGCACAGCCTGACTTGTGCTAGTGATTTTATAACTGTTGGATTGCTTTGAGATGCGTGCTGGAAAAGTTGGGGAATTAACGGAGAGCAAGGGGTTAACGCCCGTTTCCATCTCTCTCTCCCCCGTGACTCTCTCTCCTCTCTCTCTCTCCCTCGGTGTCTTTCTCTTTCCTCTCTCTCTCCCCGTATCTCTCTCACCTCCCCAAAAGAAAAAAAAATCACTCTCTCTCTCTCCTCCCTTTCTCTCCACCCGACCACCTTCCTTTTAAAAAACAGAGAGAAAGGGAGGAGAGGAGAAACAACAGTCCAGTAGGCGGTCACAGAGAAGAAATGACAGACGGAATCAAAAAAAGAATAAAAAAATATTCCCTACGAATGGTTATGATTAATTTATTAAAAAAATATTTCAAATAAAAACGAACGGTTATGTTCAATCCGTTAAAAAATAGTATTTTGTCTATAAAATTAATCCTACGAACGGTTATGATCAATTTATTAAAAAATATTTCAAATAAAAATGAACGGTTATAATCAATATGTTAAGAAATAGAATTTCTATTCATCTATTTTATATTAAAATTAAAATTTGTGTTTAAATCGTGAATTAAATTTAATTTTTGATATCAAATTTGAATTAAGAATTTAAAAAAATTAATTACAATGGATCAAAATTAAATTTTAAATTTTAAAAAATAATATAGGATATTGCAAATATTTTTTACTAAAATATAACATATGAATTTATAAAATATAATTTTAATTGTAAATTTTAAAATAAATATGATATACAAATTTATATTGATTTGAAATAAATTAAAATAATTATGACGTGCATTTGCACGTACACTCAACTAGTATAATGTAAAATCAAATTGAATTCTGGTCAGATGTGGGTTTGAATCGAGTACAGATAAAATTCATATCCGAATTCAAATCAGTCGATTTTTATTTTTATATCCATTTAGTATAGAATAAGTTCGTCTCATTTGGATTTAAATTTGCATAAATTTTTAAAAGGTTAATTGCATACAGCTCCTTGTAAATATATTGAGTAGCAAATATATCCTTACAAAGTTCAACTTTTCATTTTATCCCTACAAAAGTCCAGTGAAATTCATATTTGGCCTTCTGGTTTGTTACCGTTAGAGCATTGTTTATTTTTTAATAGCAGATAAGTAAAATAATATTTTTGCCCTTATAAATATATTCCTCCAAAAATTCCAACTACTAGAATTATACAGAAATGTCCTCCAAAAAAAATATTTTACCGAATAATATAAGAGAGATAAAAAGGTCAATTTAACTCATTCACTAACCCGGATTAAGTATTTTACTCATAGTTAACTATATTTTTCTAACGGATCCTGACAGTAGGAGTATATTTAAAAACGTTAGAACTTTTATAAAAATAAAAATAAAAAATTAAATTTTATAGAAATATATTTGTCATTCGATATATTTACAGGGAGCTGTATGCAATTAACCCAATTTTAAATATCTGTATCCGTCGACACCACAAGTGGGAACGCACGCTGAAAAATGTAACCCTTTTTGGTCACACTGACACTGCCACGTGTCGAGCACGAATATGTTTGTTGAAAACAACAATAATAATGCATGGCGTACCCCAAAATGTACCCCAAAAGCTCCCAACATCACAATGGTTAGGCGGTTTTCGAAGAGAACGGAATTATTCATCTAGACTCTATTTGAATGTATAAATATCTTGTGCGGTATATTCTTTTTGATTTACTTAGGAGATTTGTATATTTGAACAATAAAAAGTGTGATCAAATGTTTAAAATAGAATATCAAATTTGAATTTTTTTTAAAATAAGATAAATTATTTTGTAAGTAAAATATACTATTCTATCAAATTATGAATAGTAAAAGATATTTGAAGAAATAAAAATCAAACTCTTTTAGTTATAATCATATTACAAAAGTCTCATGCTAAATAAGTTATCCTTGAATAACTTATTCTGAGACCCCAATATGGCCTTAGATAAAAATGTATAAAACTTATTTGATACTATAGACCATTTGGATTCAATTATCCAATCTTATAAAATTTTAATTTTAGTACCCAACCTTTCAATTTGTTCGATCTAAATAAGTTAATGACTCTTCGGGTACAAAAATTTTAGCTAATTGCTTACTCCAATAAAATTATAGTTACGTAAATTACATAAAATATACCAATTAAATCCGGAGAAATAAACGACCCATTCAACTATTGAAATTTAAAAGTCATTAATTGGCTAAAATCAAAAAATTAAAATATTACATAGTAACATCAAAATTTTAAAAGGTTAGGTATCCGGATCCAAAAGGTTATTTTTACCATTAATTTAAGAAGATAAGTTTGCTAATTCTTGAAAAAACATGCATCATTTCTTAATTCTTGTAAGTTACAAATTTTATGAATTTTTTGTATTCAGTATTACACTTTATATATATATATATATATATAGGAGTAGAAATATTGTGCTATTAGGAGCACAGCAGTTCTTGTGCTCTTAACATCTTAACCATCCATCAGTTTTGATGAATGGTTAGGGTGAGAGAGAGAAGAGAAATTAAAGAGAAATTCAAAAAGAAGAAAAATTAAGACACTCAATTTCTCTCCAATTTTTTTTCTCTTTCTCATCCTAACCACCCATTAAAATTGATGGATGATTAGAAAGTTAGGAGCATAAGGACTGTTATACTCCTAATAGCACAGTAGTCCTACTATATATATAGACACTGTAACTTGCATATTTCGAAATGAGTGGTAATGGGTTCGTCGATTTAGCGTGACGAATTGGCTCACCGAATTGACGAGAATCTTATGATAGGGACCCCCCGTGTTATAGCAGGGTGGGGCCCTCCATCTAGCTACTCTCGCCAACTGCAACGGGCCAATTCGGCTCGCCTATTCGAAAAAATAGGTTTTTTTTTTTTTTTCTTCTCTAAATTATGCAATTAGTAGTGGTATAATAGTTAGGTACTCGAATGCCGACCATGAAGTTGGGTTGTGAGCGCTTCACTATATGGTATATAATATACTTTTGTTTTGCCTATTCTATAGTTCAAAACTTACACTTAACAATTTTGTGATTTTTTTAATTTTAATAAAAAAATATATCATCAAATCAGTAATAAAATAAAATATTTTGAAAAAATCATTATGGTATCATGTTTAACAATAGATCTTTAGAGTAAAACAAAATATAATCATGGAATAATTAAGTGTAAGTTTTAAGCCGCAGAAGTGACAAAGTAAAAAATGCGCTATATCACATAATAATTGAGGGTAACTTTTTGAACCACAGAGTTACGAAGTCAAAATGCCTTTGACTGACTTAAATCAAATAAATTAAAAGGTTAGATAGTAAAATCATAATTTTAAAAAGTTGGATAGCCAACTCGAAATGATTTGTAGTTAGAATAAGTCTCGCATATTCTCTTACATTGTAATTCCAATGAGTTGAACACAAGCTGAGGTCAGCTCGTTGTTTGTTCATTTATTAAAGAAGCCGAACACGAGCTGGCTTGTTAAAATATCGAGTTGAAAAATTCATTTCGTGCTCGGCTTGTCTATTAACGAACCGAATAAGAGCTGGCTTGCGAACAATAAGTTGAATTGTTAGCCCTACTACTAGGCGAAAATCTGAGAGAAAATTAGAAAATTAGAATCTTAATATAATATAAGTTTCTGTATATTTGGATTGGCCTAAAATCTAAATAATAGAATTTGTAATATATATACGAGCTATATCGGTTTGAACATGAGCTAACTGACCCAAGCTCGTGTTCGGCTCGTTTATTAAATGAACGATCAATCTCAAGCTTATTTCGAGCGAAACACAAGTTACCCACGAAAAACGAGCTGAATTG
The DNA here is from genome assembly GCA_016920855.1 of Puya raimondii. Taxonomy (NCBI): domain Eukaryota; kingdom Viridiplantae; phylum Streptophyta; class Magnoliopsida; order Poales; family Bromeliaceae; genus Puya; species Puya raimondii. Next base: position 27,783,992 of record JABWPP010000049.1, read on the forward strand.
CCAGCCCACTAGCTCGTGTTTGGCTCGTTTATTAAACGAACGATCAATCTCGAGCTTATTTCGAGCGGAACAGGAGCTAGCTTCGGAACAACCAGCTGAATTTGCCGGCCCCACTTGTAATAATTAAGCCAAAAAGAATAGTTGAAAGGCGTATTTCAAATTAGAGTATAGTTGAGGGGTTCTCCATACTTTTTTTTTTTTTTTTTTTAAGAAAATGCGAAGACTTTTTACTTGTTTATTTATTTATTTATTTTTATGCGAACTTTCCTTTTAGCTTCCCTTTCCCTCCATTTTTTCTTTTTTTTCTCCTTCCTCCTCCTCTAAGTCCTCTTCCTCCTCCTCCACTTTACTCTCTCTCTCTCTCTCTCTATAAATATGGTCGCTCTTACTCCTCATTCCCCATGGCTCCACCTCCCACTTCGCCCCCCTCGTCTCCTCCCTCGGAGCTCGGCGAGATCTCGCCGCGGCGCCCGCTGCTGCGGCGGTGGCGGCGTCCCATACACCTGTGAGTGCGATTAGGGTTAGGGTTTTACTCGCTTCGGCTCTTCAATTGAGCTCCTTCTTGAGGCTGATTGCGAGTTTTTTGTTTTAATCCCCCAATTCTTGTTGGTCGCAGGGGGGTGATGATGGGAGAGGGGTTTCGGCGGATCCTTTTACAGGAGGCCGAATCGATGGTTCGGAGAGCGGTAAGAGCTTGATTTCTTTATCTCAGTTGTAAATTTTTATGGGTTTGAGATCAAAATATGACTCTATTGTATAGCGCATCTCCACGCCGGCGCCCTGCGGTTTCATTTGTGTTGCTTTGTGGCTTTAAGGTTTATGCCTTTGTGCTAGCATCAGAAAGTGGCTTTTTGGTGTAGAGCAACTTCGCGTCGGTTTGCTGTGATTTCCTTTTGAGTTAGGTAGGTGATTTAAGGTTGATCTAGTTATCAAGATTCTAAATTTTTATGGGTTAACTTCAAAAAATTGCTCTTTTGTTATAGCTCATTTTCACGTCGATGCCCTGTAGTCGAGTTACTTTGGTGCTTTAAGGTTTATCTCGTTATCAAGATTGCAAATTCGTAGAGGCCCATTTGTCCTAGATTCTGAAAAAGTGATTTATGCAGAATTAATTTTGGTTTGGAGAATTGATTTTGGTTAAAAACTGTAGAGCGTTTGGTTAAGTTTAGATGGAAAGCGATTTTCTGAAGTAATTTTGTAAAATTGTTTGGCAAATTCTTTTTAATGTTGGCATGTAATAAATTTTTTTTATTAAATTTTATTTTTAAAAAAATTTAAAATTTGAATTTAAATTTGAATTAAAATTTTAAATATTAAATTTAAAATTTGCACAAAATTTTAAAATTTGATATTTTAATTTAAAATATAAATTTCAAATTTCAAATTTTAAATTTTAAATTTTAAAAATTAAAAATTAAAATTTTAAATCTAAATTTAAATTTTCAATTTCAAATATAAAATCTAAGTTTGAAATTTGAAATTTAAAATTTAACATTTGAAAATTTGAAATTTAAAAATTGAATATTAAAAATTTAAAACTAACAATTCAAAATTTAAAATTAAAATTTAAAATTTAAAAATTTAAAATTTGAATTTTTAAAATTTGAAATTTGTAATTTGAAATCAAGACTTATAATTTTAAAGTCAAAATTTTAAAATTTTAAAATTTAAATTTTATCTTAAATTTAAATTTAAAATTTAAAATTTCGACTTTAAAATTTAAAATTTGAGATTTGAAATTTAAATTTGAAATTTAAAATCTAAATTTTAAATCTAAATTTTAAATTTTGAAATTTAAAAGTTAAAATTTTAAATTTAAAAATTCAAATATAAATTTTAAATTTAATTTAAAATTTAAATTTAAAATTTAAAATTTAAATCTAAAATAAAAATAAAAATTTTAAGTAAATCAGAATCAGATATTAAGAAGCAGGTTTGAACTGCTTCTCATTTTGGGCCTCGAAAATCAGAAAATTGATTCTAAAAATCAGAATCAGATTTTGAAAACGAGATTGCCAAACGCTCTATTGAGCCGGAAATTATTTTTAAGTCCGAAATCACTTTTCAGAAGCTAGGCCAAACACCCACTGTGTGTTAGCATCAAAAAATGGCTCTTTGGTATAGTGCATCCTCATGCCGGTTTTCTGTTATCTCGTTTGAGTTAATAGGTGATTTAAGGTTGATCTTGTTATCAAGATTCTATCTTTTTATGGGCTAACACCAAAAAATGGCTCTTTGCTATAGCTCATTTTCACGTTGATGCCCAGTAGTTGAGTTACTTAGGTGCTTTAAGGTATATCTCGTTATCAAGACTGTAAATTTGTATGTGTTAGCATCAAAAAATGGCTCTTTGGTATAGAGCATCTTCATGCCAGTTTTTTGTGATCTCGTTTGAGTTACACAGGTGACTTAAGGTTGGTCTAGTTATATCAAGATTCTAAATTTTAATAGGTTGAGATCAAAATATGGCTATTTGCTATAGCTCATTTTCATGTCAATGCCCTGCAGTTGAGTTACTTAGGTGCTTTAAGGTTGATCTCGTTATCAAGATTGCAAATTTGTACGTGTTAGCATGAAAAAATGGCTCTTTAGTGGAGTATCTTCACGCCAGTTCTCTGTAATTTCATTTGAGTTACCTGGGCGATTTAAGGTTGATCTCTGTAAATTTGTATGTGTTAACATCAAAAAATTGTCTTGGGTGTAGAGCATCTTCACGCTGGTTCCTTGTGATCTCATTTGAGTTACCTAGGCGATTAAGGTTGATCTAGTTATCAAGCTTCTAATTTTTTATGGGATAACACCTAAAAATGGCTCTTTGCTATAGCTCATTTTCACGTCGATGCCCTGTAGTTGAGTTACTTAGGTGCTTTATGATTTATCTCGTTGTCAAGGTTGTAAGTTCGTATGTGTTAGCATTAAAAAAATGGCTCTTTGGTGTAGAGCATCTTCATGCCGGTTTGCTGTGATATCATTTGAGTTACCTAGGTGATTTAAGGTTGATCTCGTTATCAAGATTCTAATATTTTATGGGATAACACCAAAAAATGGTTCTTTGCTATAGCTCATCTTCATGGTTTTAGCTACCAATATAACTCGTAGCAACATTGACTTTCGTCAGAGACGTACTTAATTGTTATACTATTTTCTGTAACAGGTACGTGAAGAGCTGGAAAATAGGCTTAATAACTATATAACCCCAGTTCCCAGGTATAATATTTGCTTTACTAAATGCTGCTTCTGCCTGTTGATTTCATTACAGAGATTTCATTACAGAATATAATATATCTTCTTGTATGTTGATGTGTAAAATATATGAATTCCTCATTCACTGCATTTTAGTATGCTGAGCTGGGTACTGGTCTTCAAATGCTTCATTAATACAATATTTGGTGAAGAGCAATCTATCTTGTTTTATGCAGAAAGTATTGCATAGTTTCCAACCATAATAGGGGAAACAAGTTTAAAGCAGTTGTTAATTGCTTTACTTAATTTTTGCTGGCCTTAAATATGAGGGAAACTTCAAAACAACCGCCTTGGGTATAGGACATTTGCAGTTTACTGTCTTGTGGTTTAAAGAGTAGCACTTGTTAACTCGCACTTTTTATTTCTGTTTTCTGTAAGGACTTGCTGTTTACATGTGGCAGCAAAGTGCTTCTTTTACAAACCACAAGGCTTTTAGTGTAAATCGTAGGATGTAGTTTGTAAAATGCTGTACTTTGCTACCCTATTTAATGGCAAATCCTTACAGGAAACAAAAACCAAAACCACAGGGTAGCAAAATGCTATAATTGAAGTTTTTCCTCAGTATAATTTTCTACTTCTTCGTCAATCTCGACTATACTTTTATGTTTCTTTCTTGTTGTAGACTATTTAGCTGGCAGGACTGATTTTGAAGTTCTCCTTTAGTATAATTTTTTACTTTTTCGTCAATGTCAATTGGACGTTAATTGTATTATTTTTTTCTTTCTTGTGCCGTTTGGCACATTATGTTTAATTGTTTCCTATGTTCTTCTGGCAGACAACTAGTTGGTGGAGCTCAGCGTGCCAGATATCATCTCAAAGTCCAGAACAAGATATGTCATCCTCTTCATACCTTCAGAAAAATAGAAGGAGAGGCGGGGAGTGATGTCGAAATAGCTTTATTTGATAATGATGAAAAAGTTATTGTCACATCTGGTCCTCTTTCTTCAATTAAGGTTGAAATTGTTGTCCTCAATGGTGACTTTAATAATGATGATCGAGAGACTTGGAGCGAGGAAGAGTTTAATAGAAGAATAGCACTTCCACGAGATCACAGAGGACAATTACTAAAAGGAGAACGACTTATCAAGCTGAATAATGGGATTGGTTCTCTTGGGAATATCGCTTTTACAGATAATTCCAGTTCTCGAAAAACTAAAACATTTAGGCTTGGGGTGAGATATGTTCAAAGTGCGCCAAATGGAGAAAGAATTCAAGAAGGAATAACTGAACCTTTCAGGGTGAAGGATCGCCGAGTAGAATGTAAGTCTAATTTGAAGTTTCTATATTTCGCTCTCCAATTCATTGGTTTATTGACATTAATATGATTGATCAACACTGATTGTGAGGACTGAGTAGTTATTACCTGAACCTGGGCCGCCGCATCAGTTGTGGACTGCCTATCTTATCTCGCTCGATCCCTTTCATACTTCCAATCCGACCAACCAATTTACATTTTACAAAAAGTAATTTTTGTGTCAAGAAAACGTGGTGACTCGACAATAGGGATTAAAAATAAAGAGATTGGCAGAGGGAGATGGGATGAGTGGTCCACGACCGATGTGGTGGTCTACGTCCAGGCAATTGTTTCTTCTTCTTGAGTACAACAGGGCAGTCAATTTGAATCTCTATTTTATTTATTATTGTGGGGACTGACTTATGGATGGGACCTAGCTCACCTGACAAGACACAGGAAAGACATATAATCAACACCAACATGATAATAAGAGCTTGATCCTTTTGCAAATCCTTATTTCTAAGTTATTGATTTCTGAAAACTATTCTATCATGTGAAGATAATCTGTTGGTATTATTTAGATATGCAATGTAGTAATATAGAGACAGGTATTGATTACTGAAGGCCTACTGTCCGATGCTACAATTTGGCGGTGAAAAATCAGTCTAATTTTCTTTTACACTACTTTGTCTAATTGATTTTAAGAGACTTTTCTTGAAAAGGTAGCAAAAGAACTTGTTATCTACTATTTGTTGATAGACTTCTTGTGATTGTTGATTTACATTAAAAAGATTTTGATATGAAACTATTCTTTGTACAACTGTATTTAGATATTGTGGAATTAATTGCTACTTTATGCTATCTAAATCTCTCTTTACCTAATAGAAGCACAGCACATATATTTAGAAAACGGAGAATATTGAAAATTTGTTTAATCTAGATCTCATCTCTCTTGTTTCTTATGCCATACTCTTATTTGAAGTTCCTTCTGGAAACTCTAAATAAATGATCTTAAATTATATGGAGACAATTTCTTCAACTGTAGAAACCTTTTTTTTTTTTTTCCGAGAGAGAAAGGTGGCATCTACCCGCTTCGTACAATTTTTTTTTTGAAATGAACTCAGCTAGAATGTGAAGCAATTAGGCTTCGAACTTGGGACTTGGGGTACCAACCATCAAGTCTTTAGCCAATTGCGCTAGGTATGGTCGGTTCACTTGTAGAATCCATTGAGTAGAAGAGACTACATCTGCCTTGTTGTTTAACAGAAGCACATACTGCTGTAGTTTCTTCTTTACTCTTGGTATCTGAGCCTATTGGTTTCAATATGTTCAGCGTCTCAAAAGCATCATACTCCTTCATTGGATGACGAAGTTTGGCGGCTTAAATACATTGCGAAAGATGGTAAATTTCACAAGAGGCTTCAAGGACTTGGTATCAAAACTGTGCAGGACTTTTTGAGACATTACAATTTGGAGAAAGGCAAGCTGCGAAATGTAAGTTTATTGAGTTTGGTGTGTACTATTTTGTCTTGCTAGCAAGGCCAGAATTTATCAACACCCTCTCAAGTCTCAAGTATAGGTCATGCGAAAACAGGACCCTGAACTGTAGCTTTTTGGATTTGAGCCCCTCAACTAACATTTTAATTAATTTTAGAAAATTCTGTCAGGTCAGATACTATAACGTCTTAATGCTTCTGCCAAAATAGTTACGGAATATTCCATCAAGTACTGCAATATTCGTTAATTACAAAATATCCCGTGAAAAAATTAAAAAGATTGCTACGTTCTGTACGAATCTTTGGAAAAAACATACTAGTTGAGGGGTTCAAATCTGAGAAAAAGATAAGTTAGAGGTCCTGTTTACAAATGACCTCTTTGTGGGACTAGAGATATGTCTGCATGTTTTTGCCTACTATCAACTAATAGAAACTTCCATACCGAGGAAAGGAAAATACTAATGGAAACATACTTTTTGTCACCCTATCTGCAGATTCTTGGTTGCGGGATGTCAGAAGGTTACTGGAAAGAGATTGTTAAACATGCTAGGGAATGTGATCCAGGAGACAAGCTCTATTCTTATTGCATGAGAGAGAATAGCACTGTTGGACCTGTTGTACTTTTCTTCAACTCTATTTATCATCTTGTTGGTGTGAAATTTGGTGACTGTTATACCACCCTTGATAATCTCGACACAACCCAACAGGTGCTTATTATCTCTTTTTTTTCCTTAGAACCCAGCTCATGAATTACTTTATCCTTTTTCTTTTTTAACTTTTTGAGAAAAAGGGGTATATGCCATTTATGATTTACAAACATTTTTATTGAATGCTCGGTCAAAGAGCTGGGCAGAAAGGGCTTTCTCATCATTAAGACAATGCATTTATTCACATTTTCTAGAAATTGATGTTTAAAGATTTTAATTGCGAAGCATGTATATGTTCTGTTCACATTTGGTTACATGTTCAGGATTACTGAAGTGGGTGATGCTAACGACTAACAACCAAATTCTTAAAATTAAAGAGTCCCTTGTTTTTTCATCAAGAATAGCTTGTTATTTTCTACGTCATAGAAGCTGGTACGCTGACAAATAATTCCATTTATTTGGTTGCAGGATTCAGTGGAATCATGGAAAAATCTAGCATATAGAAACATAGATGGCATGCAATTTGATCATAGAATGATTAACAGCCATCCTATGCCTCTCCTTTCGAGTGATGTTACTTCCTTACCAGGATCAAGTTCACTGCCACTGCATATTTCCAACTTCCAGATAAGAAATTCTGGTAAATTCCTATTCACTATTTGATGATTTAATGTTAGATTTTCTTCTTTTTTTTTTAACCTCCCTTAAATACATTCTGCAATCAATCCATTTAAATTTTACATATATAATGCTGTAAAATTTGAATTTTCAAGAGAGCCCTTAGTGCAATTTCTTACAATAGTAGCCTTATTTTACGTTAGGGTATCATCCAATTTATGTGGAAATTGATTTTTCTTTAGAAAATGTATGTTTTTGTAAGTGAAACGGTGTATATGCAAGACATTATGTTTTTGTAGGGCATATATAAGAATTGAGATTTTCCAGGGATATATATATATATATATATATATATATATATATATATATATATATATATATATGTGTAAAAGTAGCTTTCTTTTAACTATCCCATGTTATGTTCTATCGTTAACACAGCGATTTTGGCAGATCAAGTAGATTCTGCAAGCGGGGCTTCACTTGATTTATTCATAGAAGACGCTTCCATTGATTTGGATAATCATCAAACAGAACAATACACTTCATTTGCAGAAACAAATGTAAGTTCATTTCTGTTTGGAAATATTCCGAAAGTTCGTTTTGGCTTTTAACAATAAGCAACATGACGTACTGGGTTATCGGGTTTTAGTTTGTTAAAGAATGACCGAACAAAAATGTTTCTTTTTTCATATGTATCCGTGCAAGTATATGGCATTCACTCAGATACCTTTGTAAAGTTGGTATTTGTATACTTGCCACTAAAAGCTGTATTTATTTGCATTCATGCCCCTCTAGGGTTATATATGCATTTTATTTGCATGGATATCTCGGCAGGGGCATGCATGCATTTTATTTATAAATATAAATTATAATACTAATATATGTAATATGATAATTATTATATATTTATAATATATATAATATATAAAAAAAGAAAATATATATAATAGTTTTTTATTTATAACTTTTTCTCTCTTTTTTTCCTCCCAACCAAACAACCGTAACGGAAAACTACTTTTTTTTCCTACAAACCAAACACTAGAGAGCGTAAAACTTATTTTCCTCGGAAAATTTTTTTTCCACCGAATTTTTTTTTCCACAGTTTTACGTGGAACCAAACACACCCTAAGTTTTAACATAACTTGGCGGAAAATTTTGAAATCATCAAAACTGTCACAAAGTTATCACTAAAATCAAAGTTTTGGAATTGCTAGTACCCATTTCAGAATGCACTTAGCTCGGTAAGGTCTGTCTGCTTTTTAACTTTAACCTATTTCCTTCTTTCGTTTCCTTATTCTTTTCAGAGTTTCGTTGGTATTTACTGTAAAGTAATTCTCTTTTTCTCATGCCGCAGAATCTCCCACTGGAGATGGGTAACTCATCATTCGACAATATCTCAACGCCTGTGCTGAATTCACAGTTTCCCAACCTACTAGCCACACATTATGGTAAATGGTTTTAGCAATTTTTTTGTATTAAGTTAAATAATTAGCTTACAATATGTTACGATGCCGAAGTAATGCCCAAACTTTTGGCAGCTTCAGAAGCATGTTACGAGCATCAGCCTTGTGCACTAGGCATTGAATCATTAAAGCAATCCCAGTCTATTGTAAAGGTAATTTTTGTTGATCAGTTTGTCTTTCAATAAGAAAAGTTACAGTTTAAACGTTATCGTAATAGACTCTTCTTTCTACATATCATCAAGTTCATTTAACCTTAAATTTGGTGGTATGGCTAGGCAAAATTTCGATATTTTGACATGTGGTTTAATAAGAGCATTACATTGTCGTCATGAAAGCTGCAAACTTTATTCTCTCTTTCAAAAAGTATATATAACAGTCAGCTGCCTTTTGATTTGAGGTTATCAGGAATAAGTCTTTAGCATTTTCGGCTTTAAAAATGGATAGAGAGTTTGCTATATTACAGTCTCAAGTCCTTGTATATGATCCATGCACCATTTGTAATATACTAGCGTCTTTTAGTTACATACAAAAGGCTTCTATTAGTTATACAAATTCAACATCTATACGGCGATACAAACTTGGCATATTATGAATTTGTACATCCAAGAATCTGAAAAGTTATTACAAAGTTGCCGCATTCACCTGACCCATAGAATTTCCTTCTTTCTAATCTTTTTTTATCAGGATGCCTCGCTTGAAAGAGATAATTCTCTGGATTTCACCCTTCCGATGGAAACTGCACCTATCCAGCCGGCAAATTATGGTACTTTATGTTCGATAATAACTCAACTATGAAATATGATTTTTTTTTTTTTTTTTTTTTTTTTTTTTTTTTTTGGGGGGTCTTAGCTTGTATTATGACATAATTCCTAATCGAAGTTTAAACACCACAGATGAACAAGCTACTCAAGCGGGATTTCAGAATCAAGCTGAGTCACCACCATTCATGGATCCTTTATATTTCTCGCGAAAGAGAAGCTTTGACATGAGCTTCTTCGATGGGCCGATCTCTTTCTCGCGAATGAGCAGCTTTGACATGAACAGCTTCGATGGGCTGATCCCTGCCTTATCGGGTGGTGAAACTAGTCGCAGCATCGCTCCACCTTCGTCACCCCCTAGGTGGCTTAAGCTTCTCGCACCGATCAAATGGGTACACTTCACTAAGAAGAGAAGGGCTCAGATTACGATTCACCAAACCTTCGTCGCAACGGTGTGAACCAACTTACGAACCAACTTATATCAAGGATGTATCTGTTAGATGTGATGTAGAATAGAACAGCATTTCTTTGTTACATTGTACCATGTAGAAATACCTGTAGAGAGTTACAGTATAGTAGTTGTGTGTGGACAATTCTGTAATGAAAAACTCGAATTATTTGTGTGTTTTGGCTTTCCTGTGATCTTGAATATGTTAAAAGTAGGTTGGACAAAAGATCATTGTGCAACTTGGAAGTGAGATGGATTCTTAGATGCTACTGCTTACCTTGTGTTTGTATATTTATGCTAAATTGGATTCCTTAAATTTATCTTGAAACAATGAAGACCAATTTGATGGCCTATTTGGATATGGAATTTTAGCAAATTTCATACATTGGATAGGCAATGTGTTGCATCAATTTCTCCAAAAAAAATAAAAAAATAGTGATAGTTAAAAGAAGGGGAAAATAAAAAAAAAGCCAATCTAGGCATCTTTTTGATGCCTCACCTGCTTGTTTTTGATCAAGATGACTATAATTCAACATCTAGATGTGATATTATACTAGAAGAGGTTTAAAATATGTATTTCATCTTTTTGATGCCTCACCTGCTTGTTTTTGATCAAGATGATTATAATCCAACATCAAGACGTGATATTAAACTAGAATTTATCAAATAATATATATATATATATATATATATATATATATATATATTTTTTTGAGAAAGAGGTAGCACGCTACCTGCTTCATTCATTTAGCAAATAAATTTAGCTACAAGAGTTGAGGCACGCGGCCTCGGAAAAAAATGAAGGCAACCCGAACAAAAAAGATAAATAAAACCAAAATTAAAAACTCGTAGAAAAAAAGAAAATTCTACTCCACACTCAAAGCCAAGTCACTAAGAGCTGTAAAATTCAGTCCACTTCCTGCTCACGTCCCGGATTCGTCTAATAATCTCAAAATGGTCAAATGATTGGTTCCAAAAAATTATATTATTTCAGAATTTATCAAATAATATATATATAGATATATATTGAGAAAGAGAGGGGTCTACAGTGGACCTCTCTCTTACGCGGTCCACGAGGCCACTTTCAGCTCATGGACCGCGTAAGAACATCTTTTGCGGCCTTCATTTTTGTTTTTCGCTTATCAGAATATGTAAATATATTTTCTGTTAATTTTTTTTTTTAACATTGAATCAAACATTTCACAAACTATTTTCGGACTGAAAAATAATTTTTAGTCTATTTTTATATTAAACTAAACACACCCTAAACGAATACGCGAGTTTTCTCTAAAATATGTAAAACTATTTTTATTGAAAAATTATTTTACATTAAACTAAAATATTATTTTTTAATTAACGCAAATACGCTTGGCCTATCGAAACCAAGGATGTCAACGGGTCGGATTCGAAATGGGTTATCAAAAATTCGAACTCGAAACCGACTACCAAACCCGAAATCCGAATCCGTACCCTAGTCCGACGGATTTTAAAAATCCATATTCAAATTCGAATCCGATAAAAAATTCAAAATCCGAACCCGAACCCAAATCCAAAATAATTAGTTCTCTTCACCGTATTTCAAAACATATTACATATAAAATATAAATTTTCAAAATACAAATTCAAATATAAGATCAAATATTTATATACATATTATATAATGTATATCAAACTAAATTCTGGTCGGATGAGGGTTCGAATCGAGTACATATAAAAGTTATATCTGAATTTAAATCAGTCGAATTTTTATTTTTGTATCCATTTAGCATAAAATAAGTTCGTCTTATTCGAATTTAAATTTGAATAAAATTTTGAATATCTATATCCGTTGACACATAAAAGTGGGAACGCATGCTGAAAGGCGTACTGTCCACGAATCTACCGTTCGGCAAAATTTGCATTTTTGGACATCTCCCAAGTAACCCTCACGCTGCCACGTGTCGCCTCAAGGAGCACCAATATATTTGTAGGAAACAATAATAATAATTCATTCATAGCTAACCCCAAAATGTACCCCAAAAGCCCCAACATCGGTGGTCAGACGATTTCCAAAAAGATCGCAGTTATTCATCTAGACTCTGTTTAGATGCATGAATATCATGTTCGGTATATCATTTTGATTTACTTAGGAGATTTGTATATTTGAACAATGAGAAGTGTGATCAAATCATTAAAATAGAAAATAGGCTAAATTACAGAAAACCTCCCTGTCAATACCCGCTTTTTTATTTTTCCCCCTGTCATTCAAAAACCTACACTTTGTCCCCTTAAAAAATGAAAAATGTTCACTTCGCCCCCGCCGTCAGTGTTCCGTTAGGGTTCCGTTTATATCTTATTTTTTATACCTAAAATATTCCTGAAATCCTCATCTATGCCCACACATATGCCCTCGGCCGCCGCCTCGCCCTCCGCCGCCTCGCCCTCGCACGAAGTCGGAATTGGGGTCAAGAGAGGCATGGGCGAGGTCGGAGGCGAGGCGGCGAGGAGGGCGAGGGTGCGCGTGTGAGGGCGAGAGCGTGAGGGGCAGAGGCGAGGCGGGCCGTTTCCGCCTCCGCCTCCGCCTCCGCCGTTCGGAGAGAAAAAAAAAGAGTGACAGAAAAAAAAGAGGAGAGAGAAAAAAAAGAGGAGAGAAAAAAATAAGAAGGATATTTTGGTCAGTTTGCTGAAAATCCGGACCGAATCTGCAAAATCGAAATAGCGACTCAATTTTGCAAAAGCCCAAAACTAGTAGATTTTTTATGCAAAAAGACCTTTAAAAACTTATACATATATATATTTTTTAAATACTAATGATATGTGTTGTACGGATAGAATTTGATACCGAGGCTTTTTAACCCACTTGCAACTTATGTTTTTATGGGGTAAACTTCAATTTGTTCCCCTCTACATACTAACATATTTTCGCGACCTATAATAGGAGGTCAGTTTGAGAGAGGTACTACTTACCAGATACCCCAAAGAAAGATATTTTAATTTTTTTTTAGAAAGGTAGCATGCTACCCGCTTCGTTTATTTTTTTTAGAAATAAATTTAGCTGGAAATGTGAATCAATTAGGATTCGAACTTGGGACCTCGGGTACCAACCACCAAGCCTTTTACCACTTGCACTAGGAACGGTCGGTAATTTTACCTCTACTACATTATCAAAATTTCTCTTCTCTCTTTGTTTTATTTTTCTCTCTATCTTTCCTCTTCATCAGTAGAGATGCAAAGAGAGCGGATTCGGGACAGATTTTCAAAAATCCGAACTCGAACCCGACTATCAAATCCGAAACCCAAACCCAAACATAAATTCGATAAATTTTAGAAAATCATATTCACACATGTACCCGACTAAAAATCCAAAACCCGAACTCTAGCCCGAACCTGAAAATCCGAACCCGAAACATTATTTCTCTTTACAATATTTCAAAATATATTAAATTAAATCTAAATTTTTAAAATACATATTCAAATATAACATCAAACATTTATATCTATTATATATAACATAAAATAAATTCGGATTTCGGTCAGTTTCGGATTCGGGTCGGATACAATCAAAATCCATACCCGAATTATACCCAATATTCCTAATCAATTCTAAGGATAAATATGAATTATACCCCATTTTCCTAATCAATTACCACATTCAATTTTTTTTTTTTCAAATAGTGATGCAAAATTAATGTCTAAATTAGAAAAAAATTAAATTTTTTTAAACATATTAAATATGTTGAATTTAAATATTTACCCACATTTAAAATGTTTAAATTAGTGATACAAAAGTAATGTCTAAACTAGTTGAATTTAAATATTTATCAATATTACAAGTTTTTTAAAATAGTGATATAAAATTAATGTCTTAAGTAGAATAATTTTAAAATTATAATATATTAAATACGTTGAATTTAAATAGTGATACAAAATATTACAATATATTAAATATATTGAATTTAAAATTTTTTTACCTATATTCAAATTTTTGTAAGTTTGTGATGCAAAATTAATGTCTAAACTAGAAGAATTTAAAAATTTCTTAAACAAATTAAATATGTTGAATTCGTTATTAGTAACATTAAATTTGTTAAAATAGTAATACAAAATTTCTCTAATTTAAATTTAAATTTTAAATTTAAATATTAAATATTTAAATTCAACATATTTAGAAATATTGCTATTTCTAAAATTTCTAAAATTTAAATTAATGACTAAATTAGAAGAATTCTAAAATTTCTTAAATTAATATCTAAACTAGTGCAAAATTAATGTCTAAATTTGGGATATCAATCGGACCTTAAATTAATGCTTAAATTAGTACAAAGTTAATGCTAAATTTGGAATATTAATCAAAACTTTCTAAAATTTTTGCCTAATTTAATTACAAAAATACTCTCACATGAAATTGTTAGCCTAGTGGCCCTAATCATTCTTTAGATTTTGATGATAACAAATAATTGAACTAATCTTTTATCTTGAGTTTTGTGTTTAGATTTCTCTATCTTCAATTGGATTCAAGATGGGCAATCCTCGAGCACTAAGCTTCACCACTTGAAGCTACCTTGTCAAGTTGATAAAATATCTCTATACTCCACCTTTTAACATTGTGCTTTAAAGATTAAAGTATGAAATGTCAAGTTATATTTTAACTTACTCTTTTTATCATCTAAAGCACATGGGACTTCAAACAATATTCAAAAACTTTAAAAAAACTGTTTTCTGTCAAGTTTGTGTTTTGGACCCTGTTCTGGGCGCCCACAAACTTCTGGAGGCCCAAAAGTTCTGCTCAGGTTTTGTGGATCCTGATGGTTTGCTGTTTAGGTGGTCCAAAAACTTCTTCACCTGATCTGGGCGCCCACAAGTTAACTTCTGGAGGCCCGAAAGTTCTGCTCAGGTTTTGTGGATCCTGACGGTTTGTTGTTTAGGTGGTCCAGAAACTTCTTCACCTGATCTGGGTGCCCACAAGTTAACTTCTGGAGGCCCGAAAGTTCTGCTCAGGTTTTGTGGATCCTGACGGTTTGATGTTTGGGTGGTCCAGAATGGTTTATGATCTGGGCGCCCGAACTGTATGTTTAGGGCGCCCGAATATTTGACTTGACAGGTTTGATGTTCCGGACAGTACGACGCAACGGTCCGAAAGTTCTGACAGCGGCGCTGCGCAGGCGGCGCGCGTGCCTGAGAAAGTGGGCGCCCACAAGTTGACTTCTGGAGGCCCAGAAGTCCTGCTCAGAGAAAAGCGGCGCGCGTGGTCTGGCTGGTCATAAAGCTGTCGCGCATGTTCTGGGCGCCCACAAGTTGACTTCTGGAGGCCCAAAAGTCCTGCTCAGAGAAAAGCGGCGCGCGTGGTCTGGCTGGTCAGAAAGCTGTCGCGCGTGATCTGGGCGCCCACAAAAGTTCTGGAGGCCCGATTGTACGGATCCAGAAAAGCGGCGCACGGGTCTGACAGGCAGCTGGTTTTGCAGTGCGCGTGCTCAACATCTGGGCGCCCGAAAGTTCTGTTT
Source organism: Puya raimondii (assembly GCA_016920855.1). Classification (NCBI taxonomy): domain Eukaryota; kingdom Viridiplantae; phylum Streptophyta; class Magnoliopsida; order Poales; family Bromeliaceae; genus Puya; species Puya raimondii. The sequence continues at coordinate 27,799,379 of JABWPP010000049.1, forward strand.
AGGGCGCCCGAAAGTGCAACGACCTGAAGTTGGCTGAGGCTATAAATAGATGGTATTGAGGCCTTTCTCAGCAGGGATTCCAAAGTCCAATTGAGCTTATATACTTCAGTATTTTTAATACTCTTAAGCCCTCAATCCTCTCTCTAAACTTGAGTGTAATTGATAGTGAGATATCATCTTGTAAAAGAGAGAAAAGAAAAGAGTTGAAGCTTGAAAGTGTAACCTTCTTGAGAGAAGAAGGTGTTGGTGCGAAGGCTTGGTGCTTGCCCGCAAAAGCATCGTTTAGTGGAGATCCAACGTTCTCTTGTGTTGAGAAGTTGGCGGGGACGTAGGCAAAGTGCCGAACCTCGAAACAAATCGATTGTGTGCTTCTTGAGTTTGCATTTCTCTAACTCCTCACTTTCTTTATTTGTTTCGAGTTTTTAAATTACTTGATTATTTAACATTTTATTTTAGAAACCTAATTCACCCCCCCTCTTAGGTTGCCATTTTGATCCTCAGAAATAACCTTTTAACCTGCTACATAATAAAATGACATTTTTATCCTTCATTAATTAACGATTAAGATATTTTCAATTTTCTATAAAATAAAGGACCGCATCATTTCTCAAAACAAAAAAAATATTACGAGATAGTTAAGCACAATTTTTTAATATAAAGACGATAAAGCAAAAAATACGCCACATCGCATAATAATAATTAAGAGTAATTTTTGAGTCACGGGATGACAAAATCAAAATGCCATTGACGGACTAAAATCAAACAAATTGATAACTTGGAGAGAAAAATTAAAATTTTAGCAGATCAAATAAGCAAATCAAAATGACTTATAATTCAGATAAGTTCGGTATGTTGTAATTAAGCAAAATAGAATAGTTTAAGGGTGTATTTCTAATTGGAGTATAATTGGGGGGGTTCTCCCTAAATTTAAGCAAGGGACTCATTACTTATTTATTTATTTATTTATTCTCTCTCATCCATGCGTAGGGATGTCAATGTGTATGGGTACCCGAAAAATTATCCGAACCCGAACCCGAACGGGTCGGGTTTATCCGAACTAAATGAATATGGATTCGGGTATGGGTATAGAAAATAAAAACCCGACGGGTATGGATTTGTATGTACCCGACCTGAACCCGAACCCGAACCCGAATAAATTAAATATATTTTATTTATTTATTTATTTAATATATAAAATACATAATAATTTTTATCCATTGGATCTTCATCCAATGGTACACTCAAAGGCTCAAAAGTTTTGATTTTACTATAATATATTTTCAAATATAGTACTTCGGGTTTGGGTTTCGGGTTCGGGTTCGGGTTCGAGTTTCGGGTATTTGGTCGGGTGGGGTATGGGTATGAATTTTTAAAACCTGTCGGGTTCGGGTCCGGATTCGGATTCAAAATTGGGGGTCGGGTTCGGGTTCGGATTTTTTAAAATACGACCCAAACCCGACCCATTGACATCCCTATCCATGCGAACTTTCCCTGTAACTTCCCTCTCCCTCCTTTTTTTTTTTTTTTTTTTTCTTCTTCTTCCTCTTCCTCCTCCTCCACTTTACTCTCTCTCTCTCTCTCTCTCTCTCTCTCTCTCTCTCTCTCTCTCTCTCTCTCTCTCTATATATATATATATATATAAATATGGTGCCTCTTACTCCTCATTCGCCATGGCTCCACCTCCAACTTCGCCCCCCTCGTCTCCTCCGTCGGAGCTCGGCGAGATCTCGCCGCGGCGCCCGCTGCTGCGGCGGTGGCAGCGTCCCATCCTCCTGTGAGTGCGATTAGGGTTAGGGTTAGGGTTTTACTCGCTTCGCCTCTTCAATTGAGCTCCTTCTTGAGGCTGATTGCGAGTTTTTTTAGTTTTTTTTAATCCTCACTTCTCGTTGGTCGCAGGGGGATGATGATGGGAGAGGGGTTTCCGCAGATCCTTTTACAGGAGGCCGAATTGATGATTCAGAGAGTGGTAAGAGCTTGATTTCTTTATCTCAGTTGTAAATTTTTATGGGTTTGAGATCAGAAAATGACTCTATTGTATGGCGCATCTCCACGCCGGTGCCCTGTGGTTTCATTTGTGTTGCTTAGTGGCTTTATTAAGGTTTATGCCTTTGTGCTAGCATCAAAAAGTGGCTTTTTGGTGTAGAGCAACTTCACGTCGGTTTACTGTGATTTCCTTTTGAGTTACGTACGTGATTTAAGGTTGTTCTTGTTATCAAGATTCTAAATTTTAATGGGTTGAGATGAAAAGATGGCTCTTTGCTATAGCTCATTTTCACGTCGTCAATGCCCTGTAGTCGAGTTACTTTAGTGCTTTAAGGTTTATCTTGTTATCAAGATTGCAGATTAGTATGTGTTAGCATCGAAAAATGGCTCTTTGGTATAGAGCATCTTCATGCCGGTTTTCTGTGATCTCATTTGAGTTTCGCAGGTGATTTAAGGTTGATCTAGTTATAATATTCTAAATTGTAATGGGTTGAGATCAAAATATGGCTCTTTGCTATAGCTCATTTTTCACGTCGATGCCTTGCAGTCGAGTTACTTAGGTGCTTTAAGGTTCATCTCGTTATCAAGATTGTAGATTTGTATGTGTTAACATCAAAAATTTGTCTCTAGGGTGTATAGCATCTTCATGCTGGTTCACTGTTTGATTTCATTTGAGTACCTAGGCGATTAAGGTTGATCTCGCTATCAAGATTCTAAATTTTAATGGGATAACACCTAAAAATGGCTCTTTGCTATAGCTTATTTTCACGTCGATGCCCTGTAGTTGAGTTACTTAGGTGCTTTTAAGATTTATCTCGTTGTCCAGATTGTAAATTTGTATGTGTTAGCATAAAAAAAAGGCTCTTTGGTATAGAGCATCTTCATGTTGGTTCACTGTGATTTCATTTGAGTTACGTAGGCGATTTGTGGTTGATCTCGTTATCAAGATTCTAAATATTTTATGGGTTAACACCAAAAAATGGTTTTTTGCTATAGTAATCTTCATGGTTTTAGCTACCGGCATAACTCGTAGCAACATTGACTTTCGTCAGAGACGTACTTAATTGCTATACTATTTTCTGTAACAGGTACGTCAAGAGCTGGAAAATCGGCTTAATAACTTTATAACCCTAGTTCCCAGGTATAATATTTGCTTTACTAAATGCTGCTTCTGACTGTTGATTTCATTACAGAGATTTCATTACAGAATATAATATATCTTCTTTTAAGTTGATGTGTAAAATAACCTTTTCCTTGCTATGAATTCGTAATTCACTGCATTATAGTATGCTGAGCTGGGTCTTGCTCTTCAAATGCTTTATTAATACAATATTTGGTGAATAGCAATCTATCTTGTTTTATGTATGCAGAAAGTATAGCATAGTTTCCAACCATAATAGGGGAAACAAGTTTCACATTTAAAGCAGTTGTAATTGCTTTACTTAATTTTTGCTGGCCTTATAAATATAAGGGAAACTTAAAAACAACCGCCTCAGGTGTAGGGCATTTGCAGTTTACTATCCTGTGGTTCAAAGAGTAGCACTTGTTAACTCGCACTTTTTATTTCTGTTCTCTGTAAGGACTTGCTGTTTACATGTGGCAGCAAAGTGCTTCTTTTACAAACCACAGGGTTTTAAGTGTAAATCGTAGGATGTAGTTTGTTAAATGCTGTACTTTGCTACCCTATTTAATGGCAAATCCTAACAGGAAACAAAAACCAAAACCACAGGGTAGCAAAATGCTATAATTTGAAGTTTTTCCTCGGTATAATTTTCTACTTCTTCGTCAATCTTGACTGTACCTTTATGTTTCTTTCTTGTTGTAGACTATTTAATTGGCAGGACTGATTTTGAAGTTTTCCCTAAGTATAATTTTTTTTACTTTTTCTTCAATGTCAATTGGATGTTAGTTGTACTCTTATTATTATTATTATTTTTTTTTTTTGCCGCTTGGCACATTATGTTTAATTGTTTGGTGTGTTCTTCTTGTAGACAACTAGTTGGTGTAGCTCAGCATGCCAGATATCATCTAAAATTCCAGAACAAGATATGTGATCATCTTCATACCTTTAATAAAATAGAAGGAGAGGCGGGGAGTGATGTCGGAATTGCTCTATTTGATAATGATAAAAAAGTTTTTGTCATATCTGGTCCTCTTTCTTCAATTAAGGTTGAGATTATTGTCCTCGATGGTGACTTTAATAATGACGATCGAGAGACTTGGAGTGAGGAGGAGTTTAATAGAAGAATAGCACTTCCGCGAGATAACAGAGGACACTTACTAAAAGGGAAACGGTTTATCAAGCTGAATAATGGGATTACTTCTCTTGGGGACATTGCTTTTACAGATAACTCTAGTTCTAGAAAAACTAAAACATTTAGGCTTGGGGTGAGATATGCTCGAAGTGCGCCAAATGGAGAAAGAATTCAAGAAGGAATAACTGAACCTCTCAGGGTGAAGGATCGCCGAGTAAAATGTAAGTCTAATTTGATGTTTCTATACTCTGCTTTCAAATGCATTAGTTTATTGACATTAGTATGATTGATCAACACTGATTGTGAGGACTGAGGAATGATTATTGCCTGAACCTGGGTCGCCAGATTAATTGTGGACTGCCTATTTTATCTCACTTGATCCCTTTCATACTTCCAATCCAACCAACCAACTTACATTTTACAAAAAGTAATTTTTGAGTCAAGAAAAGGTGGTGACTCTACAGTGGGGATTAAGAATAAAGGGATCAGTTGGAGGGAGATGGGATGAGTGGTCCACGACCGATGTGGTGGCCTAGGTCCAGGCAATAGTTTCTTGCTCTTGAGTAATACAGGGCAGTCAATTTAAATCTCTATTTTATTTATTATTTTGGGGACTGAGGACTCATGGATGAGACCTAGCTCACCGGATAAAACATAGAAAAGACATATAATCAACACCAACATGATAATAAGAGTTTGATCCTATCGCAAATCCTTGCTTCTAAGTTATTGATTTCTGAAAGCTATTCTATCTTATGTAAAGATAATCTCTAAGTATTCTTTAGATATGCAATGTAGTAATATAGAGACAAGTATTGATTACTGAAGGGTTACTTCCGATGCTACAATTTGGCAGTGAAAAATCGGTCTATTTTTCTCTTATGCTACTTTGTTTAATTGATTTTAAGAGACTTTTCTTGAAGAGGTAGCAAAAGAAACTTCTTATCTACTATTTGTTGGTAGACTCCTTGTGATTGTTGATTTACATCAAAAAGATTTTCATATGAAACTATTCTTTGTACAACAGTATTTAGATATTGTGGAATTAAGTGCTACTTTATACTATCTAAATCTCTCTATACCTAATAGAAGCACATCCCATATATTTAGAAACCGGAGAATATTGAAAATTTGTTTAATCTAGATCTCATCTCTCTTGTTTCTTATGCCACACTCTTACCTGAAGTTCCTTCAGGAAACTCTAAATCAATGGTCTTAAATTATATGGAGACAAATTCTTCAATTGTAGAATCCTTTTTCCTTTTTTTTTTTTTTTTTCCCGAGAGAGAGGTGGCATGCTACCCCGCTTTGTACAATTTTTTTTTTTGAAATAAACTCAGCTAGAAATGTGAAGCAATTAGGCTTTGAACTTGGGACCTGGGGTACCAACCATCAAGCCTGTAGCTAAGTGCGCTCAGTACGGTCGGTTCAATTGTAGAATCCATCGAGCAGAAGAGACTCTACATATTTTGATTTTTGATACTGCATTGTTGTTTAACAGAAGCACATACTGCTGTAATTCCTTCCTTACTCTTGGTATCTGAGCCTGTTGGTTTCAATATGTTCAGCGTCTCAAAAGCATCATATTCCTTCATTAGATGACGAAGTTTGGCGGCTTAAATACATTAGGAATGATGGTGAATTTCACAAGAGTCTTCAAAGACTTGATATCAAAACTGTGCAGGACTTCTTGAGATATTACAATTTGGACAAAGACAAGCTGCGAAAGGTAAGTTATTGAGTTTGGTGTGTACTATTTTGTCTTGCTAGCAAGGCAAGAATTTACCAACACCCTCTCATGTATAGGTCATGCGAAAATAGGACCCTGAACTGTAGCCTTTGGATTTGAGCCTCACAACTAACATTTTAATTAATTTTAGAAGATTCCGTCAGGTCAGATACTGTAACATCCTAATACTTCTGCCAAAATAGTTACGGAATATTCCATCAAGTAATGCAATATTCATTAATTACAAAATATCCCGTGAAAAAATTAAAAAGATTGCTATGTTCTGTACGAATCTTTGAAAAAAACATGCTAGCTGCGGGGTTCAAATCAGAGAAAAAGATAAGTTAAAGGTTCTGTTTACAAATGACCTATTAGTGGGACTAGAGACATGTCTGAATGTTTTTGCCCACTATCAACTAATAGAAACTTCCGTAGTGAGGAAAGGAAAATGCTAATGGAAACATACTTTTTATCGCTCTTTTTGCAGATTCTTGGTCGCAGGATGTCAGAAACTTACTGGAAAGAGATTGTTAAACATGCTAGGGAATGTGATCCAGGAGACAAGCTCTATTCTTATTCTGTGAGAGAGAATAGCACTGTTGTACCTGTTGTACTTTTCTTCAACTCTATTTATCATCTTGTTGGTGTGAAATCTGGTGACTGTTATACCACCATTGATAATCTTGACACATCCCAACAGGTGCTTATTATTTATTTTTTTTCCTTAGAACCCAGCTCCTGGATTACTTTATCCTTTTTCTTTTTCAACTTTTTGAGAAAAAAGGGAATACCCCGTTTATGATTTACAAACGTTTTTATTGAATGCTCGGTCAAAGAGCTGGGCAGAAAGGGCTTTCTCATCATTAAGACAATGCATTTATTCACATTTTCTAGAAATTGATGTCTAAAGATTTTAATTGTGAAGCATGTATATGTTCTGTTTATATTAGGTTACATGTTCTACTGAAGTTGGTGATGCTAACAACTAACAACCAAATTCTTTAAAGTAAAGAGTCCCCTGTTTTTTCATCAAGAATAGCTTGTTATTTTCTATGTCATAGAAGTTGATATGCTGACAAATAATTCCATTTATTTGGTTGCAGGATTTAGTGGAATCATGGAAAAATCTAGCATATAGAAACATAAATGGCATGCAATTTGATCATAGAATGATTAACGGCCATCCTATGCCTCTCCTTTCGAGTGATGTTACTTCCTTACCAGGATCAAGTTCACTGCCACCTCATATTTCCAACTCCCAGATAAGAAATTCTGGTAAATTCCTCTTCACTGTTTGATGACTTAATGTTAGATTTTCTTTTTTTTTTTATACCTCCCTTAAATACATTCTGCAATTAATCCATTTAAATTTTACATATATAATGCTATAAAATTTGAATTTTCACAGTAGCCTTATTTTACCTCCCTTAGTGCAATTTCTTACAATAGTAGCCTTATTTTACGTTAGGGTATCATCCAATTTATGTGGAAATTGATTTTTCTTTAGAAAATGTATGTTTTTGTAAGTGAAACAGTGTATATGCAAGACATTATGTCTTTGTAGGGCATATATAAAAATTGAGATTTTGCAGGGATATATATATATAGAGTCCGGCTGGTATACTATCGGTAGCACGGAGGCCTCCGTACTACCAAGTTGTTTTCGATGATCCAGCTTCCAAATCGACGATCGGCTCCGTTAGACTTGATCTACACTATTGAAAGTATTTGGAAACTAAATTTCATAATTTTTCGACATCATTAACCTATCAAACGGGTAGTCTAAAAATGAACGGCTGAAAATAAAAATCTCATAAAAAATGATGATAAAAGACTTGAATTTAACATCAAAGGTACTGATCTTACTCTAAATAGTGAAAAGAATTTTCTATAAAAATTTCATCATATTTGGACTGTTTTACACCGTTAAATTCACAAACGCATCAAATCCACCATTAAAATTGTCAATTTTGAGACCTTTTGAGCAGTAACCAAATAATGTCGAAAAATTATGAAATTTACTTTCCAAATACTTTCAATAGTGTAGATCAAGTCTAACGGAGCCGATCGTCGATTTGGAAGCCGCATCATCGAAAACAACTTGGTAGCACGGAAGCCTCCGTGCTACCGATAGTATACCAGCCTAGCTCTATATATATATATATATATATAGAATGAGGCTACTATACTATCTATAGTACCGGGGCTCCGGTACTATAGTTGCTTTTTCGATCTTAGGGTGTTCAAATCAACAATCCACACCGTTGAAACTGATCTAGGGTATGTGAAGTTCTTAGGAATAAAATTTTAGTTTTTTTCGATATCGTTTACTTAGTAAATAAATTATGTCAAAATGAACGGTGGAAATTGAATAATCCTTAAAATTTGAGTATAGGAGTTTCGAATTCAAGATCAAGGATGTTGACTTTCATCTATGTAGTTTAAAATATTTTCTATCAAAATTTGAATAAATTTAGATTCTTCTCCACCGTTAAACTACAAACTCGCCATAATAACCATTGAAATTTGACAATTTTGAAACGGTTTGATCACAAAGTAAACTACGTCGAAAAATTATAAAATTTTATTTCTAAAAACTTCAAATATCCTAGATCAGTTTCAACGGTGTGGATCGTTGATTTGAACACCCTAAGATCGAAAAAGCGACTATAGTACCGGAGCCCCGGTACTATAGATAGTATAGGAGACTAGCTCTATATATATATATATATATATAGTTGACCTGTAATGCTATCAATAGCAAATGGGCTCCGTTGCCACCTGTTTGTTTTTGATGATGGAGCCTCCAAATCGACGATCAGCACTGTTGAACATGATTTATGCCACTTGAAGTATCTAGAAACCAAATTTCAAATCTTTTCGACATCATTGACCTAATGATCGAAGGGTTTCAAAATTCGTAATTTTAATGGTCAATATGAGGGTTTTCTTGTTTAACGGTGTAAAGATATCCAAATTAATTGAATTTTGGTTAGAAAATTCTTTAAACTATTTAAAACAAGATCTATACTCTTGATCTTGATTACAAGATTCCTATCATCACTTTTTAAAAGATATTCATTTTCAACCGTTTATTTTTGTGTCCACTTAATGGAAAGAGAACAATATCAGAAAATCATGAAATTTGGTTTCTAGATGCTTCAAGTGGTATAGATCATGTTCAACGGTGCCGATCGTCGATTTGGAGACTCCCGTTTGCTATGATACATTCCGGGTTAACTCTATATATATATGTAAAAGTAGCTTTCTTTTAACTATCCCATGCTATGTTAATGATATATATATATATATATATATATATATATATATATATATATATATATATATATATATATATATATATATATATATATATATATATATATATATATATATATATATATATATATGTAAAAGTAGCTTTCTTTTAACTATCCTATGCTATGTTCTATCATTAACACAACGATTTTTGATTTAGCAATTTTTTGTACTAAATTAATAATTACCTTATAATATGTTGTGATGCTTTACTGATCTGAATATTTTGGCAGCTTCAGAAGCATGTTTCGGGACACAGCCTTATTCACTGGGCATTGAATCACCAGAGCAATCCCGAACTACTGTAAAGGTAATTCATATAGATCAGTTTTTGTCTCTTCCGACAGGAAAGGCCACAGTTTAAACATTATCGCAATAGACCCTTTTTTCTTCAGATCATCAAGTTCATGTAAACCCAAATTTTGCGGTATGCCTCGCAGAGAATTTGATAATTTGACATGAGGGTGATAATAGCATTATGTGGTAATAATAGCTGCTAATTTTGCTCTTAGTTTCGGGCAGTATATAAATAGTCCGCTACTAGAAGAAGTGCGATTTTTTGCTCTGAGGTTATTTCTTATTAGGAATAAGACCTTTTCTATGACGTAAGCATAATATGCTAATATATCTTTAGTTACGGACAAAAAGGCTTACATTGAAATACATGTTTAACATCTATATGGTGATACAAACTTCACATATTACGAATTCGTAAATCCAAGTATCTGAAAAGTTGTTATAAAGTTACTGCATTTGCCTGACCCATATAATTTCCTTCTTTCTAATCTTTTTTAATCAGGATGTCTCATTTGAAAGAGAGAATTCTCTGGTTTTCACCCTTCCAATGGAAACTGCACCTACTGAAGATAACTTTTCCCCTCAGATCATGGAGTGCCTGCTGGCGAACTATGGTACTTCATGTTCGATTATAACCCAATTATCAAATATGAATTAATATCTTTTCTTTGGTCTTCTTGTTATTACATAATTCTTAATCGAAGTTTTAACTCCACAGATGAACAAGCTACTACTCCGGTGTGTTCTCAGAATCAAGTTGAGCCGTCACCATTCGTGGAGTCTTTGAGAGTTCAATCCACATTCTCGCGAATGAGCAGCTTCGACCCGAGCTTCTGCGAAGGGCTGATCCAGACTTTCATAAATAATCTCTCTGCCTCATCAGGTGGTGAAACTAGTCATAGTTTCTCGCGAATGAGCAACTTGGACCCGAGCTTCTCTGAAGGGATGATCCAGACTCCCATAAATAATCTCCCTGCCTCATCGGGTGGTGAAACTAGTCGTATCATCGCCCCGCTGTCGTTGCCCCCTCGGTGGGTTAAGCTTCTTGCACCGATCAAATGGGTGCAATTCACTAAGAAGAGAAGGGCTCAGATTTTGATTCACCAAACCCTCGTTGCAACAGTGTGAAACTAACTTATGACCCAACTTATATCATTTTGTGAGTCATACTACGCAGAAATGCATTTAGAATTACAGTATAGTGTTGCGTCTGGACAATTCTGCAATGAAAAACTTTATTATTTGTATGTCTCGGCTTTCGTGTGATCTTTAATATGTTGGACAAAAGAGTATTATCTAACTTGGAAGTGAGATGAATTGATGCATTTTCATAGATGCTGCTACTATGCATGTGTTTGCATATTTATGCTAAATTGCATTTCTTAAATTAATTTTGAAACAATGAGCACCAATTTGATTGCCTCTTTGAATATGAAATTTTAGCAAATTTCATACATTGCTTTGGAGATATGTTGCATCAATTTCTCCAAAAGGAGTAGTAGCTTAAAACAAAACAAACAAACAAAAAGAAAAAAAGAAGAAGAGAAAGACAATCTTGGCATCTTTTTGATGCCTCATCTGCTTGTCTTTGATCAAGATGATCATAATCCAACATCTAGATTTGATATTAAACTGGATGAGTTTTGAAGTTTGTATTTCAGTTTATAGCTTTATTATTTTATTTTTTATTTTTGAAAATTTGATTTTTGATACCTTGCGGTCAAGCTCTCTCTCCATTTCCTCTTACACTTTCAATAGAATCAATCTGAATTTTAACTAAAAACAAGGATATTAGAAACCACATCCTATAAATCTAAAATCAAGGCTCGGGCCCAGATTTAAGCATACGCGAAGGGTCGGAACCTCTGACTTTAAATCTGCATGTTTGTTTCGTCGAAATTGGACTTTGGGTTGAAGTGAACTTTGTGTTAAAGTGGAGTTCGGTGAAAACTACTTCTTTTTCGCTGTTTGTTTCGTAGTTATGGAAGTGAAGTTTCATTAGTTCTGCTGTTTATTTGGTAGGAAGTGTATGATGTAAAAATATAATTTATGTATAAATAATAAATAATTTAATAAATAAAAATAATATAATTATATTTTTATATAATTAAAATTTAATTATATAATATTTTTTATATAATTAAATTTAATTATATAATATTTTAAATATATAATTAAAAAGTATATAATTATATAATTATATAATTATATTTTTATATAATTAAAAATAATATTTTTTTCTTCACCTCTCTTCACCGTAATTGACTTCTCGGGTTAACTCAAGTTTTGACCGTAACCTTTTTACGGCGAACCAAACGACGGAAGTGGTCGTTTTTGGCGAAAACGACTTTCCCCCTTCCCACTTCCCACTTCCACCCCACTTCCACCGAAACAAACATGCCCTAGGCTAAAGAATTACTAGATGCGCTTGCAAATTCAAAAAGATTATATATATTTATTCCTGCAAATGATTCGAGCTAAAAAGCAAATAAGCAAGAACTGGTTTTGTTAAAAAAAATTTTAAGAATGTCTAATGCAATTTGGCTGTGCACAAACAAAATACAAGAAGATGAGCCTGAAGTTGAATTTTTTTCCAAAATTGTATGACATGGTAGCTAATGATCCCCAAGAACAGTGGCATCAAAGACCCAACAATCAATTAACAATGAACTGAGAAATATTTCAATATAAACAAGCTTTATTCTGACAATTGTAGTTGTAAACACTGAAGCTACTTAGGAAAAGCACAATAACACAATTGGCATGTAAACAAGATTCCACCTCCAATTCACATCTGAGAAAACAAATCAACCTTCTTAAACTGAGGAAACAGTGACCAACAAATAAACAAGAAAGTCACAGCAAAGCTTTTAGCGAAGATTCATTGTATTAAAAAAGGCTGGTGATTGCAAAGCTTTTCGAAGGAAAACTTTGAAGATGCTGTTTATCCAAAATCAGAAGCCATTGGTGGCTAAGGACTCGAAGAACATGGGCATGAAAGGGGTAAAAATTAATTAGAACTAATTCGAGAATTATCCTATCCAAAGAGACAATTTTCTTCGTAATAATTGAAACTACAAAGCATTATAAGAGATTAACATGTAAAGAAGATTTCTTTCTTATACAATTCACATCTAAGAAAAACAAGTCAACCTACTTAACTGAGGGAACAGTTAAGGATGGCATCAGAGGCTATTCCAGAAACTTGAGGATTTGTCATACTAAAAATGCTGCAGAAATTTAAACAACAATCTTTCTTGCAAATTACGACAACAATATCAAAGTCATTGAATCTATGATTAAGCAATTTAGTGCACCATTCTCTTGAAATTTGGATTGCTCGCCCTTCAAGTATATTTGCAGGCACAAGTTTATCATGTCCAGTTGCATAAAATATTCGGAGCAAAACTTTATTTGGACAAGCTATGTCTATTTAAATGACGCGAAGAAATAGCTAAAAGTTGCTCAGCCAATTGAATAAAGCATACATCAAGGATGAAATGTTTGTGATACGGAGTAGAGGATCAAGTTCTGACCTCGAAACAAGTACATTTGACTTTCAAACTTGAGATCAAACAAGAAAACAGCTAAGCAATTCGACTGTAAGAGGGAATCGGCTTCATTCGTGCTCTAGCTTCTGTTCAATTTTTCCTCCAGCGGTGTTCAAAAGTCCAGATTCAATTTGGGAATAGCAAAGAAGCCCCTGACATCTCAAGTGTTCAACTCCTCAACACAATGCGCTTTGGCGTAGATGATTCCTTTTCTATGCATAGTAAAATGTTACAAAGGGCAAAATATGACACGTAAAAAAAGTGGCAGAGGCACATATTCCTCACTAAATGCTCAATTTCTTCAAACATTCCAAGTAACCTGTTAAACAAGATTAACTAAATGAACAACTTAACACAATACAGCTAGGCTAGAATACTTCTGGAAGTAAACGAGGTTGTTTACTTCCGCATCGTTTCCACCAATGGGGCATCCAAATCAACGATTGACAGAGTTAAATATGTTCTAGGATATTTGAACTCTGTAGATTTCAAATTTCCTAATTTTTTGATATCATTTGCCTAGTCTTCAAGTGGTTAAAATATTGAAAAAAATTTAATGGCTAATATAAGATGAATTTGACACCGTTTGATCACTAGGCAAGTGATATTGTAAAAATCATGAAATTTAGTTTCTAGGAAGTTTAAATAGCCTCCTAGGTCATATTTAACGGAGCCAATTGTTAATTCAGATGTCCTATCGCCGAAAACGATGCGGAAGTAAACAACTTTATTTACTTCTAGAAGTATTCTAGCTTTCTCTCTCTCTCTCTCTCTCTTTCTCTCAATATATAGAGAGAGAGAGGGAGAGCTAGAATACTTTCGAAAGCACATGAATAGTATTTGCTCTCAACTTTTTAATCCTTGGATGCCTAGGGTCTACTATTTGGTGGTGGCACTATTATAGATAGAAGGGCTAAAAAGTTGGAAGTATGCACTATTCATGTGCTTTTGAAAGCACCGAAGATGGACTGTATGTATATATAGTGTACATCGAAACAAAGAAAAGAAGTCCGCATAAGGTGATTTAGCTACCATCTGTCGTTAAGTGAAAAACTTCCATGTGTAAACACATTCATCTTCTGGCCAGTTAACCTTGCTTGAATCGGAATCAAAGGCCTTTCTTTCTTTATACCCAACTCATACTACTCAGAACCCTTCTCCTATGCAAGAATAAAAACCAGTATCCGATAATTACTTCATCTTCTATTCTCACGCATAATTAATCTCAACGAAGTTCATATGAACTTGATTAATTAATGTGAGTTTTGAACTTGAATCTAAATGCTAACTGCCAAAATTAAAACCCTCCTGGATAAAGTAATAAAGAAATCGTCACTGAAAAATTGCTAATCTGAAAAGCGTTTTAGCAAATAGATGAGTTCCAATCAAATCATCTCCAACACACATCAAGTTTTCAGCTGTCCATTCTTCACGAAAAAAAATAATCAAGTATGTGCAGAAATAGGCTGCATACTTACCTCCTGTGGATAGACTACCTACTCAAAAAAGGTTGGTACGATCTTCAAACCGGGAGTGCCCTGAATAATGTTAACTTAAAAAAAAAAGAAAAAAAGAAAGAACAGGAACATTACCTTGACAATTAGGGAGGGCAATTATATGACTATACTCATATAGTGGTGCACCAATCCAACACCAGTAAGTTGTCTTTTTCCTAGTAATCTTTCCTAAGCAAACTCAGAAGTTTGAAGTTAATAGTAGAAACATAGGTATCTCAAATTCGTTGGGAAAAGATAACTATGCTATAAATAATTGACTGAAAATACAGGATAAAATATAAGGAAATTGCAACAGCAAATCTCTTACTTTAATCACAGCTCATTTACCAGAGAAAAGGATATGCACGAGAGAATAATGTGGTATTTCATTTCTATTGAATCCTAAGCAAAAATGAACTACAGTTGTTTAGATGGTTTTTCAAGCATTTTTACGCTACAAGAACTTTTTCGTCTTTCCTTTCGGATCAATTCTACAAGAAGCACCACCACCTCGAACTCTTCCTCCTTTCCCACCACTCGGACGTATCGAACTAGTGGCATGACTTTGGTCGCCAGATTGATTATTTTCTGATGGAACACCCTCAATAATCCGAATAAGTTCTTGTATCGGGTTGCAGGCGAGAGAAGACTGTTTCAGAGAATCCTCGTCATCAAGACCCAAAAAGCACAAATCCTCCAACTGCAAAGCGCACTCATCCATAAGGGGAATCTCTGGATTAACATCCCATTTTCTATAGGGCCCACACTTATAGTTTGAATTACACCTAAACACATATAAGTTGACAGCATAAGAAACAACAAAAAGAAAAAATTGCTTTACCTAGAGCAACATGAAAATGTCTATTTACATATATACCCGGGTTTTTTGCATTTAGACCCCTAACAATTTTTTTTTAACAAATAGCCCCATAAAATTTATATTTGTAAAATTGGCTCTATCTCTGCCACGTGAGCGTCATATCGGATGTGGTATTTAAGTTGAACACGGTGAACCATTTACCGTATTCAAACACGGTGAATGGTTTTCCGTGTTCAAGCGTTATGTACAACCCCCTCCGCACGATCTCTCTCTCTCCCCCTCTCTCTTTCCCCGAGCTTTCCCCCTCTCTCTCTCTGCTCCCTCCTCCCCAAGCTCTCTACCGCCGCCGCCAGCCGCCCGCCAGATCCCCTCTCCTCCTCCTCCTCCTCTTCCATTATGCCTCCTCCGCCGTCGCCGCCTGCTCCTCCGCTGCCGCCGCTGCACCCCGTGCGCTCCAACTCTGCCTCCTCCGCCGCCTCCCCCCCAGCGCCACCACAACGGCCGCAACCACTACCGCCTCACCGAGTTCTCCGCCTCCCTCCATAGCGGTTCCTTCCATGACCTTGGAGGTCTCGTTAGGGACCCCACCATCACCATCACCATCACCTCCACGACGACCTGCTGGTAGAAGGGGGAACACGGTAAATCATTCACTGTGTTTGAACACGGTGAATGATTCACCGTGTTCAACTTAAACTCCATATCCAATATGGCGCTTGCGTGGCGCTCACGTGGCAGAGATAGGGCCAATTTTGCAAATATAAATTTTATAGGGCTATTTGTAAAAAAAATTGTTAGGGGGCTAATTGCAAAAAAAGTCCTATATACCCACATAAAATTTGAATTTTCATATATATTTTTTGAAAAACTTAAGAAGTTCCATGTATACTCTAGAAGTTACAAGCAAAAAAAAAATTAAAAATTAAAAACTCATTTTTTAAAAAAACCTAAGGGCTAATTTGGTTCACAGTATTTAAAACTCCCATAATAAATTAAACTCCTAGGAATTATTATCCCAGAATTAAATTCCAACATTGTAGGAATATTTTGGTTTGGTACCTTAGGTACCTTGGATTATACAATTTCAGTGTTTGGTTCAACATGGGAATAACTAAGGCATATGAAGAAGCTTACTATAATGCCCTTGTTAATACAGATTTATATTATACATTACTTTATATCAAATAGGATGATAAATAACATTACTTGAAAGGGGTAGGTGGGTTTTTCAATTCCTACGTTTTGTGGGAATAGGAGATGCTATGGAAATCGTGAATTCCTGCCACGTCAGATTCCTCTCGCAAACCAAACAAGGTAATTCTCAATTCCTAACCGACATTCCTGGGAATCTTACAAAATACTGTGAACTAAACAAGCCCTAATACAAAACCAACTTCCCCCGTATATTAGATGACTTGCCAACTGAAGATTTAAGGACATTTAAGTCGAAAAAAACTTTGAGGGTATAGATGAAAATTCTGACTCTCATAGGGATATATATACAATAATGATTTTGCAGGGATGTATCTATAAAAGCCCATATTAAATATATGTCATCAATAGAATGCATAATTTAAGAAAAAACAGAAAAAAAGTAAACCTGGATAGTAATCGTAAATTTGTGTGTATAAATAAAAGATCATCAGCATAACTTGAGTTTAATCTATTTCGCTTTGCATTGTGGATATAGCTATAGGTACTCCATGGTCTCTCGAGAGATGAACTGCTGACTGGCTGAGCTAATACTTTAAATGCAACATCTCTCAACTCTTTCGTATCCCCTCCATGGAACTTCCACCACTGTAATACATTAATTTTAGGGTTTCTGGCATCTCTTTTGGCTGTAGCAGTTGAAAATTTTCCCCTCCTTTCGGTAAAAGCTAAAAACTGTAAACGGACAGTATCTGATTGCTCAATATTTTGGTGCATCTTGCAAATAGCAGCAGTGGCAGTATCGAAAATATCGTCATCCTGTGCTGTCGAGATAAGGAAATGTATCATCAGCACCTTGAAGCCATATATCTAGATGTGAGTGATCCTCAAACAAATAAAGTAAAGATAATAACAACAATTGGGTGCTTGCAAAGGGAATAAAAAAACAAATAAATAAATAAATATTTTATTTTCAAGTTCCATCCATTTTTCTCAATTTGCAATTACGGACCATATCTTCATTCACGTACCGAAATAACCCTAGCACTCCTGACAAACATATGCATCCATAAAAGTATTTTGGTTCAAAGTTGCAAAAAGTGAAAAAAAAGTGAATGTTGACATTGCAAATTGGAAAACAGTTGTATCATTTTGCAGAACAGCCGTAACTAAAAGACGAATGCAGCATATTCCAGAGGAGATACGGGAAAAGTTACCTGGGTGGCATCTCTGCCTGCCGCCAGGTGCAGGAATTTGGAGATATTCTTCATCATAATACTTCGGTGTGAGCGCATAAGCTAAGCAATGCAAAGGGAAATTCTTTTTGTCCCACCAAGTGAAGACCTTTTGTTGCAGGACCATAAAAATTTCCTCTCGACCCCTGAAATTTTCTTTAATCTCCCCCAGCATGTTCTCCATTCGCTCGCAAACTTCCCCAATAATGGGCCCATCTTGATCGGTGAATTTGATCATTTTGTATATAGGTTTAATTATAAATAGAGCCAATTGAACTGCTTCCCAAAAATCCTCTGACATGACTGCTACTTTAACAGCTTGTCCGGAAAGCTTTACTTTCTCATCTAATTTAGGAAAGCTTGACCATCGCTCCCAATTATCGGATAAAACAGCGGCTTTTAGAGTTTCTCTCAAATCAAGTAGAAGACGAAGAGTAATATAGTGCGAGGCATACCCTTTTCCTGCAACTTTCAACAATTCCAACCTCGAATAACTCTCGAAAATTTCCACAGCTTCGAAATGATATAATATATAGTTCACTACATTTTTGGCCGTCAAGTAAGTATTTTCGAGCCAAGGGAGAGACCTAATAGAATCTTTTAAGATCATATTCAAAGTGTGAACCATGCAAGGGCTCCAAAATATGAAAGGGTATGACTTCTCCACCTCCTCGCTTGCTTCTTTACACTCGATGGCATTTTCTGTTACCAATTGAACCACATTAGATGGCCCCACTTTCTCAATTGCGTCCATTAAATAGTCTGAAATGCTTTTCTGGGACTTCTCGACCGCTAAGAAGTCAAAAGCGTGTAAGAACATGGACCCGAACTGGTTTGAGGCCACAACATTAATCAAAGGTTGGGTTTTTATGTCAGCCCAACCATTCGAAAGAATCGAAATCCCGTATTGAGGCCACTTCTGCTTGAAATCGTCGAATTCCCTTTCAACCCTGTTCCTTTCATTTTCTAACAAAATGGTTTGTGCTCTTTCGAGCGTCGGACACTTATAACCCAATTCCCTACTAATTGCCAACACCATTTCTTCCCAGTATGGAGATTTCAACACACTGAAAGGAATGCCATTAGCACATAAACACCGTATCACTTTAGAATCCACCTCCTCCCTATTCTGCATTGAATAATCTTTCTCATATGGGCCGACATACGACAAAGCTAAAGATGGGCCTTGCGAGGCCATTCCTGAACTCAGGGTTAGCTTTGACTTTTTCAACGGTACGATGTTGGGTGAACTCTCGACCTGCTCAACCTCTCTTTTTATTTGCATTTGTAAGTTTTTATCAGCCTTCACAACAGAACAATAACCGATTCCTTTGCTCTCACCTTTCTTATGGCCCATTAAATGGGCGTAAACGCGTGTGTAGGTACCATGAAATACCTTCTGACAATGCTTACATTTAAATATATGAGAACCACCATGAGCATTTCCGCATTTTTTACCTTTAACAACGTGTTTCCATAACACGGTCGCACTTACATCAGTTTGACTTTCTTCCGCTAGCTGTATCTCGAGCTCATGCTGGACATGGTCTTCATCGTTGTAAACCAGGTTCTTGTCTTCGAAAACAAAGTGCCCATCCCCGATTGAAGGGAAGTCAATAGCTCCGTCATTTGCCCCAGTATGCTCATCAAAGGGAGAGCTATGTGACATTCTGAAGTAGAGGATCAAGCACCAAAAATTGAAATGTTAGAAGAACGAGCCAACAAATAGAAACCACAAAAGATTTGATAATTTACATAGTAAAAAGAAACTACGACATTCTACTGAAAGAGGGCTAAACAATTGCCAGAAACAAATTAAAAGACACATTTATGTTAGCGTAATCGATAAATAATTCGACCATCAACTTAAAATACAAAACCATTGTGTAATACCTTTCGTAACTTTCATAGGCTCAATGGAAGGGGGAAAGACCTTTAATCTACATCAAGTTCAGATTCAGAAAAACCAAAGAGGCGTCTATATGGTTTAGGAATCGCCCCTGAATGGACATGCAGAAATCGCAAACCACAGCAGAGGTTCTCTAGACTAATTTCAGAATGCTTAAGCAGGCTAAAATGTCCGAAAGCTGCCATGTATGATTCTGAGTTAAAAATTTCCAGCTGAAAGTGGTGAAATTTCCGAAGTCTAACCATATCGTAAATTGTAGCGCAACTATCAATAGAAGCATCTTAATATTATAGAAACATTAAAAGCATAAAACATAAAAGAGAAAGAATAGAAGGTTGGTATTTGAAGTTCTTTATATAACAATCCACAATACATTCCATTGACGCCATTTTGAATACTTATTCTTGAGAGACGTTCTCAAGTACAAACTTTAATGGACACCATCAGAATATGGTCTTGTTTTATAGTTCTTGAGAACCGTTTTAGCTGCAAACTTAATAGACACGATAAACTATGATACTTTTATCCAATATTTAGCCTCATATGGTTTACCAATCCTTGCGCTGCATACTGAACTCTCCAAGAATGATCTTTCAAAACTAAATAAACTAACTAACCCTGTTTTACCAACAATGTTAATGCTACAGTAGCTTTAGAAACACTTTGTCTTTACAAACACGGTTAGCAGAATGTGTAAGTTGCAACTTAAGGCAAAAGTAAGGAAGTTGTCATTCACAAGTATTTTGTTTGTCTCCTGAATTTTATTACAAAGAGTTTGTAGCTTGATTCTTTGGACTGCAGTCTACAAATTTTCTTGAGATTCACCTCTCGAATCGCTCCAAGAGATCCTCCACAAAAACATTAAACAATCCACTATTATGAGTAGCGTTTGCAATTGACAAAGCTGGTACACTGAAGCTAGTCACTGTTCAGATAGCAAAATTGACCATGTTTATTGTACTTGCATTAATATCACTGACCTAATTTACTGGAGGACTGGAAGAATGTAGCATGAAAGAACGTCCCAATGCTCTCATACCTCAGTCTACCAAGTTTATTGTCGCCTATACAATGCAAGGTAAGACTCCAAATAATTGAAGAATATTCAAACAAGCCTCCCAATTGATGATTGATATAGTTTTATCTTCAACTCGATCTTCCAAAAGAGAGAAACTAAAATGCTAAAAGACCAACTATAGAAGCATGTAGACACATGACAAAAGAATGCACCTTTGAAAACTATGATTTCACTATCTACACTTCAAAAAAGTCTTCTTTGTAAAAGTTATAACACATAGGATTTTTCCGAAATCAATCGTACTATGCCAAGTGAGATAGAATATGGGAATTACACATTGAAATGATGCTTAACTTCAAAGATTTAAGTGCCCATCAGCACAGGCCGTATCCAACATGCCGTGTCGTGCCAACAAAATATCGGTACGATATAACCCCTATGCCGATGGCACAGCTTAAAACTCTATTTTCCTTAAATTAATAAGTAATTTTCTCAATGGTTGCTAAAGAAAGTAAATATTTCATACTATTATGTATCGGCACACATGTATTTTTTGTGACCGGCACGGCACGCATCGGTACGGTCCGACACACACCATGCTGTACTTTGCTTAACTTTCTTTTCTAGTACTTTTATGCAATGCAGAGACAGCTCATTAGCCATTTCAGTTCCTACATAGAATAACTGTGACAGAGAAGACTTTTACATTGATCCTGAGAACAAATTGGTGCCGCGGCCAGATGTAATGGATGCCGGATGTAGGCATAGCTTGTTAGAGCCATTAAATGAGTCAAATCAAACAAACTGAAAGGTCAGTCAGTAAAAACAAAATTTTCAAAGATTGAGTAGCCTTTCTAAAGGACTGCTTGGTATTGAGGACCATCTAATGTCATTAGAAAATACAGAGTTGAGGCGAAAGCATAAAAGGATATGCCTTCTCATTTTCCAGTAGGACCACAGAAAATATATCGTAACCGACTGACAGCGGTATGCACAATATAATATAATGCACAGAAAAAATAAGATATTTTTCCATCGTAAGTTCTCACCGCACGTAACGCAATATCCCGCAATCCCAAACAAAGCCTAAATAAACCAATGCCCCAAAGTCCGAATTAGTTCAAGTACATTTTTTGCCTCTTTTTTTGTTTCCACTCAAGTTAAACCTATCATTCACATAACTAAGTGGAGAGAGCTAATGTGAAGTGAAATACAAAGCATAAAAACTAATAAAAGAAGAAATGAACAAAGAGACAAGCATAAACTAGCGCCCAAAAGCTCAAAAAAATCCTAAAAAAATCGCACCTTTAATGCAATCACCCCCCCCCCCCCCCCAATCTTCGACTCCCCAAAAGCTCAAACCCTACTCCCTATCAAACCCAATGGTGGAAACGACCAAAAAATCGCCCAAAAACCCTCCAAATTTCCCAAAACTTCGTCGGAATGGGGGCGCAGATCCGCGGAAATGCTCGGAATCTAAGCCATGGGGCTCGAGGAGAGAGGGAATCGAGGGGACGAGGGGCTCGGCGTTTCCCCTCCGAGCGGGAAACGGCGGGGGAAACGCGGTCGATGGAGTGGGGGAGATGGGAAACGGCTGAGGCGAGGTCGGGGGAATCGAGTGTCGAGGGTTCGGAGAGCACGACAAAGAAAGAGGTGGAAATTTTGCTAACAGGCCCCTCGACTATAGGAAATTTGAACTAGGCCCGTAGAGGTTTGTATTTTTTTTTTTTTTTTGAAAAAAATTATTTTGCGAAATGCCACCTTAAGCTCTATGTGTAGGTGTAAATTTTACATCGATTTGTGACCTATACTATATTAATCTATTTGCCTTTTAAACTATTATTTTTTTTTATTAAAATTCTATCACCTCTTGGATATAGGATGGAAGATGTTACATAATATTTTTTTATTTAATTTTAAAATAATTACAGATGTATCTTGCAAATCAATAAAGTTGTAAATATATATAGTCCGGCTACTATACTATCAATAGCACTAATCACATGATGCTATCAAGTTTTTCGTTATTAGATCTACCACTTTGACCATTTTTCATCCGTTAGATCATACTATTCAACCAACCACCCACTCAACCCAAGGGACTACTATCATCCTAACCGCACATCCCTCGCACGTCCCTTCATCCAAGGGCCGAAAACCTAATAGCACCAAGCGCTTCGTGCTATTAATAGTATAGTAGTCTAATTCTATATATATATATAGAGTTGAGCTGGAATACTATCGGTAGCAAACGGGCTTCGTTGCCACCCATTTATTTTCGATGATGGAGCTTCCAAATCGACGATCGGCACCGTTGAATATGATCTAGACCAGTTGAAGTATCTAGAAACCAAATTTCATACTTTTTCGATATTGTTCTCTTGTCCATCAAGTAGACACAAAAATGAATGGCTGAAAATGAATATCTTTTAAAAAGTGATGATAGGAGTCTTGTAATCAAGATCAAGAGTATAGATCTTATTTTAAATGGTTTAAAAAAATTTCTAATAAAAATTCAATTGATTTGGATATCTTTACACCGTTAAACGAGAAAACGTTTCATATCGACCATTAAAATTATAAAATTTGAAACTATTTGATCATTAGGCAAATGATGTCGAAAAGATTTAAAAATTTGTTTCTAAATGCTTTAAGTGGTCTAGATCATGTTCAACGGTACCGATCATCGATTTGGAGGCTCCATCATCGAAAACAAATATGTGGCAACGGAGCCTGTTTGCTACCGAGAGCATTCCAGCCCAACTCTCTCTCTCTCTCTCTCTCTCTCTCTCTCTCTCTCTCTCTCTCTATATATATATATATATATATAATGAGGCTACTATACTATCTATAGTACCGGGGCTCCGGTACTATGGTTGCTTTTTCGATCTTAGGGTGTTCAAATCAACGATTCACACCGTTGAAACTGATCTAGGGTATGTGAAGTTCTTAGGAATAAAATTTTAGTTTTTTTCGATATCGTCTACTTAGTAAATAAATCATGTCAAAATGAACGGTGAAAATTGAATATAGGAGTTTCGAATTCAAGATCAAGGATGTTGACCTTCATCTATGTAGTTTAAAGTATTTTCTATCAAAATTTGAATAAATTTAGATTCTTCTCCACCGTTAAACTACAAACTCGCCATAATAACCATTGAAATTTGACAATTTTGAAACGGTTTGATCACAAAGTAAACTACGTCGAAAAATTATAAAATTTTATTCCTAAGAACTTCAAATATCCTAGATCAGTTTCAACGGTGTTGATCGTTGATTTGAACACCCTAAGATCGAAAAAGCAACTATAGTACCGGAGCCCCGATACTATAGATAGTATAGGAGACTAGCTCTATATATATATATATATATATATATATATCGGTTAGGATGATAGTGGTCCCCTAGGGTTGAGTGGGTGGTTGGTTGAATAGTAGCGAAAAACTCGATAGCACCAAGCGCTCGGTACTATCGATAGTATAGCAGTCGGACTCTATATATATATATATTTGCACAAAGTTTTAATTATTAAATACATCGCCAAAATTGCATAATTTGCAAGCATATTTCTTTCTATTACTTGAACGATTGAAATTGAGTTTTCTCCTACAAATACACATTTCATACTTAATTAATAAATAGTAAGATAAACATTTAAACCTATAGCAGATTTACAGGTAATCTTATGTCGAGGGTATTAATAGAATTAAGTATCTCACAGTAACTTAGTTATGTCACGTGATTTTAGCGTCTACATCTATTTCACTCGCTTGGGTAATAATTTTGCAGCATTGTTTAAGAAAAATTTAAAATTTTAATTAAGTAATTAGGATAAAGTTTTAGATCAGTATAATATTTATTATTTAAGAAAATTTAAAATCAACATATTTGATTTGTGAAGATAATAAATATGGATAAAAGACAAAATAAATCGATTTTAGAGTTGAGATAGTTTCGCGAGTTTTCTTTGTCTATTCTATATACTAGCTAAAGTACTTCGAATTATAATAGCGAAATGAAAACATTTGATTTGATAAGAATATTGGGTATAATTTAGAATTTATTCTTAGAATAAAATTGTACGGCTAAATTAATAAAAAAAAGGGATAACTTCAAATATCACCCCTGTGGTTTCGTGTTTTCTCACTTTAGTGTCCTGTGGTTAAAAACGTATCACTTTAGTACCATGTGGTTTGGTTATTCTTTTTTTGTTATCTTTTCGTTAATTTTTTCGTTAAATTAATGAGAAAGTTAAAACTACAGAATAATAAAGTGAATATTCGATAAACCATAGGTGAGATATTTGAAGTTTTTTCTGTATAATTTAACAAAAAAATTAACAAAAGATAACAAAAAAAGAGAATAATCAAACCACAGGGTACTAAAGTGATACGTTTTAAACCACAGGGCACTAAAGTGAGAAATCACGAAACCACAGGGGTGGTATTTGAAGTTATCCCTAAAAAAATTTAACAGTAAAAACTAATCTTTTAAAATAACAAAATCATAGATTATAATTTAAACTTGTGCATTTATTTCCTGCATGTTGAAAAGTTTGATGGATAAAAGTTGGATACACGAGTCAAGATTAAGGAATATTTCGATGGAGTTAATGACTTTAATTTCTTTAATTTTGCATTTGATAAGGCATCCTAAGATGGAAAAATATTATACCAATGTGCATGTTGTTGCAATATTATTTGGGATATATGTGAGCATTATTTATCTAATTAGTATTTTGAGGCAAAGTTTGATAAAACTACTGAAATTAGTTGAAGTTATTTTAGTAATTTGCTCCTAAAAATGAGATACGCTGTATTGGTAGAAGATAAAATTCGTTAATTCTAAAATTTCAAACAGAAATTTACATTCTACTGTTTTATTAGCTAATTGTAGAGTTTTACATTGTGATACACATACCCCAAGTTTTAAATTGTGATACATATGTTTAAAACAGATGCCCACCAAAAGCTGAGTGTTTGAGTATTAAACTATAATCTTCATAGTTGTTATGTTGTACTAGTGAAAGACCCGCGCGATGCTGCGGATATAAAAATATTTTAATAATAAATTTTAATATATATTTTTATATTTTTATAATATGGTTTTATAAGTATAATTATTAATTAAATAAAAATTATTTAAATATAATTTAATAGTTAAATCTATTTAAATAAAATTGATTAAATTGGCTTCTTGTTCTTCCTCTTGCGGGCGTTGACGCCGGAGTGGTAGTCGCTGATCTTGGCAACGGAGTAGGTGCAGTTGGGGGAGCGGGCGATGTCGAAGCGGCGGTATTCCTTGTAGAAGGCGGGGGCGCTTGGCGTCCTTAGGCTGGAAGCGCACCGCCATGTCGCAGCATCTGCTGTTGCCGCCAGCGCCGTCGCCGGGGGCGGGCTTGCAGAAGCGGTAGAAGTGGATGTCGGGGAAGGCCTCGATGGCAGCGCGCATCATGAGGTGGAAGATCTCCGGGTCGGCGCAGTTGAGCGGGGCGTCAGTGTCGCAGCCCTCGGAGGAAGCGGCGGCGGCGGCGGCGGGGACGGAGACGTCGGAGAGGTGGATGGAGGGGGGCGCGCCGGAGGAGGAGGAGTTGAGGAAGTCCTCGCCGGTACGGAGGGCGGAGGAGTCGTCGGAGGAGATGGTGGAGGAGGAGGTGGTAGAGGTGAGGGAGCGGGATGGGGAAGAGTTGGGGCGGAGGAGGAGGGGTCGTCGGGGGAGTAGGAGGCGGCGAGAAGGTTGAAGGTAGGACGCACCCCAAAACATCATTTAATGCAGTAAAAATAATAAAGGAGAAATAGAAAAAAATAGGAATAGGGTAGAGAGGAGAGAGATTACATGTCAATCTCTCTCTCCTCTTAAAAAATTACCAAATCTTCACCCCCCTCCCCCCCCTCCCCCACTCTTTTTGGAAAAGTGTGAAATATTCTGAAATCTCCTTTGAGACTTTTTCAAGAAGGGGCCTCTCCCCTCCTTCTTGGAAAAATACAAAATATTCTGAAATCTCCTTTAGGACTTTTCCAAGAAGGGGCCTCTCCCCTCCTTCTTGGGAAAATACAAAATATTCTGAAATCTCCATCGAAACTTTCCCAAAAAAGGGGCCTTTCTTGAAAAAATGTGAAATCTAATGGATCTTTATAGGTATGTAAAACAATAATAAAATTAAACACATATCAATATTCAGGATCATATACAAAATAAAATAACTCACAGAGCGCCATAGAGAAGAAGTTCTTTATCAATTTGCGGAAGCGAGAAGTACGGCTATGATCTGAAATTCACCAACCGAACTTGGGTGATTTGGTTTCTCCTCCTATCTCAGGCACTCTTTCGTATGGTGTGGAACCGATGATAATTCTCACCAGAATGCACATGAGAAGGTAGCAGGACCAATACCCCTCTTTATATAGAGTCCAGATCGACTTCCCATCAAAGTCTGATTAGGATTCTATTTAAATTCAAATAGATGGGAACGGGATAAGATATACCATATCAAGCAGTTCTATATCTGTTAGGATTGACCTTCATCTATAGTAAATCCAAATTTGAATATGATTAATATTGAGCCACATTTATGGAAATCCTAACAATCTCCCACTTGGCTCATATTAATCATACTCCATGAACGGATTTTCTATATTCCAAACTTTATTGCGCATTATTGAAAACTTTATGGTCAAGTACCTTAGAACTTACTTGATCCTTATCTCAAACTAAAAGACTACGATAATAGGAACTATGGCGGTCCACCTCTTCATAACGAAATTTTCCTTCCATAATTACTGTATCATCTTCATCTCATAGTCGAGTACTTTATATTTGAAAACTTTATGAATGAGCTGAAAACTATATGCTCATTCGCTAATAGACGAAACTGTATGTCTATTAAACGGTCCAACACAGCTGCTTCAATACTGTAACTTTATTGAAAGAAGATAAATGTTATAATTTCATACATCAAGAATTAATCAAACCCATACTACTAACATGATCTGTATATGACCCAGGTGCCGGCCCCTTGGTCATTGGGTCTGCAATCATACACTTGGTACTGATGTATTCAATCTTAATGTAATCTTTATCTATCTTCTCTCTCACAACAAGATACTTGGTGTCCAAGTGTTTACACTCCGTCGTAATCTTGTTATATTGGCAAAAGGAACTGCAGCTGAACTATCATAGAAAACCCTTATTGGACGAGTACTGAAATTCATAATCTTTAAATCTATGATAAAGTTTCTGAGCCAAATAGCCTGTGATGTGGTCTTCTGTATATTAGCATATGATCCAATTTTTTTTTTCAAGTACCTTTTAACCATTTTAGCAGCCTTCCAATGCTCTATGTCTGAATTACTTTAATAACTGTCAAGTAATCCAACGACAAAAGTAATATCCTAACATGTACACGTCTATGCATACACAAGGCTACCAACCACAGATGTATAAGATATATTTTATCTGTTCAATTTCAAATTGGTTCTTGGGACGCTGAAAAGCATTAAGCTTATCCTTTTTCTGGACAAGAGCAACACTGGGCTTGCAGTTATGCATTTCAAAATTTTCAAAATCTTTTCTTTTTATTTTTTATGTAGGCCTTTTGAGATAGACCGAGTAAACCTTTATGTCTATCCCTTTTAATTTCAATGCCAAAACATATGAGGCCTCACCTAAATCTTTCATCTCAAAATTTTGGAAAAGAAATTCTTTAGTGTTATGCAATAACCCAAGATCATTACTGGCAAGCAAAATGTCATCAACATAAAGGACTAAGAAAATTATTTTACTCCCACTGACCTTCAGATAAATACATTGATCAACAATATTTTCTTTAAAACCAAAGGTCAAAATGGTTTGTTTAAACTTTAAATACTATTATCAGGAGGCCTGCTTTAGTCCATATATTGATTTCTTTAATTTGCATACCAAGTGCTCCTTTCCCTTTTGCGAGAATTCTTCAGACTGATTTACATATATAAATGCTCTAAAAATATTTTATATAGATCATTTTTCAAAACACCAGAGCCAACTATCTCAGATTTGTAAGACAATGAAAAAACTTTATTATCAAAATTAAAACTGTATCCCAAACCAACAAGTTTTTAAAATTAAATTCTTATGAAATGTGCCAACTAAAAACAAAATATGGCCAGTAGAAAGAACTAATCTAAATGTTCCTACAAATTCTAATTTAGTTGGATTTCCATCAGCATTGTAGATAGTGGCTTCAGCTTTACTTGGTTATCTGCACTTCTGAAATTTCTTTCTTTTGCAGCCATTTCTGATACTTTTGGCAGTCTTTCTTCATATGACCCATTTTCTTACAAAAGAAGCACTTGGGAGTCCAATTACTTGATTGGCCTTGTGAACCAGATGAGACTTCCTTGTTCTTTCTTTTTGAGTCATTCTTGCCTTTATCATTCTTAGCGCGCTTTATTTGTCTCTTTTCGGAAACAAAGTTAACTATATTTTGTTTCTCTTGCATTAATCTGCCTTCTTCTTGCACACACATGGTCAACAATTCATCAATTGACCATTTATCTTTATGTGTGTTATAAGAAATCTGAAATGGTTCGTATTTAGATAGCAATGAGTTCAAAATAAAGTGCACTAAGAATGAATCAGAGATGGTTACTTCAAGTGCAGTAAGTTGCGTTGCAATATCTCGCATTTCCATAATATGCTCGCGAATCGAGCCATTTCCGGAGTACTTCATGGAAGACAGTTTATTCATTAGGGTGCTTGCCAAAGCTTTACTGGAGCTTACAAACTGTTGCTCCACAACATTCAAGAAATCGCAGGCTATCTTACATTCTGAAATTGAATTCCGAATGTTTTTACCGATACGCACTTTCATCAGCATTAAACTAAGCCGATTAGAACGCTCCCACTTTTCTAAAAATTCTTTTCCAGTCAACGTACTTTTATCTGTAAGAGGAGCAGGTTTATCCTCTCTTAAAGCCAAATTCTGATCCATACACCCTAATGTCAGCATGATCTGCTCTTTCCACTCCGAGTAATTAGAACCATTAAGCGCAGGAACAGAATCACCAATATGAACAAAGGATTGAGTCATAGCTAAAAAATATAATGCATGCTTTATCAATAAATACCACATCCGAATTCCACACCAAAATTAGAAAAATACACCTTACATGACATCACAACACCTCCTTTGGGAGCAGAATTATGAGCATAAGTATTTTTCTTTCTTTATGCATATACTTTATATGACATCATAACCCCTCCTTTGGGAGCAGAGTTACGAGCATAAATATGCAATCTCTTTATCAGAGATTAATTTCAACTTTCTGCAGGTCTTGATAATTTCGAGTTTTCCATATGAAGAAACTGTCAGCTTTGGCCAGGCAAATTTCTCCAAACGAGTTACAAGAAAATTACCATCCTACACCACCCATATACCTTCTGTTAGAATATTACGTACGGTAAAAACGCAGCGGAACAAAATCAAACAAATTTGATTTTTAAAAACTTTCGAGATCCAATCTCTAAACCACGCAATTAGGATCCCTCATGTTATTCAAGATTAAAACGAGATAGGAAGATCTAATCTTCACCTTTCAGTGGGTCGGAACAATTCCAACTCAGCCCAATGAGAATTATCGATCATCCAGATAATTCTCATGAGTCTCACAATCCACCAGTGACGCCTAGCAGCATGTAGTGGCATTCCAGTAGAATGGAATACTGAACCTCTTGGTGCAGTTACCGTGTGATACAGTCCTTCTATCATGAGTCCCGACTAGACGGAGATCATGGAACAACTCGTCAAACCCCATCATCTGTCATATGTCAAATTTATTCGACTCGAGTTTCTAATATCGGAAACCCTTTCCGCTATTTATCCTGCCTTGACCAAGGTCTTCTAAACTCGGTCTCATAAATCACATAGGACTAACGCCCCTATCTACCAAGGGAGATAGATTCCATATAGGTGCACACCCTATTCCTACAACGAACCTGCTGCAGCCAACATGCACCGCAAGGACCCGAATGGCTAGGGACCAAGTGTATGTACAGTCAAACTACAGTAACCTCATTGTGAATAGCCGAGGCACCGCAGGTCAAAGGACCAGTCACACTACTGCAACATTGAGTAAGTCACTGACGAGTGAGTAGACATCCAAGTGACTTCTCGCATTGGTCACGCTCGGTACCCTTGTTCTCTAACAACCACATGCACATTCGCTCCAGTATTTTCACACTGTTGACTCGAGACTCATCTACCCAAAAGGGAAGCGACCTGTGCACCAATCTCATCGGATCAATCACCGTCCCCGCAATGATCCATCGATCGGGAGCATTTAGGAATTAACCATCAATGACACATGTCTCAAATTCTCAACTATTGAGAATGCATGTCATCATCTTATTAATTTCTTGGACGATTCATGGACACATACACAACATGAATGAAAATAGGAACCCATATTTATTCATAATATTTAAAGTCAAATATAAATTTATGTCTTAAAAAGAATACATGTGTCAGCCCGATTGGCTTCTAGGGCATACATCTAACAATCTCCCACTTGCACTAAAGCCAATTAGCCATATACCTAAGTCCCATCCAAGGTGGGCTTCAGTCTTCTGCTGGCTAAGCGGTTTAGTCAATGGGTCTGCCACGTTATCCGCGGAGTCTACTCTCTGCACCTCGATGTACTTCTTGTCGAGATAGTCACGTATAATATGAAACCGCCGCTCTATGTGCTTGGACTTCTGATGAGACCTCGACTCCTTAGCTAGAGCTAAAGAGCCATTGTTGTCACAATCAAGTAGTATGGCATCTGATGGCATTACACTTAACTCCGTGACAAACAACTTAAATCAGAAGGCCAACAACAGATGCGGCGATATACTCTGCTTCCATGGTAGGTACAGCAATAATTGGTTGTTTGGAACTCTTCCAAACCACCGAGCCACCATTGCACAAGAACACGCATCCTGACGTAGACTTTCTATCGTCAACATCAGACATAAAGTCCGAATCAGTATATCCTTGTATTTTCAACTCTCTTCCTCCAAAGACCAAGAACATATTCTTAGTTCTTCTCAAGTACTTAAGTATGTTCTTCACAGCAGTCCAGTGCTCCTCGCCTGGATTAGACTGATATCTGCTTGTGACACTCACAGCAAGCGCGATATCAGGTCGTGTACATAGCATGGCGTACATAAGACTCCCTATAGCCGAGGCATAAGGGATCTTACTCATACGTTGAATCTCTTCAAATGTATTGGGGCACATTTTCTTGGAGAGATAAATTTCATGCCTAAGGGGTAAGAGTCCCATTTTTGAGTTTTCCATGCCGAACCTTTTCAGCACCTCTTCTATGTACATTTTCTGTGAAAGGCCTAGCATCCTCTTAAATCTATCTCTATAGACCTTAATCCCCAAAATATAGGATGCTTCCCCTAAATCTTTCATGGTGAATTCTTTAGACAACCACACTTTAACCGAAGTCAGCATTGGAACATCGTTTCCAATTAGGAGAATGTCGTCCACGTACAATACGAGGAATGTGACAGCACTCCCACTAACCTTCTTATAAACACATGGTTCCTCCTCGTTCTTAATGAAATCAAACGATTTGATCACGTCATTAAAACGAGTATTCCAACTCCGAGATGCTTGCTTAAGTCCATATATGGACCGTTGCAGCTTGCATACCTTATGACGTTCGTCATCGGAAGTGAAACCCAGAGGCTGCTCCATATAAATATCTTCCTCAAGATATCCATTTAAGAAGGCAGTTTTCACATCCATTTGCCAGATCTCATAATCATGGTATGCTGCAAGGGCAAGCAATATTCGAATGGATTTAAGCATGGCCACAGGCGAAAAAGTCTCCTGATAGTCAACGCCTTCACGTTGACTATAGCCTTTCGCTACCAGCCTTGCTTTATAGGTCTCCACCTTTCCATCCGAACCTATCTTTCTTTTGTAGATCCATTTACATCCAATAGGTACTATACCTTCTGGTGGATCTATCAAAGTCCAGACCTCGTTGGAGTACATTGAGTCAATTTCTGACTTCATGGCTTCCAACCATTTCTCAGAATCGATGTCAGACATCGCCTCATTGTATGTTTTGGGATCATCTCCATATTTCCTATCTCCCATGAGGAACATTTTCTTTACATCCTCTGTAAGAATACCTAAGTATCTTTTGGTAGGATGGGAGATTCTACTCGACCTACGAGGTGGATGAGGTACTATATGTACTGGCTCAGCTTGAATGGGTTCTATAGGTTCGACGACTCGTTGCTCTTCAGAGACTCTCTCTTCAAGCTCAATTTTTCTTCCACTAGCCGCTTCTTGAATAAACTATTTTTTCAAAAAAATAGCATGTCGGCTCACAACTACATTGTGATCCTCTGGGATATAAAAATAGTAACCCAAAGTTTCTTTAGGATATCCAATAAATCGAGCCCTCTCAGACCTAACCTCTAACGTGTCTGCCTGTAATCGCTTTACATGGACAGGACATCCCCAAATCCTGATATGACCAAGACTTGGTTTCTTACCATGCCGCATCCTATACGGCGTAGTAGGAACGGATTTAGAAGGTACCCTATTTAATAAGTAAGCTGCAGTAAACAAAGCATGTCCCCAAAGAAATAAAGGAAGATCAGTGAAGCTCATCATGGATCGAACCATATCCAATAAGGTTCGGTTTCTCCGTTCCGACACCCCGTTAAGTTGAGGTGTTCCTGGAGGAGTCCATTGTGAGACTATACCGTTTTGTTTGAGATAGTTTAGAAACTCTCCACTAAGGTATTCTCCTCCTCGATCTGATCGAAGAATCTTGATGAATTTTGCAATTTGCTTTTCTACTTCATATCTGAATTCTTTAAACTTTTCAAAAGCTTCAGATTTGTGTCTCATAAGACACACATACCTATACCGTGAATAATCATCAGTAAAGGTTATGAAGTAGAGATAACCACCACTGGCTTGCACATCAAATGGGCCACACACATCAGTATGTATCAGGGCAAGTATCTCAGTGGCTCTCTCCCCTTGTCCTACAAAAAGTAATTTGGTCATTTTTCCTTGAAGACAAGATTCACAAACTGGATAAGACTCTGAAGTCAATGAGCCTAGGAGCCCATCTTTATCCAATTTGTTAATCCTTTCTTCTCCAATATGACCAAGCCTAAGATGCCACATATACTTTAAGTTCATCTCATCTCTAGGTCTTTTAGACCCAACGACACTCATTACTTGCTCAGAAATATTTATAGATACATCCATATGTAAATGATAAAGACTGTCAATCATAAAACCACGACCAATAATTTTATTTCTAAAATAAATAATGCAGTAGTCTTTATCAAAATTAAAAACATAACTGTCCGGTGCTAAAGAAGAAACAAAAATCAAATTCCTGCTAGCAGCAGGTACAGAATAACAGTCTTTAAGTAATAAAACATGTCCTGACGGTAGTCGCAAAGGATAGGTGCCAGCAGCCACAGCAGCAACTCTTGCTCCGTTGCCTACCCGTAAGGTCACTTCACCTTCCCTGAGCTCTCTACTTTCCCTTAGACCCTGCATTGAAGTACACAAATGAGAACTAGAACCAGAGTTTATAACCCAACTGGAAGTAGAGGAAACTGTAAGGTTAGTTTCTATTATGAGCAAGTCTGACATACCTTCCGAAGGTGTGTCCTTTTTCTTATTCTTCAGGCTCTCCAGGTAGACGGGACAGTTCCTTTTCCAATGACCATCAACATTGCAGTGAAAACATTTTCCTTTGTTAGTGGTCTTTATCTCAGGAGCTTCCCTCTTGGGCTTGTTCTCCGTCTTTTGTTTCTTCGCATGTTTCTTCTTCCAATTAGACTTTCTTTTGGAAGAGGAAGCCCGCTCCACAGCGAGAACCGAGCCCTTCGAACTTTTCAAAGTCCCATCCGTTGTTACCAACATGTTTAATAACTCCGCATTGGTGCAGTCAATTTTATTCATATGATAGTTTACAATAAACTGTCCATATGATACAGGAAGGGATTGCAGGATCAGATCAACTTGCAATTCCTTATCCATTTTCACGCCGAGCTTCTCAAGCTCCTCGAGGTCTTTGATCATTGTCAAACAATGATCATGAACAGACTGCCCTTCTAGCATCTTAGCTTTGAAGAGTCTTCTGGACACTTCAAAACGAGCTGATCGACTTTGCTCACCATACAACTCCTTGAGGTGAGCTATCATTTCTTTAGCAGTCTTCATATCCTCATGTTGGCGTTGAAGTTCATTTGACATCGACGCCAAAATATAGCACCTAACTTTGTTATCGTCATCCGTCCATTTTTCTTGAGCTGCCCTTTGAACAGCTGTAGGATGATTTGGCAACGCGGGAGGGTCCTGGTCGAGAACATAAGTGAGCTTTTCGAAACTCAAAACAATTTTTAAGTTTCTTAGCCAGTCTTTATAGTTAGTTCCGGTTAAGCGGTTTGTTTCGAGAATACGAGAGAGAGGATTGGAAGCGGACATTTTGTTCTGCAGAGAGTAAAGATTCAAATTAGATATTTGTATTTATTTTGAAAATTTTGTTTTAGGGATTTTAAAAACAAATTTAGCCTCTCACTATTTTCTCGAGTCTCTTACACTCCTCGGGTAGAGAAACGGAAACCCAACGCGACAAAGGTTTCAAGTGGGTACTGCGGTCCCACCAGTTTAACGCACCACCTCACCTGACAGTTATTGGCGACACGCGAACCGATGAGTGGACAACTCTTGTCCAATGCTTCTCACGCAAATTGCAGCGATCGGTCTCTAAGTCCTGTAGGCCTCACCTGACAGTTATTGGCCTCATTCCTTAGTTAAGTCAGACCCACCGTTCAAACGCGTAAGCAAAGCCGTCATTGGGTCCCTCACCTGACAGTTATTGGGCCCAACCCCATCTTTACTTTGCAGCATCTCATGCTAATAGAGTGGTTGCGCCTTCCCGATGCAACTGACCACTATATCCAGCCGTGCCAATCAACACCAGAAAAACGCCCGCACTTCTACAACGGCGGAAGACCGCTCGACTTAATATTTGTGAGGAGGTTATTATTTAGGTCTCATATTTTATTTTATTTATTTACATCTAATGCAAATAAAAATAGACCGCGCATAAAACATAATAATACTGGTGATGATCATGGATCTAAAAGAGGATTCGGGCTCGAGCCACCGAGCCGGAATCAGGGTCTTAGGGTCATAAATTACAAGCACATACACGTCATTGGTTTTATCGTCTTCAACTACTTGATCCGATCCGGAGCTTCAACTTGATCCGATCCCTATCAACATCTTGATCCGACCGCCATCAAGTGCTCAACTCGATCTGGTCTTTGCATGCTTCTCGGCTTGCAACCGATCAACCAATGACGTGCAACCATACAACATACAACCTAATAATAATGATAAAATAAAAATTAATTACATTTGATAACTTTTATCTCTAATCTATTGAGACACGCAGGTCTCCAAATAAATCGGCTCATGCACGCAGGCACCCAAAAAACCATCTCTAATACAGAGTCCTTAATTTAAACAAATTTAAAATTACAGGATTCCGCATACACATCATACATCACATGTCGAAAATAAATAGGTCGATATCCATGATCATCACCGTATGTATCTCATACATCACATACATAAAAATTAATTTTGGGTATTCTAATAACCGTTTACCAATGATTCGAAAAATAACAATGATCAAATCACTAAAAACAATCAATCTTATTGATTGTTTATTATTTTGATCAAAAACTTAATCCGCAAACTTTATAATTTGATCTCATCGAGATTTAAATTTGATCTCATCAAATTAGCCCTTTTATTTTTAAATTGATCTCATCAAAATAAAAATAAAATAAATAAATAAAAAATAAAAAAATTCCACGTCCGTACGGACGCTACAGTAGCGTCCGTACGGATACGGTAACTTTTTTTTGTGTAGAAACTGCGGATTAAATTGATTAAATCAATTTATAATTTTTCGAATAAAGTTAAAACGATCTATAAATGTATCGCTCAACCGGCGAAGAACGGTTTAAAATACCCAAATCTATAATTAATCTTGAAAAGCATGAGGGTGGCTCTGATAGCACTGTTAGAATATTGCGTACGGTAAAAACGCAGCGGAACAAAATCGAACAAATTTAATTTTTAAAAACTTTCGAGATCCAATCTCTAAACCACGCAATTAGGATCCCTCATGTTATTCAAGATTAAAACGAGATAGGAAGATCTAATCTTCACCTTTGCGCGGGTTGTTCTTCACCGCAATTCGATGATTGTGGAATTAGGTTCTCTTGAAGCCGCACACGCGTCCGACCTCTATAGGTATCCACACGAGGTTGACGATCCAATCGATGTCCTCACCGGGGTGCTAGCTCCCTTGCAAAGAACGTCTTTTTGCTAGAGGAAGAAGAGAGAAATTGAGAGAGATGACGGCTAGGGTTTTCTAAAAACTCCCATATATTATATAGAGGGATATAATCCTCTTTTAATAATATAATAACCATTAAGGATATGAATAAATCTAGATTTAAATTTATCCTTTCCTTAATTGGTTACATCAATCAAATCCTAATTTGATTCGACTTAAACTTTATCCTAATTTGATCATATCAAATTAATAATGCAACATTTGCACATAAGCCCTCTCATAAATTACTAACTATTAGTAAGTCCTCTTTTGTAACATTTATACTTTAATACCACTAATTTGTAATAATTACAAATTAGTCCAATTATCAACATATTGACAATTAAGTCCTCCGACGATTCAAAAATCGCAATCTAGCTATCCGATCAGTCACAACCTCTTATGTGTGTGACCCCATAGGTTCTATTCTATCTGGTAGTGAGATATATTCTGATCACTATCAATAATATCACTGAAACTCCTTTCGGTGGGTCGGAACAACTCCAACTCAGCCCAGTGAGAATTATCGATCATCCAGATAATTCTCATGAGTCTCACAATCCACCAGTGACGCCTAGCAGCATGTAGTGGCATTCCAGTAGAATGGAATACTGAACCTCTTGGTGCAGTTACCGTGTGATACAGTCCTTCTATCATGAGTCCTGACTAGACGGAGATCATGGAACAACTCGTCAAACCCCATCATCTGTCATATGTCAAATTTATTCGACTCGAATTTCTAATATCGGAAACCCTTTCCGCTATTTAGCCTGCCTTGGCCAAGGTCTTCTAAACTCGGTCTCATAAATCACATAGGACTAACGCCCCTATCTACCAAGAGAGATAGATTCCATATAGGTGCACACCCTATTCCTACAACGAACCTGCTGCAGCCAACATGCACCGCAAGGACCCGGCTAGGGACCAAGTGTATGTACAGTCAAACTACAGTAACCTTATTGTGAATAGCCGAGGCACCGCAGGTCAAAGGACCAGTCACACTACTGCAACATTGAGTAAGTCACTGACGAGTGAGTAGACATCCAAGTGACTTCTCGCATTGGTCACGCTCGGTACCCTTGTTCTCTAACAACCACCTGCACATTCGCTCCAGTGTCTCCACACTGTTGACTCGAGACTCATCTACCCAAAAGGAAAGCGACCTGTGCACCAATCTCATCGGATCAATCACCGTCCCCGCGATGATCCATCGATCGGGAGCATTTAGGAATTAACCATCAATGGCACATGTCTCAAATTCTCAACTCTTGAGAATGCATGTCATCATCTTATTAATTCCTTGGACGATTCATGGACACATACACAATATGAATGGAAATAGAAACCCATATTTATTCATAATATTTAAAGTCAAATACAAATTTATGTCCTAAAAAGAATACATGTGTCAGCCCGATTGGCTTCTAGGGCATACATCTAACACCTTCATGTCTAGACCTCCTTTGGGAGCAGACTAAATATAATATTATGGTGCAATTTCTGCATGCACTTCTTTAAAGCGATTAATTTATCTTTTCTTCTAATCGGGGCCGCTTTGGCTTGCACCCGAACAGTTGAAGCAATAAATTAATTCTACTTAGTGCTGCATAATTAACATGAAAATTATCCCGAAGCGCTTCTTTAAAGCAAATTAAATTATTATTTCTTTCAATTAGGGCCGCTTTGGCTTGCACCTAACCAATCAAAATAATAAATTAATTTAACTTAGCGCCAAATCTTAAATAATCTAAAACAGATATGATTATTTAATTTTCATGTTATGTCCAATCAAAATAAGAATATAGATGTAATTATTTAGAACATAATATTGCAACCAAATTTAAACTTTATATATTCTTATTTAACCACAACAATAAGATAAACACATTTATGATAAATAAATATTATATGCAAGATTAAATTTTTATGTGAACGAACTCTATAAGTTCACATTATTATCGAGCATATAGATATATGATTGCATAAAAAACATAAATTATGAGTCGAATTAAAATCATGATTGACTCAGTTCAAACTGAAGGGACCAACTCAAGCAATCACATCTAACATTCAATTAGCAAATTAAATTATACCCTTTTTTTTTAAATTATACTGTTCATCAACGTCTACCGTAAAAGTTAATTTGCCCACAAATTTAAAATAAATACATTTATGATAAATTAACATTGTATTCAAAAGTAGATCCTCTATGTTCACGACGCTTTAATAAACATAAAAGCTCTAACGGATCAAATTTGGATGAATAATAAGTTGGTAACATGTTTAAAATCGGACACCTACTAAGTATCAAAAGAAATCCAATAAAATAATAATGGGTTCGGCAATTGTCTACGTCCACGGGGAGAGCGAGAGAGATGTATTCCACTATATGAAGAAATCGAAGTACAAGCTTACACCTTATGTCTTCTCCGGATAAAAAAAATAAAGAGTCTTATGGTAAACTCCACATTTCTCTTGTTCCAACGAAAACTTCAAGAAAAAATCGAAAAAAAACTTTCGTAAAACCGAGAAGACTAAATTAGAGTATAATAAACTCTGACCAAAATCCTTTATGCCGTTACTTCGAAAATACCGAAACGCTCAGACAATTGGTCGAGAACCACCGCTCTGTCGCCCACTTCAATCCGCCGCATGCGAGCAACCTTCTTGATGCCACCCAAGAGAAAACGGGCCACCTTTCTTAATTAATTAGCCTCACGCTTATGCTAATTAATTAAGCCGTCATGCACGCCATCCTCTCGCCGTCGTACGGCCACGGGCGCCGTGAATTAATTAGCCGAACCTGGATGCTAATTAATTTAGCCTTAAGCACCCACCTCGTCGTACGGTCACACTGGCATACACGTGGAGCACCTTAATTAATTAGCCATGCCTTATGCTACTTAAGCCTCCATGCATCGCGCTCCAAGCCATCGTACGGACATGCAAGAAGGAACCGGCCACTATAATCAATTAATTAGCTTTGCCACATGCTAATTAAGCCTTCATCCATTGCTCTCTCGCCGTTGAACGGCCACGGGAAGCATCGTGTATTAATTAGCCGAACCGTGGATGCTAATTAATTTGCCACACGCACGTACGGACACATCTGCATATGCTTGGGGCACCTTAATTTAATTAGCTATGCCTTATATTCTAATTAAGCCTTTATGCACCCCCATAAGCCATGATGCCGCAGTGTCGTACGGCCGCCGCTAAACGGAAGCATGAGTCATACGGCATCAATCAAAAATTTGGGAAAACAAAAAGACAGAAACCAATTTAAAAAAAAAACGGTCGATAATTCAAAAAATCTAAAATGTGACGGGCCGCAACTTATCTATTAACCATATGGCAGAACAAAACAGTAAGGTGACCTCGACCAAATCATATAACATGGCATAAGAGAAAAAAAAGAAAATCCAAAATTCATCATAATTCGATCCTACTATCTAATTTTGCATACGATATTTAACTTATCGATTTGTCTCTGATACCAATTGATGGATCTTTATAGGTATGTAAAATAATAATAAAATTAAACACATACCAATATTCAGGATCATATACAAAATAAAATAACTCACCAAGCGCCATAGAGAAGAAGTTATTTATCAATTTGCGGAAGCGAGAAGTACGGCTATGATCTGAAATTTACCAACCGAACTTGGGTGATTTGGTTTCTCCTCCTATCTCAGGCACTCTTCCGTATGGTGTGGAACCGATGATAATTCTCACCAGAATGCACATGAGAAGGTGGCAGGACCAATACCCCTCTTTATATAGAGTCCATATCGACTTCCCAGCAAAGTCTGATTAGGATTCTATTTAAATTCAAATAGATGGGAACGGGATAAGATATACCATATCAAGCAGTTCTATATCTGTTAGGATTGACCTTCATCTATAGTAAATTCAAATTTGAATATGATTAATATTGAGCCACATTTATGAAAACCCTAACAAAATCTTCTGAAATTTCCCGTGGGACTTTCCCAAGAAGGGGGGAGAGGTAGATTTGCCTTTCTTGAAAAAATGCGAAATCTTCTGAAATCTCTCTTGGGACTTTCCCAAGAAGGGGGGAGAGGAAGATTTGAGACTTTACCAAGAAGGGGAAAGAAAATT
Organism: Puya raimondii; assembly: GCA_016920855.1. Classification (NCBI taxonomy): domain Eukaryota; kingdom Viridiplantae; phylum Streptophyta; class Magnoliopsida; order Poales; family Bromeliaceae; genus Puya; species Puya raimondii. The sequence continues at coordinate 27,840,700 of JABWPP010000049.1, forward strand.
GCCTGAGAAGTTGACACGTAAGCTGTGAAAAACTGTCAAATTATAAATTTGTATTTGTATGGATTAGACACTTTCTGAAGAAAGCACAACTTGTAAAGCTCAATCATATTTTACTAATGTCATTCTATATATCTTAAATATGATACAAGGTGATTCTAGAATAGAAAACAATTTATAAATATATGAATTGAGAACCTGGGAAGCCCTTGGAGGCCTCTCCGCGATTCACGGCTGTGGAGTCCCTGTACCCATACCGTTTTAACATCCCACCCATCCCTCTACAGAAACCGTACGAGCCCCCATTCTTTGCCCATACTCCATCTTATCCTACTCTTCCTACATCTCCCCTCAATCTACATCCCAACCACTCTCTCTTCTCCCTCCTCCCGGATCCCTCCCTCCCTCTCTCCTTCTCCTCATCCCACCCCTCGCTGAGTCCTCCCTCAGCGCCTCCAAGGGCAGCAAGTTCACAGTCGACCTCACCGCCTCCCACCCCCACCACCCCTCCTCCTCCTCCCCCGCCTGCAGCCCCCGCGCCGGGAGCGGCGACTTCGGCCACGGCCTCTGGCCCTCTCCCACTACCGCGGCTTCGTCATGTCGAGCACCGTCGCCGGGGAGGGCCGGTGCAGCAGCACCGCCGGCAGGCCCGCGGTGGAGGTCGGGGTGCAGCACGGCGCGTCCGCCGAGGACGCCGCCGCCTTCGTCGCGCTCGCCGCCGCCGTCGATCTCAGCATGGACGCCTGCCGGTTGTTCTCGCACAAGCACCGCAAGGAGCTAAGTCTCGAATTCTCGCTGCCGACGGAAGCGATCACGATATCAAGGTGGGAGTTCCCTTTCGCCTCTCGGTCAAGCTATTAACATCACAAACATGCACAGGTGCAAATAATCTCACTCAACATATTAACATCACAAACATATATAGTATTCATCATGTTCCAAATCAGTGATCTTAATTAGTATCTCAGAGTACTTGCAACCTGCAAATAATCTCACTCAACATATTAACATCACAAACATATATAGTATTCATCGTGTTCCAAATCAGTGATCTTAATTAGTATCTCAGAGTACTTGCAACCTATAGAGCTCTTGCCATAAGAGCTTTAACAAAAGCTAGCTAAGCTAGCTGAGGCTTAATTTATTGGGTATCAGAACCTGAACTTCAATATCACGTGATAATTTCATATTGGCTAAATTTTATTTAGTGCTTTCTATTCTCTATGCTGATGTAGATTTTATCCCTCTTATGCAACTTTTTGATAATTCAAGACTTTGTCTTTTTTTGTTTATTTTCATGTGACAATTTCTCATTTATGTTATTATAAAAGCTTTTATTCTCAGCTTTTTACTTTTCTTTCTTTGTGCTGCCTGCTGCTGCTCAATCCCCAAATATCCCTGTCTTTGATCGGACTAATGAAATTTTTTCCGCTTTTTTCCCCTCTGCTTTTGCTGCTTTCCCGTACTTCAAAAAATTGCTTCTATTATTCTGCTTTTCTTACATTGGTGCTGGTGTTGCTCAATTATGAAATTCTAACTGTTGCTGTTTTGATTTTTTCCTGCCTACTGCTATTTTGGCTTCTCTTGCCTATTATTGTTGATTGAAGCTTTATGCAGATTTTAGTTTTTTTTGTTTCGCTTGCAATTTTCTTTGAATTTAGTAAATCGTTTCCAATCAAAATTATTTTCTAAAAAAGAAAAAAAATGTAGTTTTATGAAATTATTAGATGTTATATTATATTATTGTTTCTGCTTGGTTTTGTGGAGGCGATGATGTTGGCTCTTTTCCTATAGCGGCGCTTTGCATCCGGTGAATAAAATTGGGACTTTTTAGGCATGGCAGGTTGACTGGCCTTATGCCAATCCCTGCAGCCTACAAAAGCTTCCGAATGTTTGGGCCTTTTATGCGATTCTCGAATATGAACTATCAAGTCTTTTATCACTTACAGTAGGGACGGTTAGGGATAGCATTACTTTGTTAAATTTGATCTGCTGAGGCATGGCAGATCGATTGGCCTGATGGCAATCTCTGCAGCCTGCGCAAGCTTCCAAATATTTGGCCCTGTTTTGCGATAGATTGCTACCGGATTACGGTAAATGTGCAGATACAACGAGCCAAACTGAGCCAATATTTCTGCGCCTGTATTTTTTTAATTTTTTTCCAATTTTTGTTTTGCAAGTTTTTTTCCTACTCTTTTCTGTCATGCTTGCCTTTTGTTTGTGTCACGGGACGAAAAATCGAAATGATGGAACCCCCAATGGGGTTAGTTTCGCATTGATGGCCGTTTTGATTGCCGAAAAGACGCCGCCCCCAAAAGTCTTAAATAAATGGCCGCATTGATGGCCGCTTTGATTCAACCCGCGGGCTGCGGAGAGGCCTCCGAGGCTTCCCAGGTTCCAGCTGTTGCTGTTTTAATTTTTCCCTGGCTGCTGCTATTTCAGTGTCTTTCGCCTATTACTGTCTATTGCAGTGTTATGCAGATTTTTCCCTGCCGACTTTTTTTCCTGCCCACTACTATTGCAGTTTTATGTGTCTTTTTTTGTGTGCTTTGTTGATCATGCAGGTCATGCAGTTTTTTTGTGTTTCGGTTGCAGTTTTCTTCAAATTTGTTAAATCGTTCCCAAACAAAATTATTTTCTAAATAGAAAAAAAAATGTAGTTTTATAGGTGGTCTTATTATAAAGCCGGTATTTCTACAAGCACCTTTGTTCTTACTTTTTATTTTTCATTTTTTTTGTAGTTTCGCTCTCTTCTTTTCTCGCAAATACATTCGGCATTTTTCTCGATTTCATATATGTTTATTTTAGACATATTTCAAATCTGTAGCTTATTTAAAAAATTTTATAAAAAATTATATAGTGGGCACTAAGCACTTTGTGATGAAAATTAACTTACAAATTTTTGTATTTAATAAAGGCAAATATATTGTACTAGAGTATTTACTTATAATGGTATTTTTCTTTATATCCTGGTAGAGCTGCCAGAAGAGTGGAAGCCAGCTCCCTATTTGAACGGCACACACCATTGCACAATGACATGATATTCCTTAAGATATTCTTAACTTTCAGTAGCACCTATTTCTAGAAATCTGTTTAAAAAGTCCTTCTTTGCTGCCGAGGACACTCCATCTGGAAAAGAGATCAGTAATAAACCCTCAGCATCAATCAACCAGTTAATTTTATTTAAAAAATATTAGCGGTTATATTATATTATTGTTTCTGCTTGGTTTTGTGGAGGCGGTGATGTTGGCTCTTTTCCTATAGCGGTGATTTGCATCTGGTGAATAAAATTGGGGCTTTTTAGCCATGGCAGATTGACTGGCCTTACGCCAACCCCTGCAGTCTACAAAAGCTTCCAAATGTTTGGCCCTTTTTTGCGGTGGAATTTACGGCTTTTTTTGCTTTGCTGCTTTTTTCCCCTGGTCTTTTCTGAGAGTTCTATATTTCCTATTGAATTAGTGTGCATGTATGCTTTCGGATAGTTTTGTGCTGGTTTTTTGAATTTCTTTTTTATTATCGTATAAGCAGTACATCGAAAAAATGGTATAAATGTTTTATCCATCTTATAACTTTTTTCGGATTTTTAAGTGTGCAAACAATATTGCTTATTTTTTTTAAAAAAATTTCTAGATCGCGTCATTCGTTTAAGTTTAGAAATATGAGGTAGCTAAACTTTGAATTTGGAATCTCGAATACAAACTATCAAGTCTTTTACCACTTTACGCTAGGGATGGTTGGTGATAGCATTGCTCTGTTGAATTTGGTCTACTGAGGCATAGCAGGTTGACCGGCCTGATGTCAATCTCTGCAACCTGCACAACCTGCCAAATATTTAGTACTGTTTTGCGATAGATTGCTATCGGATTACAGTAAATGTGCAGATACAGCGAGGCAAACTGAGCCAATATTTTCGCGTCTGTATTTTTTTTATTTTTCCCGCTGTTTGCTTTGCAAGTTTTTTCCCTTTCTCTTTTCTGTCATGTTTGGCTTTTGTTTGTGTCCTGTGGGTTTGTTATGAATACTGGACTATGTTTAGTTTTAAGCATTGTCCCTACTGTTTTGCTCTTCGCGGTATCAAACCGCAGCAGTGCGCAGGAAGGCATTACACAGTAAATCTATTTGCTACCAGATGCATTTTTTTGAAAAAAAAAAATGGGGCTTCTTTTTGCTCATTGTGCGCAATAGCAAAAATAGCAAACTGCGGTAATAGACAGCAAAAGCTGAAGATGCTGCAAGCACTGTAGTTTGCTATTGGATTGGTAAATCTTGCAAAAGGAAGTGGCCTTATTTGTTGCCGGCTAAAGATCGGGCCTTGATAAATATGCGTTAGTAACATTGCAGAGCAGTTTGAAACCGTATTAATAATCTGCAAGATTTTTTGAAGTAGGCCTCTTTGATGCTGAACAAAAGAAGTGATTCTAAGCAATTTATATTAGTAGGTGAAAAGATGTTACAACAAGATTCTAAAATTGGAATTCTTTTCAGCTTACTTTGCAATTTCATCAGTTTTATCCTTCAATTGTTGCATGTGTTTTGCCTATATTCGAACATTTTTTTTTCTCTTTTTTGGCTATGATGATCTTGCTTTTGGCTTGTCTGATCTTTCATGTTGATCGATAAAAAGTAATGGTCGAAAATCAAACATTTTTTTCTACTGATTTCTTGAGTATATGAATATGAACAAGGTTGGGCTAAAAAACTTTTGCTCCCCCTCTTCGCACAAGCCTTTTAGTTGCACCCTTTTTTTTCTCTTTCTTGCCTGCACCGATAGTCTCCAGTTTGAAAGCTATATTATTGTGCAGTATTATATGTAGCCTCTCCTTTTGCCTGTGCTGCGCTCATTACTCAAACAATTGATTTTTTGGTGATGCTTTAGCGAAAAAGGAGTTGCCTGCTGTTTAGCCTTCGTATCTATGGTCGGCAATATTTGGATGGCTTGCTAAGTGAGCAACCTTTTGCTGCCTTTTTTATTGAGTGCATTAGCAAGACTGAGCCAAAAAAAAAAACTTACCTTTTTCAGAGAGTACCATTTACATGGTTTTGCGAGGAATGGCATTGTTTACCTAATTCATATGAAGTGGGCTGTACTTGCTTCCAATTGTACTCCAAATTTCTCTTTGTAATTGAAGAATTAGTATGCATTATAGAGAGCCAGGTGGGCTGATAAAAAAAATCTTTGCTTTTTTCAAAGAGGAATATTTTACTTGCTTTTGTGAGAAGCGCCACTGTTTACCCAGTTCATATGAAGCGAGCTGTACTTGCTTCCAATTTTACCCCAAATTTCACTTTTGCATGGATTGAATTATTTGATTGCTAAATTGGTATGGAAGACTGACTGAGCCCAAAAAAAACTTTTGTTTTTTCAAAGAGGAGTAATTTACTTGGTTTTGTGGGGGACGACATTGTTTACCCAATTCATATGAAGCACGATGTACTTGCTTCCAATTTTACCCCAAATTTTTCTTTGGAATAGAAGAATTAATATGCATTATGGAGGGGTGGGAGTTTCAGTATCATAGTTCTTCCAATATATTTGTATAAAACATAAAAGATCTACTTGAATTATTAGATTGCTAACCTGGTGTGAATTTATTTTTCCCTGCATTGTGGATACATGTGTTTCCTTTTTTTTTAAATCGATTCTTGATCCAATTCGGTTCTTTATTTGTTATGCTGAATTTTGCAATACGCAGTATAGTTTTCTCAACGTTTAGTTATTCTTTTGGGGAATCTGTTTGCTTCTGCTTAGTTATGTCTGTTCATGCCTTTTTAGTGCTATTTGTTGTGAGTTTGTTGATCGCATATATTTTTGGCTCGGACCTTTTTTTTTTTTTGCAACATATTCCTTCCCACTCTTTTTTTTTTATTCAATTTATCTATCTCTTAGAACTATTTGTATCCTTAGAATTGCAAAGGATTGGAATATCATCTTTTTTTCATCATTGTTTGCGTAGCTGGACAATTAAATAAGCCCTTCAATTATGGATCACATCATATGCTGTAAAAAATGAAGTACTATGCTATGTATAAAATGGTAAGGGAAGGCTTCGGGAAAAACTAGCGACAAATGAAGCTAATTTGTTGTGTAGCCCATACTCCAAAATATTAGCATGAATTTACTATATTTTTTTTTCTCCCCCTTTATTTTGTTCTGTTTTTTATAGGGAGAGATAAGTTTAGTATAGCTACATCTTAAGTTTTTTCTTACAAATGTTGTAGCATACAAATTGTTCCGAATATTTGAAATCTGTACAAGGGTTATACCTTAGAACTCTTTTTTTTTCCTTGCTACTTTTATTTCCCTCCTGTAATGCTCTATTTTGCAGAAGCTCTCAATCAGCTCCAGAAAAACCAATATCCCGAAAAGGAAAAAGACCTTTTAGGTCATACAAAAGTCTTCTATTCGCTTTTTTTAAGCCTTCCACACCTGTGCTGGAGAAGTTGTCATTAACTTTTCATTGTAATTTGCAGCTGTATCGAAGATATTGCACCGGAGACCGACGAACTATAGTATTTATTACTGCTTACTATATTTGTCTACTTTAAAAAGTCGATGTAATTTTTGGGGTTTAGGAATTGTATGCTTATTTTTTATGCAAATTATGTTATGTTAAGTTTTCTCCAACTCTTTTGTTATTATTAAATACCTTCTCTTTTTCCCGGCTAATAGTTCTATTTTTTTGCTCTGCACTGCTGCAAATTTTTTATTTACTTATAGCTTTTTTTATTTATTAAATTATTTCTGATAAAATTTTGCTATCTAAATTTTAAAAAATACCCGGTGCATTGCATGTTTTGATTTAGTAAATGTGTATAATTTTATTTTTCTTCTGAAACTCTCGCATAATTGGAGGCTTTCGCAGAGTTCTATTTATTGCCGTACGCCAACTTTTCTTCGCAGGTTTAATAAAAATCTCTGGATAGTAATTGAATGTTTTGTTTTTACCTTATCAGCAGTTGTGCCTTAACTGACTGCTAAATATAGAATTTTTTTAAAAAAATATAAATTTACATATATATATTTTTTTATTCTAAGATTTTTTTTGGGGGGAAAGTAATAAATACATACAGACCCATCAGAAATATATAGTAAGCACGCATTATTTTGTGATAGAAAATGACTCTAAATTTTTTTTATTTAATAAAGTAAAATATATTGTTATTTACTTTATAAATTATTTTTGTTATTTATTAATTATTTGTAAAGAAAGTAAAAGAACCCGTTGCGTAGCACGGGTATTCCTTAACTAGTAATAAAAGAAAGCAGCAATGATGAAGGGAAGCTAAGCTGACCAAATCTCTATATAAAAAAAGTAATAGCTAAAGAGGGAAGCATATGAAAACTATACAAATCTGTTAAGATTAATTAGGTTAATAGAATCATAATCTAATCAATACTTGATTTGTAAATCTTGCTTATACTCTCCCTCAAGTTGGATCATGGAGATCTGCAATGCCCAACTTGGATAATAGAGTTGAAAACCGATCACGATCGAGAGCCTTTGTGAAGATATCCGTTGAGTTGTTCGTGAGTAGAAGTATAATGAGTTCTTTGGATTGTATGTGTTCTCGAATGAAGTAGCAGCCAATTTCTATATGTCTTGTGCGCTCATGAAACATGGGATTAGCTTCAATATGTAATTAAGGTGGCTTGGTTATTACAATAAAATGTCATATGATTTGTATGAGACACTTGAAGATCATGAAGAATACTTCGCAACCATATCAGTTCACTAGTAGCAGTAGGCAATGCTCTATATTTAGCTTCAGCAGACGATTTACCGACCGTCTTTTGTTTCTTGGATTTTCAAGAGATGGAAAAATTACCTAACATGGTGCAGTAACTGGTTGTAGAACACTGTCATAGGACAATCAGCCCACTCCGAGTCACAATATGCCTTCGAATTTAAGCTACTAGAAGAGGATAAAAAAATAATATTTGTATCAAAATGTGATGTTCGTGGGTCTTGCATAAACTGACTGAGAATGTGAATAGAATAACAAAAATCTGCTCTTGTAATGGTTAAGTATAATAACCGACCAACTAAACGACGATATTGAGAACGGATAGCTTACGGTGTTATTCCATCGAAAAAGAACAGGGACGACTAGCTGACATGCCTATTTCAGTCAATATATCGAGAGCATATTTTCTTTGGCTGGAAACTACGTACCTTTCGACCAACAGGCGACTTCAATGCCAAGAAAATATTTCGATGGTCCAAGATTTTTGATGTGAAACTTTGAAAACCTCGAATCCGGACGTGCGCGGCCTCAACCACATCAGATTGGTAGGCCTGTGGTCTTCCCGGAAGGGGGCCTTTTTGTTGTTTAAGTATGATTTGAGAGAGCTGATACACGAGGGGCCATTCCCTATTATAAAAATATTACCTTCTTAAATTAGTACAACAATAAAAACTGCTAATTTGACATGATGTGAATAGAAAATAATTTGCTGTTAATTGACAAAATCCAATAGCCTTGAGGGAGGAAGTGAATTATTCGCGAATTATTCGCGAATTATTGAAAATCCGAATTAAACGGTCCGTTTACGAATTTTTTGCAAAAATACGAAATTATTCGCGAATTTTTGGAGCCAGCCGAATTATTCGCGAACTATTCGCGAATTATTCCCGAATTATTGAAAATTTGAATAAAAAACTTATAATTTTTATGTTTAAATGTAGATTATTTTATATTTTATATTTAAATATGAGTTTTTTATTCATTCGCCCTCAAAAAAAAAAAATATATATTTTATAATTAATTATAGGCTATTTTAATCTATTTCTTATTTGATTGTTTATATGCCATATTATATAATAATTATTGAATTCGTTTTTTAAGCCAAATTTTTTCAACGAATTTAAAAATTAGGAGACGAATTTTATTTGTATTATATTTGTACCGAACTTTTGCCGAATCCGAATTAACTAACTATGTTATTAACTTCAAACTGATGCAAATCCCAGTTTCGTATTGAAGCAACAGCAAGTAAGCAACGTATTATAATATGTTGGGTTTGACAACGGGAGAAAATATTTCGTGATAATCAAGCCTTTTAATTTGTTTGTAACCTTTAGCAACCAAGCGTGTTTTGTAGCGTTAAATTGAACCATCGAGTTTATATTTAACCTTGTAAGTTACCGACAGTCCCTAGCGCAAGTGGTAAAGAGCTTGGTGGTTGGTACCTGAGGTCTCGAGTTCGGATTCTAGTTGATTTATATTTCCAGCTAAATTTATTTCTAAATGAAATAAACGAAGCGGGTAGCATGCTACCTTTTTCTCAAAAAAAAAAAAAAAAAATCTTGTAAGTTTCACTTTAAATCATCAGCATGCTTACGAGACGGTAGTTCTTCAAGTGTCCAAGTGCTATTTTGTTCTAGTGCAGCGATTTCATTTTTCATAGCTTCACGCCATTTGGCATGTTGGATAGCTTGAGAGAAAAAAAAAATTAAATTTTAAATTTTAAATATTAAATTTTAAAGTTAGATTTCAAATTTTAAAATCAAGATTTTTAATTTTAATTGGCAAAAATCTAGTAGAATTGCAGTGTGTATCCAAACAGTTTAAAAAAATAAAGTCGTGAAATTTTTTAGAGTTACAGCATTTTCTATTTCATTTAGACCAAAACTGCAGAATATAAACTCAATGGAATTTATAACTGTGCATCTAAACAAGGCACTGCAACTTTAAAAAGCCACAAAAACTGTAACATTGTGGCACACAAAAAAATGCTATAGGTAATCAAAGGCGGCTTTATACAGTGCTACGATATTGAATCAGGCCTACAATGATGGGGCATTCACCGACTATTTTTGCGGCTTTTGGTGAAGCGTCAATACTTATTTTTGCAGCTTATCTAAAATATTCTGTAGGAACCCTCAAAAGCTGCCTTTAATATAAAATATAAAATATTCTATCTCCTAAAATTTAGATTAGCCCTGAATTGAGCAAATCCCTATTAGCTAGGTTCACCTATTAAGTGCTGATTAATTTATTAAAATTATTCTTTTAGAAAATAAATTTATTCTCACTAGTATAGGACCCGCGCTTCGCTGCAAATTAATTTTTTTCATAAGTTTTGTAATTTTAATAAGTAAAAAAGTATAAAAATTTAATAAAACACTAATCCTAAATCTAAGCCCTAAACTCTATATCAATCTACATAATAAAGCATATCACAAAGATTAAAAGAAATGTCCGTAGATTCTTCCAATAAAATAAATGCAAAAGAAAATAAAACATTATAACAGATCTTAGAGTATATAAAGAAACCAGTGAAGAGAGAAAAAAGTTATTAAATTAAAAGTACTTTCATTTATTAAGATAAATTTGCTATATAAGGAAAAAAGAAAATAGGAAGAAAAATATTATTTTTCAAAATGAATAAAAAGAGAAAGAAAATAATATTATCAGAAATACATTTTGTTCTTCTATTTAATGGAGAAAAATAAATTTTATCTTTTCTTTCTTTTCTCATCATCTAAGAGAATTGTTGCACCCCTTTTTATTTTTTTGCTCTCGAAGTGACAAAGGTGTGCTCGATCGGCGTCGAACGTCGGTGTGGTGGCAGCGGAGCCTGCTCGTCTTCCTTCCTCCTCCTCCTCCTTCTCCTTCTTTTTCTTCTTCTCCTTACTTTACTCTTTTTTTTTTTGGATGTGGTGTGAGTAGTAGTTGGTTATAGGTGGTGTATAGTGTATGTATGTGTGTTGGTTTTGTGAGGGTCCACCACCGCCTCCCTCCCCGGTCGGCTCCTCCTTCCACTCCTTTTATAGACCTCTGGAGGGGACCAAATCTCGGATCTCCATCGGCGATTGACGATACATGATGTGAAGTAGGATTTAGGGCGATGGGCCCGGGATCTGCGTGTACAGTCGACGAGATCTTTGGGATTGCGAGATCGATAGGATATGACGTGTGGTAGCGCGAGCCATCGCGATCGATGGAGAGGCTGATGAGATTGCTTTTCTCCACCAGTTTTCACCCAGAGATGGACGGGTAAACGAAATGAGTAAGCATTCTGCTGGGGGAGTATCTGCGGCACTATGTGAGTGCCAACTAGAAGAATTGGGTGTATCATTTCGATGTTGTCCAGTTTTCCTACGATCTGAGGCATAATGACTCTACAGGTTGTAGTCCCTTCGAGCTAGCGATCGGGCGGCAATTGCTCACCCCACACCGCTAGGGGAGAGCAGTACCGCGGCCCTTTACCTCTCTAATTCACCTCTAACCTGTAGGAAAAGGTGAGATTGCGAGAGCTAGCTTGGAGAAATCGGCCTGACGAATGAAGAAATAGAAGCGTCAATCTTGGGAGTTTGTCGAGGGAGATTGATCGAGTGATGGTCAAGCTGCAACTGTAGCAGTTCAAGGCCCATTTCCCATCGTTAAGCAAGTGGGCAAGGCTCCTTACAAGCTATAGTTGCTTGCAAATCTTCGAATTCACCAAGTCTTTCATGTTATCCGGTTGAAGGCGTATCATGAAGACGCGGAGGACCCAAACCGCAGCGTGTCGCAGCGCACTCCGGCGACCGTGACTACGCCATTCGACAAAGAAGCGGAGTCCATCCTGGATACTCAGATCATTCGGCATCACAAAGTTTCGCCAAGTCCTAGTACTTAGTGAAGTGAAAAATTTCCCGTATGACGAGGTTAGTTGGGAGAAGGCTAATACAGTTGGGCAGTACCAAGCACTCATCGACGAGTTTCAGCAACAGTGCACGATGAGGACGCCTGCATCTTAGGTGGGGGAAGAATGTCAGGGACTAAGAAAAATTTTGGCCCCATGTCTCTGACCATCTTTGCAAACTGAAAGAGGACAATTAGAGAGGCATCGCGGGAGACGAAGCATCACTTAACCGCAGAAGTTAAAGCTTCATAAATTGTCTTGCGGAAGCCCAAAGGTCATAGGCAACTCAATGGTTTTAACAAATTGAGAGCAAGGCTTCGCCGCACGCATGTGAGACCCCAGGTAGTCCTATATATAAGATATAATAGGGATAAAACTCTTAACCGTGCTGTAATATTTTGGGCGGTGACTAGGCCCAAGAGGTTAAGAGAGTTAAGCGTGCTAGGACTAGAGTAGTCTTAGGATGGGTGATCCCCTGAGAAGTGGGGCATCACAGTTGGTATCAGAGTCAATTACCAGCCGGAAGTGTGAGATGAGTCTCGGCTGAGCCAGGTTATACAGCAGGGAGATCGAGGCTCTCATGCTGATGACTGTTGTGTGCTCTCATGTTGATGACTGTTGTGGGTAGAGTGCGGCTCCCCCACAATGTCGCTTAAGGCGAGTCTGAGCCTGACGAGAACGTCAGGACTAAAAGGGCGGAAGAATGTGAGACCCCAGATAGTCCTATATATAGAATATAATAGAGCTAAAATTTTTAATCCAGCTATAATATTTTGGATGGTGGCTAAGTCCAAGAGATTAAGGGCGTGTTTGGTTCGCCTTTTTTTTCACTCTGGAATCGGAATCGGAATGGACGAATCCATTTGTCGGTGTTTGGTATGCGGGATTCTCATTCTGATTTCGATTCCCGGGTGAATGTGAATCCCTCCAATTACCCTTTTTTCTAATCCGGCCTAGGAGGCCGGATTGAAAATTGAATCCTGGCGGAATGGATTTGTTCGGATTAAATTTAATTTTTTAAGCTTATTTTTTTTATTAAAACATAAGTTTAAGTTTAAAAATTATATTTATAAATTTTAATTTTAATTTGAACTTAAATTAAAAATTAAAATTCAATCAAGTATTTGGAATCTAATTTGAAAATTTGAATTTGAATTTAAATTTAATTTAAAATCTAAAGTTTTATTCAAATTTTATTTAAAATTTAAATTAAATTTATGGATTCAAATTGAAATTGAAATTATAATTTTAAGTTTGAATTTGAATACAAAATTTAGTTTTATATTTTGAATTATCCGTTCGATTTCAAATTTTTATTTTTTTAAAAGAATATATTTAAAATTTCGACATCATTTTAAAATTTTGACGTAAATTTTTAATATTTAATTTTTAGTTTGAATTTAAACTAATATATTATAAAGATAAAATTAATATATTAATTTGATTACGTTTCTGATATCTGTCTAAACCAAACACCGACAATGAGAATGATTTATTTCGATTTCGATTCAGGTGGCAAGCCAAACAGAATGAATGAGATAATAAATTATTCCGATTACGTTTCTAACTTATCCTCGTTCCGATTTCGATACCGATTCCGGCTTGGAACCAAACACACGGGAGAGTTCCGATTTCGATACCGATTCCGGCTTGGAACCAAACACACGGGAGAGTTCTTGCACGAACTGTCGGGAGTCAACTCATCCACACCCTCTCCTTCTCAAACTCTCACTCTCTCTCCTTTTCCGTCCTCCCTCTCCGCCCGCATAAACCCAAAAAAAATGGACTCCGTCGTCCACGTCCGCCGAGTAGTAGAAGAAGAAGACGAAGACGAAGAACAGCGCTCTCCTCTACTCTCCTCTCCCCCTCCTCACCCCTCTCCTCCTCCTCCTCCTCCTCTAGCGGAGCTCGACGAGATCCATCCATGGCGCCCTCTCTCCTCTCCCCTCCTCTCCCCTCCGCCTCCTTCTCCTCCTCCGCCGCTGAAGCCCCCCTCCGCCGCCGAATCCGTCCCGTCGCCGCGCCTCGCCTCCCTCGACGTTTTCCGTGGCCTCACCGTCGCCGTAAACCCTTCCTCCCCAACGAATTGCTGTTCCTAATATCCAGAATCCCCGTTGGCCTCTAACCCTAGCGAGATTTCTCAGCTGATGATCCTCGTGGACGACGCCGGAGGAGCGTTCCCGGCGATAAACCACGCGCCGTGGTTCGGCGTCACGCTCGCCGACTTCGTGATGCCCTTCTTTCTCTTCATCATCGGCGTGTCGGTCGCGCTTGTGTTTAAGGTATCAAATGGAGTCCTTTTAGCCCTAGGTCACATTTGAAATTGATCGTTTCTTTCTTTTTGTGGGGTTTATTGTTGTTTCACTTTGCTTGCTAATCCTTCATTTCACTATTTACGGTAAAAGTTTGATTTTTCCGCTTGTTGTAGGTTATAGATTTCAAATTTGTCTTGGTATAATACTAATCATTTTTGTCCATCTTCTTGTTGTCACATTTATCGCCATTATCATGTGGCAGTTCATAGCTAGAGCATTAGGATGATAAAGATACTTTTTTCTTACTATAATTCCTTGCAGTTTGACATACCAAATCAGTTGAATTCACAAGATTTGTACTTTCTCCTATATCTGTTAGGAACATGTCAGCTTTAATCAATCTTTTGGAGGCTTAGGGATGTTGATTTATTTCTTATTTGAAGTTGCAAGTGGATTCCTTCGTGTTTCGACTCTTTCGGAGTTAGCCTGAGATTTATTTTCATCTACTACTTGTAAACCTCTTTGGTAATTAAGTAGGTTAACTCTTGATTTTGTTGGGTGATGCTTTGCAGAAATCTTCAAATAAAGCAGCCGCTACGAAAAAGGTCATAGTGAGGACAATTAAGCTCTTTGTCTTGGGTGTAATTTTGCAAGGTTCTGTTGGAGTTTCTTACATTTTTTTAAAATTTTTAATGAATTACATGTAGAATAGAAACCATCTTACTTTTGTTGATTATAGTAGTTTTGCTCGACTTTTTCTGCATATGTATATCTACGAAGATTTTTTCATTCACTACCTTGTTGGAATCTTGATTCTGTCATTACTATTGGTTGGTTGCAGGTGGATACTTTCATGGCCGTAATAACTTAACTTACGGGGTCGATTTAGACCGTATTCGGTGGCTAGGTGTATTACAGGTTATGTGGATCTAATTTAATGTTTTTGTGATTCTAATGACTCTTATCATATTTTTGTTATATGATGTGAACTTCTTTGTTGGATTCGCATTTATAAAATAATTCCAGTGACCTATAGTTGTTGCCTATAAGTTGTTGTTTTGTGTTGTATCTTGACCTCCGCTTGCAATGCTTTCATGAAAAATAATGATCAAAAGAACATTGTATGCTAGTTCTTTTAGCTGAAAATTGCTCACACTTGTGAGATGCCATGTGAGGTGCTTATATTTTGATTCGATGATGCATTTTGTCTTAGTGGTAGGTCTATTTATCTCATGTTTTCTTTGCTGGACAAAGCCCATTGTCAGAAAATATTCTTTAAAAAGCAATGCTTACTTTATATTTGAAGTTTGAAAAGCTTAATTTTGTTCCTTTTAGGATTGCCATTCTTCAAAGTAGTCTTTAGCGTTCAAATAGCATCTGGAAATTGGAACTATTGTTGTTTCTCGTGTTGTTTATTTAGTAATTTCTTGTCATCTGATTGTGCTTTTACATATCTTAGAGGATATCCATTGGATATTTTTTAGCAGCAATGTCAGAGATTTGGCTCATCAGTGACATCACAGTGGATTCTCCTGCATCATTTGTGAGGAAATACTACACTGAATGGTCAGTCATATTGACAACACTCAAGTTTCAAAGATTTGTACTGCAAAGTTTTAACAGCATTTAGCGTATGTTTGGTTCACGATTGGAAACAGAATCAGAAACGGAATCTGAATGATAATGACCAATTCCATTTGTGCATTTTGTCAACCGGAATAGTAATTGGAATTAGTGATTTATATTTTACTTTGAATTGAGACTTCACTCCCCTCTCCTTAGCTGGATTGAAGATATGGGGCCTGTTCCACCAAGGAATGGTAACTGGAAAACAGCTCTTCTAACCAAAAGGTCAAAATGGGAGTGAATCATTCTTGTCCCAATTTCAAGCCCAAGTTTGCCCGACCAAAAAATACCTTGCAATATATCCCTTCCATTGCGTGCTTAGACTAGCTTATATAAATGACCTCTGCATCATGAATAAAGTAGATTCATATATCCACACTTTTTTGAGGTTGAAGTAACTGGATATAATCTAATATCTGCTATTCACCTGAAGGATCGCCGCCATACTACTTTCCGCACTATATGTTGGCTTGCTTTTTGGTCTTTATGTTCCTAGCTGGGAGTTTGAACTTTCAAGCAGAAATTCTACCTCTTCAAGCCCAAATTATCAGATCAGCATTGAAACAGTAAGTTCATAACTGACTTTTACTTTCTAGTGCTTGGTTCTTAAGTGAAGTTGTACTCTGTAACTAGTAAACTTGCCTGTATAAGTAATTTCTCTGAAATATCTTTGCTGGGAAGAGGTATGCCGACCATGTAAGGGTCAGATTATTTACCAAGGGTATGTGTCGTTTGATTTCAAGGTGATACTGTGGCACGTTAGATCCATATTAAGCATTATAGAGTCATAATTCCTTCTATGGGAATTGGGAAGTATCTTTTGCATAGCATAGTAAATTAATGTTTCCACTATGTTGGTTGTTATGCATAAATAATCTGAATCATCAATGCTTGGAGTCTTGGATTAGTAAATTTACTTTAAGCTCTTTTATTATCCGAGAATTAAGAATTTATAATTAGTTATCAGCTATCAAGCTTTTGGATTATTGAACATCAAAAAATTGTCAATTGCATTTTGATGTTATTTCTTTTCTTGCCTTAACTATTTTTTTGGTTTGGCATGCACTAATTGTCAATTCATTCATTATCCTGCATGCCACAAGCCAATAAATGTTGTGATAGTATGATACTCCATGCGGTGCGATTTTTAAAGCTCCAATATTTAACGAACAACCGTTATTGGAAAAAAAACCATACTTGGTGTTGCAGATTTTCATTTCATGTCCTTCATAGCACATTCAATATCCCTATGATTTTCTCTTTGGTCTTAACTTAATACTTCATGGTCCCTTCAGTATTGTCTTTGCTTAGATCATCTAATTAGGGCCATTTTCAGTAGGCATGTACTTCTATCTCTTGTTTGTCGATTTGCTTCGTTGAGCATCTATCAGCTTATTGTTCAAACTTAAAAGGGCTTGGCTAAAATTGAGCAAACTGTTTACTGGCTGTATTTTAGCATTATCTTTTCATGTTCCAGCTAAAGATCTGTGGTGTAGCTA
This sequence comes from Puya raimondii, assembly GCA_016920855.1. Lineage (NCBI taxonomy): Eukaryota > Viridiplantae > Streptophyta > Magnoliopsida > Poales > Bromeliaceae > Puya > Puya raimondii. The sequence continues at coordinate 27,857,706 of JABWPP010000049.1, forward strand.
CAGTGGGAGCTTGATATGTGGAAGCAAAATTTGGCCTTTCTAAGAGCAACTGTTGAAACCTGTCACTTGTGCAATACATTAAACTAGTATAGATTCTTCTTTAATCGACCAAAAATGCTATTTCATCCCAAACAGCATGATCTGTTTCAGATGATCGACTTGGTGCTCCAACTGATGGGGGCCCTCTGATTGATGGGGCCCTTGATTTTACCGGTATTTATAGCGGTTATGGGAAAGAACTTGTTTACTGGCTTGCTCAGTGTTTGTCCGCAAATGTTTTCATAATTGGCAGGTCCAATGTGGAGTGAGAGGTAGCCTGGGACCTCCTTGCAATGTTGTTGGATTGGTGGATCGACTTTTTCTTGGTGAAAACCACCTTTACCAGCGCCCAGTTTATAAAAGGACTAAGGTTCTTTAGTTGAATTGTCAATTTATTGTCTATTTCTCTTATTACCTTTGTCTTTTACTCCTAATGGGAAATAAATAATGTCATCTCACAGGAATGCAGTGTCAACTCCCCTGATTATGGTCCCCTTCCACCAAATTCACCTAATTGGTGTTTGGCTCCATTTGATCCTGAGGGTCTATTAAGGTGATTCTGTCTCATTTGTGAATTCTGTTCACTACCGTCAATTTTACTAATCCTGAAATCAGAATGTTAGTAATCTTACTCTACTTGTTTGCTTTACTGCATACTCTATGTCTTTTATGTGTAGCCGTGTGCATGAATTTGAAGTGATATCCTTATAGCTGAACTAGGGCTTCATTTATACCAGGTCAATTTTGAAATGAAGACCTATAAAAAAACATTTTTGGAGATGATCTTACAGAGGTAAAGCACCTAGATGCCAAAAGTTGATGTGAAAAGTTTATTACCTATACAAAAGCAGATAATGTGATGGGTGTAGGCACAGCGACATGCTAAAGTTTATTATAAACCATTTTAAGGGCGCGTTTGATTCACGCTATGAAAGATTACTAGGAATAAATATATGCCCGAAGATCTTATTCCTACTCATCCTATTACTAAGAATGTGTTTGCACGGTTATATTATTTAAAATTACGAAAAATATACAATTAATGTATTTATTTCTTTAATTAATTTCAGATAATGCTACCAGAAATTTCAACATCTTTTTGAAAAAATCGGATAAGGTATTAATGATCAAATAGTAATAAACAAAATAGCCAGCTAATATACTTTTTTCTTTTCGACAATAATGAAGAATTTGTTTTTAGGTAAATTGAGAGAGCTTAGCTTCGAGAGAGAGAGAAATTTGAGGTTAAAGGGAGACAGCTGAGATTAGAAAGAGAGTTTTTTAGGGTGGAGATGTGAAGAGACAAAAAGAGAGGAAGAGCTTAGCTTAAAGAGAGAGATTTGAGGTTAGAGAGAGCGACATGGTTGAGATTTTAAAGAGAGAGGGAGAGAGAGCAGAGGTTAGAGAGAGAGAGAGCGCATAATTAAAGAAATAGGGAGAGAGATCGAGTCGAGGTTAGAGGGAGTGAGAGAGTTGAGATTTTAGAAAGAGAGGGGGAGAGGGAGCTTAGCTTGGAGAGAGAAAAGGAGTTTAGGTTTAGAGAGAGAAAGATAAGGTTAGAGAGAGATATGAGGTTAGAGAGTAAAAGAAAACAATACCAACTGGTCGGCGGGTGGGGAGAAAGAAAAAGAGTGGGCTGGATTAGACATATTATGATTAGCCATCTATTAATGAGAGGATACCCACCCTCCCTCAGGAATGAGATTAGTACTTTGGGATGAATCTCATTCCCAAGTAAATCCAATATTACCAACTAGATTACTTAGTGCGTTTAATCAAACGCCGTCATTTTTTTTATTCTTATTGGATTACTGGGAATCTTAAAAAGATAGCGCGAACCAAACGCACCCTAAGTGTAAATTAAAGTAATAGATTTCTCTTTTAAATTTTGTAATGGTACTGATGATTGACGAAAGTTCGCCAGTTCTGTATGCTTCTAGATCATAAGATAAAAACTTCATCAGACCATTTAGATTGATTTAGTAGGGCCAGTTGATGATGTTACATTATTGTCTTAGGTTGTCATTGGCTTCTAGGTACGATTTGAGTTTAAAGGTTATGAATATTTTATTGGAAGTTCCAACAATTAATTTGCTAACAAGTATTAAGATTGTGATAAGTTAAATTTTCTGGATGTTTTTCCTCGTTTGAGGCTTTTTTCAAGATTTTGCATTGTTTTGGTCATCAAGATGGTTGGTTTCTTAATATTTTAGACCTGTAGATACTAATTAGTTTTTCTTGCTTGATTTACATGTAGTACTCTAATGGCAGCAGTGACATGCTTTGCTGGCTTGCATTTTGGGCATATAATCGTGCACTTTAAGGTACAATTTATAATTCTGGTTGCAGCTTCCGTCAAACTTAGCTCTTTATTGATTCAGTTGCTAATTATTAGTTTCTCCTTCTGTAGAGTAATGGCCAGAGAATGCTTCTATGGTCCTTGACTTCCTTGGCACTGCTTGTTTGTGGATTCATAATATGGTTGTCAGGTAATATAATTTAGTGAAGATTATGTCAACTATATATTTAGTCACATTTAGTCAGTTTTTTCCTAATTTACTTGGTCTTCTCTTTTGTTTAGTCACGTTTATTTCATCTTTTTTCCCAGGTATGCCTTTCAGCAAGCCATTGTACACTATGAGCTACATGTTTCTTATGGCAGGTGTATCTGGCTTTCTCCTCACTCTGATGTATTATGTGGTTAGTTGATATTCTTTTCATTTACGCATGACATCAGATAATTATCTATCCAAGCAATCATAACCTGTAGTATTTTTATATTGCATATTAATTAATTATTGTGGTTTACTACTCTTCTTTGTTAGTTTGTTATTAATTAATTATTGTGGTTTACTACTCTTCTTTGTTAGTTTGTTCAAGGTCTCTAGAATGCCTCTGCTAATGCCATTGGGTTGGCTTGCTCTAGAATTCTCAAGGCCCTGTCAGTAATTCATTTTTAAGTGCAGTTAATGTGTTCTATCCCACTGTTAAGCTTTATGTTCTATGCAGGTCGATGTCATTGGGTTCAGGAAACCATTTGTTCTGTTGCAATGGATGGGCATGAATGCGCTTATTGTGTATGTTTTGGCTGCTAGTGAGCTGTTTACAACATTTTTACAAGGATTTTATTGGCGGTCACCTAAATACAACCTGGTATATCTCTTTCTTCATTGTCTTGTTTTGGTCTCCTCCGTAATAGAATTGGTATATATTGAAACAATGTCCTTATCCTTATTCAATGTAGTTTTACTTGGGCCTATAGGTCTGGCTTCTGGAATAAATAGTTCAGAGTTTTCGTTGCGGCTTGAAGTTAAAATGAGTTTTGGACCCCAATATTAGAAGCTCCAATATGAAGCTTCTATTTCTGCTGTAACAAGAAGTTAATGCTTCTTCGAATAACTCAAACTACGCTTACACAAAAGTATGTCGGACCAAACAGGCACTTAGCCACAAAGCACTATGGAGGAGCGATATTTAATGAATTCTTCCTAACAAATTACATGTTAACTTGACTCCTCTGCATTTGGTGTTTTTCTTTTTCTCCTTCCCCTTCCCCCCCCCCCCCAATGCAATTTCCTGATTGTATTATGAAGAATCGAAGAACCTGCCTTTACTAAATAAATTACATCGCAGGTTAACACGACAGAGTATCTACTCCAAACCATCTTCCATTCCAAAAGGTGGGGAACACTTGGATTTGTTCTGTTGGAGATCTTATTCTGGTGTCTTGCGTCAGGGCTCTTGCACATGAAAGGGATATACATCAAAATGTAGTTTCTGGAATGGTGGGGAACACTTGGATTTGTTCTGTTGGAGATCTTATTCTGGTGTCTTGCGTCAGGGCTCTTGCACATGAAAGGGATATAAATCAAAATGTAGTTTCTTCCTAGCCAATCTGTTTATTCAGTAAATTACACCACTAGTCCCAAGACTTTCAGCTATGTTTCATTTTGGTCCTTGGACTTCCAATTTCGACGTCAATGGTTTCTAAACTCTTAAAAAAATTTCATTTTAGTTATTATATATTTTTGTTTACTAGAGGAAAAATTATCGCTTACACCTAGTGCATCTGTATATCTATACACCATGCATCTATTAACTATTCTTTCCATCATATATTTCAACCATGACACTCATTGAGTTGCATCCTTTTTTTAATATAAAAAATAGATATATGAATTGAAAGAATGAGATGGATGGACAAACGATGAATTCGGGTGTAGAACAAGCAGATGAACTAGATGCAAGCAGTAATTTTTAATCTGCGGTAAGGAGTAAAACGAAACACTTTTGAAAGTTTAGGGACTAAATTGAAACTTTACTAAAAGTTCAGAGTCTTGCATGTCGAAATCAAAAGTTTTGAGGACCAAAATGAATCTTTCACTCAAGTTCGGGGACTACTAGTGCAATTTACCCCTTTTTATTCTATTTGCTAGCTACATAGCATTACACTTGTACCTATACTTGTACATCAGTTGGATTATATGTTGTACTAATTAACTGCCTATCTTGTAATATATATCATTTTCAGGTGAAAATGAAAGTGGGTTCTGATACTTTTATGAATGATATAAATACTACTGTTGCTTTAGCTTTACCCACGTCAGTGGCATATTTTTATGCGGGTCTTACCAAAAAAGGATTGGGTTATTTCGAGAAATACATCAAACCAACTCCAATACTTATTACCAATTACCATCCTAGAAGATTTTACAAAACCTTTATCTCTTAGTTTCTGACTTTTCGGAAATATATTGGCTGATGAATTAGTAGCTGTTGTTCTTGTTTCTTTAGTCCTTTCAGTAGTTCCTATAACTGTCATGTTTCTCAAGTGACAAAATTCTCGTGTCGTGAGATATTGCAACTTTAGATACTTCTCATGCCATGTTATTAAAATTGAGTGTGTCGCAATCACGTGATGTATAGGATACCTATGAAGTACGAAAATTTATGTATGAATGAGCAATTACATCTTTATTTACGATATTTTTGAGTAGTTATGTGATTGTTACATGTTCATTTCCAAGTGTTTGCATTTTGTTAGAAGGAAATGGTGCGACGGAATCAATTCAAGCCATGCATGGGGGTGCGTAGAAAGTTTTGCTTTCTATCATTGCGAATATTCGAAAGGTTGCAGGAGGGTTCATGAATCAGAATCATTTTAGAGGGACCTTCTCTTCCAAGGAAGAATGAAGATTCCCTGCATCTTGCCGTGCTGTTCAACATTCCAAGATTCAAACTGTGACCCACTTTTGCTTTTTCAGATCGCTTTGGGCTTCGAAGATCGGCGTCGAGTGATTCAAGTTCATCCGCGAACAAGGTAGTGGAGGACGACAACATCACGAAAGATTCTTCTCTTGTTTTTTCAGAAAGGAAGAAGAAAGAAAGAAAGAAAGAAAAGATCGGCCCCGCCGCCGACCCTTCAGCATAACACTTTCTTATCTTGCAAGATGTGCAAAGGATGCCCTCTCTCTTGCCCTTTCGGCACATACTGGGGTTTTTTTTTGTCCCATACTGCTTTTTTTTTCACTTGCTGCTATAAGAAGCAACAGAATCCACATCTTCTTGTTCAAACAGAAAACACCTCCAAGAGATGGACGGCGAAAAACCCGCTGCCACTGCGTGCCAGAACGATCAGACGGCGGCCAACAAGGAGCGGACGCGGCCTTTTGCCGGTGCGGTGGCGCACAGGGCTGTGTACGGGTCGAACCGGTGCGGGTACGGCGGTCGGAAGGTCGGCGGGAAAGAGGGAAAGCCGACGCCGAGCAGGTTGAGCAAGATGTCTTCTTCTCCTCCTCCTGCTGATAACTCACAGCAAGCTCATTTCAGTGTCAACTGAAAATACTAGTAATAGTAGTAACCTTTAACTTTGCAGTAGAATTTAGTTATGGATGTTACTTGGTCAGTGTAAATTGTAATGTGTTGAGATTTGTAAAGTAATTGAATATGCTCATTAGAGTTTCTTCGTATTGTTTGGTACTGCTTCTGCTTTTCACCTAAAAGCCGATTATGAGAAAAGTTAGGTTTTACATTTTAAAAAATGGCCGCTCCGGCGGTAGTTCAACTAACTTTTATTGCGAGTAACATGAACCTCGGCATCTACGCTCTAACAATGATTCTTCTGAGTTTTTGCGCGCTCGGCACTTCGAACTTTTAGTTCCAGAGAACCAAACATGCCCTGAGTCTACAATTCTTAGCTGTCTCAGTGTTGCTGAGTTTGATTGTTTTATTGTTTTTTTTTTTTTTTTTTTTTTTTTTTCTTTCCATTGATGATAATAAGGCTCGTAGGCTAAGTCTCTGATCCCGGCAGCTAAGTTACCAACCAGTAGACTTGGCAATTTCAATCCATATTCTGCGGATACTCACGAATTATCTGCAAATTTACGACATAGTTATCAACTTTTTATCCAAAAAATTATAGATAAAATGGACGGATATCTGTTAAATTATAGATATTTTGGTTAACTAGCGAGTACCCACGGTACCCGCATTTTTAAAAATGAAATAGTAAATACTCCTTTTCTCTCACTCGTTCCTCGAACCCTAACACTAATTTTTCCTAATATCATTTTCTTTTATTATTATTTATTGTATTTTGTGATGTTTTAAATAATAAGTTAAATTTTAAATTTTTTTTAAAATAATATATATGTTATTTGTGTTTGAAAAGTATAACAATAGAAAGAAAAAAAAAAAATATCTTGTGGGTAACCCGTATACCTGCCCGCCCACTTGCAGGCAAGTATGGGTAAAGATGGTGGTTACCAAAAAATTTGCACGTAAATTCAACCTACGTTAATTTGTGGGTACAATGACTCGCCCACGGATTGCCCAATCTGTCTATTTACCAGGTCTACCAATCAGCTACGCTCGACAGTTGAACACCTCAACTTTCAATTGTGACAATTAAACCCACTACAATTTTATCAAATTCTTCAATAAACACGTGGATTTTGGTTGTACCTTTCACATATAATCTTATAAACTATAAAACATAAAGAAATTTCTTTTTTCTATTCTGACAAATAGAAGAACAATGAAAATTTAAAGTAGGTGCACCCTATTAATCAATCATCAAGCTCAGTTATCAAATTCAAAAGAGAGAAAAAAAAAAAAAAGGTTTGTACATTTTGAAGTTCCTACAAGATTATTTGCACGGCATATGATCTAAATAACTATTTTTATTGAACTATTTAATAAAGCTTAGAGGATTAATTGTAAAAATAAAATTCAAATACCTGTTTGTAAAAGAGCTAAAGTCTTGGGGCATTTGTACATTTATCCCGCGCCAAAAGTTAATTGTTTCCTACTAATCTTATCATTCCTTTTTTTTTTTCTTTCCCCTCTTTATACTAAAAAATTAAAAGGTTTTAGTAAACCGACATATGTGGATGCAAAATTGTAGACTTAGTATTTCTCTATATATATTTACTGCATATCGAGAGTTGAGCACCAAAAAAGAAAAAAAATATATAAAGTTAGAAAATCAAATGTATTTATATTTATATTAACATTTTCTAATATTATTTTTCTAATAACTAATAAAAAATGTGCTTAATTACAAAAGTTCTCCTTGTACTTCGGCTACAACTTATCTATTCTCCGCATTAAAATTAGCGTCAATAGCTTCCTTAATATGTCTAAAAATTTAAAATAATAGACAAATTAGACTGTAAAAATTTACTGAAATGAGTGACATATCACATTGTTCCACATCCTGATTAGGGATGCAAACGGATCCGGATTGGTGGAGCTCCCGTCCCGATTTGTCCCGAATAGGGCAGTAAACGAAAAGAAATAAACGGATTCGGGGCAGGAAACATGATAATATTTATGATTCGAGACAGATTCGGGACAGGAAGCGCGAAAATTTTTGACCCGCCCCGAATCCGCCTCGCCATGATCCGCGCCGAATCAGTCCCGAATCTGCACTGAAAATCATTTATATTTTAAAAAAATATCCTTAAAAAATAATATATTTAAAAAAGTTTAAAATACAAATAAGTTGGTGCTCTCATTTCTCATGTATTTGAAACTTTTGAAATTTGCTTCGAATTATGATTGATATTTTTGATTTTTATAATTGATGTTGTTAATTATATATATAACTTAATAATATTATTTATTATTATTAAAAATTAAAAATTTGTAAAATATATTAATAATATTATAATTTTTTAAAAAAAATATTAATTGGCGGGGCGGATTCGAGGCGCTGGCGGGAGGTGGGTTATGAGGCGGGGCGGATTATGGGATATATTTTTTAACCCGTCACGGATTCGGGGCGGAAGGCGGGGCGGGTTTTTGGTAGTCGGGGCGGGAGGCGGCCGCCCCCAGATCCGCCCCGTTTGCATTCCTAATCCCGATGTATATCTAATTTGCAACTCGAAAAATAAATAAAATATTATATAAAAAGATATCTTTTATTTTATAAATACTATCAAAATTGATAGTTTATTGAACAATTTAATTTACTATATGGTTCTTATTGCATTAATTATAACTAACTTTATCTTCTAACTTGTTTCTGCAAATTATTCTAAAATTTTGAATCTGTTTGAAATTATGGCAAAGTGCAGGGAGTAACGGACGTAATTTTTAAAAGGAGGGGCAAGTGAGTATATACCTAAAGTACAAGGGGTATTTTGTAATTAAGCCTCATTTATTACACATTTATCCCCCTACTCCTATAAGCGTCGAAATCCACCCCCGCTCTTCTCCCAACCCCACCAATTCTCGTCGCCGTGCGAAACCCCTCCGCTTCGCCCCGTCGATCGCCTCCTCCACCTCCGTCGCCGTCGCCGTCGCCGTCGCCGTCGCAGCCGCCGCCGTCGCCGTCGCCTCCTCCTCCTCCGCCGCCGCCGCCGTAGCCGTTGTTTCAGCGTAGTAATCCAACAACAACAACATCTTCTTCCTCTTCCTCTTCTTCTTCTTCTTCTTCTTCTTCTTCGTCGTCGTCGTCGTCGTCGTCTTGTTGTTGATTTGTGGGGGATTTGTTAGGGAATGCATAACAACAGCGGCAGCAGCAACAACAACAACAACAACAACGTCAACTCGACCTCGTCGGGGATACCCGCCTCCGCCTCCTCATCGGGGAAGGCGAAGGCCGGGGGTTCGTCGTCGCAGCCCGCCGAGTCCTCCTCCTTCAAGCGCAAGCGCGGAATCTTCCAGAAAGATCGTAAGTAAAACCTAACCCTAACCCTAACGCTAACCCTACCCTACCACATCATCATCATCATCACTTTCTGTTATTCCTTTTTTTTTTTTTTAACGTTTTTGATCTAATTCCTTTTGATTCTTCGTTCTTTTGATTGGAGAGGATTTTCTTTTTCTTCATCTTTTTTCCTGTAATTTTTTAGATGAACTAGCGAAAATTGGGCTGTAGAATCTATGGAATATACCTCTCAACTAGTTTTATCAATTAAAGTAGGGCTTTTGTTTGAATTTAATGCTAATTTTTCACCAAAAAAAGAAAAAAAAAGTAAAGCTTCTGAATAGCTAAAGGCTACTAATTTTTGTTAAAAGTATGAATTTGAACTCGAAATACTAGTACTTTAATGTCCTCGAATGCGAACGCAATATTACTTATCTTTTTTATGTATCATTTTGCTCTTCTTTCAGTGTTATTTAGTTAAAATAGTGATTCTCATTTGTGGCATAGGTAGGGCTTTTCTCAGAAAATCGAGATGAGTGACGATTTGTACTGGGAGAGTTGTGTTTCGTGATATTGATATTATGCTGTAGAAGATGTTCATAACCTTTATGACAATGTTTCATTCTTGATAGTTATTTTATGTCTCTCTGTTTGTCGCAGTGCAACACATGATGTATGGCTTTGGCGACGATCCGAATGTAAGTTACCTTTTCCTGATTAAATAGCATTTTTTCTATTGGTTTGGCTTAACACTGCTTAGCAGTTTTCTGAATTTGATCCTGTTGTTGAAGAATTCACATTCGTAATTTATGAAGCTATCCAAATAATGAAATGACGGCAGTAGTAGCTGAACAAATGATGTTTTGGTGGCTGAAACACAATGAGAAATGACAATAGCGTGATGAAGGTCCTGTTCGGCTCAGTCAAGCATCCACCAAACAAGAAGTCCGGAGCTCGAGGAGTTGAACCGGGATTCTTATGGACAATCCTTTGGGCTTGTTTGGCTCTATCGTAGGATGTAGCGCTGATTGGTGAACTACTGGCTGAGGAGTTCTATGAGGAGAAGTGCTATTAGATTTCTGTCCATGGCTTCTCTTTTCAACAGAATTACAAACTTGAAATTGAAGCTTTTTTGCTTTTTGGCCTCAAAATGACGCTTTTTCTTCCGGCTACTATAGATGCTCCAGACTTTTTCAGAATCCTAAATGCTTTGTTGCTGACAGCTGCTGCTGAAAGAAAAAGCAGGGCCAAACAGGTCCTAAGAGGACTAGAAACCTCAGTGGGCTAATGGGGTTTAGTGAGGGGGAATGCTTAGATTGGCAAAAGAATAACCTTTTATTAGTGAACCACATTACACAGCGTAGGCAGTTGTTTGAAATGGTTCAATATAGTCGGTCAATTGTTTCCATCAAATAAATGGTCTCCTATGGAAGTTGAGATTAGGTGGTTGTATATTACACAGTGAGGCAACACTTGAATGGCCATCATATTTGCTTTAGTCCGTAGTTTTCTAGTGCTGGCAGTGTATTGGCTATTCTACAATTATCTTTGTTTTGTCTCATAAAAGTAGTGCCTCAGAGTCTCCTGTTGGTTTTGCAGCCACTTCCAGAAACTGTCGCGCTAGTGGAGGACATTGTTATGGAGTATGTCACTGATCTGGTATTGTTTACCTGCCTTTGTTTACTTTGGCAATTGGATTTTTCTCATTGGCAATAAAATTCGTTTTAAGTTTTGTTTCAACCGTGTTAGTTTCAACATAGAAAAAGCTCCTCTTGTGGCATGATACCCTGCAATTCTACATTCTTGCAAACTACATTCTTGTGATTTCTTGCCATATGATTGATGTGGTAGTCAATATCAGATGTGTTTTATTTTGCAATGGCTCCATCTTAGGAGTTAGGATAGAGATAGCAACAATATCTTGGAATTATGAGGAAATCATACAGAAATCGAACATCTTTCATCTTCACGACTGAAAAAGCTCCAAACTTATTGACAGATTCCCTAGGACCTGCTATCTTCTGCCATTTGCCTTTATGAAATTGGTGCCAGAAACTGGCAATAATGAATTAGGGACAAGAGACCTGTATTTTGGAGCTAGAAGGCTTAGAGGGCCTAAAGTAATCTACCTTACTGGTTGTACTGTTGTAGTTCTATTTCATGACTTCAATGTGATTCAATAAAAAATCTTTGATTAGTTTGTACATAAATAGAGCGGTAAAGAGGACAACTTTCTTTTTAGAGATTTGTCGTCTTTTCTGATCATCATTAGTCAAAGAACCAAATGAAGCTCAATTATATTGGTGGGAAGTGTTAATAGCACGGAACTTGCTTTTGACTGTGGACCTGCTCAATATAATGTCATCGCCACTATGTATATCACATATTACTAGTCTGCCATGCTTCAATATGTGAAAATTACTTGGTCCTTTTCTCTTCATTTGATAGTTTCTTTTTCTCACATGAACTTACTGCCAGGTGCATAGAGCACAAAATGTTGCATCGAAGAGGGGGAAGCTCTTGACTGACGATTTTCTCTATCTGATCCGTAAGGTATGTTTATTCTCATGATCTTGTCATGATAATGGATGTTACACATTCAAGTACTCTCTGCGTATCTGGATCATGTCATGCGAATTAGACTTCTCTTTTGGAGCGACAAGATCTACTTAACACAAAGATTGGCTGTTTCTTTTGATGCTGCCTAAGTTTCTCTTTCAAGCATCGATCCTTTTGTTTTCGTATTGAAATGTTAATTCCTTTTATGTACTCTAATGAAACAGGATTCACGAAAACTCCACCGTTGCACCGAATTGTTGTCCATGAATGAGGAGCTTAAGCAGGCGAGGAAAGCTTTCGACGTGAACGAAGAGACGCTGGTAAATCCCGAATGAAAGGATGGCTCGGAAAGTCTCAGAATTGCAATTCTGTGTTGGTGGATTAAAGTTGAAAATGTAGGGGGGGGGGGGGCGGGGACTGATTGAAAAATATTGATATTGCGACAACTGTAAACGAAGAGAACCTACATTTTCAATGATTTCGATGCGAACACTTATCAAATTAACCCTCTACGGAAATCTCCATTTGACCGAGCCTTATTTTGTGTGTTCAGAAATTTCCTATACTTGCAATTCTGTGATTGTTCAATGTCACATCACGGAACTCTTCCTGTTGATTATAAATGATGTAATTTTTGCTTGCTCGAGTAAAATTTCTTCAAATTGATCCCCAAATTGACATGCTTTTTTAAAGTTTTTTTGTCCTTTTATTTTTTGAAACGCTGAGTTAAGCTTTGCATGTTGCAATTTGAGTTATTCTCATCAGTTGATTTGGATTTCTGACCGACTTCTAATGGATTCTGCGAAATTTAACAGCTGCTCTGTTCTCTTCGGCTGACAGAATTCCAGGTTCAGTTGACAGTGGACGGTTGTTAGGGAATGCTTGGTTCCCCGAAAAATTATCTTAGAAAATAGTTTTTTGGTCGGAAAATAATTTCTGTTCATTTGGTTTTTGAAAAATTATAGTATTTCCGGAAAAAAACAAAAAAAAAAATCAGATTTTATAGAAAAGTCTTTTTTTTTGTTTTTCAGTTTTTTTATTCGGAAAATGATAACCGTGATAAGGGGTTTTATATATATATATATATATATATATATATATATATATATATATATATATATATATATATATATATATATATATATATTGAGTGGGTGGTTGGTTGAATAGTATAATTTAACGGATGGAATTGATCAAAGGGGTGAATCTAACGGCAGAAAACTTACAAGCACCAAGTGCTTGGTACTTTCACAAGCACCATAGCCGGACTCTATATATATATATATATATATATATATATATATATATATATATATATAGAGCTAGTCTTCTATACTATCTATAGTACCGGGGCTCCGGTACTATAGTCGCTTTTTCAATTTTAGGGTGTTCAAATTAACGATCCACACCGTTGAAACTGATCTAGGATATTTGAAGTTCTTAGGAATAAAATTTTATAATTTTTCGACGTAGTTTACTTTGTGATCAAACCGTTTCAAAATTGTCAAATTTCAATAGTTATTATGGCGAGTTTGTAGTTTAACGGTGGAGAAGAATCTAAATTTATTCAAATTTTGATAGAAAATACTTTAAACTACATAGATGAAGGTCAACATCCTTGATCTTGAATTTGAAACTCCTATACTCAAATTTTAAGAATTATTCAATTTCCACCGTTCATTTTGACATGATTTATTTACTAAGTAAACGATATCGAAAAAAATTAAAATTTTATTTCTAAGAACTTCACATACCCTAGATTAGTTTCAACGGTGTGGATCGTTGATTTGAACATCCTAAGATCGAAAAATCAACTATAGTACCGGAGCCCCGGTACTATAGATAGTATAGTAGCCTCATTCTATATATATATATATATATATATATGTGTGTATATATATATATATATATATATATATATATATATATATATATATATATATATATATATATATTTATTTATTTTTTTTGCGGGAAATAATTTTTCACGATTTTTTAAGTAATCAAACACCTCATTAGGAGAGCGGTTGAGTTTTAATGGGTTGTGGATTTCTATGATTCTATCCCAGAATATAAAGTCTAATCAAGTGAGCAAAAGTTAAGGCTCTACCTGCCGAAAAATTTTAAAATGTAACGGGTGTATTTGCTGACGTGGCGTCCCAAATGCAAGCGTGACATAATAGACTTCCTCCTACCTGCCATGACCTGTTCTTTTTGTCAAAATAAATAAGTAAATCGATAAAGTCTAAGCAATTGAAGGCATCGTCTTTTATTAGCTTTTTATGCATCAACAAAGTGGATGTGAAAAATACTCAAGCTAGAACAAAGTTATTACTAGATTTATGTTTTTGTTGCCAAACAAATATCGAAATTTATATAGGTTGCAAACAATCTGTCTGCGCATTTTATTATATAAAATTTGAATCTTAAAAATTGAAAAAAAAAAAGAAAAAAAAGGGGGACAGCAGTACTATAGCTCTCCAGTAGTCAACAAAAAAATTAAGATTTGTTTGGACGTAGGAATAAAATATTTAATAATAATTTATTCTGTATAAAAGTTTTTTGCATTCATGATTTGGTATGAATGTATAGTTTACTTACAATATAATAATTTATTTTATTTCAAAAAATAACTTAAAAACCAAATATGTTATCCATCCGAGGCAGTAACCACACTTCTTATCTTATCAAATACTGCATGCATCTTGACTTAGATTAAAAGAAATATATATATATATATGCTGAATAAAATGTCCATTCCAAAATGGTTTGCGCTCTCTTTCATTTGCAGTGCTACATCAGGCCTATGATTGTCAACTGGTTTCGCGGCAAATGCGGGCAGCGAATCTCTGAAAACATAATGTTAGGAAACTGATGCGAATATCCAACAAATGGGAAGAAAATTCAAAAATCCTCGACTTATTTTCCAACTACATTCCATCTTATACAACAATGTTACTTCGTCGTGCTTGCGGAACATGTTTTATTTATTTACCTTTTTCAACACCCGTGAAGCAGCAGAAGCCAAACATTTGCCAAAACTGTAGAATCTCAGAACTGTAGCTTGGCATCTATTTCTGCTGCTAGAGGGAATTTAGATGGACAAGCCAGCCAATCACAGATTCTCAAGAAGCACTTTTCCACCACTCAAAACAGCAAAAAGGCACTTTTTAAAGAACCTCTAGTAAGTCAAAAGACAAACAGAAAACTAAGCATCATTCTATAAACTACATTTCCCCGTCTCCCTCAATTATGGGAAAATAATAATCAGAACTATGTCTCCAATTAACCAGTTCCAATTTCTAAATTACATTTCGCTGTAAAAGAAGAGGGAACGGAAAAAAAAAAAGAAAAAAAAAATTATATCAGACTAAACACCCCATGGAAGCAGGGAACACGAAAAAGATTAAGACCGTAAAACATAATTCCCAAACGAGCTCCTCCAAAAATCGCCAGGGGCTGTACACTTTCTAAAAGAGGCAGTCACGATACAGAAAAGGGTGAGAACTTGTGACCCCCTCCCTTTTTTTTTGTTCAGGAAAGAACCGCCTTAATCTTGGCCTTTTGATCGTCAGTTAGCGACTTCGGGAACTGAACCTCGAAGGCGACATACAAATCTCCTTTCTTTGTGCTTTGGTAGAGCGGCATCCCTTCTCCTTTGAACTTCCTCACCTCTTTAGGTTTAGTGATGCCCTGAGAGTTTCCCATTGGCCGATAAGAAGAAAGAAATTATTAGGGCAGAAAAAAAAGAAGGAAAAAAAGACTTTTGCGTAAAATTGGTAAAACCTAACATACCTCACCAGACCTAATAGCGCATTTGAAATAGGTACCTAAACTTTGAAAGTTTTGATTCTCGTGATACTTCTAACGGTGCATCACATAATCTAGTGGAATGTTCTGTTACTATACGTGATATTCTGCGAAACATGTTATAAATATTGCGAGTTCAAATAGTAGAATATAACCTTTTGAAGTTTCATGTACCTATTTGAGGGGTCAAAAGGTGCGCAATAGTTCTAGTACGGGCCGTGCGATTTTACCTGTAAAATTAAGGGAGCAGAAGAACGAAAGCAAACTAACCTTGGTGCCAATCTCCACCGCATGTTCGTCGAGATGTTTAATGGATTTCTCGAAACCTACAAGAGCTTGTAGCTACAAAAGAATAGAGAGAGACATGAGATCGAGTCGCTTGTATTAACAGGAACTGAAGCAATAAAGAAGAATAATAAGTTTGGTTTAACAGTTAGACGATCGAAGAAGAATAAGAATTTCAGAGTTAATAGTTAAGCCTCGTTCTTACTATTGTTGTTCCGAATGAGATTGCAGAGAAATCAGCTTTATATATTGTTGGTCTCTATTTTGTGTCACGACATGGGAAAACTACGAAATGCATAGACTCTCAGGTGATATAATTTCATAGCCACTTCTATTTAAGATTCAAGGCATCACACAACAGTCAACACAAAATTTTCCTAAAATGAAAAAAAGACTTGCGCTACCATTCCCCACAATTTTAGTCAAGTATCAGTTTGCTTCCCGATTCCTTGGACTTCCAATTTCGACATTCAATACACCGAACTTTAGAAACTATTTCACTTTAGTCATTGTCATCATCTACCAATTAAGGAACAATTATTGCCTACACCCAATGTATCGGCCCTCGATCTCATCATATATTTGAGTGTAAACAAACCATACAATTGCGGTCTTTTCTTTACTTAAGAAGCTAAATGGCAGGATTGAAAACACAAGATAGATGAAGAGCTGATGGATTAATAATGCATAGATACACAGATGAACCATGAGCAGGCAACTATTTTTCTCTAACCAAAAGAGATGCAGAGTTAAAGAGAAAAAGTTTTTATAAGCTGGGGTGTTCATTGTCAAACTTTTAAGTTTCGAGGACCAAAGTGAAACTTTGACTAGAAGTTCAGAGACTAATAGTGCAATTTACCCAATGAAAATAATATTAAGGAAGAAACAAAGCAAAATCAATCATTGTCAACCTAAGTTTTTGAAATGAAATTAAAGACTAAATGGTTTTTCATCAGAACAGGAATTAGAAATTAAATATTGAGTCCTATTTCATCATTGGAGAAACCTCGTAGTTCCTGACTGTCTAACTAAAGTTGAAACAGAAATTGGGAATGAAAGAATATTACCAGTGAAATTGTCACCGTAGTATGCAGGTCATTGCCTTCTCTCCGGAAGCGTTGATGCGGTGCAGTTCTGATTCTAAACTGCTCAGAAAGATGGTTTTTATTTCAATAACAATAATCATGATCTAACAAGTAAAATTCATTTTAACAGATGAGGGAAAAAAGTGTAAAACCTTCAGATCACCAGCTTCTCCATCAATTTTAGGCTCGCCATCCTCATAAAATAGCACCTCCTACAAAATGGGCCGACAATTTTAAGTTACAGACTTACAAATAGAAATTGATCACTGGATTCATAATAAAACATGTGGTCGCACGTCATAGCTAGAACCAAAAAAAAAAAACAAAACAAAAGGTAACAAACATTAGCTTGTGGATGTCAAACGGTTTTAATGGATGTTACATAGACAATGTAAGGTTTGTCACGTTAGATATAAAAAATTACTTTGTCAATGCTCTGAGAACAAGAAGGAGAAGAAACACATCTCAGTCCTGATATCTAAAAGCAATTTCTAGGAACATACAAAACAAAGTTAAATAAGTAGGAACATTAGAAAAGCTTAGCATAAGAATTAAGATAAAAGATGGAGAAGAAAAGGGAAAAAAAAAAAAGAGTCAGCTCCGGTCTACACAAGATAGCCATATATCCTGGTCTCAATTATTGCGGGGAAAAAAAAACACATGGAATATGACTCTGGACGTTAACGAGCAGTCAGATCTTTTGCATGTTTTATTCTCGTAAATGGAAACAGGTGTACAATCATGCATGAGCTAAAGAGGCAATCAGAACAGTTTCTCACGAAAAATGAAGCAGTCAAACTCTAGCCAGTGATTATAAACATCTTTACATGGCTAGTTTAAAATTTTTAAGAAACAAAAATAAAAGGCATATCATTAGCCACAAAGGTCTTTAATTCGACTTCGCAACCAAACTCTTGCTGCAAGTCAAAGAAAGCTAGCACATATCCAAGTGTCGTAGAATACCTATTTTATCATGAAATATATACAAGGCTTAAGTTCAGAATATGAAGAGTCTTACTTGTCCATCTTGCATACCCTTCTCGATATCAACAGTTATAAAATAACCTTCCCGTTCGTATTTCACATTTGGACATTGCTCACAGACCTGAAACAAAACATGTTTTCATAATATAGAAAAAAAAAAGGCTCGTCTGACCTTCTTAAACTATAAAGAAGTATGCTGAAAACACAAGAGAATGAAACTTATCAATTTTACTTGACAACACGGATTGCCTGTGCCGCCCCGTGCTATTTCGTGCTGAAGCCGTGTCAGCACGTGGCACGGGGTCGTGCCAACACCGTATCAACATGGGTTTCTTTACATTTTTTAGAATCTTTTTTATTTTTTTAAGTAAAAAAGTTATACAAAAGTCTTTCATACTTAAAATATGAAGATCTTGTAAATCTACCAACATTTGGAGCAATTAGTTAGTTCCATTGCATTATAAGACCAATTTTTAGTGAACAAATAAAAATATTCTCCACTTCGTTTTTTATCATTCTAGACCTAGTGATTTTATCTATGATAGTGCCTTCCAATATTTTTTAAAACAAATATGACTTTGGCTTTAGTTTCATGCATATACTTTCATAATAATATAAAATGATTTTTGTTAGTTATTAAGATGATTATGACTCTACTCTTACTTAATTGTGTGAAACATAATATATAAACCATTTTTATAGCCTTAGCAATATTAAAATACTCTCAAAAACTAATTTTCACGAAAATTCAATTAAAAAAAACCATTTCAATGTGTGCCAAGGCACTAGCATTTTTTTTGGGGTTTTGGGGGGGGGGGGGGGGGGGGGGGGGGGGGGGGGGGGATGCCGACAATGGCAGACCCCGTGCCGCTGTGTAGTGCCGTGCCGCCTGCACAGCGGCATGGGCCGTAGCAGTGACACGACAATCCTTGCTTGACAATAAAATTATCATATAAAAAACGATTGCATAAGACTAAAGAGAGCAACTGCTGTTACAAAGAAATTCAGTGTCACGTTTTAGACAGTAATCAATGAAATAGCAACAAATTATACCTGCTCTGTCATCTGTTGGAACATTCCTGGGCCAATTTGTCTATGATAAACTTCATTCCTACAGTTACAGCGCCTCTTGCCAGGAGCTGGCTTTATAACATTTTTCTCCCTCCAAACCTGTGGTTCAACATAAAGAACATTAAGGTACAAGATAAATTGTCAAAAGCACGTTGTTCCACTTGAATCTGAACTATTTCATCATGTGTGAAGCTAGCCTGGAAAGATTGCAGTACAGTAAGAATTTAAATATATATAGAAGCAAAACGTTTAATTAATCCTGAAAAACCACACTACAGACATGAAAGATAGTTGATAGAATCATAGAAGTAGATGGAACAATTATTTGAAAACAGTAGCTAAAGCGTGTTTGAGAAGATGTATTGAAGAAGCAATAATAGATTTTCCATTCAACCCCACTAGCTGTTTTCCACAAAAGTGAAACTTAAGTCTCAGATTAGACTGGTGATTTGGGGGACAAAAGCTCATTTCAGCTACCCTCCAAAACAGTAAAGCTAGAGAATATTTTTTTGCAAAAAAAATATAAGCAGCTTTTCATAGTAGAAAAGGTATTCACAAGTTCAAAGCCAACAAGCATCTGGTACCGAATAACGACCTTACAAATGCTATCTAGAGTGTTTAGCTTGAGAAGGACAGTTCATGACATTAAACAAGAAAATTTAATTTGGCAATAGCTGTATTACCTTCAATGATCCTCCCATGTACAAATCTTCTAGTGTAGCATCTAATTCAACTATCACATCATCACCTTTAACGACGACATCTTCCTCCTCTTCTCCCCCACCACCTCCGAAGAAACTGGAGGGAAAAAAAAAACAGATAGAAATGATATGACTTTGTTGCTTGATTGATATTTTAGCAGATAGTTAACAGATGCTTCTTTTTTAAAAATTGAACCAGATACACCTGGATTCTTCCCTAACCCATAACCACATTACATATCACCGCAATTTTTCCTAGTGACAAGGGTAATGAGAAGCAAACAGCTTAGTGGTGGTTAAAAAACCTGTCCAATCATTGGAAAAACAGCATACGAGCAGGTCCAATCGAGAGATGATGTATTAGACATAATCCCAAAGAATAATTTGCATATAGCCCTGTTTAAGGGCCCAAGAGGTGTGCGGTTTACACTGAATTGGACGCAAGGTGAGAACTTCACTGTTTGTTTCAGAAAAATAGCCATGCATCATGCAGATCATGCCAAGCAGTTAGTGTGATAAATGTGATGGGCCCTGGACGGGAGAAGCATCTTTCCGTATACTTTCGAATAGTCCTTTCCTCCCACAAATTCTATTGGTAAAAAAACTAGCCCTTATGTCATTGTGGTGTTTGAGAAAGCTGTTTCGAAATTGCGGAAAGGAATATATAAATGCAAATATGTATTAGACAAGGCTATTTGCTACATCATATCTTGTCCGATCCGCAGACGACATAATAGACCAGATCCAGGAAATAAATTTATTGATAGTATAGATCATGTTCTCACTTGGAAAAGATGTCTTGGATGTTCATCCCAGGACCCCTTCCCCCGCCGGCGGCGAACTGCTTCAGACCCTCTTCGCCGTACCGATCGTAGATCTTCCTCTTCTCCTGATCCGCCAACACCTCGTATGCTAACACAAGCATCGAGAAATCCGATAAATCGGATCCAAAATCACAAAGAAAATTCACAAAAATTATAAACAAAATCATTTCAGATACCATGATCTATACATACCATTGTTGATGTCGGCGAATTTCTTGTTCGCCTCCTCGTTCCCAGGGTTCTTGTCGGGGTGGTACTGCAACGCGAGCTTCCTATAAGCCCTCTTGATCTGCTCCTCCGACGCCCCCTTCGACACGCCGAGAACCTCGTAGTAGCTCTTCCTAAAACCCCAAAAAAATCCCCAAAAAATCAGGAAAAAAAACCCTAAAATTCCCCCAAATAGTCCAAAACCTGTTGAAGAACAAGGATACGAATTAGGGCTCGCGATCGCACCCTTCGAGGCCCAAAAACGCGTGCGATAGGAGCACGGCGAGGAGCAGCAGCGCCGATCCCCGCAGCGCCATTGGAGCTCTCGGCCCCGATCGGGGGAGGCGATCGAGGGGGAGTGTAGGGATCGAAGCTAGGGTTTTCGATTCGGAGATTAGGGTTCCGAGAGAGAGAGAGAGAGAGAGAGAGAGCTTTTTCCCCGCGAACGGAGATTTGTATCGGAAACGAGGGGGTCGACTCCGCGGTGTTTGTGTAAAACGTGTAATTTCGGAAACGGACCAATGAGAGTCTCGGAGCTCGGTGTTCGAACCAATAGCATTACGCCACGTGTCGCAAGGTCTTTCGTCCTCGTTGCACCTCTTCTTAGTCTTTTTTTTAAAAAAAAAAGGTCTACGATGACATTTTTCGGTGTAACGCTCACATATATCGATCTTGTGTGAATGCCATGCGAGGGGCCCACATGAGACCTAATCATCCGCCGCCCATCATGCGTGTGGCACGAATCTTAGAACACAATCGAATTTCTCAATATTACACCAGCATTAACCTCGTATTACCTATTAAAAATTATCAATTAAATTTTTAAAAAAAATATAAGGTAAATAATATCAAAAAATTATAAAATTTATTTTTTTAGAAAAAAATAAATAGTTTTAAATCATATTTCGGGTTCTTTAAATTTGTTAGGAATTGAATTTCATGATTTAGGCTTAATTACACTCTATTATATTATATTTTAATGATATTTTTATTTACTATATTATGCTTTTTTTTTAGATATTATTATATTTATCAATCTCTATACTGTATTTTAGACTTAATTTTATTTGTCTATCTTATAATTTTTTCTAATAAATGTCACTAAACTATTTTTTTCCCGCCAATCTCTATATTATTGTTAACAGATCTATTATTTTAGACAAAAATTAATAATTTTATTAAAACATTACTAATTAAATAGTAGGAAAAAAAAATATTAAATGAATCCTTATGATATACTCATTAAAAGCTGCTATCAATTTTTGTTATTACTTTTATATATTTTGTTATTTTTTATGTTAAAATGATATGCTCTATCATTTTTAAGTTTTAACCAATAATTTTTAACAATTTTTATAAAAACAATATTCGTTTGTTTTTTTTTAGTGCAGGGATTGAATAAAAAGCATAGTTGAGTGGTGACTTAAAAAAAAGTACAATATAAAAAGTGAAAAATAATATTATAAAGTACAGTGTAGGATAGTGTAATTAAGTCAATTTTATATGAAAGTTGTTAAAAAATACTGGTTAAAAGTGATAGAGCATATATTCAGCTCATTTTGATATAAAAAATAATAAAATATATAAAAACAATAAAAATAACTTGATAGAAGCTTCTGATGAATCTTTCAAAGAGATTTATTTAATATTTTTCACTATTTAATTAGTGTCTTTTAATAAAATTGTTAAATTTTGTTTAAAACAATATATTTGTTACCAACAAGGTAGAGATTGGGATAAAAAAAAAAAAAAAATTATTAATATTTAGAAAAAATGTACAAGGCGAGAAAATAAAAATAAATTTAACATATACTATAAAATTAATAAAATATTATAATATAATAGTATTTTTGAAAAAAAATTATACTAAATAAAAATATTCAAATGAGAAATCTAATTTGAATCTTATGAAGTTGCGGCGGTTAGGATCTGAACAAGAGGGGTTTGGATTGCGACATTACCGATAGCATTGCTCATAGATAAAAAGTGGTTATTCATAAAAGTTTTTAATTCTATGCCATTCTAGTACAAGTATGACTCTAGGCCCTAGAAATAGGCTTCCAACACTTTGTATTATCACTGACCGTCCCTAGCGCAAGTGGCAAAGGGCTTGGTGGTTGGTACCCGAGGTCCCGAGTTCGAATCCTAGTTGATTCACATTTCCAGCTAAATTTATTTCTAAATGAAAAAAAAAAAATTGTAAGCTCTTCTAATACACTCTACCCCCGTACTGTATTTCCATAATTTCTTTTCAAATCTGTCATATTCATAATATCCATCAATTAATCTTATCACATTATTTTTAAAAGTAACAACGATATTTAAACATGTAGGTTTGCATTTAATAGCATATATCAATCTTTCAATTCTCAAATTATTACTTTATGTAAGAAATTTTTTTAAAAAAAATATTATTATTTTGTCAATAAAAATAATTAAAGTTTAGAGGACTTTAGAAATGGCCTTTAGTTGAGGGGGGTATACAGATATTTATTCATGAACTAGGCTGGAATACTATCAATAGCGTATTGATTTTTCAGCCCTTGGATTGAGGAATGTGCGGTTAGGATGATGTGGGCCCCCTAGGGTTGAGTGGGTGATTGATTGAATAGTATAATCTAACGGGTGAAAATAGTCAAAGGGTTAAATTCAACGGTAGAAAACTCGGTAGCACCAAGTCCTTGGTGCTATCGATAGTATCCCAGCCGGACTCTTTATTCATATATATTTTATATGTATCAATATATGTTAGTATATGCATATTTATATTAAAAATGAAAATAAAAAAAATAAAAAAATCAAAAAATAGTAGAAAACCCTACTCTTCTCCTTTCATCTATATACTAGTGTAGCAACCCGCGCGATGCAGCGGATAGACAATAGGAGGAAAAATAGAAAATATTAATAAAATATATTTTACAGAGAAAAAAAACTGAAGATATATAGTATTATCTAAAGAATAAGTTTAGTAGAATTTAAATTCTTTGTACTGTTGCTTTTTCTTATTTTGCTATTGATCATGTTGATGTTTCTGCAGCTTTCCTAGTGCATTTTCATATCTTTTTTTTCCCTGCTATTCTACTACTAACTTTCTCTTTATTAAAAATATGACAAAAAAGCCTTTTTCTCTATCTCCTTTCTCTACATTTTAAGAAAAGGTTGAGTTAATCTAAAAATTTTCTAATTATATTTATAACACATGTTTAGAAAAATTCTAATAGACAGAAAAATCTTAATTAAAGTACATCTAAAGTAAAAATAATGTAAACATAGGCAATACATTTAATCTTTTCTAGAGCACATATATATAATTATCAAAATTTTTAAATCGAACAGCTGTAAGTAAAGAAATACAACCAAAACATCTATTAGAATATTTTTGTATCATATTATAATAAATCTAAGTACATACATTTAATCAGTATTTATGTAAAAGTTTCATACAATCAAAAATGTCAAATTTATTTTTTCGAATAGCCGTCACAAACTCTATATTATATTCTCACTGCAAAATAAGTAGTCACACATCCCTCGCATCGGCTCGCGCCCTAGTCGTCCTCGCTCGACTCCGGCGAGGCCCACGAATTTTTCGGCACCTCTGCTTGCTTAATCTGTCCATTATAATCCATATAGATTAATGAGGTGATTAATTTTTTGCTATTAATTTTCCACTTTGGCCTCAAAAAGATAAAACTGCACAGTATTAAGAACATCTTATTGGCATATACTAAGAAATTTTACGAAATAAAACTCTGATGCCCTAATAAATTCATATCGAATGAAAATAAAAATATATAATTAAAAATATAAAGATCATATATTTAATATTAATAAGTGGACTTAAGCATTATACACAAATAGTCTAACGCGAGTCGTTGCGGAGAAGATTTTTTATTTAAATTTACGAACTAAAATTTTCTATGCAAAATTCATATATTTGAATTTGGATGGATTAATTTTTATAGGTTTGAAACAGTAACGTCATAAATAAATAAAGTTGCAAATAGGTGCATAAACAAATGAAAGTGAAAACAACAACAAAAAAAGGAAAAAGAAAAAAGTGGAATGTGTAGAACACTTACATCATGCTGCGTTAATCCGATAGAATTGAACACCACAATTACTCTCTTTACAAACGCCCGAGCAATACTGCAAAGAATGAATAGCACCAATTTAAAAACTGAACAAATCAAATTTTAAATTTTCTAAAATTTGAAATACAAATAAAAAAAATCTTTTGATACATGAATTAACATATACCCAAAAAATTGTAGGAAGCATTAGAATAAAATAACCCGGAAACCCATATCCAAAACACTATTTTTTTTCTTCACTTGAAAAAAAAAAATCACCAACTTCAAATTCTACAAAGTTTCAAACAAATAGCATCATTGAGTCCCCACCACCCCCCCCCCACCCCAACTCCTAGCAAAAAAAAACTTATTTTTCTACCCATATTATTATCATTAAAAAAATTTGTCTAAAATTTAAACTCATTCAAAAAAAGTCTACATCAATTTTTTCGTAACCTACAAATAATCTCCTAATTCAACAACCAAAAAAAATTTCTTCTTTTCTCACCAAAAATCAATTGAAAATTCCAATTCTCTTATGTCTAATCCCTATAAGCAATCGCTTCAAAAGAATCATTACAAAAATTGATTAAATTCCCTGTTGAGAGAGAGAGAGAGAGAGAGAGAGAGAGAGAGCATGAAACATAAAGCGAGAGTTCTCCAAAGGCCCTCTTCACTTCGGCCTCCGTCGCCTTGGGCTTTTATCCGAAGCATGCTATGCTGCTTCATTAGACTGCCCGTAGCGGCAGCGGAGGCAGCTGAGCACCCCCTCATGCTGCGTCCTCGACGCGCTCCATTCTCGAGCGGGAAGCATCGGTCGAGTCGGGTTGGCGCGGATTAGGGCTTGGAGGACTCGCTTGCTCTTCCCCACTCCGGATCTGAAAATAATAACTATTCATCTTCTCCTCCTCTTTCGGTTTTGTAGGTTAGAGATTGTTTGAGGGAAAAGAAAAGACCTACGTTGGAGAGAGAAAATTAGCGAAACGTATTGATTAAGGAGCATTAATTATAGGAAAGGTGGAAGGGTTCCACTTTTATTGAATAGAGAGGATGGGAGAGGAAAAGTCATGAGCTTTCATTGGTATGTGGACTCGAAACGTATTAGCACAAATTATTGAGCCTTCATATTAATAGTGAGAATTGTTGATTCAAAAAAAGGATGAAGGATTGTTTGCCACGTAGCACAAATTATTGAGCCTTCATATAGGTTTATAGATATATATATATATATATATATAGAGTTAGGCTAGAATACTCTTAAGAGTACGGAGCCCTCTGTACTCCCACGTCGTTTTCGATGTTGGGACTTCCGAATCGACGATCGACTCCGTTAGACTTTATCTAGAGTATTTGAAGTACCTAGAAAATAAATTTCGTGATTTTTTCATATCGTTTGCCTGGTGATCGAAAGGGCTCAAAATCAATGGCTGAAAATAAAAATCTCATAAAATGTGATAATATGACTCTAAAATTTGGATCAAAGATATTGATCTTGTTTTATATAGTATAAAGAATTTTCTATCAAATTTTAACGTGATTTGGATATTTCTACACTGTTAAACTTGCAAACGGCTCACCACGACCATTGAAATTGTTGATTTTGAACCCTTTCGATCACCTGGCAAATGATATCGAAAAATTACGAAATTTATTTTCTAAGTACTTCAAATACTCTAGATCAAGTCTAACGGAGCCGATCGTCGATTCGGAAGTCCCAACATCGAAAACGATGTGGGAGTACGGAGGGCTCCGTACTCTTAAGAGTATTCTAGCCCAACTCTCTCTCTCTCTCTCTCTCTCTATATATATATATATATATATATATATATATATATATAGAATTGAGCTCCTATGCTTTTTAAAAGTATCAAGTTATTAGTGCTTGTAAAATTTTGGCCATGGGATTAAGGGATGTGCGGTTAGGATGATGTGGGCCCTCTAAGGTTGAGTGGGTGGTTGGTTGAATAGTATGATCTAATGGGTGGAAATGGCACAAATGGTAGATCTAACAGTAAAAAATTTACAAGCTCCAAGTGCTTAGTGCTTTTACAAGCACGATAGCCGGACTATATATATATATATATATATATATATATATATATATATATATATATATATTAGAAATTAGAATCTTCTCCGTCCATCTTTTACTTCAGAGTTCAGATGCACGTTCCATGACTGTGGATCTTCTTAGTAATAGTAAAGAAATACAACGATCAAAGTGAGACAATGTCCAGAGTTTTAGGATGTCTAATGTTGAACTTAAAAATTTAAGAATTAGAGTAGATTGGCCAAAACATCAAAGCTTAATGACGCAAATTTTTAGTTTTTCCAGCTAGTTTAGAGGAGTGCCTGTAGAGTCGTACACGAAATCCGTAGAGTACGTTACCGTACCTTTGCCATACGCCAAGATCTAGCTTCGTGTTGCATCTCCTGCAATCCGCGGTGGGTTGTCGGCTTCTACAATGGCCCCGCTTCCCCTCCCCCCCCATCTTCCCCTTTCTACAATGGCTCCCCCTCCTCTTTTCCCCATCCCCGCAGTCGCCGGAGGTTCGTCGCCTGATGCCGATAGGTATGGACGGCCATCATGGCAACCTATTCTTACTACTACGGTGGCCACCACCCTGTCTCTCATCCTCCCCTGCCGCATTGCTTATAAATACTCTCACATCTATGCAGAGGAGGCTCAATGTCCTGCTAGCTTTCTTTTCTAAGATATGTTTTAAAAGCTAGCATTTGTGAGGAATAAATTAATTATATGCATTTTTTTTAGATGCCTTTTAGGCTTTCTTTCCATGCTCCTCTAGGTTTGTATTTGCTTCTCCCTACTCGCTTTCCTTTTTGTATTTTTTATTATTCCTAAGTTTAAAAAAAAAATTAAGGTGTGAATATGAACACAGTGATTGAATCACTGTGTTCAACTTAAAATTACCGATGTGGCGTTCGCATGGCAAAGAGAGGGCCATATATTGCAAATACAAATTTGCTAGGATCATTTGTAAAAAAAGATTTTTGAGAGAGCTAAATGTAAAAAAAGGTGATGGGGCAGGTCACAATATATATAGTTGAGGGGTCTCCATGCATTTTACCTTAGAAAAAGGGAAATCGAGGGCCTACTTTGTAGGCTGGTATAGGTGAGGGGGCTCCGCACATTTTTACTACCCAGCTGCTTCTGAGCACAGCGGAAGCCCCTTCGCCCCTCGCTCGTACAATTTCCCTTGCGAGCGAAGCATCGGCGCTGTAGAGCGAAGCCGCTTCGAAGAAGCCGAAGAAGACGAAGCGAGCTCCGGCGATTTTGCCGCCGCACTTCTCGCCGGAGACGCCGACGCCGCCGCCGCCGCCGCCGACGACGACGACGACGACGCGATGAGGCCCCCGATGAGGGCGATCAACATCAACGCCTGCGCCCGACCCGTCGAGGTCGACCACCGCATCTCCCTCCACTACTACTATCGCATCGCCGATAATCTCCTCAAACAGGTCCCTTTTTCCCATTTCTTGCTTAATTTTGGTTCTTAGGGATCAATTTTGCGTTCGAAAGATACGATTTTGGGGGTATTTGATCGTAGTTATGCTATTTCTGATGATAACGCAGGTCGTCCGTTCCCCATTTTTTGTTCAAATTTGATATTAGGGTTCAATTTTGTGTTCGAAGGATACGAATTTGGCGGTGTTTGATCGTAGCTATGTTCGCTTTGTTAGAAAACGTGCCCTTGTCACAGTTCATTTTTTTAAAAAAATTTTAGTGTTCGATTTTTCATTCGAAAGGAACGGTTTGGGGGTGTTTGATCGAGTTATGTTCATTTTGTTGATAATTTGAGGGAACGTGGGAGCTGAGATGTCAAATTGGGTGCAGACCTTGAGGAAGTTCCTAGAGAATTAGGAGATATTGTCGATTGGGGAATAGAATAGATTTTCTGAGGTCGAGAGTTTCTGATGCTTGGTGTTTGAAAGATTTTTACATGATTATGTAGTGTGATAAACAAATTATATTGAATTGTAGTTTAATCCTAACGCGAGTAACATGATGTTACATACGGAAGCAAACAGTTTTTTTTTCACCATACTTTCTCTCCGCACATAATGCAATCTCCTTGGAATCCCAAACAAAGCCTTAGTCTATTTCCTGTTGAAAAATTTGATTTGGGGTTTTTGATTGTCGTCATGCCTGCTTTTGTTGATAAAATTCTTAGAGAGGTAAGAGATTATGGCCCTGTTTGGATGCATAAATATCTTGTTCGGTATATGTCCATGATTTATTTGAGAAGATTGTACATTTGGTAGAGATGAGAAGTGTGATCAAAGTCTAGAATTGGATACTATATCCAGCCTTCAAGTTATTATTTTTGAATAAGATAAATCACCTTTAGAAGAGATATACTATCCTACTAAATTATAGATATCAAGATCTTTCAAGGAGTAAAAAGCAAACTCCTTTCTTATAATCACACTAAAAAATTCTTTTACCAAATAAGTTATCCTTAGATAACTTATTCTGACTTGCAAACAGGCCTATATACTCTGGAAATGCAGTTTTGGGTGATTGAAAAGTTTTGATCATCCTGGTTTAACATATTAAATAAGCTAAATTTATTGAATTGCGGTTGAGTCCTACTGGTTGTTATAAAATGCAATTAAAGAAAGAGAAAATCCTGATGAGATTACAACCGCATCTTCTACACTTCTACTATCTAATTGCTGATAATCCTGATGATGTTTATAGAGGGATTAAACTTTGTTGTGTTGTTTGATCTATCGTACCGATTAATAAGTAATGTCGTCATATTCAACTAGTTCAAAACGCTAGTATTTGAGACAGCCATACTGGATATTGTTTGAAACTATCATGTAGTATGTTGATAGCATTATTATATCTAGCTGAACACAATGCTAGTTGTAGATCGTGCTCTCTAAATATAGTGGTGTTTCATCTTATGTTCAGGCCAGTATTTATCGCGAGGAGAAGAATCTCATTGACTTGTATATCATACTTCTCCGTTTTTCGAGGTAAGAAAAGACTTTTACTTCGCATAGTACCTTTTTTTCGCTTATTTTGGCATACCTATCTTGATGGTCTTTTTATTATTCTAAATGTAATTTTCCAATCTCAGTAGCCATTAGTATGATTTGTTAAAGTGAAATATTAGAGTCCAGTTAAAACACCTGTGCGAAATGCCTTTTCTTCTGCAGTTTGATGTGCGAGACGATACCTTCCCATCGTGATTACCAGGCTTTCAATCTAAAAGAAAAGGCCATTTTCAAGAAGGTATGTTGATTCATTCCTTTTGTCTAGTTACATCTATGAACTTAAGTTTATACTTGATGAATTTGGGGAAAATGGTCTTTAAGGGAGGTTTTACCGTGAGTTACTCTTTAATTTTGCTGTTATTTCTAGAAACTATGGGATGTCATCAATGAGCTAGAAAAACTAAAGCCAGAAGTTCAACGTCAAGTAGATGAACTCAACAAAGTGCATAGCTTTCAATCTGATGGTCCAGAAGGAACCTACAGCTTGTCTCCCGTAAAGAAGCAGATCTTTTCGGGCCCCCAAGTGGAACAGGTATAATTTTACCAAATACATTGCAGAACATATATAAAAAAGGGCTAGGCTCTATAAGTGCTGGCTGGAGCTTCTGCGGAAGTGATATCCTGTAAAGCTGTTTGAAAAAGCATGAGCAGTTTTCACCGGTTTCCTCTACAACAGCTTTTGTGAGTTCGAAAGTGCAGAAGTTTTAGACTTTTTGTTTGTCAAACACTAGCTACTGCTAGTTTTGAGAGTAAAGAAACTGTTGCAAAAGCTAGGCCAAACAGGCACTTAGCTCATGTTACTGCCTGCCCAATCTGCTCCGCAATCAAGGGCAGGCTTTTCATAATGATACAAATCTCATACATGTCATTATATTGTTGTTGTTTCCATTATTTTCTCTTAATTTTAGATTTCTATGTAATTGATCTTATATTGTGTTTTGTTATAAATGCAGATACATACTGGAAGTATGTCTGCACTCTCGGAGAAGCCATCGAGTGGGCGAAGTCACGTTGTGCCGTTGGACCATGTACAGCCTGAGAGACAATTTCAGAAACTGTATGTTTACGTATAGATCACTTGAGTAGCTTTATAGATGAGTCCCGGCATATATATTGAATGAGTTTCAGAAAATGAATCAGAGCAAAGTTGTTTTCCTAAGAAAGAGAATGTGAAATGTGGAAAAATTTTGCGGCTAAACTCTCTATTCTTCAATTCTAAGCCTGCCACTTATAAACTAACAGAAGATTATCATGTTGAAAATGTTCCACTCACCTTGAGTTAGGAGATTATTTCACTAAAGTCTTCCAACGCAAATTTGATACGTGTTCTACAGTACATCTTTAGATTTGTAACAATTTACAATAAGGGTTTGATTGAAATTTATTTAAAGTGATTTTGATGTAAGTGATCTTGGCTTCATTTTGTTGTCTGCTCAAATTATTAGGTTGTTCAGATCGTGGTTTGGACGTCTCTTATGTGTTGTTATTCCAAATGTTTACTTGATGACTACAAATTTAAGAGTAACATCTATATATATCCCCAAGAACAATTCTATGAATCGCTATACTAATGAATCGTAAACTAATTGTATTTTTTTTTTCGGGCACTGTACCCAATCTTGATCAGTAAGGGAAGATCTTGTTGTAGATACCTCGTAGTGCAGTTTAGTTGATTCCATATTCTATGGTTACAAAGCCAATGCAAGTTGTTTGCTGTTTGTTTCTTTAAACAGTCTCTGC
Organism: Puya raimondii; assembly: GCA_016920855.1. Classification (NCBI taxonomy): domain Eukaryota; kingdom Viridiplantae; phylum Streptophyta; class Magnoliopsida; order Poales; family Bromeliaceae; genus Puya; species Puya raimondii. Next base: position 27,889,266 of record JABWPP010000049.1, read on the forward strand.
AAAAATCTTCAATTCCTATGAACTTTACCAGTTAATTCCAGCAGTGCGCTACGAAATTTATAGTGTCAAAATTTTATTCAAAGAATGAAAATAATTCTTAAAATGTACAATACAGATCTATCAGTCTGCCTTATCCAAAAGAAGAAACCCTATCAAGACACTCCATATTGGGGCCCAATGGTCTACAGGGGCAATGGAGAGGACCCGTGACTGGTATTAGGGTAAATTATTCTTTGATTCTTGGCAAATTATTTGACTTTTAGTTCAGCTGTTGTAACAGCTATTTCTTATTGCGACTTATACAGGTTCAGTATCCTAGCAGTGCTGACATGACCGAAAATGAGATTTCAAGGTGAGGACCTCAAGCAATGTTAAAAGCTTCCAAAGATAGAATTTACTATATTAAAATGCTTGATTGGTTTATTTTTCCTAATTTAGAGCATTCCGTTTTTTTTTCCCGTTAATATCTTTCTCTTCAGCTTCATACTGTTGGAAAAGCATGGGCTTTGCATTGGAGCTTTTGCTCTTGGGGCCCTCTGCTCTTGGGGCTTTAAGAAGCTCATTACAACTTTCCACTACTGCAAAAGCGCTAGATATTTTTGTTTGCTATCAGCCTGGTGCTTCTTAGAGTACAAAAGCCATTCGAAAAGCCAAGCCAAATAAGCCCTAACTGTAAATGTATGACAGTAGTTTTTTCAATCATCGCTGCTTTCTTTGCGCAGCTTACTCCCCGATAGCTTGAACCAGGATACCCAGCGTGGTTCCAGTGCAGTCGATCGAAATGAACCTGAAAGGAGTAGTTATGATATGGAATCAGTTCTATCTCTTGATGATGGTAGATGGTCTACTCCATTAGAAGAACCCCATTCTTTGTCTGCCAGTGTTTTACTAGAGGAACCTCCCCAGTTGAGCATCAAGCAGCTATCTCCTCCACCTGTTCTGGCCCAGGTTCAGCCTGAGTACAAAGCGATTCCCCCATCACAAGTAGCAGATCCAAGACCAGGGCCAGCTATGTCCGACTCTGGGCAGTACCAAGATTTACATGTTGTAAGCTCAATAATTCTTACTTGCAATCTGAAGAATTAAAAAAAAAATTCAATATTTTTTTTATTTCCATACTCTAGTTGTGTCCATTATTGAATGTGTACTGCAAACGGTAATATTGGATGCTATCATAGGCTAGGGCTCCAATATACTTCTTATGTAGTTTGACATGGAAGTGCCTTCACCTTTTCCTCTTTTTTTTCAGCCTGTGAAGGTAATGGAATGTTTTCTGAGGGTTGCAGAGGTGAATACTGCAAAAAATTTGGAAACATGCGGCGTTCTTGCAGGTTCATTGGTAAGATTTTTAATCAAGAAGGTTGATTTTTTGTGGTCCTTACTTAAATTTCTGATGCTCGCCCATGTTTTTTTTGGTAGAAAAACAGAATATTTTATGTGACGACGCTAATAATTCCGAAGCAGAAGTCAACATCCGATTCTGTAAGTCATTACTAGCACTTTCATGTTATAGATTTATACACCTTTTCTTACTTTTTAAGTTGTTTCTTTCATGTTTTCCATATTTGTTTTTTATCCTGTTGGGTAATAATTGTACCCCCCCCCCCCCCCCCTTCGCATTTAATTTTTCTGGCCTGCAGCACTTGTAGTTTGCTTAAATTGGTTCTAAAATTTTGAAACCCAGCTGTGTATGTTCTTTCCATGCTATTATTATTTATTAAGAGGAAAGAGGATCAGGGATTCTCTTTTCTCCAGGACAAGGAAGTTACAGTTAATCTATTTTTAGAACAACATAAATCAATTTATAACTGTTGTACATTTTTCTTTATTTCTCATGTTTCATATGTGTGTTCTATCTTCTTTAGCTATTTTTATAGCTCAAGGCACTCGTTTACTAGACAGTAATTTTCTTTCAGTGCCAAGCTACAAATGAAGAAGAAATATTTGAAGTTCAAGACAAGCGTTCGCTTTTTACCCTTGGGTGGATTCATGTAAGTTTCTTTACTTTTTGAGATGTACATAAGCATTTTGTACCTTTGCTATTCATCATAGGAGCATATATGGGCAATGTTCAATTACCACAGAAAATTTACATACCAACATATACTTGTATAAAGGTGAAGATATATAATCTTCCGCAATTCTAAACAATATAGGAAAAACTCTTCCTAGGTCTTTTGCAAGCATAATTTATCACAATGTTAAGAAATTAAAAGAGAATGTGTTACTCATGTAGGCTCTATTGTTTGACTATAATTGGTGCCTTTGGTGTGGATCTGGCATTTCATATCTTACGTAAATGAGTATCTTGTTTTGTAGAACATATTTGTCTTTATTACTTTTGAAACAGATACTATTTATGAAATTGCTGAATTTTTTTTCCTTTTTTGAACTGTATTCTGTAAAAATATGTAGAAAGTAAATTCAATTTATGTGAGCTAACTTATTTATGTGTGTTGCCATTTTATGCTTTATGCTCCATCTGCTAAATTAAATTGTTGGCCCTACATTTGATATCATATGGATTAACACAGACATTTAAGTTTGACTTTGATTTCAGTTGTGTCCTCGGAGCAGCAGTGTTCAATTTAACAACTTTTTTCCTCTAGTTTGTCCGTGAATAACTAACTCCTACCTTTGGCGTTGAACTCTTAAGATGATATTGGTGTGCCTTCTTTCGGATAGACCAACCGATGGATTAAATTGTTATGCGTAGTTAAGTTTGAACCTCTGAGGATCTAACTGAAATCAGGATCAAACTTATGGTACTAAAATTGTAACCCTATGTTAATTGTATGTAGCTTTTGTTTAGTTGGGCTAATGTAGAGCTTTCTCATATGATCATATGCTATGGTGCGATACCCCTTAATGCAAAAATTATAATATTCTGCATACCTTCCCTTTTCTTTATTGATAAAACTGAAGAAATTATCTATTAATTGAGGAGCAGATGCCTTGCAATATATCTACTGGTGCATTTTTAGTGACTAAAAAATTTGGATTCATCATTATCCCTAAGAGTGTGCACTTAGCAAGTCAATAATATTTTAGACATAAGATGTGCATTGGTTTTTCCGCCCTATATTAAGAAAAGGGAACTTTGCTTTGACAAAATGTATATATACTAGGGAGCTTCAATAAAATTGTTAGTGAATATTTTGTTGTCTCTTAGTAAAACTTGCTCTCTCTTTTGTTTTGATAGTTAATGTTTTCTCTAACTTACTTTTATTGACTAATTTAACTGAAGTTGGTTGTCTTCTGTTTTCGGCAGACACATCCAACACAGACATGCTTCATGTCATCGATTGATCTCCACAATCATTATTCATATCAGGTGATGCTGAAAGACATTGAACTTTCCCTTGCTTCTTCTAATGAAATTGTTTTAGGAATGGTCATCTCTGATAGCACATTTTCATTATTTAGTCTCCGTTTGATGGTAAAATACTACTAGTCAATCTGCTTCGATTGCAGGATCTGATTTCTCTAGAATTATCAAGCATGCATGAAGTGAAACTCGGCCATACATTTGTTATTTGAGTTAACATTTTTATGTGCAAACTTGTTAACTGCTCACCGGCCACTGCATTTGGCTTTTAACAGGTTATGTTACCAGAAGCAATTGCAATTGTTATGGCTCCAACTGACACATCCAGGTATGTTCTACTCGCTCAAATTCATGACCTGGAATTGGGAGAATAATATTTTCTTAGTCCTTTTTATGATAGATCATGTCATTCATGGCTAACTCACTGCAAAACAAAAAAGGGAAAAAAACCACATTTGCATTTTAAAACCACACATTCAGCATATTTGTGAAGAATGTGACTGCTGATTGTTTCTCTTCCACTTTCTACGCTGTTGAGTGAGAATTGGATTCATTATGATATTGATTATCCCTTATTTGCACTTTGAGAGTGCCTTTCCTGATTGGCCAACTTATTTGATAAGTCCGGCTATGCGTAGGGAAAACTTCTCTTCCCATGTTTTCAGCTTAAATTGCAGATCCCCTTCGAATAGAATGATTTTAACATTACCCCTGAAATTTCGAGTTTATTATTAATCTCTTTACACACAAGATTTCATCACTTTGTTAGCATTCCATCAAGCGAAAGGGTTAAGTAGTGGTTTTTATAGTGGTTTTTCCGACAATTTAGCCTTCTTTCTGCGTATGAAATCATTCATTAGGAGTATTTTGCTTTTGGTTCAAATGATCTTTGAAAGAAAAACTTGCTTATCTTTGCGCAGGAAACACGGTATATTCCATCTGACGGATCCTGGCGGTATGTCGGTGATGCACAACTGCCACGAGACGGGGTTTCATCCTCACGAGGAGCCCGCCGACGGCAGCCCGATCTACGAGCACTGCTCCCACGTCTACATGAACCCGAGCGTGAAATTCGATGTCGTCGACCTCCGTAACCTATGACTAACCTGACAGACCTCAATAACATATGATCTGTTCTAATGCTGAGTTTGTTTATATGCTCATTTTATGGTGCTCCGAAGAAATGTGGCTGCGAAGTTAAGCATTTGTGTATAATTCCTGCTGTATCCAATGTGTTTTCCTCTCTGATGCTCTTTTGACTTCGGAAAAACACAGATGGTGAGTATACGAAAACTAGTCATCTTTGCTTTCAATGTTTATTTTGTACAGATGGATTTTGAGTTATTTTGTTATTTGAAAGAGCATATGGAATGTCATTTGTATTAGGGAAAAATGTACAAACACCCCTTAATCTGTTTAGCGTGGACAAATTGGCCCCTAAACATTTTAAGTTTGGCAACTAGATTCCTTAAATTTTATCAAATAGTTCAATGTGTCCTTCTTCTTAAGAGAACTTACCTAATCTGGTGAAGCTTCAAAACATATTAAAACATATGTTTCTTATTCAAATGCTTAAAAAAAAAATGAAGATGAATTTGGCCTATTGAACTATTTGATGATGTTTGGAGGTTCTAGTTGCCAAAATAAAAAGATTAGGGGGCATTTGATAACGCTTTAAAGTTTGCCGGGGTTGTTTATGCATTTATACTTTTATATTATGAAAATGTTACCTGTGCACTCCTGTTTGGGGTGCATATATCTTACACCTCAAATAGGGAAATAGGGGTGGTTGAGATTAAATAGAGTTTTAAGTTGGTTTTATTCACACTATGGTTTTTTTTTTTTTTCGTTCCACATCTTTTCTCAAGCTCTCTCTCAAGTTCTCTCTCATGCTATCTTTTTTCATTTCACACCTTCTTTCAAGCTCTCTCTCTCTCTCTCTAAGAATTTCTGGTCGTCTTCTCCCAGCAACTAACCTTCTTAGAGCTCTCTATCGCTCTTGCCTCTTTCTATCGGCAGGAGCTCGCCTTTCACGCTGGCTTTTTTTTCATTCCACACCTTCCCTCAAGCACCCTATTACGATAGCCCTAGTGCAGGACGAGTTCGGCGAAGGATGGCGGAAGAGAGAGAGGAAGAGAAGATGGAGGAAAAGAGAGGGAGAGAAAAGAGATCTGGAGGAAAAGAGAGAGGGAGAGAAGAGAGATATGGAGGGAAAGAGAGAAAAAAAAGAGTTGAGCAAAATATTTTAATAGACTCAAATTTGGGGACTGAAGTGTTACAACCTCGAGTTTCAGGACCAAACGTGCAATTTATCCGTGAGTTTTATATAGAGGATTGTGGGTGCGGAGCGAATGCCAGAATGCCAGAATTGGATGGAGTTATAACTGAAATTTGCATGTAGATATTTTGTCTGTACGTTTTAAATGTATTGATTGATTTTTTATTTATTTTTTTCTTTTAGCTCAAGCTTTTGTAATAATGATGAGCACTAGGGATGTCAATGGGTCGGATTTTCAAAAATCCGAACCCGAACCCGACAACCAAATTGAAATCCGAACTCGGACCCGAACCCGGCTGGTTTTAAAAATCCGTACCCATACCTGACCCGATCAAAAACGCGAACCCGAACCCGAAAATCCAAACCCGAAAGTAATGATTTTTTTTTACTATATTTCAAAATACACCGTTGGATAAAATTATTAGGCATTTTATATATTGTATAAATAAATAAATAATATGTATATAATTTATTCGGGTTTGGGTTCGGGTTCGGGTTCGGGTTCGGGTCGGGTACATACGAAATCCGTACCCGTACCCATACCCGTCGGGTTTTTATTTTCTATACCTATACCCGAATCCATATCCATTTAGTTCGGGTAAATCCGTCCCGTTCGGATTCAGGTTCGGATAATATTTCGGGTATCCATACCCATTAACATCCCTAATGAGCACCAATTGTGCAGGAGTAGAGTAATGTAGCTACAAAATTTCACCTCGAACTATGAAACATATTGAATCAATTATTGAGTCTTTCAAAATTTAGATTTTACTAGCCAACTTTTTCAATTTGTTTTGATACGCGTCAGTGAATGTTATTTTGACTTCAAAATTTTAATTTTAATTACTTTAATAAATTTATAGTTGCGAGAAATATACGAAGAATATTAACTAAATCGATAAAAAGAAATGACGCATTTAAAATCTAAAGTCAAAATGCTATCGACTGACTCAAATTAAACAAATTAAATGATTGGATAATAAAATTGAAATTATGAAAGTTTGGATAGTCAATTCAAAATGATGCATAGTTCTTATAAATTTTATACATTTTTACCTGTACTGTGTACTTTATTAGAATTTTTTAAATACTATTGCCTATACATTCCAGAATGCATGTAAATTTTACGTTCGAGCCATTCAAGGATCATTTTTACCTCACAAGTTTTATAAATTTTTTTATTAAATCCTAACCCTCCAACAGTGGGGTGAAAGATATACGCCTACAGGTAGCATTTCTCTTTATTTTTTTATAAAATAAAATAAAAGAGTATAAATTTTTAATTGATATTTTTGTTACATATAAAAATATATTTTACTTTACAAGACAATAGAGTTGAGGATTCAAGGATAAACAAATTATTATTGAAAATTTAACATTTTAACTATCATATTCAAAAGTTGGCGAACTAAAATTAAGCTTTTTTAAAAAAAAAAGGAAAAAAAAAAAACTGATAACCTTATTTGGATCCATAGGGGCTGTCCCCACCCGAATCCGAATGCGACCCGACCCGATAAATCGCTCATTTCCCCGCCCAATGTAAATCGCACCCCGTTTTCGCTCTTCTAGGGTTAGGGTTTTAGCATTTTTGCATCCTCCGCCGCAGCTCGGGCCGCTCCGCCACCGCCGCCGCCGCCGCCGCCGCCACCATGGGGAGAAGTAAGTGGTCGCTCTTCGATCTCTCTCCCCTCCGAATCTCTCCTTTTTTCGTAGTTTTTGTCGATCTCTTTATCTTAACGCTCGAATCGTTGCAATTACTAGGTTTTTTTATTGTAATTTGGTTCTTTGTTTGCCCATGATCAATCTAAGTTGTTTAATCCTTATTAGGGTTTGTTGATCTTTATGAGTCAAGGATCCGATTCTAGGTTTTTGAGGTTTAATCAACTACTTTTTCTATCTTTTATGTTCTTTATATGATCAAAAACGGTGTGAGATTTGAAATCTATGTTTTTTGTATGCATATTGGATCGCTCATATATATATATATATATATATATATATAGAGCAGGGCTGCTGTGCTCTCAGGAGCACGGAGCCCTCCGTGCTCCTGAGCCGTTTTCGATGATGGGAGTTCCGAATCGACGATCGGCTCCGTTAGACTTGATCTAGCATATTCGAAGTATCTAGAAAATAAATTTTGCGATTTTTTGATATCGTTTACTTAGTGATCGAAAAGGTTCAAAATCAACGGCTGAAAATGAATATCTCATAAAAATTAGTGATATTGTACTAAAATTTTCGATTAGAGGTATTGAACTTGTTATAAATAGTATAAAGAATTTTCTATTAAAATTTTATCTGATTTGGATACTTCTACACCGTTAAACTTGAAACGGCAGATATCAACCATTAAAAGTTGTTGATTTTGAACCCTTTAGATTGCTATGTAAATGATATCGAAAAATCGCAAAATTTATTTTCTAGATACTTCGAATATGCTAGATCAAGTCTAACGGAGCCGATCGTCGATTAGGAAGTCCCATCATCGAAAATGACTCAGGAGCACGGAGGCCTCCGTGCTCCTGAGAGCACACAAGACTTACTCTATATATATATATATATATATATATATATATATATATATATATATATATATATATATATATATATATATATATATATATATATATATAGCACGTAGGCCTCTGTGCTACCAAGTTGTTTTCGATGATGCGGCTTCCGAATCGGCGATCGGCTCCGTTAGACTTGATCTACACCATTGAAAGTATTTGGAAACTAAATTTCATATTTTTTCGATATCATTTACCTATCAAACGAGTAGTCTAAAAATGAACGGTTGAAAATAAAAATCTCATAAAAAAATGATGATAAAAGACTTGAATTTAAGATCAGAAGTACTGATCTCACTCTAAATAGTAAAAAGAATTTTCTATAAAAATTTTATTGGATTTGGATTGTTTTACATCGTTAAATTTACAAACACATCAAATTGGCCATTAAAATTGTCAATTTGGAGACATTTTGATCACTACTCAAATAATGTCGAAAAAAATATGAAATTTAGTTTCCAAGTACTTTCAATAATGTAGATTAAGTCTAACGGGGCCGATCGTCGATTCGGAAGCCGCATCATCGAAAGCAACTTGGTAGCACGGAGGCTTCCGTGCTATCGATAGTATAGCAGCATAACTCTCTCTCTCTCTCTATATATATATATATAAAGTCCGGCTACTATACTCTTATGAGTATAGAGCTTCTTGTACTCATAAATTTTTAGTCGTTAGATCTATCCTTCAATCATTCTCACCCGTTAGATTATACTATTCAATCAACCACCCACTTAACCCTAGGGGGCCCACTATCAACCTAACCATAACTACTCTCATCCTAACCGCACATTTTTTTCATCCGAATGTTAAAAACTTATAAGTACAAAGGACTCCATACTCATAAGAGTATAGTAACCCCAGCCTATATATATATATATCCTAAAATAGACTTTCAAATAGTTTGAAGCACCTCATACTCTCATAGTAGACTAAAGACTAAAGTAAATGGAGGATTGGCTCTTAACTGTAGAAAACTATATGGTCGAATTATTTATTATTTTACGGCAATCTGATATCTAGTCTTTCTTCACCTCTATCTCTTAGGAACAACTATAAAGTTCAGCAACAGATATCCTTGCAGTCAAACTGAAATGACATAATATTAGCATTATCAGATATCACAATTAACTGCCATGTTTAAAGAGGACAAGTAGTCTCACTTATTGCATTGGTTAATGACATTCCAAGAAAATGATTCGATGTGTCTACAATTACTCACTTCAAGCACAGAGTTTCCTTCGCCTCAAGATGTATAATCTACCAATCCTTGACATTTGACAAGATCCTTTTTTTTTTCTTATAAAATAACCATTTTACTTCCATAAATTGACTACTTATTCCAGTTTAATCCAGTGTTTAAAAAAGCCCAAGGCGCACCTAGGCGCAAAGGGCTGTTAGAGCCTAGGCGCAAGGCGCAGGCTTTAACAGCCCGAGAAAGGTAAGGCGCACACTTTCATAGAATTTTAAAATAATCAAGAAGTGCTTCACTATACTTTTTAGTAATTGTTCAGTAGCACTAAATACTCTTTAAAATCATATTATCACAATGAATATTCTATAACTAACCAAATAACCATGTTTTCGAAAGAAAAAAAAAAGAAAAGAAGCCAAGTAACATATTTGATAATTTTCTAGAAAAACATAATAAGACAGATAAAAGTAAAAAACAAATTACCTTTTTGTCTACAAATAAAAGCCAGCATAAAGGTAACTAGTAATTCACAAAGATATAAAAAAATTTAATGTGAAAAACATATAATTATAAGTACAAGATCATAAAAAAGTAACATGCATAAAAATTTAAAGTTTCAAGTTAAAGATCATTAAAAGGGCATCATATGAAAGTTAAGTGTTCAAGACTCCAAGCCAATGTACGTCACATTAGAAATGTTAATTAGTCCTCATTCCTCAATCATCAACCATCATCTTCATCACTTGATGAAGAATACTCCTCTCCTTCGTCAGATTTGTCATTTGATGATTGTTTAGGATTTTAGATTATGTTAGTTTAGGATTTCGAGTTAGTTTTAGATGTTTCAATCCATTAGACCAACAAATATAAAGATAAAAATCCATTAGAGCATATGGATCTAAATCTAAATCCGTTAGGATAGATATGAAGAAGGCGCGCTCAACCGTTAGGATAGATATGAAGAAGGAGCGCCTTGCGCCTAGCTCTAGGCGCGCGCCTAGGCTACCTAGGGTTGAGTGGGTGGTTGGTTGAATAGTATAATCTAATGGGTGAGAATTATTAAAGGATAGATCTAACGACTAAAAATTTATGAGACAAGAGGCTCTATACTTATAAGAGTATAGTAGCCGGACTCTACATACATACATATATATATATATATATATATATATATATATATATATATATATATATATATAGAGCTAGGCTGCTATACTATCGGTAGCACGAAGGCCTCCGTGCTACCAAGTTGTTTTCGATGATGCGGCTTCCGAATCGACGATCGGCTCCGTTAGACTTAATCTACATTATTGAAAGTACTTGGAAACTAAATTTCATATTTTTTCGACATTATTTGAGTAGTGATCAAAAGGTCTCCAAATTGACAATTTTAATGGCTGATTTGATGTGTTTGTAAATTTAATGATGTAAAACAATCCAAATCCAATAAAATTTTTGTAGAAAATTCTTTTTACTATTTAGAGTGAGATCAGTACTTCTGATCTTAAATTTAAGTCTTTTATCATCATTTTTTATGAGATTTTTATTTTCAGCCGTTCATTTTTAGACTACTCGTTTGATAGGTAAATGATATCGAAAAAATATGAAATTTAGTTTCCAAATACTTTCAATGGTGTAAATCAAATCTAACGGAGCCGATCGTCGATTCGGAAGCCGCATCATCGAAAACAACTTGGTAGCACGGAGGCCTACGTGCTCTATATATATATATATATATATATATATATATATATAAAATTGAGCTCCTATGCTTTTAAAAGTACTAAGTTGTTGGTGCTTGTAGGTTTTCGGCCATTGGATTAAGGAATGTGCGGTTAGGATGATGTGGGCCCCCTAGGGTTGAGTGGGTGGTTGGTTGAATAGTATGATCTAACGGGTGGAAATGATCCAAGGGATAGATCTAACGGTAAAAAATTTACAAGCATCAAGTGCTTCGTGCTTTTACAAGCACCATAGCCGGACTCTATATATATATATATATTAGAAGTACGGAGCCCTCCGTACTTCCACATCGTTTTCGATGTTGGGACTTCCGAATCGACGATCGGCTCCGTTAGACTTGATCTAGAGTATTTAAAGTACCTAGAAAATAAAGTTTGTGATTTTTTGATATCATTTGCCTGGTGATTGAAATGGCTCAAAATCAATGGCCGAAAATAAAATTCTCACAAAATGTGATAATATGACTCTAAAATTTTGGATCAAAGATATTGATCTTGTTTTATATAGTATAAAGAATTTTCTATCAAAATTTTACATGATTTGGATATTTCTACACCGTTAAACTTGCAAACGGCTCACCACGACTATTGAAATTGTTGATTTTGAGCCCTTTCGATCACCAGGCAAATGATATCGAAAAATCGCGAAATTTATTTTCTATGTACTTCAAATACTCTAGATCAAGTCTAACGAAGCCGATCGTCGATTCGGAAGTCCCAACATCGAAAACGACGTGGAAGTACAGAGGGCTCCGTACTTCTAAAAGTATTCCAGCCTAACTCTATATATATATATATATATATATATACATAGAATGGCGAAAAGAATCTATCAAACAGTTCATCCTAATAGGCGTTTAGGAAATATACACTAAATAACACGTGCTTGTGTATGGCTTTCTAATGCAATTGCAAATAATAGAACTATGGTGAACATCAAAGTCCGGCATGACAATTGATTGTATTTGTCTCAAATATTGCTGCTGATATATGGTTGTTTACCCTATATATTGGACAATTTAAAATTTATCTCATCATGTAGGTAATGAACGGGATAAAGGTGGGGCATCAGATGGAGTTACTCAAGAGGATAAAATTCCTTCTGATTTAATGGAACAGTTTGAGGAGTATGGTAAGCAAATGCTGGTTAATTAATTTGCTTAAGCTGAATGACCAGTGAACTGATCTTTTGTTGTATCCTGATTTCAAGTCTGGCAATCGCATTCCTGTTAATCTTCATTTTTTGTGTGCTGTATTGGTGATCTTTTATTGGAACTTAAATATCACTGATGTTTCTCAATATCTCTAGTTCGTCTAACAGTTAATCTTTGGCTCTAAACCATTTGGTTGTTCGTAGAAACTAAAGCACGAGTAGAGGATTATTGGAAGAAAATGAATAGTGGGTTGCCTGCTAAGATGCCAAAGTTTCCAATGAATAAACCCAGTTCATCAGTGAAACAGAAAGCAAGTGAAAAAACGCCTGTAAGTATCTTTATATAAAGTGGTTTGATGTGGAAGTGGATTAAAATCTGATAAATTAATTGATAATTATTTACAGTAAAAATACTTGGAGACCTCTCAACCATAATCAGTTTTAAAATAGACCTTGTGGTTTTACTTTGTCTCTTAGATATCCCTCAACTTATTGCTCATTTTGATTTGAATTACTTTTTGTCATTTATTTTTGGATTTTGGTAAATCACCGATAGATGTTACTATGTTAGTAATTCACACATATTTTAGCCGAGAGAATTGCAGGTTTCATTATCTGTTGATGATTAATAGCTGAAGGAGCTGCTAACTTGGAAGGAATCACAATTCAATTTATGAAACAGTCTGGATCAAAATCAAGTGGAAGTTGAGGACGTGTTAGTAGAAAATAATTTAAAAAAAAGAAAAAAATGGGGGCTACTTTTGAAAATGGTTAATCGTTGAGAGGATTTTAATCCATTCTATCTTGTTTAACAGGGAGTCTAATCATCTCTTGGATTAATTTTGTCTAGGAATGGATGATTGCACTCGGCCTTGCACCAAAGAAAGCATCCAACAGTGAGGAAATTCTTAAAAAAGGGAAAGATTGTATACAAAATGCAACAAGTGAGGAAGCTAAAAAGCTTGCAGCTGCCGCTCTTGCTGCAGTTAGGGATGCCACATTTGCCTCTACTGCTGGAAAGGGGAAAGTCGAAGTAAGCCTTAGATCTATTAATGTTTTCCTTATGGTTTTTTTGCTATCGTCTGTTTATTTTTTGTGCCTTTCTTTTGTGAAAAATGCTGGATCCAATATCACCGAGGAAATTGTAAGGCGAGATTACAAGTTAAACCATTTCTTTTTTTCTTCGCTTTGTATCTTTATTCTTTTTAATGTTGCTGTTTAAACTAAAATTGTTCTCTCTGTTGGTTCTGTATGATTTGGTGAGTTCAAATATACCACCTACTCAAAATTGTGTCCTTTTTTGTCATATTATTTCAATTAGTCCTTGTATTAGTACTACTCATGTAATGGCATAAAAAATTATTTGGTTTGGGTGAAGCTGAAATGAGCTTCTCGGTCCCCAAAGCTGAAGCTTGAAATCGAAGCTTCTGCTTCAGCTGCAGCGGAGGGTGATTAGAGCGAAAATGTGTTAGTACTTTCAAACAACTCTTCTTCAGAAGCCCCAGCCTAGCTGAAGATGGCCTTAGATTATACATGCTGACCCAGAATAAGAGATTGGTTTACGCCAAGTATACAGGTTGAACTTGTAGAGCTACATGTGTAGGACGAAGGGCGTTGTTGCAAACATTATTAGCGTACTACCGAAGCCTTCTTAAATTTTTTTGCATGCATTTTCGGTATGCTTAGTGCAGAAACTTTCCGCATCATAGTTTATCATCTTTAGCACGTACTTTGCAAACGCCGTTTCTGTTGTTACAGTTCCTCTTCAATATTCTCTCTCCCTTTTCCTTTCGGTTCATTAATGTCACTCTTACGACAGCAGCACTTTTACTGCCTTGAGTTTGCTATTCCAGCTGTGGGCATTAGAAGCCCGCATATAAATTTACGCGCTCTATTTTAATCGTATGAAATCGGTGTATCTAGCAGCCAACTGTAGCTGTTACCACTGTAACCTCAGGCCGGTAAAGTGTTGCTCACCTTTCATTTCCCTTTTGATCAAACAGATAACCGAGGTCCGAGACTTTGCGGGTCAGGATATCGAAGTGAAGAAGCTCGTAGACGCGGACTCGAAGGAGGCAGCCGAGAAGGCCCAGTCGGCAGGGGTCGCGCCCACTGCCTTGGACGCAATTTTAGAACAGATAAAGAAGAAGCAGAAGCTGACTGTTCTCGACAAAACCAAAAAAGACTGGGGGGAGTTTAAAGAAGAGAATAAAGGGATGGAAGTGGAGTTGGATGCTTACAAGAAGAGCTCAAACCAGTACTTAGACAAGGTTTCGTTCTTGCAGAGGACCGATCTTCGAGAATTCGAGCGCGAGAGAGATGCGCGATTAGCGTCACAGTCGAAGCGACGGACGGATACGAGGGAGGACTGACTTTTAGGCCTCGACTTACGTTGCTCTAACAACTAATCTTTTTTGTTTTCTTTTTAGCTCAATTGCCTCAGCTAACAAGTGCTTGTAATTTAATGTCTTTCGAGACCTTGTGAACTTAATACTGTTGGAATCTAAGTGGAAATGCATTTTAATGGTGTATCCATTACTTCAGGAATTGGAGTTGCCACAGTTGGTGCTGCAATGTGCATCAATTCCTCTTTCTTGTAAATTGTGCTCTTTCCCTGTTTATTGTATTTCTCAGCAAATACTCTTCCTATTATGTTTTTCTTTTTTTTGGTAAATTTGTGTGGATAAATCCCTTAAATATATTAGCCCATTTTGAATTCCTCTTCAACTTTCAATTTTTTTAAGGCCAAAATGGAGAAAACCTTCTTATAAATTTTCGCTTTTGCATTTTATCTGTGTCTTTAAATAGCCTGTGTGTTGCTCACAGAGTATTTAAAGTTGTGTCACTTAATCCAACGTTGTTTGTTACTATTCCGTGTAAAAATTGTGTGGCACAGTCGAGTAACTTATTAAACTTATTAAAGACATTATATTCTTAGAAATGGTGAGAATGTATAATTTTTTTAAAATTTTTACTCAATTAAGTAATTTTACAAAAACGGTTTTCTAGTATTTATTAATTAACTTTCTTTTTTTCATCATTTCTAAAAATCATATGGATATATTAGTGCACTCCCAATTGTATGATATAGTGTGTGCATGGGGCGGTGATGTAAGAGTAATAATGTAGAGTTAAGCGGTGCGATCTTAAACTTTGAGGGGGACTAATAATGTAGAGTTAAGCGGTGCGATCTTAAACTTTGAGGGGGACAAAATAGAGGTTTTCAAAAGATAGGGATAAAATGCAAAAGCGGATAATTATAAGAGTTTTAATCTATTTTTTTTATTGACATTTTCTTAACTTTTTCTTTTCTTTTAAAGATTTTCATAGTCACGCGAGCTTTTAGGCTTCTTCGTTTGAAATTGTGAGGAGATTGCTTTAGGTGCGGTGATAAAATACGATGAAAAAAAATATAATGTTTATTTCTATAGCGGGTTCTTAATATTGTAATTAGTTAGTTATTTGCTGTGGTACCATAAAAAAAATGAAGAAGCATATTTTCTATATGTTTAGTGTTAAATGAATGCTAATACAAAATGAGCTGTTAGCCCATTTGTAGATAGATAGCCATCAAAATAATAAAATTTTACATTTGTTTTCAAACTTTTTAATACTTTGCGTTAACTATGTAGATTTATATAAACTTATGAATTGGGAACCATTAGAGGCTCCTAACACTCTCCGCATCCCGTGGGCTGTAGGGCCCGCTTTTCTGTCTCCCGCAGCTTTGGGCCCCGCCATTCTGTTTCCCATTAAATGCATATGGGGTCCGCTATTCTATTTTTCATTAAATTATATGTTTTCGTAGCATCTTTTCGCTTATTAATGCTTATTGATGTTGTTTAGGGCTTTGCTATTCTCGCTTCCTCTACAGTTCTATCTTCTTCTTTTCCCTCTCCCTCTCTGCCATGCTGATCCGCCATTACCTCTACCTTTGCCGGGACATGTGAGGAGTCGCCTTCTCCTTCTATTTCCTGGGTTTCCTGTGGTGACTTTTGCTGCCTCAAAATGTGTGACGCCCCAATTTCCCAGGGGGTCACCCATCCTAGGACTGCTCCCGTCCTAGCACGCTTAACTCTCTCAACCTCTTCGGCCTATCCACCACCGAAAATACTTAAGCCGGATTGAAAATTTAGCTCTATTTATATCGCATATATAGGACTTATCTGGGGTCTCACAATCTCCCCCCCTTTAAGCCCTGACGTTCTCGTCAGGCTCAGACTCACAAGTGCCAGGAGATGTGAGACTCGTCTCGCTAGCCTAAACTGACCTTGTGGTGAGCCGCGCTCCACCCACAACAGTCAACAGCATGAGAGCCTCGCTCTTCTCGTTGTACAATTCTGGCTCAGCTAAAACTCATCTTACACTTACGGCTGGTAATTGGCTCTGATACCAACTGTGACGCCCCAACTTCCCAGGGGGTAGCCCATCCTAGGACTGCTCCCGTCCTAGCACGCTTAACTCTCTCAACCTCTTCGGCCTATCCACCACCGAAAATGCTTAAGCCGGGTTGAAAGTTTAGCCCTATTAATATCACATATATAGGACTTATCTGGGGTCTCACAAAATGGCGGGTCTGCTATGCTCCTATGCGACGTGTCCTCCTGCAACTCGTGGAGGCGCAGTGGAAAGCAACCACTAATGTAGATGGCTCGGAGGGTGTGCCAGGCCCTGACAGGTTGAATAACCTCCCCATCCGGCCGTACATCCCATATTCTTCCTTCCTCTCTTAAATTGCTCGCCTTCTTCCTAAGAGCGATCCATTTGGGTTGGTGCTCACTGGATTACAACTGTTTGTTTGGTAGATGATCCGAATATGTTGCCGCCTGTGTTGCTACGATCTGTTTCTAGTTGACCCACATGTTTGTATTTTGTGATTTTATTGTTTGGTTACGACGCAATGTGCACCCTGAACTAACTATTTTATTTTTCCCTACTGACGCATGTTTGCTTATTTTGCATGTTTTGGTGTTTGCTGAAATGCGATTTATTACTTGGCGCCGACAATATGTCAGAAGTTGTTTGGCCGCGTGTTGTGGCTGATTGAGGGTTTATTGCATTGTAAGGTAATAAGATGATTTTTGTTTGGTACTGTCTTTCTCCCTGGTTGTCTTTGTATACGTTTCCTGTTAGATTGGGTTTTGTATTCCTTGCATGCTTTCGAAGTTTAGCATTCAATTTTGGGTGCAGTTATGGCGACAGTCTGTATTACGATTTGCTTCTACGAATTGCTCTGCAATGTATGCCAACGTTTTTCTCTGGCAATGTCGAGATACGGTGTCCCGGTTGAAAATGAATAAGGTTTGATTAGTGTTTATGTTATGTGGAGGGGGGTAGAGAGATAATGTGACGGAGTCTGTAAGATGTTGGAGTGCGCCATGTGCGAATATTGATCAGGCTGAGGAAGATCCCGCACATCAGTCTGTTGGAAAGCTACACGATGACTTGACCTTTGAAGGTAGAGATTTTAATTTGGAGGATAAAAAAATTCTACAAAAATTTGTATGAGCAGCTTTCCACAAACCATAACGTGTACTTGAGAAAAAGTGTAAGTGGCTTAAAGACAACTACAACCTTCTGCGAGGTTACTACAATGACCTCCTGGCTAAGAAGGATCGTTAAGTTGCTCGATCGACCGAACTGTTGCGCCTAGTCAAAATAGTAGTGCTGGAAATTCGGATGAGGATCCCGCAGTGCCACCTGACTATAGAAATTAATAGCCTATGGTGGATCCTCGATTCTTGAGGTGTTGGCTACCTGTTCTTTTTTATTATTATTATTATTATTATTTTGTATGACGGTGGAGAGGTTGTAGAAAGAAATATTTTGTTTTGTTTTGTTTTGTTTTTAACGATGGCTAGCTTAATTATGTATAATTCGATCTCTTGTTACTTTTTTATATTTTTTTCCTTTTTTTTAATAAAAAAGCTTTGTTTGCTACTTTGATATAAGAGTTTGATACAAGACGATGATTGAATAGATTGCTATATGATTATCGGCCTAAGAAGGCGTGGTAGTTTGACTGGCCTATTGGCAATTGTTGCAGCCTGTGGGGAGCAGCAATAGTTCGTTAATTTTTTGACTGCGGAATGATAAAAAATTTAGATAGTTAATCGGATTGAGCATAATTCTTCTTTTTTTATCGGACATGGAATGACAAGAAATTTATGTGTTTAATCAAATTGAGCCTAATTCTTTATTTTGTTTGCTATACTTTTCCCTGCACATGGATTGGTAAGAGAAACAAAAACTCGGATGTTTTTTAATTGTTAGTTCCCTCTTTGATAGCCTACTTTTTTGATATATTTCTTTCATAGATTACTTTGAAAAAATAGAAATATTATTTATCTACATAGTCTCAACAAAAAAAAAAATCTGACTTCTGTGTTTTCTAACTTTATTTAATATTTTGGGATAGGATGATGGTGTAATGCCAATTGCGTTATTGTTGCTTTTGCTTAACTGCTGAGATCGCCTGTTAATTTGCTAAATTGATGTACCTTACTAAGGCATTGCGTGTTGACTGACCTTAGCCCAATCATCGCAGATTACGGATACCGACATTTTTTGGTATTAAGAATTATGTTTTTTTTTATCATCGTCCGGTTGCTTTTGTTCTGCTCTGTTTTTTCGCGGCTTTATTTTATTATTATTTTTATTATTATTTTCCCTCCGTACTACAGAGGCAATGATGTTGTGGCTTCATTACAGTGAAGGCTTGATTATTTGGGATGTAAACTATTGCAAGCTCGGAGGATATTGAGGCCTGAGTTTGTAAAATATTTTCCTATTTTTATTGGGAATTTTCTTTGTATTGTGTTTTTCACTAAATATATTCTAATTATTTTTTTTTCTTTGCGGGCTTCCTATGTCATGTTTTGCTTATTTCTTAATTTTTGGGCTGTAAGCTTCTTCGCATCTAGCTGATTTGTGTTAGAAAACTTTCCTATCTTCTTCAGGTAGTGTTGTCGCTAAGCTTCCATATCCATTTTTTGCATTTTTTTTTCTCTTTTAGTTTTAGTTTCTATTTTTTTCTCCTCAAGTATAAAAAAACAGTGTCTTTCATAAATTTATGAATTACCAACTCTTAGAAGCTCGGAGTGCCCTTAGCATCCCGCGGGCTGTGGGCCTAATATTCTATCTTCCATAGCCGTGGGGCCCGTTATTTTGTTTCTTATTAAATGGCCGTTTTTGTCGCATGTTTTGACGACTTAACTGGCCTTTTGACGACTTAACGTTCTGGTCGCATCACCGACCGTTCCCAGCGCAAGTGACAAAGAACTTGGTGGTTGGTACCCGAGGTCCCGAGTTCGAATCCTACTTGATTCATATTTTTAGCTAAATTTAATTTCAAAAAAAATAAACGAAATGGGTAGCGTGCTACCTTTCTCTTAAAAAAAAATGTTTTCGTCGCATCGTTGCAGCCTGTAGGGAGTAGCAATAATTGGTTTTTTTTTTTGCTGCAAAATGAGAAAAAATTTCGCCACTTATCGGACCGAGCCTAACTGTTTTATGCATCCTCTGTTTTTGGAGTGCCGGTCGTGTGTCTTTTTTTTTTTTCTTTCTTTTTTCCCATATCTTGGTAGAGAAAGTTGTGGAAAAAATATTTCTTTTTTCTTTTCTTTTCTTTTGTTTTCCTTCTTCTTTTTTTTTTTTTGCTTTGGCTAGCTTAATTATAGTATTTCGACCTTAGAAGATATGACAATTTGACTTGCTTTTTTGCAATCTTTACAGCTTTCAGAGAACAAATATAGTTGGTTAATTTTTCGCGCGTGGATAGTGAGAAATCCGCATGCTTAATCGGACTGAGCCTAATTTTTTATGCCTTTTTTATAGAATTTTTTTTTTAAAAAATTTAGTATTAAAAATAAAATAAAACTAATACGTGATAGCGAATCGAAAGCTCCCTTCCCACTAAAGTTTTATCCCATCTTACCACTCACAGGTGGAAGAATTATTTTGTGCCACCACTTGCTACTGACATGTTACAAATTTATTGATTCACATTTCCAGCTAAGTTTATTTTTTTTAAAAGAAATAAACTCTCAAAAAAAAAAACAAAAAAACAAAAAAACAAAAAAACAAAGTTCAGGCCCCAATGTCAAAATACTAATAGTCGAGGGGGCTCTTCGCGCACAATTTTCGCCACAATTTTGATAATTCCCGTCGTCCTCGTCCCCGGTGTTGGGACGAACCCTCGCAAACACCCACCGCCATGTCTCCCGCCTCTTCTCTCTTATCTCCGCCCCACCTCCGCATCTCCCCTTCGCTCTCTCCCCCCATCCTCGCCTCCTCCTCCGCTCCGCGCCGCGTACGCCTCCCCACCCCCAGCCGCGCCGCCGCCGCCGCCGCGGCGAGGGCCACGATCGCCGTCGAATCCGCGGCGGCGGGAGGCGGCGCCGCCTCCGGAGGCCCCGCGAGGGTCCTCCTCGAGGTGCGGGATCTCAAGGCCGTGGTCAAGGAGTCGGGGAAGGAGCTCCTCCATGGAGTCGACCTCACCATCAACGAGGGAGAGGTGCTTTTACCCTTTCGCTCTTTTAGCGCGGCGTTTGAGCCGGTGATTCTGGTTTTGGGGGGGTTTAATTTTCGCTTCATTTTGTGCTCGGATTTGTGTAGGTTCATGCGATTATGGGGAAGAACGGTTCCGGAAAGAGCACCTTGTCTAAGGTGATTCTGATAAATTTTTTTTTTCTTTCTATAATTTCGTAGCCATAGAACTAATTTTGTATGAATTTGAAATCTTTCTTTTCTTCTACTGATTTTAGGATGAATCCAGTATTATAATTGTGCTTACCTATTATTACTTGCTCATTTGTCATGATAATGGACAAATTTTGAGAATTAATGAGCAGATACTGGTTATTTGTAGATCATTTAGAACAACAAGTACGAAAAATTATGATTTTGTAAGTTTTAATGCAACTTACAATTTTGCTGAGAATTCACACTAAGGGCATGTTTGGTTCATCTATTTTAGACCATGGAATCGGAATGGGATTCATTGATTCCAATTGTTGTTGTTTGTTTTAAAGGAATCGGATTCCAACTCCCATTCCACTATGGAATGGGAATGACTAAATCCATTTATGCCCCAATCCGGCTTTGAATACCGAATTGGCCCATTCCAAAGTAAACTACTCAAAATCTTCTTTCACCAAGACCTCTCCTCCTCCCCCTTTATCACTTTCCTCTCTCTTAATCAAAACACCCTCTCAAAAATTCTAAATTTTCATTCCGATACCCATTGCAATAATGAACCAAACGTCTTTGGATGATTCGTCATTCCATTTCCCATTCCAAAGCAATTTAATTTTATTTCCCATTCCTATTCCAATCGCGAACCAAACATGCCCTAAATTACTTCTTACAATGCCAGTATAGCAAAGGAAGTATGAATGGAAAATCAACTAGACTTTTCAGGTAAGAAAAGTCATGAGAAGGGTGTGAGAAAAGTGTAATGGGTTGTGAACAAAAGTTTTTATTATGTTAGCAAGAATTCGTCCCGTCAAAGCTATTTGCTGTTCACTTTAGAAATGCACAACTTGTGCTTTTGGCTGTTTGTGCACATTTCATCAGTAGGAATTAGCTTTGTCTGACCTTGACCATCGAGTTTAATCTCAACAATTTTGTGGTGCTTCGTGATTATTTCCTTTCCTTATATCCTTTATAATTGTTATATCGTTGTAATTCATTTAACAAGTTCTATTGTGCATTCTTATGCTATATTTTCCTGCTTTTAGAGTCTCCTTACAGAATATAGAAGTCAGCTTTAAGCCCTTAAATATCGTTAAGTGGTCCATCTCTGAGCCCTACTAGCTTTTCTTAAGGGAAATGATGTTTAATTTCTAGCCTAGAGTCCCTTACTTAAGAGCCCTTTAGGAGTCCTACAATGAAATAGTTGGCATTCCACAAAAGTGTAAACTTCTAAATAAAATTTTACTGGTCATGCATGAATGGAAGAAGACTTCTAATTCTTCGATGTTTTTTCCTTGAATTATAAAGAAAATCATAAAAACATGACCATATCAGGAGAAAGTTTGGATTCGATATAAGGTCAAATCGGTCTTTTTATTTTCCTCCTTGTTTTAATCAGATCTGGTTTTACCGTGGTTGGATCACTAAAAAGAGTGGTCTGTAATAGATGTACCCCAATGCTACCCATTTATTTTTCTGTCCTCTAAGGTCACCCTTTATTTAGTCATACATAGCTCACCATAAATTATTCTATCCAGTATACACCACTATTAATTTTTGAGTTGTTATCCTTGGGTACATTTTCTGTCTTATCTTGTACATTTTTGAAGTTTTTGTTGTATGTGTATGTCGTGGCAATCCAAGTGCCTCCTAGTCGTAAATCTTGAGTCTACACTTTTGCTCCAATCATTTAAAGTTTCTTTTTCACCATCTTGTCTAGAAATTTATTTTGCAAACCTTACAGCTACATTTGAATTTATCGTGTAGAAAGTGTGTCTGGGAGCTCCCTTTATTAACACTTAGCAAATGTGATAGTTAAAGGGATTAGTTGTGAACATGATCTCATCTCTCCCTTTACATATTCTTGTTTTATTCTTAGTATTGGAGCTCCAATAATTGTTTTGATAGTCACTTAACTTTCTGGTGCTCTATGGTTTCCTGCGCATCTACTTTTCTTCCTCTTGCTGTTTCCAAGTAGTTCTCTCCAGCGGATGCAATGTACTGATAAAATATCTGCTTTATATGTGGTTTTACTTTACACTCTCTCTCTCTCTCTCTCTCTCTCTCTCTCTCTACAAGTATGTGAGATTGCGTAATTATCGTTGCAAAGTTTGTTTTATATATGCTCCTTGAGACTATCTTTATTTGCATTTATGCCCTTGTGAGGGTTATATATACGGCAACCATTTCTGCATAACCCCGACAGGGACAGACATGCAACAAAGGTTGTCAGGTGCATGCACAAAATACCTACTTTGCTAGGGTATTTATGCAATTTGGCATATTTGATGGGGTTTATATGCAGAAAACAGTTTCTATATGTCATTGATTACAATTTTTTTCAGCAATATTTTAATGATTGCTAGGTTCTTGTCGGCCATCCTGATTATGAAGTAACTGGAGGTACTGTTCTCTTTAAAGGTGAGAGCTTGCTGGAAAAAGAACCAGAGGAAAGATCTCTTGCAGGACTTTTCATGAGTTTCCAAACACCTATTGAGATACCAGGTGTGAGCAACTATGATTTTCTGCTCATGGCCCTTAATGCACGACGAGAAAAGCAAGGTTTATCTGCACTTGGGCCTATTGAGGTCTGCATCCTTCTATAAATATTTTCTTTAGGTTGCTGCAGATTTGGGTTTCATGCCACTTATCATACCTGTGTGATATTTTCCTTGAGAAAATTTCATGCATCCCTGTGTGATAACGAAATTTTCATATGTGCCTCAAAACTTGATTTCTTACTTTTGTACCCTTGTACTTAGCGAAACACTCTCTTTAGGATACATATTTGGATACAAAATTAACATCCCCTCATTTTTTAAACAATTCCCCAAGTTAAGATAAGGTTATTGTATTTGTAAGAAACTGCTTTTCCGAGGGGCATATATGAACTTTCAAAATAAAAGGGGAAAATATGTAAATAGATGGTTTACAGGGATATATGTAAAGGCTCTCTTTCTTTCAAATCTTGACCATTTAGATATGTGTTTCAGGATGTAAACGACATTTGTTTTTTTAACCCTATAAGTGAATCTATTCCGTAACATCCCAGAATAATCCATCACTACTCTTTTCTCTTATCTATATATCATGAGGGAGAAAGGTCACATGTACATGATGCTGCTTTTCTTCTTATGGATAAAATTGCTGGCCATTTTATTAGATATTTATAGTCTCATCTGAAGTCTACTAACGGTTGGCATGCCTCATTTTTGCAGTTTTATCCTTACTTGTCTCCAAAAGTCACTTCTTTAAAAATGGACCCGAAATTTCTAGACAGAAATGTCAATGAAGGGTTTAGCGGAGGGGAAAAGAAGCGGAATGAAATTTTGCAACTTGCGGTAGGAATCCTTGTATCATTTACTTTTCACTACTATGCCTAGTTATTTTCTTCGAAATTTTTTTCCTAGTTCAAAGGACCTGTTTGCCCCATTTTAGTGTCATTTTTGTGTCTGTTAGTAAATTTCATTCTTGGGCAGCAGCTTAAATGGCCATTGGTGGCCCGCTTTGTTGACTGTGTTGGATGTCTACGGGCTACGGGTTAATCTCCTTTGTCTTTCTAATGAAAACCAAGCGTTCTTAATTTCTAATTATTCCATTGAGTTATTTCATACTAGTTATGTTTACCTTTACCTCTGTAAGTGGTGCAACTTAGAATTTAGTAGGTTTTCATGGATGATTGGGTGGTTTTTCTTTTTCTTTTTCTTTTTTTTTTACTTTTTCCCCTTAGAGGAATTATTGGATGGGATGATTTCAATAACATATACTCAAGGACATTAGCGGAATCAGTTTAATTACTTAAACCTTTATCTCAAGATTAATGTGTGTTTTTTTTTTTTTTAACATTATCAATCGATAAGAAACTTTTCATAAATATTATGTCTTTGTTCACCAATCCTATGTTGATGGTTTTTCTCATAAAAAGTGAAAAAAGGTGATATCTTTGTTGTGGTTTTAATGGTCATGATTAAGTTTTTTACCTAAATATATATCAGGCTGATCAAAATACAGAAGAAAAGTTTGCATGCATGCATTAATGTTCTTCCTTCCAGAAAATCTCGATAGTGATTCAGTTATATAATAATTATGAAAAGCACTTTGATTTGCTTCTTCTTTTTGTTTTACCTCCTTCTATCTCGTCTCTTCTGGTAGACTCATTCCATCTTGTCTGTTATGCTTTTTTTTTGTGCAAATCTAATGTTTCAAACATTCATTGATAGACATATATAGCGGATTCGAAGATAAAAGGTTTTTCCTTTTCTCTCTGTATTTTTATAATATCAGGTTCTTGAGGCAGATTTGGCTATTCTAGATGAAATTGATTCCGGTTTAGATGTTGATGCACTCGAAGATGTAGCTAATGCCGTGAATGGGCTCCTAAAACCCAGCAATTCTATTTTGATGATTACTCACTATCAGCGTCTGTTGGATTATATCAAGCCCAGCTTCGTTCATATAATGGTAACATTTTTTTTTTTTTTCACTCGAAAAGTACTTACTGACATTTGTAGACTGTGCCATGTATTGTAATTTGTCTTAATACTTGGTAAAAATGTATAGAGACCCCAAAGTATAGGCCATTTTGGAAGAATGATGCTATGTCCGCTTATGTAGTAGATGAGAGTATAATTTGAACTAAAGTGAGTGGTTTCTTTGGGCAGTGTGTGGCGCCCACCACCTCTTGATTATTGTAAATCTCTTGGTGATTACTTATTTCGAAATAGACCCCCGAACTTTAATTTTTTAAATCGACACACCCCCAACTAATGCTTGATTTGATTTGAGCTACTTTCATCAAATGAACTTTGGATTCTGTTAAATGAACTATTCCTCCAGCTAATTACCTGAATTATTAACTTAATTTGCAGTTTCGTCAGCTGTAAAGTTGGTATGGCCTTTAAATTCAATGAAATCGTCACCAAATTTGATTAAATCCCCAAATGTATATAATTGAAATAACAAAATCGAAACAAGCAAAACAATGAGGGTTGTCAATAAAAAAAATATGACGTTTAGGGGCCTATTTTTGAAAGGTCTGTCTTTTACGGGGTCTCTATTACATTTTACTTATTTAATATTACCGTTATGTTTATTTGTTTAATTTGGAGTATATAGGATTCTTTGTGAAGAACTAGACTTATACCCAAGGATTTAAGTGCCGTGGCACGGCGTCATGCCGAAAACTTGCCGGCACGGTGCGTGCCGGGCCGTGCCGGTCACAAAAAAATGTGTGCCGACACATAATGGCATGAAATATTTATTTTCTTTAGCAACAAAATTTTCTACTTGCTTGTTATGTATCTTTATCAAATCTTTTAAATTTTATTGAGAAAATTACTTACTAATTTAAAGAAAAGAGAGATTTGAATTGTGCCATTGACACGGGGACTGTATCGTGCCAGTATCTTGTTGGCACGATACGGCACGGTGGATACGGCCCGTGCCGATGGGCACTTAAATCCTTGCTTATACTGTTTTCCAGCTGTAAGGGACTCATTGGAATTGAAATTTTCAAGGAACAATTTGAGCCGAAAACAACATGCTTAGTTCACATTTTGTAAAGGAACTCATTGGAATAGACTTTTCGAGGAACGATTTGAGCCGAAATAACATTCTTAGTTCACATTTCATATAGTTATGTTCTCTTTTTTTTTTTCCTTTTCTTTTTTTTTTACTGAACTTCTCTTTTATTTTTCGTCAAGTTCTATGTAGTTAGAGAGTAAAGACACTAAGGGACTGTTTTCTACAAATAAAGGACTTGTTTGTTATTGTTGCCTTTTTATGGATTTTGTTTAGCAACAAAATACAACAACTTGGGCCTCATTTGATATCGTTGCCATTTTTTTATTTTTAAAATACTAATTCTATATAATTTGATGCGTTGAAAGAAAGACTTTTCTTTTGTTGTTATAGTTGGCTAGCTTCCAATTCATCGAGTCCGGTGGTAGCTGATCACTTGTTTAAAAAATTTTGGAAGCAAAAAAAAGTTGTTTTCGAGTTTTTATTTATTGTTGCCAAATATATACTTTGGATGAAATAATTGCAAGCAATCTACTGTCCACTTCTACACCTTTTGATATACAAAATCCTATTTTTTTTTAAAAAACAAACGCGATACAAAACGAGGCCTTAGTTTTATTTCTCTTTTTGTTCCCCTCTCTCCTGGAAGAAGATGCCTTTTGGCATACGGCTGGGTTGCAATGTAAGCTCGTCAACAATGACAAGAGTAGGAAAGTCCACTCCCCGGCACATCGAAACCGTCGAATATTCATTTATATAAACAGAAAAGAAACAACAGCGCCAAACCAGGCCTAAGTAAGTTCATTTTGAGGTGCCTTAAACCGCATAGATCTCAGGGAGAGGGCAAATAAGAAAACACAAGAACTGCCTAACACACGCTAGATATCCGCTTCGTGTTTTAATTGTCGTAATTATTCTGCATTGCTATAATTTTGGTTATATCTCATATTCAGTTTCCTTGTTCTAGGAACCTGTTTGTATAGATTATTTTTGCGAATTAATCGTTCTTATATTTTTGTTCTTGTTCATAGGAGGAGGGGAAAATCGTTAGGACTGGTGATATTTTGCTAGCAAAGCAACTTGAAAAGGGAGGCTACAAAGCGATCTCCGGCGTTAGCTAAGAAGATCGCAACCATTTAACTGTTTTTCTTTTCCCTTTTTTCTCTTTTCCTTTGTTCATTTATTTTCTGTAATTTTATCAGCAGAAACTGTGTTGTAATTGTTCTCCTCTTTCTTTGTAAAGAGGATTGCAAAATTTTTGCATTTAAAGGAATAGAATTATCAAGATTGCAAACATTTAGCAGATCTGCCTCTTGCAGTTGCAGTGTATAGAGAAGGTACTGTAAAAGGAGGAATGAGCTTACCCCCTAAATAAGTTTAGGGTAAATCGCACGTTTGGTCCTCGTACTATGAATCAGATGACGCTTTGGTCCTCAAACTTTAATTTGTTGTAATTTTTGACTCCAACTTTCAAATTTGTTGTAATCAAATCTCACAATCTAATTTAGTCGGTTAAATGTTAACAAATTGTTAGAAGTTCTGTGAAAGTATTGTGATTGTCGATGCGACACTAATTAAGATGTTATATTATTTTTTCATTAATGATGCGTTAATATTTAGTCAATTAAATTGGATTGTGGGATTTGAGTGCAATAATACTGAAAGTTCGAACAAAAATTGTTAGTAAACTAAAAATTTGAGTACTAAAGTGTCACAAGCTCATAGTTTGAGGACCAAACTTGCAATTTACCCATAAGTTTAATATAGGAAGTAAGAGAACACCTTTAGGTTCAACCAAACTAATAGAGGATTGTTGGTGTGGTATTCAACATCTTGTCTGTGTGGAGCGAATGCCGGATTGGATGAAGTTATAACTGAAATATGTAGATATTGTGTTCGTATTGTCAGGGCCTTAGCGTTTTTGCTCGCAAAGTCCGTGTGGCGCTCATCTTTCTCCACAAAGATGGACAAGCCTTTGTCCCTGTTGCTAGTCCGAACCTTCGCGTCCTACGACTAAGTATTGCAAAGGAAATAAAAGAGAGAGATAGAGGTTAATCCAATAAAACTAAGTACTCTCAATTACTTAGAAAAGAGGATTACAACACATACACACTCTCTTGTGTACATTGGCCTTAGCCAGACACCCACTACTTATAGGCATAGAGATACAATGAACCTAGCCACCATAACTCACCTACTAACTCACTCATTAACTACACTTAATGAGTCATCATCAATGCCAAGCCCAAGAGTCTCTCCCATGACTCTTGACAGTTTTTTTATGACACCCCAGATAGTCTTATATAAAAGATATAATAGGGCTAACCTCTCAACTCGGCTTAAGCATTTTGGGTGGTGGCTAGGCCCAAGAGGTTGTGAGAGTTGAGCGTGCTAGGACGAGAGTAGTCCTAGGATGGATGATCCCTGGGAAGTCCGGGGCGTCACAGTTGGTATCAGAGCCAATTACCAGCCGAAAGTGTGAGATGGGTCTCGGCTGAGCCATGTGTAATTATGGGTAGAGTATGGCTCCCCAGGGTTTATGGGTAGAGTGCGGCTCCCCCGATTTAGGGGGGAGAGATTATGACACCGCATATAGTCCTATATAAAAGATATAATTAGGGCTAACCTCTCAATCCGGCTTAAGCATTTTGGGTGGTGGCTAGGCCCAAGAGGTTGTGAGAGTTGAGCATGCTAGGACGAGAGTAGTCCTAGGATGGGTGACCCCTGGGAAGTCCGGGGCGTCATATTTTTTCTAAGGGATAATGGGGTATAATGGCAGCAATTTTGCAACCCTTCATTCACCCAAAACGGAATGGATTCGGGTCTCACTGACAACCCGTTTGCAACCCGCTTCAGCTTGCGGAGTTGGGCCAGGAACCGGACTGCGCATAATTTTTCTAAGTTCATGACAGTACGCTTTAATATTGATTGTTTTTTTTTTCTTTTAGCTCAAGCTTTTATAATAATGATGAGCATCAACAATACAGAAGTGGTGTAATGTAGCGATAAAATTTCACCCGGAACTATGAACCATTTTGAATTAATTATTCAGTCTTACAAAAATTTGATTTTACTAGCCAACTTTTTCAATTTGTTTGATTCGAGTCGGTGCACGCTATTTTGACTTCAAAATTTTAATTAATTAATTACTTTAATAAATTTACAGTTGTGAGAAATGTATGAAGTACACTAATTAAATCTATAAAAATAAACGACACATTCAAAATTTAAAGTCAAAGTATCGTTGACCGACTCAAATTAAACAAATTGAATGGTTGGATAGTAAAACTGAAATTTGAAAGGTTGGATAGACAATTCAAAATGATACATAGTTCAGCTAAATTCTATACATTTTTTTTTTGAGAGAAAGGTAGCACGCTACCCGCTTCGTTTATTTCTTATAGAAATAAACTTAGCTAGAAATGTGAATCAACTAGGATTCGAACTCGAAACCTCGGGTACCAACCACCAAGCCCTTTGCCACTTGCGCTAGGGACGGTCAGTAGCTAAATTCTATACATTTTTATCTAAATTGTATTGTGCTTTATTAGGATTTCCTTTTAAGCACTGCCGACTGTACACTCTAAAATGGATGTAAATTTTACACCCGAGCCATTCAAGGGTCAATTTTACCTCACAAGTTTTATAATAAATATTTTTTAAATACTAAAAACCTACCAGGATTGTTTCATCCCTTCAATGATAGGGTGCAAGATAAACTCCGTATTTTGAGGTGTATACGTAGTATTTTTTTATTTTTTTTAAAATGAAATAAAAAGAGTATAAATTTTTAATTGATATTTTTCGTTACACACTGATGTACGGACGTACAACCAAGTTAGATACAAAAAATATATTTTACTTTACATGATAATAAACCGAAATAAAACATTGTTGTAGATTGAGAGATAAACAAATTATTATTATTGAAAAGTCAAGATTTTAACTATCAAATTCAAATGTTGGAGAACTAAAATTAAGCGTAAAAAGGAAAAAAAAAAAAAAAAAAAAAAAAAAAAAAAAAAAAAAAAAAAAAAAAAAAAAAAAAAAAAAAAAAAAAAAAAAAAAAAAACTGATAACCTGATTTGGGTCATAGGGGTGGTCCCCAGCCTAACCCGAACGCGACCCGACCCGATAAATCCCTCATTTCCCCACCATATATAAATAGCACCCCGTTTTCGCTTCTTAGGGTTAGGGTTAGGGTTTTAGCTTTTTTGCTTTCTCCGCCGCAGCTCGGGCCGCTCCGCCACCGCCGCCGCCATGGGGAGAAGTAAGTGGTTGCTCTTCGATCTCTTTCCCCTCTGAATCTCTCCATTTTTTGTAGTTCTTATCGGTCTCTTTATCCTAACGTTCGAATCGTTGCAATTAGTAGTGTAGTCGATCAAGTTTTTTGTTTTTTGTTTTTTAATGTAATTTGGTTGTTTGTTTGTTCGTGGTGAAGTGATCAATCTAAGGATATTGTTTAATGCTTCTTAGGGTTTGTTGATCTTTATAAGTCGAGGATCCGATTCTAGGTTTTATCTCCTAATCTACTAATTTTTCTATCTTTATGCTCTTTATATGATAAAAAAAACGGTGTGGGAATTGAAATCTATGTTTTTTGTATGCATATAGGATCGTTCATCAGGAACAAAACAGTGGCTTTCAAATTTTTTCTTTTCCTAGTACTAGTATTATTTTAAGTTCAAATTTCCGATTATTGGAAGATTTTTTCATGGTATGAATATGGATTCTAACATTGAAATGATGTTGAAGTTGTATGTTAGAGTAAAGAGAAAAATGGATGGACTGTGATATCGATAATAGGAAATGGTCATTGGTTAATATTTCCATCTAGATCTAAGATTACGATATAGAGTTTTTGGTATCTAGTATCCTAGTAAAAAGATATTGATAATTTATTAGTAAAAAGATATTGGTAATTTATTTCTCGATGTTGTTGTGTAATGTTAGGTATCCTTAGATATATTGTTTTGTTGCACAAAAAAAAAAGTAAACTTTATGTCATATTGTGTGCAGGACCTGCGAGATGCTATCGCCAGATAAAAAATAAGCCCTACCCGAAATCGAGGTACTGCCGTGGTGTTCCTGACCCGAAGATCCGTATCTACGATGTTGGTATGAAGAAGAAGGGAGTCGATGAGTTCCCCTTCTGCGTTCATTTAGTAAGCTGGGAGAAAGAAAATGTTTCTAGTGAAGCTCTCGAGGCTGCTCGCATTGCCTGCAACAAGTACATGACCAAATTTGCTGGGAAGGATGCTTTCCATCTTAGGGTTAGGGTTCACCCTTTCCACGTTCTTCGGATCAACAAGATGCTTTCCTGTGCTGGGGCTGATCGGCTCCAAACCGGAATGCGGGGTGCTTTTGGCAAGCCTCAAGGTACTTGCGCTAGGGTTAGCATTGGCCAGGTGCTTCTGTCTGTCCGCTGCAAGGATAGTAACAACATTCATGCCCAAGAAGCGCTTCGCCGTGCCAAGTTCAAGTTCCCTGGTCGTCAAAAGATCATCATCAGCAGGAAGTGGTAATCATTTGACGAAATCTATTTTTTGAAGAAATGATTTGAATTCAGGGTCTATCTGGAATGTCTGGAGGTTTCGTATTAGTAGTGCTGGACTAGAGCTGTTCGAAGAAGCGCTATTAGTGTTTTGGTTGACAATCAACGGCTCCATGTGACTGCAGATGCAGAAGCTTCAAATTGTTTGAAGCTTCTGAGCTCTTAAAATTTTAATTTGCACGTGCCCAGTGCTGAAAGTTTCTGCTTCTTGAATAGAGAAACTCTAGAAGCCGAGGCAAACAGACAGCCATATAAGAGCTCTCTGTTAAAGCCAAATCACAATTGCAAAGTGACTCTGGTTAAATGGGCTTCGTTTTGCCGTGCTAAAAATGTGAGCTTAAAGTAATTGGCTGTCTTAAAAATCGAGCAAGGCATATCCTTTTTTGTAGATATTCTTTGTTGTTGTTCCTTTTTTGATGTTACCAGAGCTGTTATTATTCTTTATAACATCAGAATCTGCCAACTTACATGCTATACTGCTTTATTAACGGTCGTCTTAAACATATAATTCAGGGGATTCACCAAATATAGCCGCACTGACTATCTGAAGTGGAAAAGCGAGAACAGAATTGTTCCTGATGGTGTCAATGCTAAGGTTTGTGAAAACAACTGCCTTTTTCGTTCTCTTTGTAAAGTATTGTCTTTTCTCCGCACATCCTTCAAGCCTCTGCACTATCATTTAGTGCTAACTTGTTTTTCTATTTCAGCATGTTTTTGCCCATAGCTTAGATGAACTGTTGAAACTCCGTAACTAATTTCTTTTCTTAATCAAAACGACTCTAGCCTTGCCCAAAGTGTGTTGGTCAAATGTGTACTTGCTTGAGGTTTATCTCATGTTTTTTATTTGGCATAACTAGATTACGAGTACCAAGGATTTAAGTGCCCATCGGCACGGGCCGTATCCACCGTGCCGTATCGTGCCAACAAGATATCGGCACGATACAGTCCCCGTGCCGATGGTACAACTTAAAACTTTATATTCTCTAAAGTAGTAAGTAATTTTCTTAGTAAAGTTCAAAAGATTTGATAAAGATACATAATAAGCAATTAGAGTTTTTTGTTGCTAATGAAAATAAATATTTCATACCATTATGTGTCGGCACACACGTATTTTTTTTTACCGGCACGCATCAGCACCGCCCGGCACGCACCATGCCGTACCGTGCCGGCAAGTTTTCGGCACGACCCCGTGCCACGGCACTTAAATCCTTGATTACGACTTTATCAACTTATTAGGCTTTATGCAGTCTCATTTGCTTTCTGTTTGCCATCAAGTTTTGCAATCTATTAAAATATTTTGCAATGATAACTCCGGAGGTCAGTTGGGGTTTTTCTTTTTTTTTTTCTTTTTTTTTTCTTTCTGTTGAAGTCTGTTGGTGATTATCGAGTCGTCTGGGTTCGTGTTTCTATGATTAAGCCATAAAAGGTCAAGGCATTTGTGCATATGGCTATCCACTCTTCTGTAGGCCAAAACAGGCAACCTAAAAGTTTCTGCAATTTATTTGTCCAGTTTGGTAGGAGATTTTTATTCCAAGAACAGGGATGCATATCTTTCATGAGACTACTAGATTAAGGTACTAAGTAAGGATTTAAGTGTCGTGGCGGTCGTGCCGGAAACTTGCCGGCACGGTACGGCATGATGCGTGCCGGTCACAAAAAATACATGTGTGCCGACACATAATGGCATGAAATATTTATTTCCTTTAGCAACAAAATATTCTAACAATTTATTATGTATTTTTATCAAATCTTTTAAACTTTATTGAGAAAATTACTTACTAATTTAAAGAATAGAGAGTTTTGAGCTATGCCATCTGTACGAGGGTTGTATCGTGCCAATATCTTGTTGGTACGATACGGTACGGTGGATACGACCCGTACTTATGGGCACTTAAATCCTTAGTACTAAGCCTTTTGCTTATCGGTGCCGCACTATTCACGTTAACCCTCCTATCCAACGTGTGCTTGTTGGTATAGCGCAGGGATATTCGCCACCATCCCTGCCATATTCCCCTACCAAGTACTACCTCGATAGCTATGGTCGCAAAGTTCAATTTTTCAAATGGATCAATCACTTTCAGAAGCTCTCTTTTTTTTCTGTCCCTCCCTTTGTTTTCCCAAAGTTTATCTACAACAACTAAGATATCATTCTGTTGACACTTGTTTGCAGCTTCTCGGGTGCCACGGCCGGCTCGCTCGTCGCCAGCCCGGACAAGCTTTCCTGTCAGAGACAATTGCAGAATCCTCTTAGATTGTGTTCCATGGAGAAAGCACTATCAATAGTTTTCGGTTCATCTGACTCCCTATTAAAGTCTTTAGTACTTGTTTGGTATCTGAATTTCCTTCTGTGTTCCCCTTTTTTTTTGTTGAACTGCGCCGCGTGATCTCGTATGCTTGAAAACTGCTATGTTGGTTGGTATCAAACTGGAGCAATCTTTTTCTGTTTATGCTTGCCTTTCATCTTTATAACTAGCTTCTTCCATGCCTATGACTATTTCGAACTCGCAACGGCACCAACAGCTGCTTTCGGAGCATTCGGCGTTTTGGTGTTCGGCGAACTTATTGCCGGGCTCTTCCAGAAACTTGGAGAAGTTGGCGGCAAGATTGATCGGAGCTATCGGATCATTACTGTGAGATCACAGATAGTCCTATATGTAAGATATAATAGGGTTAAATTTTTAATCCGGCTTCAGCATTTTGGGCGGTGGTTAGGTTCAAGAGGTTGAGAGAGTTAAGCGTGCTAGGACGGGAGTAGTCCTATAATAAGTGACCTTCTGGGAAGTTGGGGCGTCTCAAATACGGTTGCCAAGCTGGGTTTTATTGGAGCTGACGTGAGTCTATTTTATCAAACCCGGGTTTTATTGAAATTGACGTGGTTTATTTTATCAAAATTAGTGAAACTTTGAATGTTCGGGATCTAACTGCAATAGAATACAAAGGCTAAGTATCAAGTAAGTAAAAAAAAAGAAATTAAAAAAATGACTTAAAAAGGACCAAAAAGAAAACATGAGTAAAGGTTATGGAATTTGAATGTTTTTATAAAATTTTGCTTCTAAATTCAGCGACTAGTAAAAACATTTCGGTCTCTTTGATAAAATAGTAAAATAGAATTTTATAGTGGAAGTAAAATGATAATTGCCACAAGCAAAAGTACAAGAGGAGATCGTACAAGTTATTAAAAATAAAAGGCAAAATGTCACACATTTTCCTTTTGCTCTCGTAGGAGACTCAAATTTCGTCAATACCCCCTCTAAACTTCAAAATATCATAAATGGCGTTCTAAAGTTAAAAAAATATTCACAGGCGCCTCTTAATAACCTTTCATCGAAAATGATTTAAAATTGTATGAAACCCGGTCAACTAATAGGCCATTTTGAAATGCCCCCTAAACTGAATTTCTTTTTTTATTGAGATATCTTCAACTTTTGATTTTTGAAACTTTTATCCTTTTGATTGAGATCTCCTTGTCTTCTAATCTTTTGAAATTAAGTGATTTTAATCCAAAATTATAGATTTTATCAAACTTGCTGGTGATTTTATCAAATTTAATGATATTATTCACTTTTCAGTGAATGAAACTAGACTAATCGGCGATTTATAACTCATACGATTATTAAATTCGATAAACTTTTTAACTTAAGAAATTTTTTTTAAAAAAATTAGAGATTGAAGAGTGTCAACCAGAAAAAAAAAAAAAAAATTAGAAGTTGAGGGGTCTATATCAAATTGGCCTATAGTTTGGGGATCTTCATACATATTAAGGTACCAAACATCACCTAATCATAAGGGTAAGTTCGTCATTTCATAAGTTGACTCCTATTTAATCATGTTTTAATGGACTGTTTGTTAACGGTAGGAATAATCATGATATGTTTTTAAATTTCAAGGGATATATATTGTAGGGTTAATTTCACCTATAACCTTCAAAAGATTGAAAATATCGTAAATACCCTCACAAAATCAGTAATATCATAATCATCCCTCTATATATACATTATGAGTTGAGCTGGAATGCTATCGGAAGCAAACGGGCTCCGTTGCTATTCATTTATTTTCGATGATAGAGCCTCCAAATCGACGATCGGCACCGTTGAACATGATCTAGACCACTTAAAGTATCTAGAAACTAAATTTTAAATTTTTTGACATCATTAGCCTAATGATCAAAGGGTTTCAAATTTTATAATTTTAATGATCCATATGAGACGTTTTCTTATTTAACTGTATAAAGATATCTAAGTCAATTGAATTTTTGTTAGAAAATTCTTTAAACTATTTAAAATAAGATCTATACTCTTGATCTTGATTATAAGACTCATATCTTCACTTTTTTCACTTTTTAAAGAATATTTATTTTCAGTCATTCATTTTTGTGTCTACTTGATGGATAAGAGAATAATATCGGAAAAACATGAAATTTGGTTTCCAAATGCTTCAATTGGTTTAGATCATGTTCAACGGCGTCGATCGTCGATTTGGAGGCTCCATTATCGAAAACAAATGGTGACAACGAAGCTCGTTTGCTACCGAGAGCATTCCAGCTCAATTCTATACATTATTCAAATCTACCCTTATTTGCAAATTCCGTCAAAAATTGTAAGTTTCACGTTGGATTAAAAATTAAATATCGATTTTGCCCTTGACCCTTGAAAGGGGTTGAAGGTTATAGTGAAAAAGGCAATTTACTAAACACAATCTCATCATGTCCAGGTTCTCGAAACGTTACAGTTCGACTTTTACAATCAACGGTGGCATAATACTTCGTGAACCAGTCCATACTCAAAACAATATCAAATTCTCAAAGTCCACAGAGAGCTAACAAATCTGTGGGTATAACCTAATCTCCAATTCGAATAGGGCAACTAGGGCAATACTTCCGAATGTCCAAAATGTGATTAGTAATCAAAATTCGGCCCGCCATGTAATTCGGCGAAGCCGATCAATGAATAAATGCGATGCATCGATATCAAATAATACTCTAACTCGTATGCCATTAATTAAAATGATAGATACGACCACCTCCTCAACCGCTGCTGCTCCCTCTGTCAGGGCTGCATACACGCGCCCACTTGGCGCATGTCGCGACCCCTTATATTGTCGCGATGCTGGATGTCGCCCTGCTGAATAGTGGGTGGTTGGAGTCCCCTGACTCTGTCCTAATATGACCGGTACTGATGAATATGATGGTGCTGGGGAAGGACCCTATTTTTCTTTTTTTTGCATAAAGACCCAATCAGTTTTCATTTATTTGGTTTAAGATAATTCCATGCATTAAATTTAATATTTTGCTCAAAATCAAGACACTCCACTAGCAACTAACTATTAAATCTAGAATTGGACTATTTTTGTTGTTTGAATGAAAATTTTAGTTATTTTGTCAAATTTAACAGCTTTAATTACTTTTAGTTAAAGACATTATAGATCTAATAGTTAGTTGCTAATGGAATGTCTTGGTTTTAAACAAAATATTTAAATTAATTCATGAAATTAATTTAAACCAAATAAATAAAAACTGAATGCATCTTTGTGCAGAAAAAAAAAATTAGGAACCTTTTTCAAAATAGCCTATAGTTGAGGGGGTTGAATACATATTTTTTCAAAAAAGTCTACATGTATAACCCTTTTGGGGTGTACATCCTACAACTAACAAATCAATGGCTGAGATTAAGTGTGCATTAATGAGGGTTATAACCCCACCCTCTTCTTTAACGGGAGCATTCCCTCTCTCTTTTTTTACTGACTCTCCTTTTTTTTTTTCTCTCGCTCTTTTTTTTTTTCTCGCTCTTTTTTTTTTCCTGCGCCACCTGCGCCCGCGTCCGCGGCCCCCCGCGCCCCCTGCGCCCCTTGCGCCCCCGCGCCCCTGCGCCCTCGCGCCTGCGCCCGCTTGGGGCGGCGACGGCGAGTGGCAGGGCCCGTGGCGCCGGCGCCGCCCCGCCGCGGACCCCGCCGACGCCGTCCCCAGCCACGTGGGGCCTCGGGCCGGCGTCGCTCGCCCTGCCACGGGCCCCGTCGTCCTCCTCCTCCTTGTCGTCGTCGTCGTCGTGCTCCTCCTCCCCCCGATTCCGAGCGCTCCCTCGAGTTCCGCCCTGTGCCGCGCGCCCCGGAGAGAGAGGTGACCGGATTCGAGTTTGGTTGGGAAGAAAGAGTGCAACAAGGAGAAATGGTGCAACGATGAGAAATAGTGCAACAAAAAAAAATGGTGCAATGAGGAGAAATAGTGCAACGAGGAAGAAGAAGAGATAAAGAAATAGTGTAAGAGTGTAATTTGTCGCAAAAAAATAGTGTAAAAAAAAAAGAGTGCAACAAGAAAAAATAGTGCAACGAGGAGAAATAGTGCAACGAGGAGTAATAGTGCAACGAGATAGAAGAAGAGAAAAATAAATAGTGTAAGAGTATAATTTGTCTCAGAAGTAAAATTTTTTAAAACAGTGTAACATTATTTTAACAGTATAATTTCATCTTTTTCTTTCTTTTCTATAATTTTTTATTTTTACTGTAGAAAAAAATATTATTTTTTATTATGTTTTATTTTTTTTCTCTTTACAATTTTTTTGTCACGACCCACCGTCTTTACCGGAGTATAACTATTTTTTTCCCCTCCCTCGCCGGCGTGCTTCTCTGCCCCGAGAAGCACTTCTTCTTCGTCGCCGGCGGCGGCGGCGGTGGGGACGGCAGGTGGAGGAGGATCGGAGAAGAAAAAAAAAAGAGTCGCGGCGCCGCACCAGCTCGGGGACGACGGACACTACGCCCGGCGTCGAACACGAGTACGCCGAAGAGGAAAAAACGGAAAGAGAAAAAATATTGGATGAAAAAATTAGAGAGTGAAATTATCATCATCTTTTTTAATTTTTTAAACTCTATTAATTTCAGCCGTTGGATCTAATAGTTGTAGGATATACACCCTATAGGGGTTGTACGTGTAGCACTACTCATCTTATAATATGCGAGAGACCACTTTACCCATTTTATCCTCTCGCAGTTCGCACGCTCATTCTCTCTCTCTCTCATCAATTCGAATCGAAAAACCAAATCGATTCGATTCAACCCCTACGAATCATCTAGGGTTTCCTCCGAATTCGAACTCCTCGATCGAAAAAAAGAATTTTCTTTGTTTCTTTTTCTTTTTTTACCGAATTTTACGCTGTGGATTCGCTCCGATTCAGTGGGCGCGTACCTAGTTTTCCGCCTTTTCCGATCTATTTAATTACTATATATATATTTTTTCCCGAAGAATATCCGAATCCCAAAAGGGGAGGTTTTCACGCTATCTGGGGTTTCGTCCCAATAGGATCGCGTCCGTGCGTTGATTTGCTGTCGAATTTGGCCGAGAATTCGATGATTGTGGAGCTGTTGGATCTCGCATTTTGAGGTATGTTGCGATTTTAGGGTTTTCAGGAGTTCCTCTCTTTGATTGCTTTGATTTTGGATAATTGAATTGGGAATTAGGGTTTTGATGAGATTCTGTTTAGGCAAATACTAATTTTTCAATGTTTTCCTCGAGAAATTTGATAAGTTTGGAGCAGTTTGACTTCGCATTTGAGGGCTTTTTTAGGGTTCCTCTCTGATTCTCTTGCATGTTGGGATAATCGAATTGGGAGTTGGGGTTTTGATGGTATTCGATTTGTGATAGAGAATTGTTTAATCTGTTAATCGAATTTCCTCTAGAATTTGGTGATTTTGGATCTGTTGGATCTAGCCGCGGCTGTATTAGGGTTTTAATAAATCTTTCGAAATGGGGAGTTAGGGTTTTGATGGGTTTCATTTTACTTAAAGAGGAGCTAAACAATACGTTGAGAAGAAGGCACGTTTACTATCATATCATCTGGTAACAGTTTGGCAATTAAGATCTTATTTTTCAGTTACGAATCGTTCTTATGCGTTTATTGAATTCATCAAACATTTCATGTTTGCCATGATAGTTTTGTTTTACTACCCATAATTGGGAGTTGAGTAGATCGAACTTGATGGATCTTACTTTCTATGGCATTTGAATGAGGCATTTGATTGGTAAATTGGTTATTCTTGAAACATCTCGATTATCCGAATGTCTTTTTATTGTTTTCATGTTTTGCAAAATTAGCTGTTGAATAATGGTTTGATAATCTTTATTTGTCCTGCAGTTGCGGATCTCGTCAGATGCCTGTTTGATCGAGCACTATGGTATCTTCTCATTTAGAATTGCATAACGACTGAGTCATAGTCAAAGGGAAAAATTTGGGAACCTTTAGTTTGGCACAATTCTATGTATATTCTTCAAAGCTTGGTGGAACCAGAGGCTTGGTTTGCTGATATGAAGAGATTGAAGAAGAATTTGTGACACCTATGTTATAGTCCAACTTGTCAAGTTGGTCAATTTCTGAACGCACTTGTTCATCATTTTGTCCTTGTCACGGAAGGGCACAGTTTCGAATTGGGTATAACGTTCAAGGAGAAGATTGAATGTTCTTAATGTACAGATAATTCTAATCTTTTCTGAAGCAAAAGATCTCCAGAGGTTTTTTAATATTTGATATATCATTTCTTTTGATGGCCCAAAGGATAAATTTTTTTTTGCCTTTTCTGCTTTTCTTTCTTGTGTTAAATGGCCATACATTGGCCGAGTCCGAGAAGGAAATTGTTCACAGAATTCGGACTGCTCCTCACAGAAACTTAGAGAATAAAATTAACGATGGAACCGTTACAGCTGGGTTTGATGATTTTCAATCATTTGGAGAGAGGGAGGTTGGTCAGAGTAGAGTGTCTGTGTCAACTGTTGCATGGCTTACTCTTGCTATGGCCGCGGCAACTGGGCTGGGCGCAATCCCTTTTTTCTTTGTGGAGTTGGAGGCCCAATGGGCTGGTGTGTGTAATGGCTTGGCTGCTGGGGTGATGTTGGCCGCAAGCTTTGATCTTGTACAGGAAGGCCAGGATTACGGTGGTGGAAACTGGGTGGTTGTTGGGCTTTTAAGCGGAGGGATCTTCATTTGGCTTTGTAAGAAGGTATAAAGTATCGATAAAAGAAAGGTTGAAATCCATGTTTATATTCTCAACTTAAATGGTTGTGCATATTATGTTATTTTGGTTTTGTAGCTTGCCAGCATAAAATGGGTTCAGTTTACAACTTCATTTACTTAGATAGCCATCTTTGTCTCTGATTATATGTACATGCATATCACTTGATTGAATTGCTTCTCTGTGTTCTTTCTAATTATTGGTAATTTTCTACTTGTGATGCAATTGTTGCACTACATGCATGCTCAGCTTGCCAATTTCTTTCTTACCTTCTTTTATATTTTCAAACTATTTTCCTTAGGAGAAAACAACGAAAACAAGGTCAAATATCTGTAATTTGGATATCCTCCATCCTTCAGTTATCTTTTTATTCTTCACTTTAGATACCAAAGTATCTTGTAAGATAATCACATCGTTCAACCCTTGCATTTGAAATTAGACTTTTTGTTAATTTTGTTGAGTAGTCATGCAATGTCTTACAGTGTCAATTTTGGTGTGACATGTACTACTTATCTTTCATAGACATTGAATCGCACATAATAATGTATTTAGCTAATGTTGTCCTTTGCTGTGCAGTTTCTTGAACAGTATGGAGAAGTAAGCATGCTGGACATTAAAGGTGCCGATGCTAGTAAAGTAATACTCGTGGTTGGAATAATGACACTTCATTCTTTTGGAGAGGGTTCAGGTGTTGGGGTGTCCTTTGCCGGCTCAAAAGGACTTTCTCAAGGAATTCTGGTAACCCTAGCAATAGCTGTGCACAACATACCTGAAGGTTTAGCTGTGAGCATGGTTCTTGCTTCTCGAGGGGTCTCCCCCCAAAATGCCATGTTGTGGAGTTTTATTACATCATTGCCTCAGGTAAACTTCGTCCTTTGCGGATATCATTCTCAAATTATTGGTCTTATTTTCTTGAACTGAAGAATACGTTGTCTGTCTATATTCTTCTGTAGATTGTTGTTTTTTTTCTTCTACAGAAATCTAGTTTCAAACTGAATTAAACCAATTCTGGTTATAAAAATTAGTTAAATTATCAGCAACAAAAGATAAATTACCCACATTATATTTACAAGTAGAAAAGTATTGTTTGGTCAGAGAGTTTGGGTCTCACATCCTCTCCAAAAAATCTAAGGGTTACCACTGCTACAACTATCCAGACTAGTATAGTTGCTTCTACTTATTGTTAAATCAAGAGGGGCCCATGATGAGAAAATTGGGTTTAAGGGTAAAACCTAATCGTATTTGACCAATGACCACATATAGATCAAACATATTTTCTCCAAAAACAGACCAACCAAATCGTGCACACTCCCTTTATTTGGCCTAGCAGCTAACAGTGAAAAAGAAGGGTCCTTTTTTTTTTCCAGTAAAGTATGGTTCTAGTCGGACTAAATTTGATTGCAAATTTGCCTTAACTCTCCTGCTCTAGGGGCTTGGTTTTTATTAAGCTGTTGAGAAGAGCAGCATGTTTTGCAATTGCTCTTCGGTTAAAGTAATTCAAAAATTATATTGTCACGGCGATTGTTTTCTGTATAATTAATGAACTTGTTTTTGAACTTGAAAATTGTTCTCCCTTCTGGCTCCCACTAAGAATATAAATGCCACGCCTGCTGAACATAATAAGCAATGATGCCAGCTTGTGTAACACCTCTATTTCCAACTGAGTTTTGATTACAAAAATAACTTTGGCTTCTTGTTATGTTTTCAGCCCCTTGTAGCTGTTCCATCGTTCCTTTGTGCCGATGCATTCCACAAGGTCCTTCCATTCTGTACGGGCTTTGCTGCTGGATGCATGATATGGATGGTGATTGCTGAGGTTCTCCCTGATGCTTTCAAGGTAAATAAACTTACCGACCCCCCTTTGTTCCATACAGTTGGCATTGGAATCTAATTTGAAGTCATTTGTGTTTTTGGGGTTGGCTACTTCAGTTCTGTGCCTCATTCTTCTGTCTTTCAAGTGCAACATATTATATATCTTTTCTATTTCCTTTCCAGGAAGCTACTCCATCTCAAGTTGCTTCCGCCGGCACACTTGCTGTTGCTTTCATGGAAACTTTAAGCGTAGTGCTTCAGGGGTTTAGTCATGGATACAAGTAAGCTCCAGTTTTCATTACTCAGTACAGTTTTTTAGTAAAATTTTGATCTATAGCGGTTTACCAGAAAAAAATACAAGCTTCTGCTATTAACTGTTTAATCCATGTTGCAGATCCGAAGATGCCTCGGGCTTCTTGGTGTCACTTCTGTTCGGTCTTGGCCCGCTTTTTGGCGGCATCACCCTTGTTGCCTTCGCTCTCGCTCTCCACATGCCGCATACTCTCCTAACCGGCGTGGCTTCTGGCATTGCCTTTCTCCTCGCAGCATGGCGACCCTTACAACTACTCGCTGCCGCAAAAATGGGCTTCTTTACCCTCCTCACTATCCTTTTTTCAGGCTCCGCTTTCTACCATGCAGCCACATCCAGCATATTAAACCTGGTACAGCGCAAGAAGTCCTCCGTCAATGATTTCCCACATTCTTCTACCCTTTCTTTAAGTGCACTAACTTTGCAATCATTCTTGGCGTGCGGGGCCGTCTCCCTACACGCCCTAGCCGAAGGGCTAGCCCTGGGCGTGGCAGCCCCCAAAGCTTACGGCCTCGGCCGCCACATGGTCCTCCCGGCCTCCCTTCACGGCTTGCCACGTGGTGCCGCAGTCGCCAGCTGCATATTCGGCGCCACCGACAGCTGGCGAGCCGCCCTGGCTGCTGCCGCCCTAACTGGGTTCGCAGGTCCCACCTCCGCTATCGGGGCGATACTTGCAGGTATCGACTACAACGGGCTCGACTATTGGATGGTGTTTGCTTGCGGGACGTTGATCCCTAGTTTCGGGCGGGTGTTTAAGCGGTCGGTGAGGTTGGATGCTAGGAAGAGTTACTACGGGCTTTTGATGGGGTTAGGGTTTGCGTGCCTGTGTTTAACGTCGACCAGGTTGGTTTGCTTGCATACGCCTTACTGCAATTCAGCTCCGGAGGCGGTCAAATAATTTGTCGAGGTCATGATAACTCTTGTTTCCTGTAAGCCCCCGTTACCGGAATTGCCACAGAGACGCAGGTACAGTTGCGGAAGTAAGAAGAGAAAAAGCCCCTTGATATAGTTAATGAGGAATTATACTGTAACTATGATACTCGCCATGTAATATTTAGGGTTATTTTCACGTCGGCGCAAAGTAGATTTCAGGATACACATAATGGATGGAGAAAGGATTATCTAATGATCCTTCTTTCTGA
This sequence comes from Puya raimondii, assembly GCA_016920855.1. NCBI lineage: Eukaryota > Viridiplantae > Streptophyta > Magnoliopsida > Poales > Bromeliaceae > Puya > Puya raimondii. The sequence continues at coordinate 27,933,552 of JABWPP010000049.1, forward strand.
CGAAATGTGATGCTATATTCGATTATATTCTCTCATGATGTATATACGATCGAAGGTCTATATCGCATCTGTTTCCATTAGAGGTATCGATTTTATTGCAAGTGTTTTGATTGTGCGACAAGATGTAAGAGAGCTGTGCCTGTGCCCAGCCATTTTCTGTTACATTTTGGGATTGTGAATCAGCAGCGTTCCGATATGTTTGATAACTTTCTACTATATTTTTGGATCTTTATTCTGCATTCTGATATGTTTGATACTTTTCTAGTGCGCAGGAATTGTTATCGACAAATCAAATGTAGAGGAATAGTAAAATTTGATTCATTTGCTTTGCTATAAAAGGTTGCTGCATCATCCCTTTTTGTATGCAGGGTTTCGCCATCTTAGTTTCATCTTACCATCTCTTCTTTGCATTTGATCAAACTGGGAAAACGCAACTTGGAAATAAGATATCAATTTCCCTCTTTTTTTTTCTCTTATTTAAATCCTTAATTATCATACGTCCTTACATAATTTCATAATTAATTTCATTTGATCTCCTCCCCATATAATTCTCAGTGCCTGAACCAATACAGTTCAAACGAGAGAATCTTACGACTCTCCCCCTTCCTTTTTTTCGGGTTCCCAAATTCGAAATAATAATAATTCTTAGTTTCTATAATAAATGGAGGACCAATTCGTAATTTCTAAAAAGTCGAGGGGACCTTTTTTTTTTTTTTCCTTTCTTTATATATAGCCTTTAGACGTGGCCTTCGACCGTTAGCGAGACGGAGTGCAATAAATCGCCGATCTGGATGCTGTGATCGCCGATCGGGATCCTCCGCACCCCGCTGACGTCAGCGAAGCTCATGTCCCGGCACACGTCGACGCCCACCTCGACGCGGACCCTCCCCCCGGCCGCCACGTGTACCTTCTCGAACGCCACGAGCTGCTTCCCGGGCGACGAGCCGCCACGTGGCGGGGCCCTCGAATACACGAGCACGGTGTGGGCCCCGTCGACGCCCCCGACGTTCGCCACGTCCACGTGGACCGGGATCACGAGGCCCTCGCACCGCGCGCGGCTGACCCGGACCGCCGCCCCGTCCGGCCCGGTCGAGTTGAGCCGGGGCCGGCCCCGGACCGGGACGGTGAGCAACGCCGGAGGGAGGTGGGCGAGGGATTGGGCGAACCGGGTGTAGCTTAGACCGTGCGCGAAGGGGTAGACCACTGGACCGGTGTAGAACCGGTACGACCGGCCCGGGTAGCCCCGGGCCGGGTCGGGTCGCATCGCCATATCGGTCATTGGAACCTTAGCCACGTACTCTTCGGGGTACCACGTCACTGGGAGCTTACCACCTGTAAAATAAATAATAAATAAATAAATAATTTATTGTCATTTTTTTTAATTATTAGTATTTTTTCAAAGAGCACTATTTGAAAATTACTTTTAAATAAAGACTTTTTTTGCATTTAGCTCATTCAAAAAAAAAAAAAAAAAATTCTGCAAATATCCCACAAAATTTATATTTATAAAATTGGCCATATTCCCGCCACGCGAGCGCCACGCAAGCGTGGATGACGGTATAGGTTAAATTGAACACGGTACCATTCACCGTATTTGGACGCAGTGAATGGTTCACCGTATTCTATTATTTTTCTATTACGGTATTAAGTAATATTTGGGTTTAGGATTTAGGAAGGACACGGTGAACCATTCACCGTGTCCAAACACGGTGAATGGTTCAGCGTGTTCAACTTAACCTAGACTGCCACACTCACATGGCGCTCGCATGGCACTTGTGTGGCGAGGAGAGGGCCAATTTTATAAATATAAATTTTATGGGACTATTTATAAAAAAAATTTCTGAAAAAACTAACTGCAAAAAAAGCCCTTTACATAATGGAAAATGCTAATCCTACACCCATTTTCGGTGTAGGATATACACCCCCACCCATGTAACATCCTTACATGGGTGGGGGTGTATATCCTGTCCATCCTTACATGGGTGGGGGTGTATATCCTACACCCATTTTGGGTGTAGGGTTAGCATTGCTCATAAATAATTATAGTAACTCTGCAACTCTGAATTATAACATAAAATGAAACTGTAACACTAGGAGACAAAAGTACCTGGATTGTAGGCGCCAAATATAACGTCGGCGATCGCCGCGCCTCCGGCCTGGCCCGGGTACCCGGTCCAAAGAATCGCGCCGATCTTCGGGTCGCTCCTTGCGAACGTCACGTCAACAGGCCCGCCGCACATGAGGACCAGAACGACCGGCCCCCGCGCCGCCGCCGCCACCTTCGACACCAGCTCCTGTTGCCGGCCCGGGAGGAGGAGCGACATCCGGTCCAACGCCTCCGTCTCGGCGGACTGATCGAGGCCCACGATCATGATCGTCGCGTCGGCGACGCCCGCCGCGCCCGCCGCCGCCTCGATTGGCTGGTTCCCTACACAGGCCACATTGGTGCATCCCTTTTGGTGAATTGTGTTCACGTATCGTCCAATCCCTTGTAGAGGGCTTGTGAACCTGCATGGAATACCTAACACCATATACAAGATCTTATTAGTGCAAAAAAAAAAAAAAAAAAAAATTGAAATATATCAATTTGCAAAGAGATCCTCCAACCATTGTACGTTTCAAAATAGAGCCTTCAACTTTAATTTTGCTTTTTTTTCTTTAAATTATAAACTCCTCGTGTTTGTTTTTCTTTGAATTTTGCGAGTACCGGAGTTGTTTTGTCAGATGATAAACTAAACTGGCTGTTAAATGTTACAGGAATCCGGTAAAACACCCATCGAGAGTTCGGAGGGTCGATTAAAAAAAAAAAACTAAATAAATAAAGATAATTAAAGGATCTTTTTCGAAGATGTGTATAGTCGAGGGGTCTCTATACAAATTAACCGAGGAAGAGAAGCCCATTGGGCCTTAATGGGCCGAACACTAAAGAAATTCATCTTCTTTTTTTTTTCCTCTCTCTTTCAAATTTACCGGCATAATTTCCGATCATCGTGACGGTGGCGTCGGAGTTCGGGCCGACGACGGCGACGGTCCGGATGTGATCTCGAGAGAGAGGCAGAGTTCCGCGGTCGTTGTCGAGCAGCACGACCCCTTGCCGGGCCGCCTCCAGGGCCAGGTCCTGGTGGGCCTGGGTGCAGACGTCCCGCGGGCCGAGGTTTCCGAAGGGCTGCTTCGACGGCTCGCCGTCGAACATCCCTAACCTCATCTGTACCGTGACGGTGTGGATCAGGGCCGCGTCGATGTCTGCGTCGGTGATCTTCCCCTGCTGCACCGCGCTTTCCGCGTGCTGGCTCAAGAAAGGCCCACAGTCCAGATCCAATCCTGCAGCAAAAGATATCACAATACCAGGTTATGTCAGCAAAAGGTTTTATCAAACATAATTTTCTAAAACTTCTAAATATATAAATTTATCATTCATTGCATGCCCCTCTAAACATACAAGCATATCATAAATATGCCTCTACACAACATTTATGAAATTACAACTTTTCCGGAGGGTATTGAAGAAATTAGTCCCATCAGTTATAATAACCCTTTTGTAGATAAATCTTCTATATATATATATATATGGATTTGCTTATTATTATTATTATTATTATGGGGCAATTACTTATATACACCTGCAAGGTTCTCTACTTTCTTATTTATCTTTTTTAAAAGGCTAATATTAAAAATGTCCTTTTAACGTTCCAAGTTCTTTCAAATATATTTCTAGAGTTAGATTTTGTCAGTGAACAGTTAGAACAACCATTACTTCTCTGAAATTACTATTTTGCCCTTTCAAATATACCCTTCTACCGTCACCAACTTTTTTTATTTGCTCTTAACTCAAGGGCAAAAGAAGTGTTTTGACTTTTTGTCCTTTCAAATATACCCTTCTACCGTCACCAACTTTTCTTATTTGCTTTTAAGTTAGGGGCAAAAAAAGTATTTTGACTTTTTGTCCTTTCAAATATACCCTTCTACTGTCACCAACTTTTCTTATTTGTTCTTAAGTCAGGGACAAAATAGGTATTTTGACTTTTTTAAACTCTGGTATAAATTCAATCAGGGTTTAACCCGAGATGACTTAACAGGTACTAACAGCGGGAGTAGTTTTGAATAACGGAGAAATATACGAGTAGTATATTTTTTTTAAAAAAAAATAAGGGTATATCAGATATTTCAGAAATTTTGAGGGGTATATAGGTAATTATCCCTTATTATTATTTTGAGGTGTCTGCACGCCACAATACAAGCTCACTTTTTACCCCAAAAGCAGATTTCGAAATCAGGTTATATCACCGGACAGAAACTACTGAGTATATATAATCTAAGTACTATGAAAGATTCATGTTTCGCTCGCTCGCGAGTTTCTTGATTCAAAGTTTAAGTTTGAATAACTTTAAACTCTATTTTTTTTTTTTTTTTTTTTTGAACGAGTGAGTAGATAAGCAAAATGGATCAATTACTTCAAGAAAAGAAAAAAAAAAAAAAAACCTGCTTTGAGTGTAACAGCCACTGCATCTTCTGGGGTGCGGGTGAAACGCTGAGCACCGTATAAAACACCTACGGAGTCGCAATCCGAGACAATGTATCTACAAATTCAAAAAAAAAAAAAAAAAAAAAAATTATATACTCTTATACCAATAGATTAATGTGCATTAGTATAGGGGGGGGGAAAGGTTAAAAATCAGGTAAAAATGTATGGAGATCTTGCTTTTGATTCTAGTTATGCTAATAAGAGAAATTTTTTAAAAAATGTTAATATTAATTATTAACAAAATTTACACTTTTTCAGCTAAAAACGCATTTGACGGAATCAGCAACTAAATCGACAAAAAATTTCAAATCAAAACAAGTGAAAACTTAGTGGTTTCAATTAAAGTCAAACGAAATTCTGGGGCCAGTTTTGACTTAAAAATCGAAGCTAAATGTACTTTACTCCTGAAATATATCGTGCTCGTCATATAACTCCTATAATTAAATTACAGTACAGTCAAGTATAATTTTTTGAACTATAGGATAATAAAGTGAAAATACGCTATACCGCATAAGAGCAAATTAAAGTTTATCCAAAAATTATGCGTTATATCATAGGATAGTATCTTGTTTAACAGTATGTTCTTTGTACATTTTTATTATTAGGGTAAATTGCATGTTTGGCCCTCAAACTATCACCTAAACGGGATTATGAAAAATTCCGAATTAGAAATTACTATAAGTTAAAATTTGATATATTCAGTAGTTTAAGAATTAGCTTGGGACTGACCCGTCAAGGCCCCAGAGGCCGCGGACGGTGCCGCTGAGGAGGTTGGGGTCGGCGCAGGACGGCACGCCGTTGATTTGGTTGTACGAGCACATCACGCTCGCTACCTGCCCTTCCTCTACGCACGCCTTGAACGGCACGTTGAATGTGTCCTCCAAATCTTGCTTGCTCACCTACGTACACAGATATTCATAAATAGGTTTATTAAATCTGATCAAATTTTTCGGCCGGTGAAATGTTTCACTAGTTTCGATGAACCGTTGTGAAAAATTCAACACTTGAGGGCGATATTGACGACTACATTTTTGTTACTAGCAAATTAGATTTACTGAGTCTGATCAAATTTGATTCGGTGCGGCTTACGTGCGGATATTAAAGCTTGCACCAGTGTTGGTGACTCACATGAAGAATACGGCACGGAGAGCCAAAAACATTGGCGAAAGCCTTTGATATTTGTGCGGAGCTAAAAGGTCGGGTGTAATCTGTCAGATTGCAATCTATGCAAAGATCAAAGTAGATGAATATTACGGTTTTACTGAAGAGCTTCCTAATAAGGAGGGTGTCAGATTGCCACTAATATATCAGTATATAAAATTGCTGACTCATTAACAGCATTTGATAAATCTGCTAAGATGATGCTATCAATGCTTAAAAATTATACAGACTTTGAATGAAGAAGAGACATACTATGGCGTTGAATTGGTAGCGATTGTGGCCCTTCCAGTTGTCGAGGTCGTAGGCGGTGTAGTGCTTGCAGCAGGCGGCGAGCTTGAGCCGGCTGTGCCCGCGGGGCCCGCCGTAGGACTGCTGGAGGCCGCGCACGTACGCGGCTGCGTACCGTGCGGCAATGATGGGGTCCTCGCCGGGGGTCTCCTGGCCGCGGCCCCACCGCGGGTCCCTGAAGATGTTCACATTCGGACTCCACATTGTTAGTCCTGCCTGGCCTGCGTTGTACATCGCCCGCACCTCGTCCGACACGGCCTGCATTACACATAGACATATGTTAGTTCTAGTCGTGTAATACCGATCGTACCTAGCGCAGTTGGTTAACAGCTTGATAGTTGATACTCGAGGTCTTAAATTTGAAGCCCAATTATTTTACATTTTTTGTTGAGTTCATTTCTAAAATAAAAATGGGCGAAGCGGATAGCTCGCTATATTTATCTCAATAATAATAATAATAATAATAATAAGGACCCACCGACCGTTCCTAACGCAAATGATAAATGGCTTGGTGATTGGTACCCGAAGTCCCTAAGTTCGAATCCTAGTTGATTCACATTTCCAGCTTAGTTTATTTCTAAAAAAAATAAATCTTTCTCTCAAAAAATTAATAATAATAAGAATAAGAACTCAAGGTCTCAAGTTCAAAATTTAATTACTTTACATTTCGGACTGAGTTTACTTATTTTAAAAATATAAGAGGCTAAAATATAAAAAACCTCCTTATAAATGCTCACTTTTTTACTTTTTCTTTCTGACTTTCAAAAATCTATATTTCGTCCCCTTTAAAATTTCAGAAATGCTTTCAGAAAAATACGATATTAATGGAGAGGACAAAATAACGAAATTACCTTTACTTCTTCTATAGGAAAAATAATTTTGTAATATATTTTTATAATTTTGAAGGGCATTTTCGGTATAAATTATAAAAAATTGACGGAATAGTGATGGAACCCTGACGGAGAGGGGCTAAATACAATAATTTGAAATATTGAGGGGGTAAAATATAGATTTTTTAAATGTTAGAAAGAAAAAGTGAAAAAATGAATATTTATAAAAAAGTTTTCTCTAATTTAACCAAAATATAATATTATAAGAGTTAGTTGGCTACGTCAAAATAGCCTATACTCGAGAAGTCTCTATATGTTTACATAATAATAAGTAACTAAAATCGACCGTCCCTGGCGCAAGTGGCAAAGAGCTTGATAGTTGGTATCCGAGGTTCCGAGTTCGAATTCTAGTTGATTCATATTTCCAGCCAAGTTTATTTCTATACGAAATAAACGAAGCGGGTAGCGTGCTATCTTTCTCTCCAAAAAAAATAAATAAATAAGTAACTAAAGCTGTAAGCAGAAGCAGAAGCAACATCAAATTAGCACTGCATGAAATTTAAAATTTAAAAAATAAAAATTTTAAGAAAAATCAAATTTCAAGCAATGGGAATGGCTCGTGGCCTTATTGTAGTCAATGTACTGCTCACCATTATCATGCAAATTTATAGGGGTGTTTATTGAACCACAGGTGCCTTACCTTTACCCTTTTTTCACTTTGGTCCCTTACTTCTTTTTTTTGCTATTAGATTTTTAACCTTTATATTTTATTTTAAGGATTAATTTCATACAGATCCATGCAAACATAGTGAATGATAAATATAATCCTATAAAATTCAACTTTCATATGTTGTCCCTGCAAAAGTCCTGATGTTTTCAAATATACCCCTGTCGTTAGAATCCGTTAGAAAAAATTAGTTAACCATGGTTAATTTTTGATATTTTTACCTCTCTTATAGTATACTGTTATGATTTTTGGAGGGACATATTTGTGAGGGCAAAATTGAAAATATAAACAGTTCTTTAACGGTTCTCTAACGGTATCAAACAAGAGGGACATATTTGAAAATATTAGAACTTTTGTAGGGACAACATATGAAAGTTAAATTTTGTAGGAATATATTTGTCATTCACTATGTTTGCAGGGACCTGTATGAAATTAACCCTCTTCTTTTAAATAGATTTCAATCATCTAAATTTATATTACTTTTGATAAGATAGGTCACGTCAACTCAAATAAAATAGTCTACTCATATAAAACACGGTCATGATCTGCCGGCCTTCAATCAATTCCGATTTTTTTTTTTTTTTTTCTAAAAAGTCTGATAGCACTTCCGACGTAACGTGAATAGTATAGAACATTCTAAAAGAGACAGTACGCAATATGTGCGAGTTCAATGTGGCCGTCTGTAGATGCATAACAAAAATATTGATGAGGATAACAAGATTGGACTCGACACGATCGACGCACAAAGAGAAGAAGAGATTACGGGCCAGAGTGATATGGACCAATAGTGCAATTAATTTTAAAGATCGAGAGTTCGATGATTGCGAGAAAATAAAAAGTTAGGGACCACAATGAAAAGTTATGTAAAAGTTGGGGACCAAAGGTACAGAGAGGTCTCGTACGTGTACCCCAAATTGTCCCCTTAAGTAATCATTCTACTATAGAAATGAGGATAAAAAAAAAAAACTTAAATTGTTGGGTACACTTGTAGTATGCATAGCACCGAATTCTACTACGACTCTCCCGCACCAATCAGGTAAAGGTCAGAGACCCAATATTGCAATTAGTTCTAAAGCTGAGGACCTGATTGTAAAAAAATAAAAGATTAAAGACTAAAATTAAAATAGATACAAGTTGGAGAACAACGGTGCACTTAATCCTTCAAACGTGTACCTCACAAATTGTACCCCGAAGTATGTATTACACTACTAAATTAGGAAAAAGTTGAGTTGCTGGGTACATTTATGGGTACCCATAGTGCAAATGTGTTAAAAATTTCTTTCATGGGGACAAGGAAAGATTACACCATCAATGTTTTAAAAATCGGATCGAAAAGCGATCTGCAAATAATATATCGGATCGGTGCTGGTTAAACTAGGTATATTAGTATGACGTTATAAATATTTAATTAATTTTAAAATTATAAATATTAATTTTTAGACTAAATTAAGTAAATATAAGTTTTTTAAATATTTTTATAATAAAAAATAAAATTAGCAAACATCAACCATAAATAAAATTAAAAAGTAATGAACATAAAATAAAAAATAAAAATCTAGAGGTTCAAAGTGAATTTTTGACTTATCCAACTTAAAGGGGGGTGAATCGGAGTGGGTTTTAAAACATTGACAACAACATGATAAATCCGCACCGAAATTCTAGACAATTTTTAATAGCCCCATAAACTTTTTTTTTTAAGCAATGCTAGTTGTCTATGTATCACAGACACTTCTATAAATCTCGCGTGTCCGTGTCGGACACGTGTCTGATGTGGACACTTTTTAAACGCGCGTTCAATGCCGATCTATAGCGCATACAACTAAAAAAGATATATACATATTTTTATTTTACTTTTTCTATGCATATATGATATAAGATGATAAATATTTTAGCTTTTTTATGAATACATATAATTTTTTTGACAATAATAAATAAATTATGTATGGTAGAGAATTTTTTAAAAAAAATATATGAACTATCAATAAAAATTTTACTGACTTTCATTCGTATAAGAAATATAATAATATTTTACTAAAATTAATATTTTATATATAATAAAAAAATATTATTATATTAATAATATTATATTTTATTAGCGGTGTCCATGTCGTGTTCGTATTCTAATTTTTTGCAAGTTGTCGAGTCACGATGTCCGAGTCGTGTCGTGTTCCGTGTCCCGTGTCAGTGTCCGTGACGCCTACCTAGTTGTATATCTAAAACGGGGTATAAATTGTATACTCTTCATCAAAATTCGTAAAATTTACACTTTTTCTATATATATATATATATATATATATATATATATATATATATATATATAGTATTTTTTTAAAATTAAATTAAATTTCATGCCCGTGAATTGGTCGAGCATTTATGACAATGAGAACGGTGCAAATTAATGTCCTACAATTTTCGTTTTAGAAATTGTACTATAGCTACAGCAAAAAAAATTGAACTATAGCTGTAGGAGGCAAAATGAAAATATTTATACCACACTATTTATTATTCATTATAAATTATGTCCATTTGGTCCCCGAGAAAATGAGTTATGTCCTTCCAAAAAATAAGGTAATGTTGCGGGGTGCATATTGCGCTGAATAATAAAAAGTTAAAATGTGATTATTATGGTTACAGCGCAAAAAGAATTAATTATACCCCTATATATGTATATATTTTCTAATTCTTTTTAGTCCAATGACATTGAATAGTCCTTGATATCAAACGAACCCTTTAAACGCTAGTATTACATATATTTATTTTCTATTTTCATGATTGGATATTTTGTGAATCAAAGTTAATGAGTGACATCTTTTTTTTTACACTAAATTTGATATTAATCGAATTACAATCACGTCAATCCAATTCAAACAGGGGTTTGAAGTCATGTTGCTGGAAAAACCAACTACAAATTAAATAGATCTTGAATTTTTTTTTTTTTTCTTGGTGACTTATAAAGAGAGATAAATAGCTATGCAAAAAAAGTATAGTTCATAGTGCATGGTGGGAAAAGTTGGTGATAATGCATAATAAGATAAATACAAATGGATGCATACAAATTCTATATATATATATATACATAGAGAAGAGTGTTGAGCTCTAGAGCTTTGTTCTTTTGATTTTTTAGCCATCGGATCACTTCAAGATCCGTACAGCATTACTAAAGAAGACTAAATGAGACAAATCGTTAATAGTATTGCACGGATCTTGAGGCGATCCGGCGGCTAAAAAATCACAAGCACAAATACTTCTGTACTTTTAAAAGTATGGAAGCTAGTGTAGTATAAGAAAGTTAGTGCTTTCGACTTTTTAGCTCTTGGAACAAGGATTGTAGAGTCGAGATGATAGTAGTCCCTCTTATGGGGGAGCGATCCCCCTAAGGTTAAGTAGTCCCTCTAGATTAATAATATTAATCTAAAGGTCAGATATGGTCAAAGGGGTTGATTCAATGGCCAAAACGCACCAAGCATTTGGTGCTTGTAAGTTTTCGCCGTTAGATCTACCCATTTGATCATTTCTACCCGTTAGATCATACTATTCAACCAACCACCAACTCAACCCTAGGGGATCACTATCATCATAATCGCACATCTCTTAATCCAAGGGCCGAAAACTTATAACCACCAATGACTTGATACTTTTAAAGTATAGGAGCTCAATTATATATATATATAGAGAGAGAGAGAGAGTCCGACTGGGATACTATCGATAGCACTAAGGGCTTGGTGCTATCGAGTTTTTCACCGTTAGATTTAACCCTTTGATTATTTTTATCCGTTAGATTATACTATTCAACCAACCATCCACTCAACCCTAGGGGGCCCACATCATCCTAACCGCACATTTCTCAATCCAAGGGCTAAAAAACTAATAGCACCAATAGCTTGGTGCTATTGATAGTATTCCAGCCTAGTTCTATATATATATATATATATATATATATATATAATTGAGCTACTATGCTTTTAAAAGTACCAAGTTATTGGCGCTTGTAGATTTTTGGCCATTGGATTAAGGGATGTGCGGTTAGGATGATGTGGGCACCTTAGGGTTGACTGGGTGATTGGTTGAATAGTATGATCTAACGGGTGGAAATGGTCCAAGGGATAGATCTAACGGTAAAAAATTTACAAGCACCAAGTGCTTCGTACTTTTACAAGCATCATAGCCGGACTCATATATACATATATATATATATATATACATATATATATATATATATATATATATATACATATATATATATATATATATATATATATATATATATATATATATATATATATATATATATATATATATATATATATATATATATATATATATATATATATATATATATATATATATATAAAACTAAACTACTATACTATTTTTTTTTGAGAGAAAGGTAGCACGCTACCCGCTTCGTTTATTTCTTTTAGAAATAAACTTAGCTGAAATTATGAATCAACTAAGATTCGAACTCGGGACCTCGGGTACCAACCACTAAGCCCTTTGCCACTTGCACTAGGGATGGTCAGTAACTACTATACTATTAATAGCACTAAGTCAGTGATGCTATTAGATTTTCGGTCCTTGTATGAAGGAACGTGCGGTTAAGATGATAGTGGTCCTCTAGGATTGAATGGGTGGTTGGTGAAATAGTATGATTTAAGGAGTGAAAATGGTTAAAGAAGTAAATCTAAAATCGAAAAACTTGGTAACACCAAGTACTTGGTGCTACTGATAGTATAATAGCCCGACTTTGACTGTGTGTGCGTGTGTGGTGCTATAATATGTTACACTTTTGTACAAGCTGGGCCACACTTTTCCATGCTCCCATATCTAAATATCATATATCACTTTTTAGTTAGTTGGAGGAAGTTGAAAAGTTATGTAGACAATTTTTTGAATCTAGATATAAAAGCATATATCTTCTTAAAATTTTTATTTTGTAACTAGATATCTTTTGTTGGCATCAAACTCTCAAATTGGCTAGATGATGATTTAATTAATGGACAGAAGTGCAAAATTGCATAGAAATTCATCTAATCTAAAGTTACTATTTGCTTCTGTATACTTAGGGATGCAAATGGGGCGGATCTCGGGGCGGGAGGGTTCCCCCACCTCCTGCTCCATTTCTTGTCGGGACGGGACAGATTCGGGGCGGATTATTTTTTATTTTATTTTTTGCTTCCATTTACCACTCCATTAGGGGCAGATCATGACGGGAGCGAATTTTTGGCGGATTTTTGACGAATCAGAACGGATTGAAGGAAGAAAGGAGTCTCCCGCCTCTCGCTCCATTTACTTGGCGGATCGGGGGGGATTCGGGAAGGATTATATTTTTTTTTTATATTTTTTGTTCTCACTTACCGCCGCATTCGTGGCGGATCGGGGCAGGAGCTCCACTAACCCGGATCCATTTGCACCCCTATGTATACTTGTGAGTTATGGGTGTGTGTACTGTGCTTTTGCATGTAGGCCCTTAGTTTTCAGAGCCAATTAAGCATGCGAATAATTACTTTGCAGGGATAAAATCAACTACTGGATTATTAAAAATTCTCCAAAAAGTGCTTTTTAATTATGAGTATATTATTAGTAATAATCAACATAATACAAGCTAAAATATGAAGATACCTAACTTCAGAATACACTATGATGAGCACTTTACTATGATTAAAAACAAAAAATTAGTTAAAAGGTTACTATGCATGGATTAGGGTTATGATATCCCTACTCCACTTATTTTCACCTCGGAGTAAAATATATGAATAGTCCCTACACGATCTCCTTATTGCAATTTGATCTCTATATTATTTATTCATAATTTTATATCTAAAAAGCATAATTTATATGGTCTAACTAAAATCGGAGAAATAATTTTTACTGCCACTCTGCTAACAAAACCTTTCCAAAATGGCAACACTAAGAGAATATTTGGTTTTCCAAAAAATATCTCAAATATATATTTTTTAGAAAAATTTTCCTAGATTAAATGAAACGGACTTCTTCTCATTTTTCAAAAAAAATTTTAATCTAAAACCAAAAAGTTATGAAAAAGGATGGTTTTTTTAAAAAAAATAATAGTTTTTCATAATTTTGGAGAGTGAGAATATCCGGAAACATCGAGAAAGTTCTGTCGCGCATCATCTCCGGGATTCGAAACCGCGGGAGAGAAAAACAAATATATAAAGAGAGCGATAGAGAAAGAGACCGTTCACGCCGCTTTGAGATTTATATCGTAATATGCGTATAGAAGGCATATAAAAACGGTAGATACGTACCGTGCCGATGAGCTGCCAGAGGGAGGCGTTGAAGGAGGCGGCGGTGGAGATGACCTGGGGGAAGCTGGTGGCGCCGGGGAAGGCGCCGCCGAAGCGGACCCCGGGCCCGGTGTTCGCGACGCCGTGGAGCGCCTCCGACCACCACTCGTAACCGGCGATCCCGAGCCGCGGCACCGCCGCCGCGCCGTCGCCGAGCATCCGCACCTTCTCCGCCCGCGCCAGCCGCGCCACCAGGTCCCGCGCGCGCTCCCGCACCGGCGCCCGCGCGTCGCAGAACCGCATCCCCGCCCCCGGCCCCCCCGCCGCGCACGCAAACGCCCCGCCCCGCGCCCCCCCCGCCGCCGCCGCCGCGGCGCAGCGGAGGAGAATTGCGGCGGAGAGAAGCAGGAGAAGGAGGGAGAAGGGTTTGGGGGACATTGTGGGTGAATTTGAAGGAAACGAGAGTGATTTGAAGTGAGGAGGAGTGGGGGGTATAAATAGGGATTTGGATTTGGAGGGAGGAATTAGAATTATTAATTAATTAATTAAATTAATTCATAAGAAGGGAGATTAATTGTTTTGTCATTTAAAAACAATGTGTCGCGCCACTTTTCACGGGGGGGCACATTTTATTTTATTTTATGTTTTTTTTTATTATTTTTTTATTTGAATAAGTCTGTGGAGCCACTATGAAAACATATAACGGCAATTATTTATATTCTTATAAGTACAGAGGCCTTCGTATTCGTAAATCGTTTTCGATGATAGAATTTTCGAATTGACTATCCATACCGTTAAGCATAATTCAAAATAATTATAATTTTTAGAAAATAAATTTTGTAATTTTTTAAAATTATAATTAAGTCCATCAATGAGTATAAAATGAACGGTCAAAACCGAACGACCTCTTAAAAATAGGAGATCGAGTTTTTTAATTTACAGTTGGAGTTGTTGATCTTTTTTTGAATAGTGAATAGAATTGTCTATAAAAAATTCAACCGATTCCGATTTTTTTAACTGTTAAACTAGCAAGCATTTTATACTAGTCGTTAAAAATTGTCAATTTTGAGATTTTTTGATTGTAAGTTAAATTATGTCGAAGAATTATGAATTTTGTTTCTGGAAGTTTCAAATCCTTTAAATCATATTTAAGTATATGGATCGTCGCTTCAGAAATTCTATCATCGAAAATGACTTATGAGTACAAAAACGATCGTATCCATAAGTGTACCGTAACTAGACTATATATATAGTGTAGAGCAACTATACTTCTGAAAGTATAAAGGAGTTTGTACTTTCGACTTTTTGATCCTTGGATCAAGGATTGTACGATTAAGATAAAAGTGGTCCCCCTAGGGTTTAGTGGTCCTCCTAAGGTAATAATATTAATCTAAGGGCTAGAAAATGATCAAATGGTTGATCTAAGGGTTGCAAAAGTAAAAATACCACATGAGTAGTACTTCCGAAAACACCATAGTCGGACTATATATATATATATATATATATATATAGAGTCCGGCTATGGTGCTTGTGAAAGTACCAAGCACTTGGTGCTTGTAAGTTTTCTGCCGTTAGATTCATCCCTTTGATCAATTCCACCCGTTAGATTATACTATTCAACCAACCACCCACTCAACCCTAGGGGGCCCACATCATCTTAACCGTCCATATTTTAATCCAATGGCTAAAAACTTACAAGCACCAATTGCTTGGTGCTTTTAAAAGCATAGGAGCTCAATTCTATATATATATATATATATATATATATATATATATATATATATATATATATATATATATATATATATAACTAGGCTAGAATGCTATTAATAGCATTTAAGTCGTTGGTGCTATATATCAGGTTTTCATCTTTTGGATAAAGAAATGTGCGGTTAGAATTATAGTGATCCTCTAGGGTTTAGTGGATGGTTGGTGGAATAGTATGATCTAAGAGGTGAAAATGATCAAAGGAATAGATCTAACAGCGAAAAATTTTGTAGCACCAAATGCTTTGTGCTATTGAAAGCATGTAGCCGGACTATATATATATATATATATATATATATATATATAGGTGGAGCTAAAATACTATTGATAGTATAGAAATAGTTTTGCGATCTATTTTTTTACCATTAAATGCTTAGAGTTTAGTGGTGGTATGTGGAATAGTAATAATTCAATGATAGAAAAGTAGATAGTAAATATTACTGATATACTATCAATAGCATACTAGCTCAACCCTCTCTCTCACTCTCTATAAATATAATACACTTACGACCAAAAAAGAATAATAAATATGCGCGGAGACTCTTCATATATTTTCAAATTAATTATTTATATTTTTTATAAATTTAAAAATAAATATTTATATTAAATTTTAAAATTATATATATATATATATATATATATATATATATATATATATATATATATATATATATATATATATATATATATATATATATATATATATATATATATATATATATATGCGTGTGTGTGTGTGTGAAATAAATGATCAATTCATCTTTCCGTTCATCATTCTCAAGTATCTTACGAATTATGTATCATTTTTACTTGATATCTATTATGTATGCGAGCAGTGGTGTTAAATTTATCGTCGAAATAGTTTCTGCAAAAAAAATAACTTGGTTAACACTTTTTATTTAGCATACCATATCAACTCTATCTACATGCATTGCATGCAATTAGAAAATTTTTCCTTTTTTGAATGTATAATGACATACAAAATATTAGCTTTTTTACATCAAAAATATTAATTTTAAAATAATTTTTGCAGTTTCTGTCCACTTTATTAAATTTAGGAGGCTTTAAATTTTTTAAGAATCTGACCAAAATGCTCGTCATATTTGTGATAAACGAATTGAATATATAAGTCCCAAAAGAAAATGAATTGAACCCTGCAAAATCACAAAACAAGTTTTTTTTTTTTTTTTTTTCCTTTTTGGTGCAACAAAGGCCTAAAATATTTTGTAGAAAAATACCCAGAATATATAAGTCGGCTCAATATTACCTTTTTCTTTTGGAGTGGATAAAGGGCGGCGCACGAAATTTAAAGAAATTCTTAACTTTAAAGCATGGATAAAATGATCATCTACATATGCTTTGCTTAACTGCTACGTGCTTCTGAAGATTCCATTGCTAAATAATAATATGGGAGTGTGCATGCATGGTTATGACCAAGAGAAAGAAAAGGGAAAAAAAGAAACTTTTACCTGAGGAGCACCTAATTATTTATATATATATATATATATATATATATATATATATATATATATATATATATATATATATATATATATATAGAGTTTTGCTAGAATACTATTGATAGTACTACCGATTTGTTTTCGATGCTGGAGCTTCCAAATCGACGATCGGCACCGTTGAACATGATCTAGATCATTCAAACTATCTGGAAATTAAATTTCACGCTTTTTCGATATTGTTCTCTTGTCCATCAAGTGAACAGAATATGAATGGCTGAAAATGAATATCCTATAAAAAGTGATGATAGAAGTCTTGTAATCAAGATCAAGAGTACAGATCTTATTTTAAATAGTTCAAAGAATTTTCTAACAAAAATTTAGTTGATTTGGATTCTTCTATACCGTTAAACGAGCAAACACACCATATCGGCCATTAAAATTACAGATTTTGTAACCCTTTGATCATTCGGTTAATGATATCAAAAAAACATGAAATTTAATTTCTAGATAGTTTAAATGGTCTAGATCATGTTCAACGGTGCCGATCGTCAATTTGGAAGCTCCAACATCGAAAACAAATCGGTAGTAAACGGGGCGGTTTACTACCGATAGTAACCCAGTCAAGCTCTATATGTATATATATATATATTACTATACTATTAATAGCATCAAGTCATTGGTGTTATTAGATTTTTGGTTCTTGGATTAAGAGATGCGTTGTTAGGATGATCCCCTAGGGTTGAATGGGTGGTTGGTTGAATAGTATGATCTAACGGATATAAATGGTCGAAGGGGTAGATTCAACGGCAAGTATGTATATATATATATATATATATATAGAGAGAGAGAGAGAGAGAGAGAGTCCGGCTACTATACTATCGATAGCACCAAAGTGCTTGGTGCTTGTAAGTTTTTCACCGTTAGATATACCTCTTTGACCATTTCTATCCGTTAGAGTCCAAATACTATTAATAGTATTCCAGCTCAACTCTCTCTCTATATATATATATAGTGTAGAGCTACTATGCTATCAAAAGTATAAGGGAGTTAGTGTTTCCGACTTTTTGGCCTTTGGATCAAGCATTGTACGGTTAGGATGATAGCGGTCCTCCTTAGGGTTGAGTGGTCCCCTAGAGTTGAGTGGTCCCCATTGAGTAATAATATTAATCTAATAGTTAAAAATGATCAAAGGAGTTGATCTAAGGACCAAAAAATCGGAAGCACCAACTTCTTTATGCTTCCGATAGCATAATAGCTCTACTATATATATATATAGAGTTGAGCTAGAATACTTCTGAGAGTATCAAGGAGGTGGTGCTTGTGGGTTTATAGCCTTTGGATTGAGATTTGGAGGGTTGGGATGATGGTGGTAGGTGGTGGTAGGTGGTGGTAGGTGGAATAGTGTTTGATCTAAAGGCTATTAGTAATTAAAAAGTAGATCCAAGGGCTAAAAATGTGGAAGCACCAAAGGGTTGGTGCTTCCAAAAGTATTCTAGCTCAACTCTATATATATATATATATATATATATATATATATATATATATATATATATATATATATATACATAGAGAGAGAGAGAGAGAGAGAGAGAGAGAGAGAGAGAGAGACCACTATATAACCAAGTTTTTCGCCGTTAGATCTGCTCCTTTGACCATTTTCATCCGTTAAATCGTACTATTCAACCAACCACCCACTCAACCCTAGAAGACCACTATCATCCTAACCGCACATCCCTTCATTTAAAGGCCGAAAATCTAATAACACCAATAACTTGGTGCTATTAATAGTATAGTAACATATATCTATACTATATATAAAAGCGTATAGGAATGACAGACGGAATTAAAAAGGAATAAAAAAAATATTTTCTAAGAATGGTTATGATCAATTTGTTAAAAAATATCTCAAATTAAAACGGATGGTTATGATCAATCTGTTAAAAAATAGCTTTCATATCCATCTATAAATCTAATTTTACGAACGGTTTTGATCAATTTGTTAAAAATATTTCAAATAAAAACGAATGGTTATGATCAATCTGTTAAAAAATAGCATTCATATCCATCTATTTTACATTAAAATTTAAATTTGAGTTTAAATCGTGAATTAAATTTAATTTTTTATATCAAATTTGAATTAACAATTAAATTTTTTTAATTATATAGTGGATCAAAATTAAATTTAAAATTTTGAAATAAATTTGAATTAAATTTTGCTGCTTTTAGTTTAAAACATATACTTAAATTTTAGATTCATCATAAATAAAAAAAATATTTACAAATATTTAATGTATATAAAAAAAAGAATAATATAGAATATTGCAAATATTTTCTAATAAAATATAACATATGAATTTATAAAATATAATTTTTATTATAAATTTTTAAATAAATATAATATATAAATTTATATTAATTTAAAATAAATTAAAATAATTGTTACGTGCATTTGCACGTTCACTCTACTAGTATATATATATATATATATATATATATATATATATATATATATATATATATATATATATATATATATATATATATATATATATATATATATATATATATATATATATAATTAATATATATATATATAATTATGCTACTATACTATCGATAGTACCAAGCGCTTGGTACTATCGAGTTTTCGGCCGTTGGATGAAGAGATGTGCGGTTAGGATGATAGTGGTCTCCTAGAGTTGAGTGAGTGATTGGTTGAATAGTATAATCTAACGGATGGAAATGATCAAAAGATAGATCTAACGGCAGAAAACTCGATAGTATCAAAAGCTTGGTACTATCGATAGTATAGTAACCGGATATATATATATATATATATATATATATTCTCGGTGCAGAGAAATTATTACTTGCACCTGGTATATCGGTACAACTCATGAACTATACTTTTGTTTTTCTTATTAATCGATGTCTTAATATTAAAATCCAATCAAATAAGCACGATCGAGTACACCATCATAAGGACCTACAAATTAAATAATAATCATAAGATTTGAAAACCAATAATTACTAAGACATCAAGCAGTTCCAATAATGAACGTACAGTACAGAAAAATAATTATATAATTTATGAGAACTCAATGTCTAAAATTAGTAAACATATACTTAGGCATTTTAAATGCCATAGAATACATTCAACGAGTTAGATTCTAATTTCTCACCAGTGCATGCACACTATCTATAAGCTCATAATTTTTTATTAGGGTTAAATAAATATGTTAACTTTTTAAACTAAATAAATAAGTAAATAATAAATAAACAAATAAGTTGATGATAACTTGGGGTGTAAATTAAATAAGAATCTTGTGAGGGCTCCATGTGAAAGTTTCTTTGCATGCACTTGAACATGTACTACACTACCCAACCCTAGCATGGCATAAATTAATTTCCTAGGTTGTTAAATATTTTATTATAAACTGTGCATGTGGATCAAGTTAAAGGAAAGGACATGGCAAGTTTATTTTTGAAAGGTTAATTGTTAATTTACTCAATTGCAAACATTATATGTAGTTTTACTCTCTCTTTTTAGAAAAAGTGCATTCACATTACATGCAGGTCAAAATTTTATTCTATATATAATATGATAATTACTACAAAAAAGATTATATTTAAGGACACTTTTTTTCTATAGTTAAGGATGCTTAAAAGCGTCCCAATATAATCTAATGTCGCATTTGAAAGCGTCGGCAAATGAAGAGTCGTTAGGTATATACCGACGCTTATGCCAACGCTTATGCCAAGCGTCGGTAAAATATATTTGATGCTTTAAAGCATCATGATTTTTTAAAATCCTGACGCTTTGAAGCGTCGAAAAATTAAAAATAATAGTAAAGTTTAACATTTAATAAATTAATTTATTACAATATATGGTTCATTTGACGACGCTTTTTGAAGCGTCGGTATTTGCTATATTATAGGGATGCTTGGGGACGCTTACCCCAAGCGTCGTCTAAAAAGCGTCCTTATATTGAGATTTTCTTATAGTGAATTATTCTTAAAGCGTTCTCTTGATACGTACTGGGCCATACCAGCATGTGGCTTGAATGCAGTACGCTTATACGAGAGTCGACCGTAATCATTTCGAAACATCTAAATTAAATCAGAAGAGAATGAAACTGAATTGTAGGGATTGAACGAAACTAGTGGAGAGCCGGACGAAACTGGGTTGGGAAATAAAAACTGAGTCATACCCAAAAATTTAAGCAGATATTATGTTAAAAAGCTCAGATCCAACCCAGAAATTTAAACTGATCATAAGTGTAAAAATCTCTCACATTATATACTAACTAGAATTCAATTTTACATCAATATGAAACCAATACTCCTAACAATAGCATTGATAAGGTTCTGAGCTTGGAAAATAGCCTTGGAAAATTTGTAGATAAACCCTAATTTTCATGACAATTTTAGAAAATATTTCATGTTTTGCTGACTTACATTTAGATCTTGATAGAGTTTTAAAATTTTCAGAAGAAAAACTTCCTGGGGTGACAAATTCATCAATAATAGTAGGTAAAAAAATATATAGAATTTTTTAAACAAATTATGTTTAAATTCTCCAAAAACATATAATAAAGACATTATTTTGAGTTTAGATCAGATATTTTCAGTGATTCCATATTTTTTAGTAGAAGCATTATATTATAATCTCTTTCTTTTGTTTTGTAACAAAATTATCTTGAAAAAAAAACGCAAAAATGTAGGGCTATCCAAACTTTTAAAATTTTAATTTTACTATCCAAACTTTCAATTTGTCTGATTTGAGTCACTCAATGATAATTTGACTTTACATTTTAAGTTAATTACTTACTCTTATAAATTCATGATTGCATGAATTACGTAAAGCATACTAACTAAACATATAAAGATAAACATTGCATTCAAATTTTAAAGTGATCAATGTGTCCTGGTGCTAACTCAAATCAAACAAATAAAAAGATTGGATAGTAAAATTAAAACTTTAAAAAATTAAATAATAAACTCAAAATAATTCATAGTTCAGCTAAGTTGCATACATTTTTACCACATATATATATAAAAAAAAAGAACTAGAACTTGTTGGGCACAATGATACTCTTGCATTTCTTATTTGTCTCAATTAGAAAGAAAAGAATAATGTATCTTTTTTTTCTTTTTCTCTTTTGGGTAAAGATTAAAGAACAAAGATAATATATCTTTTACCCAAGTTGATATCTTTTTCGGGTAAAGATTAAAGAACAAAGATAACAAAGAACAAAGATAACTACAGTTAAATGTTACAATAATCACCTATAAGAGGAGTGAGTATTTTCATCAATTGTATAACTAGTCATTGATGCTTATTGTTGTCAATCCAGCTCGCGAGCTGTTCGCGAGCTGACTCGTGTTCGACTCGAAATTGACTCGAACTCGACTCGCTCATTTAATAAACGAGCTAGTCAGGAGCACAATTTTTCAGCTTAAAAAATAAACGAGCCGAACACGAACTGATCTCAGCTTGCTCGTGTTTGACTCGATATATATAGCTCGAAAATAAATAAATATTTATTTTGATTAGAATATAAAAGGCTCAAGAGATAAACGTTGCCACCATTGATCACTAAGATTATAATAATGTTTCGTTTCGATCATCAAATCTCAATTCTTTCAATTTACACACTGAATTTTATTGTTTTATCCCAATCGAGTTACTTCGTTGAATTCTGTATAAATTTTCTAAAAAAAATAAAATAATAGATTATTTTCTAATCATGGCATCTTTAAGAGATAATACGATTATTAACTCATCTTTTTCAAACAGTATAATTATTGATTTAGCAATCAAATCACCTACTAGAAATAAATTGGCAAATATTACCACATCATTTTTTTTGACTTAGCTAAATCAGCTAGCTATAACACCATCATTCTGTTAAAAAAATTTAAAAATACTGCTATAACTTTTCACAATATTATCTTTAAACATTATTGACATGGTTTTTTTTTTTTTTTTTTGAGAGAGAGAGAGGTCGCCAGTTATATCCGCTTTATTCATTTTTTAGAACTGAGCTCAGCTAAAAATATGAAGCGCGCAATTATGTTTCGAACTTAGAGTCTTAGGTATCAACCATTAAACCCTTAGTCAATTGCGTTAGGATCAGTATCATTGCTGATATGTTGACACTATAATGTGAATATTTTTTAGAACTAAACTACTATACTATTAATAACACCAAGTTATTGGTGCTATTAGATTTTCAATCCTTAAATAAAAAAATGTACGGTTAGGATGATAGTGGTCCCCTAAAATTGAGTAGATGGTTTGTTGAATAGTATGATCTAATGAATGAAAATGATCAAAAGGCTAGATTTAACAGCGAAAAATTTGATAGCACCAAGTGCTTGGTGCTATTGATAGTATAGTAACCGGACTCTATTTTTTTCATACAAATATTCTAAAAATATTATATAAATTTATCAATGCATCAACAGCTTATAAGAAGAACATTGTGACAGATCCAAATCGTTTTCCACGTATTAAATTGAGTGTGACATATATGACATAATAATAATCCTATTAAAGGTAACCAACCCAAGCTTTCATGTCATAACTCAAATAATAAGTCACATAACTTTTTATCCAAACAAAGCTTTACAGTGAGGAACACTGACCAAATGCAATGGTCTTAATTTAACCTTGCTTCCATAACAAGTCTTACCCTAACTAATTAAGTACAAGAGAAGAGGCAAAGCATTCTTTGTGGGGCCCACACACACACAAAAAAAAAAAAAACTATTTTTTTAATCTCCAAAAAAAATTGCTTTTTTCTATTTTTTATTTTTTTATTTTTTTGTGGGCCCCACAAAGGAATGAGTAATTGGATCTTGATTGGATGCTCCCCCCATCATCAACTCCCCTTCACATTTATGCCATGGTTGCTAAAATTGGATATGATGCTTCTCCTCATCACCATCACTTCCCTAACACTTATACCAAAATTAGGTGGTAGTAATAATTATAAAATTGGTGCATTAACTAAAAAATTAAAAGAATTGTGTAGTAGTAATTTTATAATCATTTACGCATCTTACAATATTTTACCAACATAATAGACCAAGAGGCTGTATGGTTCCACGGAAAAGTATGAAAAAAAAAATTCAAGAAAAACAATTTTTCATCCAATTTTCGTCCGTTTGGTTTGAAAAAAAATAAGTACTTTTTTTTTCAAAAAATACATATATTATGAAAAACAAGCATTTTCGTTTTTTGGTTTTTATTTAGGAAAACAAAAGTAATAATTTTTTTTAAATTATAAAAAAAAGTTTTCCATAAAAAAAAATTTTAAGAACCAAACGGATGATAAAGTTTAAAAAAAAAAGGGTTTTTTATGAAGAACTTTTTTTTCACGTTTTTCGCACGAACCAAACACCCCTAAATGTTTTAAAATAAATGATTGGTATAATGTACGAGAATAATAACTTAATTCGATGAGCGAGCAGAATGATAATTATGATTGCCAAAAAAAAACACAATAATAATAATAATAATAAATTATCAAGTCAACAAATAAGTAGGCAAGTTATTCTACTTTGAAAAATAGGAACCAAATTTTAAGATCTTTAGTTAGTAATTATTCTTCTTTTCCCCAACTCAGCTATTTAAAGCTACTTCTTTGACCTCAAGGTAAGTAATAAATAGGAGAAAAAGATGGCTCACCAGTAAGGGACCCCAAATGACAAAGTATTAATTAATAATTCTTTGAAGGTAAAATTTATGTACAAATCAAAAAAAAAAAAAAAAAAAAAAAAAAAAAACATTTTAAGAGGAGGCAACAAAAAGTGCACCAACCACAAAGGCTTTTATCTATTCCATACAAAAAATAAAAATAAAAATATAATTAATCTCTCTCTCTCTCTCTCTCTCTCTCTCTCTCTCTTTCTAGCTAAAGAGATTAAGAAATTATTGCATGCATGCACTACAATCTATATGCTATGATCCCAAATTTATATGCCTTAGAATTTAAATTAAAATCATTAGATGTGATACAGCATAAATAGTTTTCCAATTAAAAATTATTGTAAATGTAAGGAATCTATTACTTGAGCATAAAATAGTAACAAATATTAAAGGTGACAAAAAATTTGTTGTTTATTATATGAGAAAATGATTTTCAAAAATTTTGATACTTAAAGTGATACGAACTTATAACACATTGACAAAGCGTGAAGGGGATTTAAACGTACGACTTAAGACATGAAATTAAGATATGAGATAAGAGATGTTAATTTATATGAAGGGGATTTGAATCGTGTCCTAAGAGAATTGAAAAAGTTAGGAATTAGCTCTGATACCAACTATAGGGGATTTGAACCATGTCCTAAGAGAACTGAAAAGGTTTGAGGAAATTAGCTCTAATGCCAACTATACAAAGGGGATTTGAACATGTCCCACAAGAGAACTGAAAAGATTTGAAATTAGCTCTGATACCGACTATACGAAAGGGATTTGAACCGTGTCCTAAGATAACTGAAGAGGTTTCGAACTAGCTCTGATACCAACTATACAAAGAGGATTTGAACCATGACCTATAAGAGAACTGAAGAGGTTTAGAATTAGTTATGATACCAACAAATTCAGTAGAAAAATAAAAACCATTCAGAAATATACTTAAACATTAGAGAACTCAAGTGTATTGGCCATTCATGTATAGCATGCAATAATTTCCCCATTAGATATTTGCTAACTTCCACTCCATGCCATGATGCTGCCTTTCCAGGCATGGGCTATATTTTTGGCTGCAGGCACTTAAAATAAGAAGAAGATTGGGTATGGGATTTTGAGTAACAAAGTAGGAAAGATCAAAAAGAGACAATAGCTAGGGATGGGAATAGTGGCATGGGACCACACCATCACCACCCCCATAATAATAATTTTTTTTTTTAGGGGAATTGGTTTTTGATAGGGGGGGAACTTATTCCAATCCTAACCACCCAAGAGAGAAAAAAAGAAAAAGGTAGGAATAATTAATTATTCATGAGGTTTTGAGTTGAGCATGCCCCTCAATTAGTTAACTTTTGGCTTTTTCTAGAGTAACTATCTTTCTTTTTATTTAGGGATAACTTCAAATATCACCTCTGTAGTTTCGTGCTTTCTCACTTTAGTGCCCTGTGGTTTAAACCGTATCACTTTAGTACCCTGTGGTTTGGTTATTCTCTTTTTATTATATTTTCGTTAATTTTTTCGTTAAATTAATGAGAAAGTCAAAATTATAGAATAGTAAAGTGAATATTCGATAAACCATATGTGGGATATTTGAAGTTTTTCTGTATAATTTAACGAAAAAATTAACGAAAAGATAACAAAAAAAGAGAATAACCAAACCACAGGGTACTAAAGTGATACGTTTTAAACCACAGGGTACTAAAGTGAGAAAGTACGAAACCACAGGGGTGGTATTTGAAGTTATCCCTTTTATATTTACCACAGTTGTGTGATTATAGATTCTTAACTATTTTTGTAGATCTACTTATACAAGCAGAGCTGATTTTGATACCAACAAATAGATTTATTGAAACTGATTTACATTCACACTTGCTGAATTTGAGTAAATTTAGTAAATCTATTCTGTTTCTACCGAACGTTAAATTTGGATTCTGCTTTAGTGTAATGGCTTCACGGGTTTGGGTTGGTCACATAGAATTCATTGTAGATCACTTACAATGAACAAAACTCCAATTTATCAAATGGCTCTACTCAAGCAACGCTTCTGCAAAATTAAGCTCGACTAAGCTAATTGGATTTAGGATCCATTCACTACAGACAGTCGTCGAATAGCTATTCGGCCGAAAATAGTTGCGACTGAAGCATGTTAAAAATATACTATCGAAATAAAAAGAATATATTTATTTTTCTCACCGTACGTATAACACTACAAAAAAAAGTAACATTTAAGGACCTTTTTTTTTAATATTTAACGATGCTTAAAAGCGTCCCAATATAATCTAGCGTCACATTCGAAAGTGTCGGCAAATGAAGAGTCGCCACGTATATACCGACGCTTATACCAAGCGTCGGTAAAACATATTTTTGACGCTTTAAAGCGTCAAAAAAATTAAAAATAATAGTAAAATTTATCATTTAATAAAGTGGTTTAATACAATAGAGAGTCCATATGACGACGCTTTTTGAAGCGTCAATATTTGCTATATTGTAGGGACGCTTTCTTCAAGCACCGTCTAAAAAGCGTCCTTATATTGAGATTGTCTTGTAGTGGTAACATGTTTTGTCTGTGATCCCAAACAGAGCCTTAATTAGATTAGCATAAGTCGGAATCTGGATCCAACTAACGACCTAGGTAAATAATAAAAACATAATACAAAAATCAGTGTCACCAACTACCAATAATTAGTCTATGTTCCCTCCCTATCTACATCAAACAACTAGGATAGAAGTTTTAGGTACCATAATTATATATTTTCTACTTAATTGGGAGGTGTTTAACTCTTTGATGAAGACATATCATAATAGCTGTATTCATGTTCATCAGTAGATCTTATAGGGCCAAAATGCATAGAAACCCCCCTAAACTATAAGCTCTTTTGAAATGGCCCTCTCAAAATTTACGTATTTTATCATTAAATTAATAGTTTTATTTTTGTTTATGGTAAATAAAACTAAAATAAAACACAGCCATAATTAACTAGCTAAAATAGACCCCAAAAAAAGAGAAAAGAAAAAAAGAAAAAAGTTGAGGACCTGGTTGAGTAGGTCATATAGTGGAGGGGGGTTTCCGTACATTTCGACGTAAATAGCAGAGGACCAATCAGGAGGAGCCACGTAGGCAGTTGGTGGGAATTTGGTGACCGTACATCACCGTGCTGGCAATAAAAATGGAGGGCCCTGATGAGCCGCGAAAAGAGGAACATCCGAGCAAAGCATGCATGTGCATGGAGATCCCACCATAACAACGCAATTTCAACTAATCTCTCTCATCTTGCATCTGTTACCACAGCTTCATTTTTCTCTAATTTCAACAACTCTTTTTGAGTTGATTTTGAGCCACTTATGTTGATTTGAAACATTTATGTTATGTTCTCCTTGCCTTAATTTTTTTCTTTTTCTTTTTGGTTTTTCGAAGCTTCTGTAAAAATACGGCTAAAAAAATTAGGGGCAATTGCTTATATACCCCTGAAAAGTTTCCGACTTTCTTATTTATCCTTAGAAAGTTTTTTAAGATTTTATATTATTTCAAATATATTCTTAAAGTTAAATTCTGATAGTGAACTGTTAGGAATAACCGTTATTTTTGTGAAATTATTATTTTGCCCTTTTAAATATGATCTTCTGTAGTCACCAGCTTTCCTTATTTGCCCTTATGTTAGAGGCCAAAAAAAATATTTTGACTTCTTACCTTTTCAAATATAACCTTCCATCGTCACCAGCTTTTCTTATTTGCCCTTAAGTTAGGGGCAAAACAGAAAAATTTGACTTCTTGTCTTTTCAAATATATCCTTCGACCGTCACCAACTTTTCTTATTTGCTCTTACATTAGAAGCAAAAGAGATATTTTGACTTTTTTTTAACTCTGGCAGAAATTTAACCAGCATTTAATCCGAGATGACTTAACGGGTACTAACAACGGAGAGAAATAAACAAAAGTATATTTAAAACAAAAAAATAAAAATATATAAGATATTTTAAAAGTTTTGAGAAGTATATTAGATATTATCCTAAAAAAACACCTGGTCAAGTCAATCAAGTGAACAACATTAGCTTGATCGCTCGAACTTAGCTATTTTGATAGGTTTTTGTCAAAACACAAAATTTACAATTTAGAACTTGTGGTTTAAAGTTCACTTTGGCTTCACGCTTCAGACAAAAGCTCCAAACTTTTTTCCGTTTGTTGAACATGATAAAGTTTATTATAGAAGTGTGAACATGATAAAGTTTATTATAGAAGTGAGGCAAATAATAACGTACTAAGGTTTATTTAAGGCCCCATTTGAGATTGCAAGAAGAATGTGTTATATATATATTTTTTAAAAAAATATGATAAAAAAATATTCTATTTATTTTCGTAAAAAATATCATTCTATATAGAACGCAATAATCCAATTACGATATAATTCTAAGGCGCCACCGAAAAACAGAAAAGCATTTTTCTACGTGCTTTCAACTCTTTTGGCCCTACTAGAAGTACGAAAAAAAACAATTCAATAGACACATCGCAATCTCCCCACAACTCCCAACTACTGCTACGATTCTGAGGAGAGCTTTCATTTATTTAAAAAGCTGAAATGAGCTTCTCAACTTCAAAAGTAAAAGATCATTTTTTTTAATTGGTACTATTTGGTTGCATGCAGTTACTTCTGTATTAATTACAGTGTAAATTGCATGCGAATCTAAATACAGCATTGGACGCGCACGAGCAAATTCAATAGCTCAGTTGTTGAGTGGCAAAGAATCAAATCAACCAAAGTAAGAACAAAAAGAAAAGATATCTTCAAGGTACCAAACAAAAGAAATATAATAATTGTAATAGTTTCACAGCTGCGCAAAGCCAAATGAAATGGGTATAGTTGTGACCACTACAATTTCAAACTATATTACATTTGAAGTTATGGTAACAAAAGGCTATTTGGACATATAGTGGAAAATCTAGCAGGGCTTTTTTAAATAGCTTTATTTAAACAGCACTAGCACCAACTGTTAGAATCGTGCAGAAATATTCTCTAAAAAAATTTTCAATGGTCATCTTCTTTCTCTGTAAAACTTAAACTCAATCCATCATTGTTACAACTTCTTCTCTACCTCTCCTCTCATTCGTTTTCTTCTTTACCTATCTAACACTGATTCCTCGATGGTGGATGAATGGGGACAGAAAAATCCTACTTACGGGTTCGAAACTAGTATAAAGGAGAGAGAGAAAGAGGAAGAGAAAGAAGAGTTCCTATTACTAAAATTTTGATTGAAAGAAAAAGGTATAATATCAAAAGAATAAAAAAGGTCAATTTACCTCACTTACTAACCAAAGTTAAGTATTTTACCAATGGTTAACTATATTTTTCTAACGGACATTAATAGCACGAGTATATTTGAAGGACATTTTGAGGGATAAATCTGAAAACTCGAACTATAGGAATATATCTGCTATTTAATATATTTACAGAGAGAGCTGTATGAAATTATTCCTAAACAAAAGTATGATAAAAAGATATTCTATTTATTTTGATAAAAAATATCATTCTATATAGATCGCAATAATTCAGTTACAATATAATTCTGCATCCCCACCGAAAAACAGAAAAGCAATTCAATAAACACATCGCAATTTTCATACAACTCCCAACTAGAAGTAATAAGATCAGATCAAGTTCCCCAACCCCCCATTCAATGCACTTATTCCACGATTAACAATTCTAATTTTAATATGTTCTAAGGTTATTAGTTCCTAATTCTTATGAAAAAAAGAATTGCCCTTGTTCCAAGTTATCAATAATAATAGTAGTAGTATTAACGAAAACAAAATGGTAGCAAACCCAGTAAGCCCATAGCAAATAATAGAACTAGAACTGTAGAAGGGTTGGAAACACATTTAAGATTGAGTAATTGTAGTTAATCACTTGGTTGATGGGGATTAAAATGTGGCGAAATAGATTATATCCAATTCTCCATTCAAAAGTTCAAGCAGAAACATTCTAAAGATTTGAACCTGGTTAACTTATTTGGATCCACTGCTACTCCGAAACTATGAGACTCTTTCCTTTCCCCTGATTCTCTATTCTCTCTAGATTGGCACCAAATGGCTAACAGCTAGGGGTGTCAATGAGCCGGACACGAGCGAGCTGGGGTCTGCTCGTGTTCGAGCCGAAGCCGAACACAAGCTAGCTCGTTAAAGTATCGATCCGGAAAACTCAGCTCGAGTTCGGCTTGTTTATTAACGAGCCGAATACGAACTAGCTCACAAACAACAAGTTAAAAAGATTAAAATATATATATATATATAATAAATTTATGAGAACTTACCCATTAGATTTTGATCTAATGGTTGAAACTTTACATATAAATGGGTCTTTTTATAATTGTGTTAGGCTTTATATTTAGATTGGGCTAAAAATCAAATAATAAAAATCTTTATTTTATATATATAATAATTATTTATTTATATATATGAATATAAATTATATAAATTATATAAAAATAAAATATATGTATTCGTGCTGTTATTGAGTCGATCACGAGCGAGCTGACCCCAGCTCGTGTTCGGCTCGTTTACTAAACAAGCGATTCGATCTCGCGCTCGTTCGAGCCAAACACGAACTGGCTCGCAAACAACGAGTTGGATTGCCACCCCTACTAACAGCTGACAATAGCCGAGTCGCAGCAAGGCGTTATATATCGCTAAAAGCCCTAAAATAAGACCACTGCAGCCCGAACACTCGATGAGCAGTTATCACTTAAGGCCATAGATATATTTAGTACCAATACCATCAGATTTTTCTTCGGAAAAGTTTCGACACGAACAAACTTTGAGCATGCGCTAAAGAGTGGTCTAAACACAGGAAGAAACAACTCTAAACAGAGAGCTACACTAAGATTAAACTTTTTCAACTCCTCACGGATTCGAAAGGAGAGACGAAACCCGAAAGAACATCAGCAGTAAAATTCAAATATAGCCGAAGAGTGAAAAATGTTCATGCCAATGCAAACAACTAACAAGCTTTAACCCTACTTCTATAATACTTGATTAAAGGTAGCGAAAAGAAAAAAGAAAAATAATGTTAGCAACAAGAAAGATCACACATGCATGTTACTCCAGACTCCAACCAGATTATAACACTGCAAACCCCACGTTGCGCTCCCCACCATTTAAATACACGAACAACAGTAAAGAGAGAAATATATATATAGACAGAGAGATAGAGAAAGGAATTAAGTTTTCTGTAACGCACCAGCTAAGGAGTACTATTTGATGTATTGAGAAAGCCACTTGAAGCCATCGCCGTATCCCATCTTGCGGACGATGCTGCACATGAAGACTTCGAGGGGCCGGACATTGGAGTCTGCAAGGTTGACTTTACCCTTGCCGGTGGTGAAGTTGCTGAGGCCGAGGTGGTAACGTAACTCCTCTTCAGAGGCTGCGTACGGAATGTCAATCTTGTTTCCTAGGATAAGGAAGGGCACGTTTGCTAGGGAGTCGTCTGATAGAAGAGCATCGAGTTCCCTCTTTGACTCTGCGAACCTTTCCTTGTCGAATGCGTCCACCAGGTACACCACTGCATCCACCTGAATACATTGATACACAGGATTAGTCAAGAAGAGAAATAATAATGATAATAATCTAATTATCTAATCCACGGGTACCGGGTACTAAGTTGCATGTATGAAATCACATAGTCAAAAAATCCTGGAACAATTCTATTTCTTATCTCAATGAGATACCGTGACATAAAGTACTCCCAGCCCAAGAAAAAATGGCGGAGCTAGTGCTGGGATGATGACAAAAGATGGCGACGGTGGTGGTAGCGTTGTAGTGAAAAGGCGGCGGCAGTTATCTTACAAAAGTTGGAGGTGAGGTGAGAAAGATATATTGTGTTTGTGATAGAAGGCACAAAGTACGTATATAGCATTCGCTATGGAGATGATATGACATGTTCTCCATTTGTCACCTTCAAAGTATAACTAGACAATTCAAATCTGAAGTAAATCACTTTCCACCAGATATAGGTAAACTAGAATGTGTTCGAACTGCGGGAACCGAAAACTGTCCACTCTCAAGAATTAGATGGGATATGCTGCTAAATGCAGAAGCACTGTGGCATGATCCTGTAAGGAGGATGAAATAAAGCAAGGGACTCTATAAAGTAAGTGAATTCATGCAAAAATCCCCTTCAAGTATCAATGGATACAAAAATCAAGAAATTATGTTACTTCTAGGCCCCGATTAAGGCATTCAACCCAAATTCTATCTTATGAATTGACGGAGATATTCTAATTAAATATTTAACTAGTTGATTCGATGATCAGATGATCACATGACTTGTAATGATCAGACGATCACATGACTTATTACATGCAAGAATTCATAGCTATATCAACTAGTCACTGCAAAAACAGCATTCAACAAATTGATGAACATAAATGACATTAACTAAGAATCCAGAAAACTGCATATGAAGCTACCACCATACATACAAGTTCCAAAAATGTTACAATGGCTGAAGCGAAAAAATAAGACAACTGATCAAGCATCTAAAGTGCTGCATAAAAGGCAGCAAATGTTGAGCGAACTTAATAACTTCCAGACAAAGAATCGTTCTCATATTAGTGTTCAACTTTAAAAGAAGGTCTTGGATGCAGGAAATGGAATGTAATGGCACGAATAGATCAATCAGTGCTACAATTGGAAAGAGGGGTTATTATAACGCAGAGACCTAAGAGGAAGGGGTCTACCTAGACCGGCTATTACAGGCTAACATGAAAATGACTGCATGCACACAAATCCAAATTTAAACAAAATAGTAGACCATACAAGCATATCTAAAAAATGCTAGAAAAGCATTGATGAGTAACCATGGTTCAGCAGGAGAAGAAGCCATTCTCAAAAAATTAGTTAAATAATCAAGTGGAACCACCAAAAAGTTAAGGAAATACATTCAAGTTAAACCATAGAGAGAAAAAATGGTGCAATGGTGCAGACATGCCATTTGATAGCAGAACTATTTAATTTATAGTGAAACCACTAACTAAACCTTCAGAGAAAAACATTTAGACAGCAAGAAGGATAGCACAGACAAAAAAGATTTCTACAAATAATTTTCTCGAATTGGAACTAGATGGTGTTGAAAGAATCATATCAATCAAATAAATGAAAAGGCAGAACTGGCTTATAAGAAACGAAAATAATACATATCTGCTTGTAAACATACAAAGTCCAACCAGGAATATGACAAACCCATACTACAGGTGCAGTAGAACTCTCCCAACAAAAGAAACAACAGATAATGCTAAAGAACAAAGAAGGTAAAAGCACACAGGCCTTACTTGAAGTTTAGCATTTTGACATAAGGGCCTGAATTTTAAGAGCGTTGATCCTACTTCTTAACAAGGTTTTTGAAATCAAAAGAAACGAAGGTTGGGTGATAAAATCAGAAGTTCTAAATCTCAGGTACTTGTTTCAAACTCTGCTATAGTTCAGGTAAGATCTCTATGTTTCAACCGAAAAATGAAAGCCTTAATTACACTATACTATAGTAAGCCTTAGGGGTGTTTCAATTGACTAACATTGCAATAAACAGGCAATACAATTTTAAACAGAATTAAGCAATTTCCTTGCTTACACTTTCCCTGGTCATTGTAAACTTACAAAAACCTAGTTTTGACAGGTAGCCGCCTGTCTAAGGTGCCTTTAATTGAGGAAAATTCAAGACAGGCAGTGGCACCAGGCATGCATAAAGTAGCTGAAATTCATAAATTTCCCTGTTAGCAGCCCTCTCTATTGAGGTTTCCCACCAAAACTGATCATAGAGAGCTTTAAATCTCAATGTTTTGTTAATCAAGTCAAGGGACTTATGAACTTCTCCACTGAGTGGCAACGAAATATGCACGACTGCTCTTGTGCAAGATAAAGATTAATAAATCAAGTAGAGCCTGGGGCATTACATTTGGTATCAAAGAGCCAAATTGCCGGTCGGAAGTGCAAGTTAGGTCTCTCATCACCTAGTAACCATGGATTGCGTATGTGATTCGGCTTGACGAGGACATACAGGTCTAAATGAGAGGAGTTTGCGACGCCCCAAAAATCCCATATTGGACAGGTAAAAGATTGTGTATTGGTATATAACGGCTAACCAATCTAGTGCTAATATTTTTGGCTTAAGAATTGTGGGCTGGTGGTTTGGGGCCAACAAGTTGCTAGTACTAGTGGGCTGGCTCGTTACAAAAATATAGAAGCTCTTTCCTCACCAGATCTGGAGTTGGCATAAAATTCAAAAGGTAAATTTATATGGAGAACCTCTCAACTATAGGCCATTCTGAAATAGCCCCCTCAACTCTTTTTTTTCCCTTTTTTTTGGATTGACACCACTCAACTTCTAAATTTTTTTTTATTTGAGATTTTATACTTAAAGTTATCAAATCATTTAATAACACTACGAGTTATTAAACCGATAACTGACCTAACTTTATTTGCTAAAAACTTATTAAAGTCATTAAATTCGGTGGAAGCATCAATAATTTGATAAAATCCCCAAAGTTCCTGACTAAAATTACTTAGTTCCAAAGAATTAGAAGTTAAGGGGTTCTCTACAATACATTTTTACCAATTAAAAATATATGGTGGGGAAAGAGAGAGAATGGTAGGAAATGAGACCTTGGCATAGTAATCCTTCCAGACGCGGCGCGCGAACTGATGCCCTCCCAAATCGAAAGCCTTGAACTTGATCTTCCCGATGCTCAGCTCCTCCGACGTTGGGTACTGCGTCGGCTGGTGCTGAACCAATCTCTGCTCCAAAAAATTTACTTTTTTTCTTTACAAAAAATCACAACAATGATACCCTAACTATGCAAAAAAAAACCACCAAAATCCTACCAAAACTAATCAAAATGGCAACTAAATTACACTTTTTATATCGATGAGCAAAACAAATGAGGAACCCTAGCTCTCAAACTAAGTAAATAAGTAAAAATCGACCCCAAAATAAAAAGAGAAAAGGGGACCTCATCCTTGAGCATATGAAGAAGCGTGGTTTTCCCAGCATTATCGAGCCCTAAGAACAAGATCTTCGCTTCCTTTTGCAACAGCCCCAGCGACGCGAGGACGCCGTAGAACCAATCGACTAGGAACATCTCTACTTCGAAAAAAAAAAAGGGGGGGGGGGGAAAGCTCTCGAGATCTCAATCAGAAACGATCGAAAGATGCAAAATTCCGACCCGATCGCGGAGGATAGGATCGATTCCGACGAAAATGCGGGGCGAGAGGGGAGAAAAAACCCTAGGCCCTAATGGAGAGGAGAATGAGAATCGTCGTGTTCGAAACGGAAACGACGAACGAGAGAGAGAGAGAGAGAGAGAGAGAGAGAGAGTGGAGCGGATAATTTTGGAGTAAGTGGGCCTCGACCCGGCCCATTTTAAGGATTCGGTCCAATGGACTGGGGAAGGAGTAGACCCGACCCTTTATTATTATTTTGGCTAAAATCCAAAAAAAAACTTTTCCGTAAAATATTCGTTTTTTCACTTTTCCACACTAACTTTCAAAAATCTACATTTTGCCCCTCTCAAAATTTCAAGTTGATACATTTAGCTTTTCTCCGTTAGGTTCCGTCTTTATTCCGTCCATTTTAAAAATTTGGTCTAATAGGCTTGGAAAAAAAGTAGACCTGGGCCATTTTTTTAAAATAAAATACAAAAAATCTTCTTGTAAATATTTTTTTTTTACTTTTTCTTTTTGATTTTTGAAACATATATTTTACTCTCTTAAAATTTTAAGTTAATGCATTTAGTCTCCATCCGTCACGGTTCCATTATTATTCCGTCCATTTTAAAGATTCGGTCCGACGCATTTGATTTTTTTGTGCTAAAATATAGAAAAAAAACTATTGTAGATATTCATTTTTTTATTTTTTTCTTTCTGATTTTTAAATATCTATATTTTATCCCCTCTAAATTTTAAGTTGATGCATTTAATCCCCTCTGTCCGGCAACCGTCACTATTATGTCCACTTTAAAGATTCGGTCCAATGGGTTGGAAAGAGAGTAGACCCGACCCATTTGATTTTTCCTCGGTTAAAATACAAAAAACTCCTTGTAAATACATGCTTTTTCACTTTTCTTCCCTAATTTTAAAAATCTATATTTTTTTCCCTCAAAACTTCAAATTGATACATTTAACCCCCTCTCTCTCAGGGTTCTATCACAATTCTGTCAATTTCTTATAATTTATACTGAAAATATCCTTAAAAATAACATAAATATATTTTAAAAAATTAATATATTTTTTCTTATTAAAAAAATATAAAAAATTGGTCATTTCGCCCTCTCCATTAACGCCATAATCTTCTAGTAACATTTCTAAAATTTTAAGTGGGCAAAATTTTTCCACACTATATATATATAACAGGACTACTATACTATTAAGAGTATAGCAGTTTTTATACTCCTAAGATTCTAACCACCCATCAAGTTTGATGGATGATTAGGATGAGAAAGAGAAGAGATATTGAAGGAAAATTTAAGAAGAGAAGAAATTGAGACATTCAATTTCTCCTTAATTTTTCTTCTCTCTCTCTTCCTAACCACCCATCAAACTTGATAAATAGTTAAGAACTTAGGAGCACAGAAACTGCTTGCTCCTAATAGCACAATAGTCTTGCTCTATATATATATATTATAATACTATATTTTAGTAGTTTGTAGGATTTTAGCTAGAATGTGGTTTTATGGTGTAGATTTGAGGATTTTCTATTTGAAGACTTTTAGATGAATTTTATAGGTTAGAAACCGTCTTGTAAGATTGTTTGATGAACTCCACACCTTAGATTGAGTTTTTAGCGAATTTTCTCTAAGAATCGTTGGTTTAGTGCACCAGCCAAATGGAATGTACATCTTACTCTCACTTCATTCAAAAATCATTAATTCTTTACTTATCATATCAATCTTTTTCTTTTTCTTTCTTACTAAAAACAACTTAAATTTTTGTAAACCCTAGAATAGAAGGTGTAAGGGTGTACGAGTAGAATTTCTTGAAATGTAACTCCCATATTTGATAACTTATCACACTGTTCACAAGAATTAAAAGACACTGAAATTCACAAAAATAGGAGAGCAACCAAATTGAAGAGAATAATTAATTACCTATCAAAATTCCAATGTCTATCCAAAGTTTTAAGCACTATCTGATGAACATGGCGAAAAGGAATAAAGCTTTTTTTCTCTTACAAAAAAGAGTGGTCCGCGAGCGGCAGCTGCGTAAAAAGATCACCGACGATTGATCCCGACGAGGGAAAACAAAAGGCTTCTGATGTAGGTAACGATTTTTGAGAAGGCTCTTAAAAGGTAGATAAGCCGCTGGTCGCGCTCTTTAAACTGCAACTGGTTCATTTACAGAACGAGATACAGCAG
Source organism: Puya raimondii (assembly GCA_016920855.1). NCBI lineage: Eukaryota > Viridiplantae > Streptophyta > Magnoliopsida > Poales > Bromeliaceae > Puya > Puya raimondii. The sequence continues at coordinate 27,971,649 of JABWPP010000049.1, forward strand.
CATTAACCTGCCGAAAAGAAGGAAAAAAACAAGAGAGAAAGACTTGCTTATCGTAAGCAGCATATTGCATTCGGCACTCATATATCTAAGTTATATCATAGAAATACAGTTGATTTTTAATACCATTATTGGGAAAATTCCAAGTACTTTCATACTAACTCAAGAGAGGTACCGCTGCGCCGCATGTTATATGGTAATATTCAAGTGTCCAACTGAAGAAAGGAAAAGGGTAAACAGCAAAAAAAAAAAAAAAAAAAAAAAAAAAAAAAAGTGATGATGAGAAGACACACTAATAGGGGTATGTTTGTTTCACCAAACGTAGAGAGGTTGAAGTGATTTTCGGCCGTAAATGCCCCTTCTGTTGTTTGGTTTAACGTAACTTTACTTTCGGTCGAAACTCAAACTCTTCAAAATACTGTAATTGACTTCGGCCCAGAAGAAAATAACAAACAAAGGAACTAACAAACAGCGGAACTTGAGAAACTCAAGTTCTAGAGTTGATTTTCACCCGAACTCTAGTTCACCTGAAAAATCTAATTCAACCTGAGCTTCACTTTTGGTGAAACAAACATGACTTAAGGGAGTGTGCAGCATTATTTAAGTTTTCATGTGATTTAAAGGCATTTAAGATGAATTTGTCTATTATTATTATTGTTGGTTCATTAGTAAACTCATCTATAAAACTCGAGGAAAATAAAAAAGAGTTAATACAAAATTTTCCTTTTTTTTGTTGTCAAACAAAAATTCTAAATGCAGAAACTGAATAAATAAATAAATAATCCACAATAGCAATTCTAGTTAAGGTCGTCTCTCGGCACATTCAATCACATACAATTTGAGTAAAAACATAGTACCAAACATGCATCAAGTAATCTGGCTATTTCGTGAATACTAACTTCTACGAATTTCTAAATATGTTAACTGATTAAATAAAATAATCTGAACAATTACTAAGTCATAAACAATGAATTCAATTTATTCCTAGTTTAGCCCTAATAGAATTACAAGTTGTTGTACTGATGTTGTATTATTTCACAAAACAATGTAGAGGGTAGACATCGTTATCTGCAGAATTATGTTGGTGAAAATGAAGGCATACCTTGGCAGCTTTGAAGAGTTCATCGAGAACTTCAGATAAGGTTGGATGCGCATGAACCACGGATTTTATGTCCTGGATGCAACAATGGTAATGAAGGACAACGTGTATTAGTTCTTCCACAGACTACATTTAAAATCTATACTACGGAGGCACACAATCCTTGAAAATATGAAGGGACTACATTAGAGAGAGAGAGAGAGAAGATGACAATTATTTCCTACAGGAAATTTCTCTGTTGAAGTAGTGCAATTTGAATCAGAGAAATTGCTCTTCATAAAAAATAAAAAAATAAAAAAAATTTGAAAGCCATTAGATTGGAGAAGGCTTGAACAGAAGCTTCAAAGGTTTCAGTAGCAACCAAAGCTCCATAGTAAGCGTTAAATATCATGACCAAGCTCACTAGCATTCACAACCTTTACTATACTACATAGTATCAACATTATGGGGACTATGAATCGACATGTCTGAATTCCAAATTTAATTTTTTTACGAGGTAACACGACTGTCATACCTGTAGACGTGTTCCCAAGGCTATTGCATTGGAAGCCTCATGGATAAGGTCGGCAGCATGCAAACCCAAAATGTGAACTCCAAGAATCTCCCCTGTATCAGGCCTGTATATGAGCTGCATCAAAACATGCAAAGACATAGTCTAAGTTATTGCCCAATTCTTCTGACAAAAAAGAAGAACACTTACACAGCGCCTAGGCATTTAGTGCAAAACTATTTAGACCATATATAGCTAAGATTAAGGATGAGTCAAATAAAGGAGCAAAAGTAAATAACCATGTTTAATAAATTAAATTTAGCATACATTTAATAACAAAACTTGTTGCGGAAACAACTAAATTAATGTTCGCATATGTTTCAGAGACGCAATCAAATACCTTTGCAAGGGTCAAGTAGTAGGAACACCGATTCAAGTTTCCAGAGAAAGAAAGGAGAATTACTATACAAAAGCATCAAAGAAAAAAAAAAAAACATAAAGGTATGGAACACTAACCTTGGCAAGTCCCTCTCCTTCATTTTCTGCTAGAGCTTTTGTGTTAGCCTTGAAACTTGTCTTAGCAACACTTATCTCGAATCCTTCCTTCTCAGCCTTCTCCCTTGCTTGGGGCTGCAAAAAGCTCAGTTGTCATACCACAGATGATCATCTAGCTTATAAGATCCAACAAAATTAACAAGGTAACAGGTCTCTAAAATAAAGAGAGATGAATAATATATCATCAAATTTTCAAAGTTTAGAAATGTCGTCATGTATAAAAAACAGTGATTGTTGTGTTAGTTGACACGGTAGCACATGGCAATTATGCCGATAGTGTTTTGTCCCAATACACACCAACAATCAAATGAATGGTCTTGTTGCATTTTGCACCTTCCATTTTGTATCAACTCGCAGCACATGCAAACGCCATTTGACAACAAGACTTCTAGTCTCTAAAATGATTTTAGGAACTGAACTTATTAATGTAATGGATCTTCCATGTACAGTATACTTGCATACGTTTATCCCTATTACAAATGAAAGAAGGCTTGGCATCCGATTCCATAAACCAAGTAGTTGATAGGACCAAATTACTTGTCCTAAAAAGTGGTTAGCCTCATGTTGTTTCAAGTAATAAATAATAAATGATATACCAAGAGTTAACAAGCACTTGCATTTTATACATGACGACATATGAGAATGTAATGAGAGACACCAAAATTACCTCAGTGAGGCCAACCATACTGATCTCAGGATGGGTGAAACAAGCAGCTGGAATGCTCAAATGGTTTAGAACATTATCCCTCCCGCAAAGTTGATCAACGACTATGTCCACAACATCATGACATATAAAATGATACAATCACTAACTATAGTGGCTAGAAACATGTCTTGACAACATTTTTTGAAGGGAAAAAAGTACCTGAGATCCCTTGTGCACTAGCAGCATGCGCAAGCATAAGTTTACCATTGGCGTCTCCTATGCAATATAGATGTGGAACCTATATATAAATTACACAGCAAATTTGTATTAGACATGCCATGTGGGAATTACTGAGTTTGAAGAAGGGACGAAAAAAAGGCTTTGCATGGATAAGACATCAATGGCTATAGTTTAAGTTGACAGTAAAGGACGAACCAGATTGCCGTTTGCATCCATAACTCGCATTCGTTCATCAACTGGAACAAAGCCACGCTGTGTGACTACATTCATCTGGAGATAATAAAAAAGTTAATTGCCAACCCTTTTGAGTTTTTCCTCTAGATAATTAACAGTTTCAAGCACTTACATTTTCTAAGCCAAGTCCTTTTGTAAATGGTGCCCTTCCAGTTGCTATAAGGGCTGCATCTACCTGTAAAAATCAATTCTACAAATTATTCTTGTCTACACTACCGAGAAAGGTTTTAAGTGTCCATCGGCAAGGACCGTGCCCACCGTGCCGTATTGTGCTAACAAGATATCTGTACGATACGACCCTCGTGCCGATGGCACAGCTCAACATCCTCTTTTCTTTGTAATCAGCAAGTAATTATCTCAATAACGTGCAAAAGATTTGATTAAGAAATATAATAAGCGATTAGAATATAGTGGTACTAAAGAAAATAAATATTTCATATCATGGTGTATCAGCACGCATGTCCTTTTGTGACTAGCACACATCGGCACGACACATTCCGTGTCATACCATGCCAGCAGGTTCGAGGCACGATCCCGTGCCACGGCACATAAATCCTTGCGACCGAGAGGTTCAAACCACACAAGATTTCAAAATGGATACAAAAAGAAGGTACACGAACAAATAAGACGGTTAAAAGAGGAGATAGATGACAAAGGCAGGGTCACTATCACCTAAGAACCCCATAAAGTAGTCCAGCTGTTATACATGTTCTCTTGACAATCACATACTTTTAATGAAGACAAGATTTTTAACACTAATGTCCCCTGCTATCTTAAAAGAGTCCTAAATTTGAGGCAACCAGCTACTGAAACTGATTTTCAACTCTGCTTAAAATTATTCCAATGGTTTGAAAAACTTCCAGAAACGTTGGAGCCAACCTAACTGGTCTGAGACCTTAAAGTTCTTGGGTCTGTAGAGATCAATTGGAAAAAAAGTGAGGCAGCATTACAGGCAAAATTAACTCTAAGGACAAATTCTATTTACATTTCACCATTTTATACCACAATATTTATTGGTTTTAGTATACAAAAACAATTCTTGTACATCATGCAACCATACTTCGAGAATAATATCAAACACATTGGTCCCAGTTCCAAAGAGATTAAGAATATCTTAACTACATTGACTTGGCTCTTTGGCTGTTAAGACATCCATAAAACAGAACCTTCATATAAGATTCTTTCTGAACAATAGTAGTTCACAAAGATACGGGCGAAGTAATAATAACACAAAGTAGGATGCTTCTTGAATCTTGACTAATGACGCAACAAAACCAAAATATTCCACAATTTTTTATCATTGTTGATAATCACCAATGATTATGCATAGGCAAAGAATAATATCTGTTGCTGCCAAATGGCACCAGGAACAAAGTCACATAGTAAAAAAGGGAAAAACAAAAACAATTTGGAAAACTCTCATATATACTGGATGGTTTTTGTTATGGCTTTCTGCTTGAAATAGAAGATCAAGATGGAAAAGAGACTGTAATATATGTGATGCAAAATGCCATTGAATTCACACATAAGTAGATATGCTTTGTCAATAATTGGCTTATATAATGAAATGAGAATGTCTCATGGCATATATCCTTCCATTTACTGGCAAAAGAGTTTGTGGTAAAGCATAAGCATCAGGCACATAGACTGTCAAGTAGTTTCCTCCACTTCACTAAAACAAACTAATAAAATCATAAAATGCATTATAATTCAATTAAATCCCACTGGCTTTTAAGATAATTGACCGTGGTCATAAAGTTGAAAATAACATTACTAAGTGTAAACTTCTCCAAGCATCTACAGAAATTGCAAAGGAGAAAATCCATAAAAATAACATACCTCTAGAGTGTCTTTAGGTTCTTTTGTCTTTGCATCGATAAGTTCGATAAGGACTGGTTTTCCATCCTTTGCCGGAGTGATCTACAACCACAAGCATATATGGAAATTAAAAAATCATCAATATTGTCGCAATCAACTTAGTAGCCCAGGAAAGATGAGTTTGGCAGTTAAAGCAAACCTTCTTAGCAAAGACACCAGTATGATAATCAATTCTCCGAGTATTAATAAGAATCCTCTGGGCCAACTTTCCAATCTCAGGATCAAAGCCAGGCATGAGCTGATCAAGAGCTTCAACAAAAGTAACCTGTCCAATCAAGTTTGCCAAACTGAGGGAAAATATCAACTTAAGGATAAAAGGAAATAATTAAAATTACCAGTTAGTCCACTAACTATTAAAGATTCTTCACTAGCACATTTGATCCTTAAGTTCCAAGTCAAAGAGTGGAGTTAATGCCATGGATTTAAAAGTTCATTTACCAAAACATCACTAATCCAATTTGTCTGAATTGCTTCTACACTAGGTTTAGACTATACATACTAAGTCAAAGGGTGGACTTAATCCTGTGAAATAAGGATTACATATTTAAATCATGGATAAAATAATTAAGTATACCTCACTTCCAAGGGCTGTGTAGACATCACTAAATTCAAGTCCAATATAACCACTTCCTACAATAGCTATCCAATCTGGAACCCATTCCAGCTTGAGGGCATGATCACTAGTAAATACAGTTTTCCCTGCATATCACCATCCATTAAGATTTAACAGTCATGAAGATCAAGAAGAAGTGAAAATCATATCAAAAGCAGACTTACTTCTAATATGCTATACATTTTAAGCAGCACTGTAAAAATTAGAGGCTTTATTTTGCACGATTGGATCAAATTGTAACTATACAATGGAATATACAAACATAAACATATCAAATGCGTTCATTATTGCTAGCAGACTTCAGAGCATTTAAACTCAAGCTTCATGAATAATGAGTTATGACACAATATAATGGCAGTATGAGAAAGTTGCAACAAAGAGTCTGCTAATCATGGTTCTTCACCAGTGAACTTTTTATGTGCCGAAGCTCATGTAAAATTTAAGGTGCAGTCAAAGAGAAAAAGAGCAGGAAATTGTGTTAGGAGGGAAATTTCAAGCAGCTCATATGGCCTGAATCACTGGCATTCAACAGTTAGAAGGATTGATCATAAAACATACTGTTTGTTATAAAGGTCTCCTACTTGGAACTGCTACATGCTTTCTCCATATGCCATCATATGTCATAAAACTTACGAGGACAAAACAGGTGTAAAGTAAAACATTTCAGGAGACAGCACCTAATGCATCCTGACTCTAAATCCACATCACATTGACTGCTTATGAACAAGATGCCGAGGTAACAGGAATTACCATCAACTTCAATGCCATTAGGTACAAAAGGAACAGATCCGGTTGCAATTATGATGTCTCTAGCCGTGATTTCCTTGTCAGGAAGCCCAACCTTTCCATATCTCACTTTTTGTGTGCCCTGTACAAGTTACCAAGTGATCCAAGTTTAATTAACGTTACGCATGAGCTTAATTTAGTATAATCAGCATGGAAGCTGTATTAAATTATCAAGGGGCGGGGCCATCTGCTTCATCAGCACAAAGAAGAATAATTAAAACTATATTGCTTATCCAATAATTCTTCAGAAATTTTGATGTGTTCAGAAAGAAAGAAAAAAAATCAGTAAGTGCTGAAGCCTGTGAAGCACATATACTTCATTTTTGGAGCCGTTCGCATATTGAATATGTATTGGATACAGATCCACAACCGATACACCAGCGATATGTGTCTGATACAGCATTTAAGTATCCCAATTTTCCAAAAATATAAAAAAATAGCGGATACAACTTCGATACGGCGTGATACGAAAGATATTGTGGGATACAGGACAGGATATAGTGGGCCACTTATTGGGGGTCAAAAACGGGTTGAACAAATTGCTTTTTCAACAAACCAGCATTCAAACCAACTTGTAAGGGAGGGATACATATTGTGCCCTTATTCCCAGTTTTGAACTTCACCCCACTTTCTCTACTCATGAACGCATGGGGGTTGGTGAGCCCTATTTTTGGACAGCAAATGATGGTGGCTCACTGGTAGTGCGGATGGCCATGGCTCTATCAGGGTGATGATGACTCTCTCACTTTCGATAGTCGTGGATGGCTCGGCCGGCTGGTAGCAAACAGCAATGGTTGCAACACGAAGAGCTTGTGGACACCGACGGCTTCTCCTTAGGTCCTCACTAGGGATAGGGTTGACAATAAGTGCCAAAGGTTGGAAAGGAAGAGTGTTAATTGTTGCTCTCGTGCTGTGTTTGTTGGTTAATTGCTTTATGTAATTCAACTTTTATTTTTTTCTGATTATATAATAAGAGTCCGGCTACTATGCTATCAATAGCACCAAGCACTTGGTGCTACCAAGTTTTCTGCCGTTAGATCTACCGCTGTGACTATTTCCACTCGTTAGATCATACTATTCAACCAACCACCCACTCAACCCTAGGGGGCCCACATCATCCTAACCGCATATTTCTTAATCCTATGGCCGAGAACCTAATAGCACCAATGACTTGGTGCTATTAATAGTATAGTAGCCTAGTTCTAAATAATAATGTATAATCAATGTAGGCCTATATATCTAAAATAACATTTTGTTCATGTATCTTTGGAGTATACGTCCCTGAATTTTTGGAAGATGTGAATCGACGTATCCGTCTCGTGTCGTATCCCATATCTCCTATCAGTATCTGTGCTTCATCGGCTAGAGCTTTGCAAAGTAACTTATAGTGCTACAATAAAATGCACAAATTATCCACATTGATGTAATAATAATTGGGCAAACTTTAAAAGACAAGGCATTACTAAGACTCTTCTAGAGCTATTCGGCATTAAGTATATGCTATATAAGTAGATGCACCGTGAGACACATGATTCATTAGATACACCAGAAATTAAGGTATAGACAAGACGAGTGAATTGATAAAAAGTGCTTACTAAAGGAGGTCAAAAAGACCAATGGAAACCTTAATTTATCATCAGTGGCTAGTATAGTAGTACTACAAGCTCAACACTGCTTCACTAGTTCCTTGACTTAAAGGAAGATGCATAGCAAGGATTAAAGTGCAGTGGCACAGTGGCGTGCCAGTAGGAAACTGGCACGGTACGTCACGAGCATGGTTCCATGTCGACACATGGCACGCTTGTGTGCTGATGGGCACTCAAAGCCTCCTAGTGGCACTTTCCAACGGCTTTATTTTGAAATTTTTGGTCTCAATAAGGTTTTATAATGTTGTTTTAAAAGTTCTAGGATAATAGTTATGAATTTTGGCAATGCAGTGACTTGTCTCGACCTAAAACCCTAAACCCTAAATTTGAAAACCCTATACTTGTTAATATAGTAGGCTTCTTTATATATAAGATAAAATATAACTATAGCTCATAGAGAAGAGAAATTAAAATTATAAACTAAAATAGGACATCAATTGCATATCATCTATTTATTTCCAAACTTTTAAAATTATAAATTAAAAAATTGGAAAAATTGCTTGTCAAATTGTTGTTTTGTCGTCTAGGAAAAATTTGTATAATGACTAAATTAAGTGGAATGAGAGAATAATATTTTCAATTTATCTTTTTTTTTGGAACTTCGAAAGTTATATATTTAAAATTGGGGAGATCATTTTTTTTTTCAAATCTCATGCAATAGTGTGACTTCTATCCAATAAAATTCAAGAATGGACTATATAATGACTAGATTAAGTAGATTTAGACATTAATGACTTCATTATTTCATTTATTTTAGAATTTTATAAATTATAAATAAAAGTATTACATGTTTCATGTTTCTTAATCGAAACTTTAAAATCTATGAATGAAACTTTTGATTTATGAATATTTTAAGGAGATCCAAGATTTTAAGAGTTTCTTCACCTCTAAGTAATATCTTAGAAAAAAAAGAATATATCTTGAGATAGAAGAGAAAAAAGTGTGACGAGCCGATCTGAGTCACACAGCGATGATGAGCATTCTGTTGAGCGTGGATGGTGACGATGAAGATCTGGGCTCCCATAAATTGAAATAGTTCTTTCCAAAAGGTACTGGTGAATATCGTCCCCATCCGACAGAATCCTTTTAAGACGCCCATGTAATCTGAGTACCGTATCAATATAAACCTAGGCAATGTCCATAGTTGTATAGGGATGCTTGAAAATATAAAATGGGCACATTTTGTTAGCCCACCATGACAGTATCCTTCATGTCTGACTTCGGTAATGACTCAATGAAGTCCAAACTCACATCTTCCAAACCTGTTGAGGAATGGGCTGTAGAAAACCAGCGTATGGTTGACTCTCAAACACCCACACAACACATTCCTTCACAAAATTTTCCACATCCTTTTTCATACCGGGCTAATAAAAATGCTGCTTAAGTCTTTGATAGGAATTTTGTATACTAGAGTGCCCTCCCATTGGTGAGTTATGACACTGTTGTAGAAGTTTGTGCCTTAGATAACCATTCTTTCCAATGCACAATTTTCCTTACATGTTATGATTCCCTTGTTACAACTGTGTATCGAGTTGTGGGTTGCAGAGAAAGCTCAGTACGTTCTGGTGGAACCCATTCCCTGCATAACTTTACTCCATTTCCTTAACCCAAGCTGGTATGACTGCTGATATGGTTGCACCTTACTCTCATCCAACTCCCTCCTTGATAAGGCATCTGTCGCCAAATTCTTTCTTTGGTATAATCAAGCCCCATCAACTTCAATATTCCTGTCTGTTGCATTGGTTTGGTTATCTTATATTCCACTAATTACTTAGGGTTAATTGCATTCAGCTCCCTGTAAACATATCAAATAGCAAATATATTCCTTCAAAGTTCAACTTTTCATTTTTATCACCGCAAAAATCCAGTGATATTCATATTTGCCCCTCTGGTTTGTTACAGTTAGAGCACTGTTTATTTTTTAACAGTAGATAAGTGAAATGACATTTTTGTCCTTGTAAATATATCCCTCCAAAAGTCCCAACTGTTAGAATTATGCAGAAATGTCCTCCTAAAAAAGTATTTTACTCAATACTATAAGAGGGGTAAAAAGGTTTATTTAACTCATTCACTAACCAGGATTAAGTATTTTACTCATAGTTAACTACTTTTCTAATGGATCGTAACAGCAGGGGTATATTTGAAAACGGTAGGGCTTTTGCAGGGATAATAATAAAAAGTTGAACTTTGCGGGGATATATCTGCTATTTAATATATTTACAGGGAGCTGTACGCAATTAACCCAATTACTTAAGGCTATCATGGTCAGTTTTGATGATAAAACTTCTTGGAATTAAGAAATGCCTCCACTTCTGTGTTGCCATTAGGACGCCTAAAAGCTCCTTCTTATAAGTAGACAACCCCAAGTTCTTTTCCTTAATTGCCTTGCTCAAATAAGCAATAGGCCTCCTTTCCTGTGATAGGACAACCCCTATTCCACTTCCACTGGCATCCACCTCCAGCACAAATGGCTTGCTAAAATCTGGCATGGCTAATACTGGAGCTCTAGTAATGGCTAGCTCTATTCCAATGGAACTAATCCTTCTTTAATAATTCAGTTAGGGATCTACCGATAGCTACATAATCTTTGACAAAGTTCCTATAGCACATTGGCCAACTAACCATGGCTTCAATCTTGGTAGGATCAGTAGCTACCCCATTCTCTTATATTTTGTCCCAGGTACTCAACTTGACTTTTTCCAAAAGTACATTTACTTTTTTTTGCAAACAACTTGTTTTTCCTAAGCTCCTCCAAAACTGCAGTCAAGTGCTCCACATGGTCTTCCAAAGTCCTACTGTATACTCGTACATCATCAAAGAAAACCAAAACAAGCCTTCTCAAATAGGCGGTAAAGATGGTATTCATTATGGCCTAGAAGGTGGGCAGTGCTGGTGCATTGGTCAACCCAAAAGGCATCACCTTGAACTCATAATGCCCTTGATGGGTCCTAACTGCAGTCTTGGGTATATCCTCTATGTAGACTCTTATTTAGTGGTAACCTGATCTACAGTCCAAATTAGAGAATAGTTTGGAAACCCCCAGTTCATCCAACAAGTAATCAACGATGGGTATTGGAAATTTATCCTTGATGGTCAGTTTTTTTAGCTGCCTTATAATATATACACATCCTCCAACTCCCATATTTTTTCTTAACTAGCAACACTGGTGATGCAAAAGGACTATTACTGGATGGAATAGTTGATCACTCTAGCATCTCTCGGACTTGACTTTCTATTTCTCCCTTCTGTTCATAGGAATGTCTATAAGGCCTGATATTGACTAGAGTGGCACCCTACTGTAGTGGTATTTTGTGATCTTTAGATCTTTGTGGGGTTAACTCCTTTGGCTCCTCGAAGACATCTGAAAAATGATTCAATACCCTCAGCAGTTCTAGCAGTAACTCCATGTCTCTTCACCACCCTCTCGAAATAAACAGCGACTCAAAGCATAGCACACCCCCTCTTGCGACTCTTGGTACCACTATCTTGTTGTAACTAATTTCAGATTGGCTACTTCAGTTATTCCTCTGAGAACCAATTGTAGCTCATCTTTGGTGACAATTATAGATTTCTATTGGAAATCAAAGGTAACTTTGCCATAAGACCTCAACCAATCAATTTCCAGTACTATATTTGAACCATCTAGTATAATGACCCTTAAGCCAGTTTTGATACTGTGTCCCTGCAAAGTCTGCAGAAGCTTTGGGCACTGCAGTTTACTTAGTACCTTTTGGCCATTTGCAACTGTGACTGCTAGTGGGGATGCAACTACCATGCATGCCTTAATGTCCTTGGCAGTCTGAAAATTCATGAAACTATGAGTGCTACCTGTGTCCACCAATATTGTTAATATTTTGTTCTTAGCCTCTCCCCATACCTTAATAGTATCATGCTACTTCTCCCCACTGAGAGCATGCACTGAGACCCCCTATCTCATGAATCTCCTCCACTGCTTCAGTATCCACTACTTCCTCCTCAATGATATCTTCTTCCAATAAAGTCCTCACCATATATTTTGATGTTGTTCTCTTTTTATAGGACTGGTTTCCACTCTAGATGGATTTGTTACACTAGTTAGCACTAAAACCTTCCTATCCTTTTACTGGACGTTTCTATCTGATGTTACAATGGTAATTGAGGCTTCTATGATGTTAAACTAAGAACTGATGGTTGCTCCAATATAATGGAGAAACAATAGTTGCGACGGACTCAATATATGCCCCTAATCATAACTCCTACCAATTTATTCACCAATTTCAAAAAAAAAAGTGGCAACATTCAGCGGCTACCTGAGATTCCTATTGCTGAGGTTGTGATTGCGCCTTTCTTTGCCTATTCAATTTGTTGTTGCCTCCTCTAGATCAAATCAGTTACTTCACTGCTACGAGCTCTTAATTCGGGTTCTTATTAGAATTTGCAACTACGTCCCTTGCTCACGATCTCGATTATGAAGATAAATTGATCAATTTGACGATTTAATGGTAGGTTCCCCATCAAGGTTTAAAGTGTCGTGGCACGGGGGCGTGCCGCTCCGTCCCTGGCACGGTACGGCACGGGCACGCTTCCGTGCCGACACATAGTACGCTTGCGTGCCGATGGATACGCATGACCTCCTACTGGCACGCTTTGGCACGGACTTATTTCAATTTTTTTGGTTCCAATAAGCTTTTATAATGTTATTTTGAAAGATTTAATCAAATAATTATGAATATTTGCTATGTATAGTTTACTATACTCATCAATTAACATACTTTTAAGCTTTTTTGTATGTAAAGTATAACTATACCTGATGCAGAATAGAAATTTTTACAGGTTAAAATTTTTAAAATGCAAAGACATCTTTCTTTCTTTCTTTCTTTTAACCATATTACAGTCTTTCTTTTATAAAATACAAAAAAAATAATTTTAAATTATTTTAAAAATTAATTGAAAAAATTATTTTTTAATTCTTTTTTTCAAAGATCTATCAAAAAACCTAAGCAATAAATTATATGACAAATAAATGAAATAAATTTAAATATCAATTGATTTAATTTAGTTTTTACTTTATCAGTATTTTTAATCTTCTAACGTAAACATAAAATTTTTATGCTTGATGTGCCTCAAAATTTGCTTAATTGAGTTCGATTTTGTTCCCCTAATTCACAAATATTTTCGCGGTGCAACAAATTTTGATAAAATAATTTGTGAAGAAAAAATGGATGTCTGTGGTGGAAGCGGAGAGCTTCGCCCCCCGCGGTATGGATCGGATATGTAAATTAAAAATTTGCCCATATATTGATAAACAAACAAATTAAATTATACTTTTTTGACTTACCTAGCAAGTAGATTTTTGATTTGTAATGTTTTTTAGGGATGTGAAGTACTCGGATGTTTCTTGGTTTTCCAAAGAACAAAACAAAAAGGAAAAAAAAAGCAAAAAGCAATAAAAAAACAAAAAAAGCAAAAAAAAATAGTTTAAAGAGAAAAAGCAAAAAAAAAAAAAATTCTCAGTGTCGGCACAGCCGGCACGGCACGCGGCACGCTCCGCCGTGCCGCTTTGTCTCGCGCGGCACTGCAGGCCGTGCCGCCTTACAGGGGGGGGGCCCGAGACCCCCCCTGTACCGAGCACGGTACGTGCCGGCCGGCACGGGCCGGCACGGACGAGATTTGAATCCTTGTTCCCCATACCTCTGGGGTCGAAACCGCTCTCATACCACTTTGTTACAAACCGATCTAAGTCGCAATCAGCGATGATGACCGTTATGTTGTGCGTGGATGGCGAGGATGAAGACCGGGCGCCGATCTCTCCCAATTCAGCTTCGAACTTCCAATTCCACCATTGTTGATGTGAGGTGGAGCTAGTGCTGAGTGAATTCGGAGTGAGCATTGAAAAAGTGCGTGAGAGAGAGAGAGAGAAAGAGGGATTAAGGATGAAAGAGGTTGAAGAAGGAGAGATGTGGGGCATAAATTGTGATTCTTGTCCAAAGTTGTTATTTTCAGTTACAACTGTAGCTATTTATAGGCTACTGTGGACTAAATTGTAATTTTCTCACTTGAAGGGATTGAAATGAAAAAATGCGCTTGATACTAGACCAGGGTCAGGGCCTATAAGTCCTTGGTGCTAAGCCTGCTTATCGCTTGGACTCGGGCCGCCATCCAGGAGGCATAACGAAGAACCGATCCGCTAGTTTGCTCAAACCCTCTGGAAGCAGCCTTCGATATCTTCCCTACTTGCTTCTCATTTCTTCTGCCACCGCCTCAACTCCTTCAATTCCTTCGCCATCCACTTTTCGGATCTTCCCATGCCCTAGCTGCATCAACTTCCCTAAGCCCTTGCCGAGATGTCTCTGGGGAAGCTCCGACTATCGCCACACAGACTAAGCCTCTCTCCCTTGTCTCCTTCTAGTCCATACTTCTCTTTAACCTATTCTCATTCTCTCTTTTCTTTTTTTTTATTCTACAGATGTTATTAAAAGGAAAGAGATAGGATGGAAAAAGCAAATAGAAAAAGAAAAAAGGGAGGAAAAGAAAAGGAAGAATTAAAAGAAAGGAAAAAGGAAATAGATGAATGAGAAAGAAGAAAATAAGGAAAAAGAGAAAGAATAAAACGAAAAACAAAAACAAAAAAACAAAATTAGGGGCACGGTACAGCATAGGGCAGCACGTCAATCCTTGATGCATATACATGATAATCCTCATTGCTAGAATAGGCTATATTGAGACATACAATAAACACAAAAGAATGTTTGACGTACCACGACAGTGCCAACACCAGTTAGAATGTCTACGCCTGAAGCTTTCATTGAATTGGTCAAACTACTTTGAATCTTAGAAACAAGATTATTTGCGTGGTCAGCAACTCCTTGCCTATCATATCCTGGAGAAGAAACCTATCACCAAGAGTAGCAAGGTGTTAGAACTTGAAAAATAGACAGAACAGCAATATTATTGCAGTTGTACAAGCCTTCCCAACAGTATATGTATGAGAATAGATAAGGCACATAAGTCTCTGGAACTGTACAATTACTTTTTTTATACAGCTGAATATATTTGATTAGCATGTATAATTTTACAATCAGCATGATCAGATCAAACAACTGACAGAAATGAAAAATATGATAAGACTATGATAGGTACAGTCTTGAACCTTTTTATAACTACACAGTCAAAAGGCATTTTCTAAAACATAAACTAACTATGCATATTGTTCATAAAGTGTCCTTGTACGAGAAAAGTAAACGAGCATGATGTAGCGACAATACCTTTAAACCCAGTGACTTCAGATGATGTTCGTCATGAAGCTCACGCATCCGACCGCTGACAGCAAGAAGTGCTTTAGATGGCACACAACCTCTATTTACACATGTTCCTCCAACAACATCCCCTTCAATAATGGCAGTTTTCAATCCCTGTGAAACCAATAAAGATAGCATATGTAAATCAGTTGTCATACAGAACGGAGTTTCCAACAAGCAACAATGATCAAAAGAAGTATTAGCAGTCACATCAGCAAAAAATGATGCTTATGTAACTGATTGCTAAAGATTCATCCTAAACAATAAGAGTAGCCATACAATTGCACAGCGAGTAGTTGATACTTGACAATTGACACCACAAATTTGAATTCTGAATAGGTTGTCAACAATTCCTTTGGAACAAGAACCAGATCTCGTAACAATCACATACACCTAAAATACCTGTGGTATCAAACTTAATGGCAAAGAAAAGAGAATCTTGCATTATATGCATTCCCCCATCGAGAATCTTGCTCTCAATAGTAGAAATTTATCTCATTTGACATGTGACTTCCCAACAAAAAAAAAATAAAGAATAAAAAAATTATATAAGTTATTCGATGTCGATTATGATATTAAAACACCATTCTCTAGAAGCTCAAGCTTTTGGGATTGGGTTCGAGGCCTTTAGCACTCGACAAAAGATAGTGTTCCCAATTTAGTGTTCCAAACGCACTGGATTCATCAAGAACATAATAAAATTAAGCATCAATATTCCAATTCAAGTGGATTTTAAGCATAGCGACACTGAGAAAACACAGATCCAGCTCAGAGAAAACAAATTACGTTCTCCACCGCATGGAGCGCGGCGCCGTGGCCGCCGACGCCGGCCCCGATGATGACAAGGTCGTAGTCGAACCCCGACGCGGGGCTCCCATTGCCGGCGACCGCCGCCGCCGCCGCCGCGGCGACCGTCCTCGGGAGCCCCCGCGCGGGCGCCGGAGGTATCCTGCTGCTCGCCGGCGACCGGAGGCGACGCAGCCCGAGCGCCTCACGGCGGAGGCCGCAGAAGCGGATTCCGGCCGGGCGGAGGCCTCCGCCGAGGGGGGAGGCGTCGGATCTCGCCGCCGTCGCCGTCGCCGCCGCGGGGAAGGGGGCGGCGACGGAGAGGGAGATCGCCGAGTGCATCGCTAGAGAGAGAGAGAGAGAGGGTTAGGGTTAGGGTTAGGGTTTGAGGGGGTGGAGAGAGAGAGAGAGAGAGAGAGAGGGGGAGATATAGAGAGAGAGAGATGAAGAGCCTCGAAGAGTCCGTTGAGAGGGCGGAGGATTCGAAGAGGAGGGAGAGAGGGAGAGGGAGAGGGGATGGTCTACACCATAGACCCGGTGTATGAAGTTTGTAGAAAAGTGCTGCTTGGGTTTGGTGTACCACGTCATCAGTGGACCTCACGGCTAAAATTACCCTAATAATAATGAGATACAACAACTATTTGTTTTCTTACTTAATTTCGATAATTACCAAATTAGATAGTGGCTAATTATTAAGTAGCTAAATATTCAATATATAAATTATTGGCTAATTACAACAGTTTGTTTTCTTACTTAAATTCGATACTTACCAAATTAGATATTGGCTAATTATTAAGTAGCTAAAATATTCAAAATATAAATTATTTGCTGATTACAACTGTTTGTTTTCTTACTTAAATTCGGTACTTACAAAATTAGATATTGACTAATTATTAATTAACAAAATCTTCAATACATAAATTAAATTTAAATTTAAAATTTTATTTAAAAATATAAGTTTTTGATCAAAATTTATTCAAAATTTTTATTTTCAATATATATCTTATATTCAAGAAAATTTTGAATTTGATTGAAATTTTCTAACTTTTATGTTGTTTCAATATTGAATTAACAATTTGAATTCAAAATTTCTCATTGAATTTAAATTTTACTGTTACTTATAAACCCAACTTTTATTATTTATTTAAATATAAAGTTTTCATTTTAAAAATTAAATTCAAATTTTAAATTTGAGTTTAATTTGCACTGTTACTTTTGAAACCAACTTCTTACTTTAAATTGAAATTGGAAATTTAAATTTGAATTGAAAGTTTTATTTGAATTGGAATTATATAATTAAGAATATTTTGAATTTGTTGCAAACTTTAAAATTATAATTTATTCTAATATTTATTAGAGAATGAAGTTTCTATATTTTGTGAATATTTGATGAGATTTGATGAAGAAAATGATGGAGATTTGGCCAACTATTTACTTGTTATTTTGGATCAAATTTTTTTTGCTAATTCAGTTGAAATTTGCATGGATTTAAGAATAGCATATAGAAGGCAATAATGGATTTAATGACTAGACACAGAAGGAAATAATATTGTGTATTATTTTTTTTCCTTTCTTGAGTAATTTATGATGTATATTAAAGTTTGTAAATAACTTCAAATACCACCCCTGTGATTTCGTGATTTCTCACTTTAGTGCCCTGTGGTTTAAAACGTATCACTTTAGTACCCTGTGATTTTATTATTCTCTTTTTTTGTTATCTTTCCGTTAATTTTTTCGTTAAATTATACAGAAAAAACTTTAAATATCCCACCTATGGTTTATCAAATATTCACTTTTCTATCCTGTAGTTTTAACTTTCTCATTAATTTAACAAAAAAATTAACGAAAAGATAATAAAAAAAGAATAACCAAACCACAGAGTACTACAGTGATACATTTTAAACCACATGGTACTAAAATGAGAAAACACGAAATCACAGGGGTGGTATTTGAAGTTATCCCTATTATTAAATTTCAGTGAAGTTAGGCCTATGTTTATCACTCCAATTTGAATTTTTTACTCATTTCCACTTAAACATTTTCTTTATAATATTAAATTCACAATTTGGATGTAATTTGAAAACGTCAAGAGGAAAGAAATAATTTCTGTCCCGAAAAATTATAGGAATAAAAATGAACTTTGAGGCTGTTTGATTTTTCGAAAAGTGTGAAAAAAAATTTCAATTTTTTTTAATTTTTCCCAAGAAAGTAAGTATTTTCGGAGATCTGTTTTTCATATTTTATGAAAAGCTAGAATTTTTTTTTTTTTTTTTTTTAGAAAACGAAAACACTTGTTTTCCATAAAATATGAATTTTTTTTTTATAAATACCTGTTTTACTTAGAACCAAACAGATGGACAATTGAAAAAACGATTTTTTATGGAAAGCTTTTTTCTCGAAAACCTTTTTTTTCATGTTTTTTCGAATAAACCAAACACTCCTTTTACTGAAAATGTGAAAGTGTAAAATAATTTAGGCTCTGAACTTAAAATCTCAAACATCAATTATCAAGCCTTTTCTTACTTACGCTAGAAATAATTGGTAAAATTGAGAGATTTCATTCGACCAAAATATCGTGCTTCAATAGCAGATTCTCATGAAGTCAAAATGGTATCTCAACCGTTAATTTGAAAAAATAATAATAATAATAACGACTAAAATCTAAGTGTTGTATCCAAGCATGCCACATTTTTTAAAAAAAATATAAGTTTTACACGAAATTAAAACTCTGAGGTATCGTTTGGTTCGGGGATAAGTAAAAAGTGACTATTCCAGGGATAGGTATAAATTGAGGTATAAGCGGGAATTAAATCAATTTTACGTTTGGATGAAAAGTAGATTTTTCTCGGGAATAAGAAAAATAGTGTTTGGATGGTTTTATTGGAATTGCGAGTATAAGAATAATTATAATTTTAAACAATAATATTTTATCTAATTAATTAAGACGAAATATTAATTAAGTAATAATTTAACTTATTTAATCTACTAAATAATTATGAATATTGCTAAAAACCCTTAATATTAATAAATAAATTAATTGGTAATTAATAATTTAATTAATTACAAATAATTTAATAAAATAATAAATTAATAAATAAATTAGTTAATAATAGTCAGATGATTAATTAAGAAAATAATTAAATTACTCAAAATATTAATTAATTAAACAATATAATTAATTATTTAATAAATTAATTAAAATAATGAATTAATTACTCAAAAAATTAATTAAATATTTATTAAAGTAATAAATTAAATAGTTAATTAATTATCTAGTTAATTAGTAAATAAATAAATATATAAATTATTAATTAAATAATATTTATTATAAATCTGGATATTTTATTCTTTTATTATTAATTAAATATATTATGTTTATATAATTTATGTTTAAATAAATTTATAATCTTAATTAAATTTAGAATTAAACTTGGAATAGCGCTATTCCGTCAAAACGATAGAATAGTTTATCCCAGCTATTCCGGAATAACCGAGAATAACGAAGTTTGACCGGGATAAAATATCCCGGCCAAACTTCGTTTCGTTTGGCGGAAAACGGGGCATGAAGAGTTTCAGCAAATAGGATTGTGCCGCGTGGAGAACATGATTTAGACCGGGTGTAATGAGGTAATAGAAGGGAATTGCGCGTGGATGATGGTGTAAAGAGGTGGCGTTATGAAACTTTATGGTGAGGTGGACTAGGTGAACTACCATGTATACATTTATATTTATATATTTACTTTAAATGGAGGAGTGTTTCCTTGTTTTTTGAGAAAATAAATAGAAAGAGTGAATAAAAGGAGCTAAATATAAAAGGAAATTGCCCTTAAGCTCAGAAACTAAAATTTTAAAAAAAAAATAAACAAAGTCAATTTAAAATTTTTAAGCAGTAAGCCGCACTGATTTGTTTTGATTATATACAACTATGACTATGTTGTAGTTTTAAATAGGAAAAACTTTAAATACCACCCTCGTAGTTTCGCACTTTCTCACTTTAATGTGGTTTAAAGTATATTATTTTAGTACCCTGTAGTTTCGTTTTTTTTTTTTTTATTCTTTTCGTTAAATCATATAGAAAAAACTTCAGATAACCCATCTCTGGTTTATCGAATATTTATTTTAGTACCCTGTAATTTTAACTTTCTCACTGATTTAATAAAAAAAATTAATAAAAAAAAGAAGAAAAAGAGAAAAATAAAATCACAGGATATTAAAATGATAAACTTTAAACCACATAATACTAAAATGAGAAAGTGCGAAACCGCAGAAGTGGTATTTAAAGTTTTCCTTTTTAAATACATGTGGGTTCAAAAGTAGTGTCTCGTCAATAGAATTAACCGCATTAGTTGAAATTGTACTTGTAATTGGCTATAATTCTAATTATAGTAGTTGAAAAAAAGTAATTTTTAACCAAATATAAAGTTGCCTACTAATCACATTCAAAAAAAAACATAGGGGGTTGTCGTACCGTCCAATATATAGTTGATATACCAATCAATACCATTCAATATGTAGAATAGTAAAATTTGTATATAAAGTTATCAAGTGCACGGAACCAAATAAATTAATAAATTATGTGTAGCTGTAATTCTTCGAGTGGTTTTATCTGCTACGTTTAATCAAACAAAAAACAAAATTATTGTAGTTACAAGTAATATATATATTTCTTAAGTACAAGTATCTTCTCATATCCAATCAAAGCTAATTTTTAAGTGGTTTTGATTGCGCATGGAGTTAGTCAACCCAATCTAAACCGTTAAAAGTGACATGATCACAATCTAATGATTGGGGAGTATGTCAAAGGCAATGCAAAAGTGTTTTAATACAAAATCAGTGCACAATAAGTTAATAATATGCAAATCAAAAGTTCCAAACAAAAGAGCTTTCCAATTCAATTTTAGAGACTATTTTGGTTACACCTAATTACAACTACATTATAGTTGCAACTACATACAGATTTAAATTTGGCGTTTTGATTTGATTATTTGAATTACTTATTTCAATTGAAACATAAGAGCTCAATTGACATCTCTTACAGTTTCAACTATATGCATCTCCAACTACACTTTATTTACAGTTACATCCAACCAAACAGGTAAGAAATTCAAGAGGATGATCTCTGGGTGCGGACCAGAATTTTCAGTAAATGAGCTTTGGTAAAGTACAATTTGAATTCAAGTAAACTAGGTTTGTGATTAATTCTTTTAGAATGAATTTTAAAAACAAATTATCAAACCTTACTTCTTCTTTTTTCCTTTTTTCTCTGCTGGATTTCAACCAGTGCGAATCTCTTGTAGACTGTATTCCATCTTTTCACTCTTCCTACTCTTATGCTTGAGAAATCCAAATCACGACAAATTCGATCCGAAATCATTTACATACATGTTGTATATACATGTATATAAATGCTATTTGGATTAGGAGGCGAATGAAAGGAGACTATAAAAGCGAACTAAAAATTAGAGTTCAAGGACACAAGCAAAGAAACAAAGGGAAAAAAAAAACAGCCATGTTTGTATAGAATCCTCAACTGTTCCCTTTGTTTCTTTTTTGGTTTTCTCAACAAAGAGATCACTAGTGAAAAATCATCAATCCTCTTCTAACTACTAAGACCAACTAATAGAGTAACTGTAAAAGCGAACCGCGGCCGGAGAGGGTCAGAGCTGGGTGAGGGGGCTTTTCACCGTCCGGCTCGTCTAAAGCTCGTCCTGTAAACATAGCGGAAAAAGAATCGAGTTAATAATATACACTTTTGGGTTAAATATCTCAACTTGGTCTGCGTACTTTTGACTTTTGTCACCCTAATTATAGGAAACAATCTAGTGTCTCTTGTAAAAAAAAAAAATTAATTAATTTTACCCTTTCACATGTAAAAGGTCGGTTTACAGCAAAAGTCAGAGTCGTTTTTCATAATCGAGGCCTGAAGTGCAATCTATACGTTTAAGTTCGGGACGCAAGTGTATTAAGTCCAATGTTGGGGGACCAAGTAGCAATACCGGATAACATTTCACCATAATATTTTTGTAGGACAAGCGACGAACAAATTTGTAAGGGTTTTAGAGATTGAGCATACATGAGAAGTCGCCTCGTCCTCATCTTCTAAGGAAGCCTGCGCATCGACTCTAGAGTCGGAATCGGCACCCTCCGCATCATCATCATCCTCATCATCCTGTCATATGATTTATTTTTTTTCATAACTGAAATTGAGAAATGTCATAAAATTACTAAGTTATAAACCAGAAGAGTTGAAACTTCGGAGCTTACGTCCGCATCAGAGTCCACATCCTTCGATTCCTGTTGATAACAAAAGGGAAGAAGAACAGGAAGACTATTAATATCAACTCTTTCTATTTTTTTATAAATGATAAACTATATTATCTCGGAAACCTTATAAATATATTAAAATGAAAACAATAACTAGGAAATGAATCAGAAATTTTCACTCGAATTTTTATGCGGCGACTCTAAATTTTGCATGAACAACTCCAAATAAATGCAATCTAATGAGACAACAAAAGGAGAAGAACTGTTAGATGAAAAATGAGTATACCTCCTCGTCTTTCTGCTTCTCGGCCTCATCGAACGCAGCCTTCTCGGCCTGCCAGATTCAAAAAAGGCCCCAGAGTTATGTTGCAAGATATTATGAATGGTTTTTAAGTTACTAGCGCAATTAAAAAGCTTAAAAAGACATACATCCTTGTGCTTGCCCCATGTCTCCTCAGCAAACTTCTTAGCATACTCGGGGTCGTCAGTGATCAAAAAGTTATCAAACAAGGTTCCAGATTTAACCTGGCAAAAACAATAATATAGGTAAGAAATGTGTTATACACGGAACAAGATCGTAGAGAAATAGAAAGACATATAGACCTGCCACAACTCGATGCCAATGTATTTCAAGTTCGAGAAAGCATACCTGCCACAACTCGATGCCAATGTACTTCAAGTTCGAGAAAGCATAGATGTAGGGATCATCCTTGAAATCTGCAAAAATATATAAGATATAGCTTTAGATGAGTCTTTGAGTAAATAGGAAAAGACCAAAGAAAGTTTACAACTAGGGTTATTAATAATATTTACCTGGGTTGTCGATCAATGGCGCCTTCCATTTGCCCTTGTAGTTAGGGTTCTTAATTTTCTAAAGAAAAGAAAGAAAGAGAAATAAGCAGCAGTTCCGATTTGAAAGGCTTTTGATACAAAATGGAAGTGATTCTTTACCTTTTGCTCCCATGGTCCCTTGTATTCGGGGTTTTGAGTAGTCGGTGCCGTCCATTCACCATCCTCTTCATCGTCCCAATCCTCAGGCTGCATCAAGCAAGCAATAGAAGATTCCAGATAAAAGCAGATAATGTTAGTAACCGGGCACCCAGCAAAATAGCAAAGAGCATTTCCACCACATTACAAGAGAAGATCACTTTCCAGATTATTATTATTATTATTATTATTTACCTTCTTAGCATCAGGATCAGGAATTTCTTTGGGAATGTCATCGTAACCCTGCAGAGAGCATTAAAAATAGAAATTAGAAACTGCTTTATATAATTTGGTCATATTCAGGTCCAATTAAGGTACAAAATAATGACCCACCCGACCTACTTTGCTTGCTTAAAGATAATATAGCAAATTTTCCGGATGAAATTTAAGCTAGATTTATGTCAAAAGATAGCATTTCTACGGGGAAAAAAAAAAGAAAAAAAAATTAAGCACTTTTTAACTGAGACCAGCGCATCACAAATTCTTGTTTCAACTGTTAATGAATTAACAGAAAGTAAGCTATAATACCTCAGGCTTCTTATCCTCCGGATCAGGAATGTACTCCTTGTCATCCCAATCTTCAGGCTGCAAACAAGGGAAATTGTGTTGTTAAAAAAAAGAAAACAATATTAACTAAGCGGACAGATAGGAGGTGTCACAAAAACAATGAATATATTTCTTACTTTCTTGGCTTCAGGGTCCTTTATTTTCTTCGGAGGAAGGATATCCCAATCATCATAGATGCTTCCTGATTTCTTCTCCTCGTTATCAATAAGAATGCTGTACGTGGCATCAGGGCGGATAATGAATGTATAGACATGAGTTAGTTGATCAGTCTCACACGGCACTTCCTTTTTGATCAAATGGTTCTTCCCATCACGAGAAAGAATAGCATGGACCTTTTTGGTGCTGTACCCACAAATATCAGGTCCAAACATGATACTGCAATTCAGAACAACGTTCACTTGGTAAGATCTCCAATGATGAAATAAATATATAAGATTAAGAAGAGACAAGAGAGCAACAAAAGTTCAATTGTCAAGGCCTATTGAACTATCAATTATAATGAAATGACTACCTAAACTTTCAAATTTTCATTTTACTATCTATTCTACCTCCCAGTCAAACCTGCACGCCTTTAACTATTTTTGACAAAATATTTTGTGACCTGACAAGATATTCATTTCTTTCATGAAATATTCTAACAGGACAAACGGAATTTTCTGAATCAAACGCAATGACAAGCATAGTAAATTCAAAATGGTCTATTAAATGCACTACCATTCCAATAAAGTCAATTTGATTCTTACCTATAAGGGGTATCACCGCCAAACTTCTTTTGATCAACTTCACCACTAAGCAGCTTCACATAGCCACCTCCGCAGTCTAATTTCTGCTCATGTTTCACAGAAAACTGCAGAACTAAGGTCTTATCCTTGTTAGTAAACTCAGGGAACTCCGCGGATATGGCATAGAACCTATAATCTTCGGAGGTCTGGATGCCTGTATGTGGAGAATTAAAAGAACAAATCAATAATGAACAGGCCAATTAAGATGAACTAAATAACTATAGGATGCTGCGGAAGAAAATAAATACCTTTATCCTCAGGATCCCCGTTCCATTTGCCAGATGTATAGTTCCATTCGCCGGCCAGGTTCTCATCTTTCTTCCAATCGGATTTAACCCACCGATTCTCCCATCCATCTTCGATTATAAGAAAAAAGAAAACGTAAATTATAATATCCTTCAAACCAGAAGTCAAAAGAATACAATCATCCATGCATTTCATATAATGGTTAGGCCCTTTCTGGCCCTATTGTAGAGTATAGTAGTACTTTTAGAAAAAGCATTGTACCAAATTCACTGCAACAGATTCTAAAGTAAAAGCACCTATTTAAAGCTTCTGCTTTGGACCTAAGAATCTTATTCTGATTCACAATGCAGCAGAATCACCAGACTCTTCTGCTTGTCGAACTCTCTACTAAGGTGACTTTTGCTGTAAGCAGAATCAGAATTGGGGTCAAACAGGCACTTTTTATTCAATCTCAACCGAAATGGAGGCATCTACTCACAAAAGCCATTAAAGTCAACGCTGGGACAAGGCAACAACCAACAAAGTCACGAGGAAAGAACGATCCCAAATGCTGAGCACCGAATGAAACAGCAACATTATAGACAAAAACAAAACTAGGCGATCCAACCAATCCTATCGCATAACAACACCACATAGCGCATCTCCACATAATCAGTAGTGATTGGGCACTGAGATGAGCACAAATACTAAACCCTAGACATAAACCCTAACACATATCAATGAAACAATCACAAAAACAAGCAAAAATGAGGCGCGATCACGATATTTGTGAAGTATCGCTCCCATTTCTCCGATCTAAATTTCTAAAATACGTAAAGAGATTAAGTATCGATTCATAAACGAGAAATATGGTAAATAGCATTAATTCGAATCCAAACGCTCATAAATATCCCCAGATCGTAACCGATTCAACTCCTACCACATCAAAAACCGAAGCACATGCAAACCGATCCAAGAGAAACGGATCGAGGAGTCAATACACGGAACCAAGAGGCCATAAAACCCTAGATCGGATGCAAATGCCGCATCGAACACACCAAATGAAGCGTCAAAATAAGAGATCTGGATCAACAGGGATCGGAGATTGAAGGAGACGATCGATACCTCCGAATCGCTCCTCGAAGTAGACCTCGGCGGCGGCCACGGTGGCGAGCGCGAGCGCCACCGCCACCACCGCCGCGGCGGAGGCGGCGCCACCGCCGCGGCGAGGGCACCTCGTCGGAGTCGCCATTGTTACC
Source organism: Puya raimondii (assembly GCA_016920855.1). Taxonomy (NCBI): domain Eukaryota; kingdom Viridiplantae; phylum Streptophyta; class Magnoliopsida; order Poales; family Bromeliaceae; genus Puya; species Puya raimondii. The sequence goes on from JABWPP010000049.1 coordinate 27,997,980, forward strand.
GCTTTTCTAATTCTCTCTCTCTCTCTCTCTCTCTCTCTCTCTCTCTCTCTACTCCGCTCCACTACAAAGGAAAAATGGGTGGGGGAGCTGAGATTATGTAGAAAGGGGAATTAGCGGTGTGGTCACCTACATGGTATATATAGTCACCGAATTGCAAAGTTTGGTGCCATGGCTATGGGTCCCGTTCACCGTTCGCGAGCCACCACGTGTTCGGCTCGCAATGAGCTCGAGATCAAATCGCTCGTTTAGTAAACGAGCCGAATACGAGCTGAATTTTTCAGCTCGTTTAATAATCGCACATAGCACGAGTTGGAGCCAACTAGCACATTTTCAGTTCGATAACGGCTCGAATACATATATTTTATATTTTTTTATAAAAATATAAATTTTTATTATTTGATTTTTAGTCTAACCTAAATATAAAGTCCAACTCAATTATTAAAAAAAAATCTATTTATATTTAAAGTTGTAACTATTAGATCAAAGTTTAATGGGCATAAATTTATTTGCTATGTATATTCTTTCCCTTTTTTAAGGGATAACTTCAAATACCACCATGTGGTTTCGTGCTTTCTCACTTTAGTACCATGTAGTTTAAAATGTATCACTTTAGTACCCTGTGGTTTTGTTATTCTCTTTTTGTTATCTTTTCGTTAATTTTTTCGTTGAATTAATGAGAAAGTTAAAACTATAGGATAGTAAAGTGAATATTCGATAAACCATAGATGGAGTATTTGAAGTTTTTTCTGTATTATTTAACGAAAAAATTAACGAAAAAATAACAAAAAAAAAGAATAACCAAACCACATGATACTAAAGTGATACGTTTTAAACTACAGGGCACTAAAGTGAGAAAGCACGAAACCGTAGGGGTGATATTTAAAATTATCCCTTTTTTTAACTTGTTGTTGATAAGCCAGCTCGTTAATAAATGAGCCAAATACGAGCTAAATTTTTTAACTCGATATTTTAACGAACCAGCTTGTGTTCGGCTCGTTGACTGCGAGTGTGAGAGAGCGGAGGTGGGTGATTATAAGGGAGGTGACGGGATTCGAGTACGGCTGATATAGCTACCCCCGGGTTACTAATAATACTCCACTGTGGAGTTCTGACCAATGGGAGGACGCCACGTATGCAGATCGACGTGTATGGGTGGTATAGCGCTTTTAGAATTATTTTGATTTTTTTAAAAAAACTATGCTGTGGAACGGATTTGTATGGGATGATTGGGTAAAATAGAGTGAAAATTTATTGGCTTTCTTTTTTTTAAATAAACAAAGAGTTAATTGTATTCGCTTGCACTTAGGGACCACTTAGTGAGATATAATTATGGTTAATTTCATATAAGTCCATGTAAAGACGTCAAATAGTAAATATATTCCTACAAAATTCAAGTTATCAAATTTATCCCTTCAAAAATTCTCTAGTTTGCAAATATATCACTCAAAAAGTTTCGATTCGTTCATATATGTCACCTTTCGTTTGATTCACTGATAATTTTTTAATGATGGATATGTAAAATTACTATTTTGTTCTTATAAATTTATCCTTACAAAAAGTTATCTTTCTCTCTCTCTCTCTGTCTTCGCCGCGGCACGTGCAGCGTACTTCATTTTTGCTGTGACCGAGGATCTCGCCTTCGATATCACCGCCGTCGTAGGTCTCCCGTCACCATAAATAAGGAGGAGAGGATAAAAAAGATGACGAAACTCAACATTAGAATATAAATTATATATATATAACTGTGGTTAGCTGTTTTAACTAATGGTTATCTAAATTTTGTTAATAAAAGGACATATTTGCAGATAGAAGGACTTTTGGAGGGATAAAACTGATAACTTAAGTTTTGTAGGGATATATTTATTATTTGGTATCTTTGCAGGGAGCCATATGCAATTATCCCTAATTATAGATATAGTATAATTTAAGATATATTCAATTATGAAAATAGCAGTTATAATAATTTACATTTTATTTATTTGGATATAGTAAAAATTGAGTAACTATAAATATTTTATTTACTTGTTAGTTGATAAGTGCATTTACAAAATTTTATCATTATACATATAAGATGGTGAGATAATTTTCTATATAAAAAAAAATTATTTTGTATTTTGATTGAGAGGTAAGTATATTTTTATTTAGTGTTACTCTCTGCAACTGTTGCAGTTGGAACTACGACCAATTTGGGCGTAGTTCCGACTTCTGCATTTTAGCATGCTAATCAGTTCTAATTGCAGCACTTGGATTCAAATGCATAAAACCAAACGGCAAATTTGAATTTGTATGCAATTACAAATGTTGTACATTTCTAACTACGCGCAACCTAATAGCCCTTTAAATGTTTAGTTTTTAGAATTAATTGCATCAGTGATCAATAACCTTTCTATGTTTTTGTTTTGGCTCTAATTCCTAACTTTTTCTCTCACATTAACGTCCATCCCAATAAACTCAATTCACTATCGTCAATATTGTTTTATATGTCTACAACCATCTTGATCTTGTACACGACATCAATTGTCTCTTTTAGAGCATCCCGCATCTCAACATCGAGTCTGATGTGCCACCAAGTTTTTCATAATTTTTTTGCCACCAAGTTTTTCATAATTTTTTTAAAAAATTATATTTCATATATAGGGAAGAACAAAAAAAAGAACAAAAAAAAAAAGAGAACGACGAAGAAGAAGGGAAAAAAAAGAAAAAGAAAGCGAAAGCAAAAGCAAAAATTTAGGAAAGAGCAACAACAAGCAGGGTTGCTGTGACACTCCGTCTTTTAGGGGGTCACAAGGGCATCACCCATCCTAGAAATACTCTAGCCCTAACATGCTTAACCCACTTAATCTCTTAGGCTTGACTACCACCTAAAATTCTATAACTGGGTTAAGATGTTTTAGCCCTATTATATTTCATATATAGGACTATTTCAAATCCTATGAGTGTCATATTCCTCCCCATGTAAGCCCTAACGTCCTCATCAGGCTTAAGCATACTCACAAGCACAAAGCAATGTGAGACTTATCTCGTTAATTAGCCTTAGCTGACCTCGTGGGGAGCCGCGCTCCACCCACAACGGTTGTCAACTGGGGAGCTGCACTTTGCTCGTTGTTTGACCCTAACTCAGTCAAGACTTATCTCATACTTCCGGCTGGTGATTGGCTCTGATACTATGTGTGTTTGAGCCTGATGAGAACGCATGACTTAAAGGGGAGAGAAATGTAACACCCCTAGAATTTAGAATAATCCTATATATTAGATATAATAGTGCTAAACCTCTTTATCCGATTATAGCATTTTGGGTGGTGACTAGGCCCAAAGAATTAAAGAGGATTAAGCGTGCTAGAACTAGAGTAGTTCTAAGATAGGTGAAACCTGGAAAATGGGGCGTCACAATTGGCTACTTAATCATGAGTTGCACTATATGGCTACAAAATTGCACTATTTTGCAACAACATTGCACTGTTCGGTTGGAATATTATATTATTTGAACAGGTATTGCACTATTTAGAGGAATATTACACCATTTGTTGTCCATGTTGTTCAAAATTATTTTTTCGATTTTCCTACCTAGCTATTTTTCAAATTTACATGAACAACAAACGATGAGGATGGCCATTAGAATTGCAGGATTTGCGTCGCATCCCGACGAAAAGGTGACATGACCAGCGTAGACTGGCAAGCTTAATTCTCGATACCCGTGACTCGCGTGTACATATGTTGTCCATCATTAGTTAAACGTATTCCGACGAAGAGAAAAGAGAAGAAGAAGAACCGAGAGAAAAAAAAGAAGAAGAAAGAATCGCAAAGAGGAAGAAAAAGGAAGACTAACATAAGAAATGAAAAACGACGAAAAAAAGAAGAGCAACGAAAAGGAAGAAGAAAGGGGGAGACGAGAGGAAGAACAAAGGCGAGCATTGTTAGACTACTTGATCGTGAGTTGCACAATTTTGTAATGACGTTGCATTGCTTTGTTTGTATATTATTTCAATAGTTATTGTACTATTTAGAGAGATGTTACACCATTTGTTGTCCGCGTTGTACACAATTATTTCTCCGATTTTCTACCCAGCTTTTTTTTCAAATTTATCCGAACAACAAACAGCTAAAGTAATATCAATTTGCATAATTCCCGAAAATATTTTATTGCATCAGCACGTTAACTGTTACCTTTTCTTTTTTTTCCTCAAAAAGCAAATGCAGTTGGTAAGGGTCTAAGAAAAAAAAGGCTTTTCCTTTTTTTCGAATTTGTATGTCACAAATATCGATCATTGTTGCACTATATAAGAGTAAATTGCACTCCTTTTTTCAATATATCGCATATCTATCTATACATATACATGAATTCTCATGCTTAAATTCTATATAGATGTACCCCCTTAATTTGAGAAAGGTGGGGCCCTAAGTCTTTTCTTCTTTCTCTAAAAAACTAAATTTACTTCATTTTTTCAAATGGCTCTTCGCTTCTCGTTGCATTTACTCGCATTTACTTTCTTTTTTTTTCAGAGGCCCTTGGTTTATCATCCATGAGAAGATGTGTAATGTTTGTACTTAAATTTGTATTGTATAGTTATGCGAAGTAGATGCTTCCTCCTCCTCTAATGGCCCCCGAGGACGAGAAGTATCGGTTAGGATATGGAGTCGCCGGAAAGGGGTTGAAGGCGTTGTGGTACCTCACGAAATCGTCGGCGTCGGTAAAGAATGCCCTAAACGAGGTGCGAAGGGGTCCAATATTTATGTAACAATTTTTCTTCTCATATAATTCTCTGTCTTTCTTTAAAGGCTAAATTACATAAAACTCCTCTGTCAATACCCGCTTTTTCACTTTCCTCCCTTGTCATTCAAAAACCTACATTTTGCTCTCTTAAAAAATAAAAAATGTTCACAGGGGGGTATGGTGTGACAAAGTGACCAAAATGCTTTCATCTTCTTCATCTTTATCCTCCTCCCCAATCTTGCTCATCCCGCATCCCGCACCCTCGCCCACGCCTCTCTTGACCCCAACTCCGACTTCGTGCGAGGGCGAGGCGGCCGAGGGCGAGGTGGCGGCCTAGGGCATATGTGTGGGCATGGATGAGGGTTTCGGGGATATTTTGAGTATAAAAAATAAGATATAAACGGAATCCTAACAGAACACTGACGGCGGGGGGCGAAGTGAATATTTTTCATTTTTTAAGGGGGCAAAGTGCAGGTTTTTGAATGACAGGAAAAAAAGTGAAAAAGCGGGTATTGACGGAAAGTTTTCTGTAATTTAGCATTCTTTAAATTGTAATTCCATTCTAAAAACTTTAATGTGTTTTACATATTTATTAAATTCAATCAAATATGGTTATATTTTTCTGTTTCTTTTTTACGTTCTATATTTGTTTATTTAATCTATAATTTTTACTGAAAAATATTTATCCCTCGCATCGCACGAGTTTCTACACTAGTGTTTCACTATTTGGCTTGATCTTGTACTATGTAAATGCGCATTGCATTATTTGCTTTTTTTTTTATAAAGAAGAGGAACGACGAGGAATAGGGAAGAGCATTCGTTTAAACGGAATTTTAGTGGAATGGTGGACCGAACCAAATTTTTCGATTTTATAGTTTTCTGATCCAAACTAACCAAACCAAATTTTTTTGATTTGGTTTCGACAGTTTAGTCGGCTTGGGCCTTTCTAAATTGGGTCTTAAGAATTATATAGCTAATAATTTAGATTTTGTTGGTTTAAGAAATTCAAACCATTTCTATTCAAATTTAATTCATACTAAAAAAAATTAAGAGGAAATAATAACAAAACTTTTGTTAGATTCAATAGAAAATTCCTATTTCAATTTTTAAAATGTTTTGATCCAAGAATTACAATAACAAAAAGGGCTACTATTCAAGCATCTTGACATAATCAATTAATTTGGTCAATTCGGGTTTTAAGTTAGACATCCGAACCAATAGACAAAAATAAAAAAATTTGGTAAGCTGAATTGTTTAAACCAAAAGGCTAGTCAAACCAAATTTTATTGACCGGATTAGGTCGGTCCGGTTTGGTAATTCAATATTAACAGAACATTACTCGCCTTTAGCGTGGCGAAAAGAAGAATAATAAGAACATACAATAAGAAGAAGAACGCGCTGTTTAGTACTAAAATTGTCTAACAATTTGTAAAGAAATAACGAGTAAACAAATTACGAAAAGTAAGACAAGAGAAACAAAGAAACGAGTAAGAAATAAAAAGAATAGAAAAAAGAATCGGAACGAGGCGAAGAATAACAGCAAGGAAAAGAACAAGAGCAACAAAAGAGGAAAGAGAAAAAAAAGGAGAATCGCAAAGAGGAAGAAGAAGCGGAAGACTAACATAGTAGAAAAAGAACGACAAAAGTGAAAGACGGGAAGAAGAACAAGGGCGAGTAAGGTTAGGAAAGAGAAAAAGAAGGAGAATCGCAAAGAGGAAGAAAAAGCGGAAGACTAACATAGTAGAAAAAGAACTACAAAAGTGAAAGACGGGAAGAAGAACAAGGGCGAGTAAGGTTTGCACTATTTTGTATAGTCGTTGCACAGCTTGGTCGGACTATTTGTACTATTTGAGCAAATATTGTACTATTTAGAGAAATCTTATATAATTTGTTGTCCGTATTGTACAAAATTATTTCTCTGATTTTTCTGCATAACTCTTTTTTAAATTTACCCGAAAAGCAAACAGTAAGGAAGACAAATAAAATTGTAGGATTTGAGCCGTATCCCAAGACTAAGAAGACTATCACTCTTGCAAAAATGCAAAATTAATAGACTCTTTATGCAAATTTTCCAATTATAAATTAAAAATGACCATACATTGTGCATGCAATGAAATGTACAATGTACACCTAATATAGCATTACAAGCGTTGAATCACAGTTGTGAGTGAGATCCCGAAGAGGTGGGTATTAATTCCCCCAAAGCCTGTTGAATTTCATGCCTACTCGTGCGGTTGGGAAATCCAAATCACCACAAATTCGAACCAAAATCAAAACAACGAGTTCCGCATAATTCGTTGGGAAACAAAGTAGGAATTCCACAAAAGTAGGAAGTCCACATAATTCAGCAAAACAGATTTATCAAGTTTCCCTTTTTCGGAAGGAAAACTGAGTGAAACCTGCTTCCCCGAATCTTTTAAGGTCAAATATTATTATAAATACTAAGGACGAAAGATGATATTCTAGTAATATTTTAAGGTATATAATATAGATCCAATTTTTTCTAATTAAGATACCAACAATGGGATAATAATGCTCAGTGAAAGCTATTTGGATTAGAAGTGAACTAAAACATTAGAATTCAAAGACACTAGCAAAGAAACAAAGAAGATAAAAAGAAAAACAGCATGTTTGTATAGAATCCTCAACTGATCCCTTTGTTTTTTTTGGTTTTCTCAACAAAGAGATGACTAGGAAAAATCATCAATCCCTCTTCTAACTACTAATAATACCAACTAATAATAACTGTAAAAGCGAACCGCCACCGAATAGGGCAAGAGCTGGGCGGGGAGAGCCTTTCACCGTCCGGCTCATCTAAAGCTCGTCCTGTAAACACGTCGGAAAAATAATCGAGTTAATAATTTATACTTTGGGTGAAGTATCGCAACTTGGCTCCTGTACTTTTGACTGAAAACACAATTGTCGCCCTAATTATTAAAAAATGTATTAGTTTTTCTTGTAAAACTAAGTTTGGACTTTCACCTGTAAAAGGTCGGAATTATGACAAAAGTCAACAGTTTTTTCAATAGTCGGGGAATGTAAAGTGCAAAATTTATGTTCCAAGTTCGGGACGTAAAGGCCTGTTTGGTTCCTCGAAAAAGTATAGAAAAAAATTTCCGACAAAAACGTTTCTCAAGGAAAATTTCTTTTCCGGCTTTACATCCGTATGGTTCTAAAAAAAACTAGCAATACGTTCTAAGAAAAACTAGCTTTTTTTATAAAAAAAATTTCCAGATTTCATAAAAGACTAGCATTTTCATTTTCCAGATTTTTTTTTAGGAAAAAGAAAACACTAGTTTTCCATAAAATCTTTAAAAAAAAATTTCAAAAAAAGCTAGTTTTCCTAGAAACCAAACCGGCAGAAAACTAAAAAAGAAGTTTCTATGGAAAAAAATTTCTTGAAAATTTTTTTTCCACACTTTTCTAAGGAACCAAACAGCCCCGTAAGTGTTTCAGCCGAAGGTTGAGGGACCAATTGGCAATATCGGATAGTACAGGAACTACCCAAACATTATGCCATAACATTTTCTCGGAGGATAAGCCATAAATAAATTTATAAGGGTTTCAGAGATTTAGCATACATGAGCAATGTCCTCAACGTCATCTTCTGAAGAAGCATGCGCATCAGAGTCGGAGTCGGCACCCTCCGCATCGTCATCATCTTCATCATCCTGCCAAACGATTTTTTCTTTCATAAATGAAACTGAGAAAGCGGGTAAAAATGACAAAGTTATAAACTAGAAAGAGTCCAGAATTAGGAGCTTACATCCACATCAGAGTCAACACCCTTCGATTCCTGCTAAGAATAAAAAGAAGAAGAGCGGAAAGACTATTAATCTCAACTCTTTGTATCTTTCTATAAATGATGAATGATATTATCTTGAAAAAGTTAGAAAAATATTCACACGAAAACAATAACTAGGAAATTAATCAAAAATTTTGACTCGAGTTATTATGCGGTGAGTTTAAATTTTGCAGTAACAACTCCAAAGAAAAGTATGCGTTCTCATGAGACAGCATAAAGGAAAGAAATATTAGATAAAAAGTAAGTATACCTCCTCGTCTTTCTTCTTCTCGGCCTCATCGAACGCAGCCTTCTCGGCCTGCCAGATTAAAAAAAGCCCCAAAATTATGTTGCAGAATTTTATACATGGTATTAAGTTAATAACGCAGTTAAAATGCTTGAAAAGGCATACATCCTTCAGCTTGCCCCACGTCTCCTCAGCAAACTTCTTAGCATACTCCGGGTCATCAGTGATCAAAAAGTTATCAAACAAGGTTCCAGATTTAACCTGGCAAAAAATATATATATAATATAGGTAAGAAATGTGTTATACACGGAACAAGATCGAAGAGAAATAGAAAGACATATGGACCTGCCACAACTCGATGCCAATGTACTTCAAATTCGAGAAAGCATAAATGTAGGGATCATCCTTGAAATCTGCAAAAATATATAAGATATAGATTTAGATGTGCCTTTGACTAAATAAGAAAAGGCCAAAAAGAGTCTATAACTAGGGTTGTTAGCAATATTTACCTGGGTTATCAATCAATGGGGCCTTCCATTTGCCCTTGTAGTTAGGGTTCTTAATTTTCTGAAGAAATCAAAGAAAGAGAAATAAGCAGCAGTTCCCATTAGAAAGGCTTTTGATACAAAATGGAAGTGATTCGTTACCTTTTGCTTCCATGGTCCCTTGTATTCGGGGTTTGGAATAGTCGGTGCCGTCCATTCACCATCCTCTTCATCGTCCCAATCCTCAGGCTGCATCAAGCAAGCAATAGAAGATTCCAGATAAAAGCAGATAATGTTAGTAACAGGGCACCCAGCAATAGCAAAGAGCATTTCCACCACATTACAAGAGAAGATCACTTTCCAGATTATTATTATTATTCTTATTATTATTTTACCTTCTTAGCATCAGGATCAGGAATTTCTTTCGGAATGTCATCGTAACCCTGCAGAGAGCATTAAACCAAGTCAGGTCAAGTTCCCGAATAGAAACTACTACATATAATTTGGTCAATTTCAGGTGTTAGTATTATTAAGGTACAAAATAACGATCCACTTGACCTACTTTGCTTGCTTAGAGATAATATAGCAAATTTTCCGGATGAAATTTGGGCTAGATTTATGTCAAAAGATAGTATTTCTACAAAAAAGAGTTTACACACTTTTAACCAAGACCACTGCATCACAAATTCTTGTTTCAACTGTTAATGAATTAACAGAAACTAAGCTATAATACCTCAGGCTTCTTATCCTCCGGATCAGGAATGTACTCCTTGTCATCCCAATCTTCAGGCTGCAAACAAGTGAAATTGTGTTGTTAAAAAAATGAAAACAATATTAACTAAGCAGGCAGATAGGAGGTGTTGCGAAACCGATGAATATATTTCTTACTTTCTTGGCCTCTGGGTCCTTTATTTTCTTCGGAGGAAGGATATCCCAATCATCATATATGCTTCCTGATTTCTTCTCGTCGTTATCAATAAGAATGCTGTAAGTGGCATCCGGGCGGATAATGAACGTATAGACATGTGATAGCTGATCGGTCTCACATGGCACTTCATTTTTAATCAAATGATTCTTCCCATCACGAGAAAGAATAGCATGGACCTTTTTGGTGCTGTACCCACAAATATCAGGCCCAAACATGATACTGCAATTCGGGACAATGTTCACTCAGTAAGATCTCCAATGAAAAAAATATAAGTATAAGATTAAGAACAGAGCAACAGAAGTTCAATTGCCTAGGCCTATTGAACTACCAATTATAATGAAATGACTACCTAAACTTTCACAATTTTCATTTTACTATCTATTCTTGTGATATATTTGTTTAAACTACTTCCCTGTCAAACCTGCACGCATTTAATTTTTTTTGACAAAATATTTTGTAACCTAACAAGATATTCATTTCTGTCATGAAATATTATAACAGGACAAATGGAATTTTCTGAAAAATGACAAGCATAGTAAAATCAAAATAGTCTATTAAAATGCACTATCATTCAAATAAAGTCAATTTGATTCTTACCTATAAGGGGTATCACCGCCAAACTTCTTTTGATCAACTTCACCATTAAGCAGCTTCACATAGCCACCTCCACAGTCTAATTTCTGCTCATGTTTCACAGAAAACTGCAGAACTAAGGTCTTATCCTTGTTAGTAAACTCAGGGAACTCCGCGGAAATGGCATAGAACCTATAATCTTCGGAGGTCTGGATGCCTGTATGTGGAGAATTAAAAGAACAAACCATACATTAAAAAGCCAATTAAGATGAACTAAATAACTACAGGATGCTGCGGAAGAAAATAAATACCTTTATCCTCAGGATCCCCGTTCCATTTGCCAGATGTATAGTTCCATTCACCGGCCAGGTTCTCATCTTTCTTCCAATCAGATTTAACCCACCGATTCTCCCATCCATCTTAGATTATAAGAAAAAAGAAAACGTAAATTATAATATCCTTCAAACCAGAAGTCGAAAGAATACAACAATACAAACATGTGTAAAGAGATCCTTTATGGATGTTATATAATTATTAGGCCCTATTTGGCCCTGCTGTAGAGTATAGTAGTGCTTTAAAAGAAAAGCATTGTACCAAAATCCCTGCAACAGATTCTAAAGTAGAAGCACCTAATTAAAGCTTCTACTTTTGGACCTCAGAATCTTATTCTGGTCTCCAATGCAGCAGAACCCTGCCGCAGCATAACAACCATTGACTTTCCTATTTGCCAAACTCTCTACTGAAGGTGACTTTTTCTGAAACCAGAATCAGAATTGGGGGCCAAACAGGCACTGCGTAGTCAAACTCAGCCCAAATGGAGACATCTACCAACAAAAGCCATTAATGTAAATGCTGGGACAAGGCGACAACCACCAAAGTCACGAGGAAAGAACCACCCCAGATGCTGAGCACCAAATGAAATGGCAACACTTATGAACAAAACAAAACTAGGCGATCCAATCCTATCCTATCGCACAACGACACCACATAACGCATCTCCACATGATCATTAGTAATTGGGCACTGAGATCAGCACAAATACTAAACCCTAGACATAAACCCTAAAACATATCAATCAAATAATCACGAAAACAAGCAAAAAAGTGGCGCGATCGCAATATTTGTGAACCATCGCCCCCCATTTCTCCGATCTAGATTTCTAAAAACGTAGAGAGACCAAGGATCAGTTCCGCAAAAATTGACATACAGACCAGAAACATATTAAATAGCATTAATTCGAATCCAAACGCTCATAAATCTCCCCAGATCGTAACCGATTCAACTACTATCGCATCAAAAACCGAGGAAGATGCAAACCGATCCAAGAGAAACGGATCGACGAGTCGATACACGTAATCAAGGGACCATTAAACCCTAGATCGGATACAAATGCCGCATCAAACACACCAAATGAAGCGCGAAATATCAGATCTAGAACAACAGGGGTCGGAGATCGAAGGGGACGATCGATACCTCCGAATCGCTCCTCGAAGTAGACCTCAGCGGCGGCCACGGAGGCGAGCGCGAGCGCCACCGCCACCACAACCGCCGCGATAGAGGCGGCGCCGCCGCGGCGTTGGGACCTCGTCGGAGTCGCCATTGTTACCACTACTCCTGCTCTCTCTCTCTCTCTCTCTCTCTCTCCACTGTGGAGAAAGGGACGAGGGAAGTGATATATATAGAAGGGGAATACGCGGTGCGATCACGAAACCGGTGAAGTTACCGCCGCGCGATTCTCGCATAGCGGGTTAGCGGATTCGGGTATTGAGCGGAGAAGTGGAGCGGGGGTGATTATAAGGGAGGTGACGGGAATCGCGTACGGCCGGTGTAGCTACACCAGGGGTTACCCAATCATACGCGGCGGGTGGGGGATTAAGCCAATGGGAGAGCGCCACGTGTGCGCATCGACGTGTTGGGGGTTCCAAAATGGAAGGGATTTTTCGCCCCCACAACCACAATGTTTTTGGTGTTTTTTGAAATTAAATTTTTTTAGAAAATTTAATCCGTGGAACGAATTATCAGTGTAGTACGATAATTGGGCAGAAGCAGTGTTTTAAAAATCGGGTCGAACTAACCGGTTTAATTTTTTGAATCGAATAAGTCGGAAACTCGTTTTGAACTATTGAATCGGCGGTTCAACCAATGAACTAGTAAATTATTTCTCTTCTAACAAACCAATTGTATTTTTTTGATATTTTATTTTTTACTCATTTGTGTAATTTTAAATTTTATTTATGATTAATTTTTGCTAATTTTATTTTTTATTATCAAAAATAATACTTAAAAACTTGTATCTACTTAATTTAGTCTGAAAATCAATGGAGCGTTTGGCAATCTTGTTTGCAAAATTTGATTTTCAGAATCAATTTTTTGATTTTCAAACTCCAAAATCAGAAGCAGCTAAAACCTGCTTCTTGAGCTAATATCGATTTTGGACACAAACTTAAAATTTTTATTTCGATTTTTTATTCAAATTTTAATTTTAAATTTTAAATTTTAAATTTATTTTTAAATTTTTAAGTTTCAAATTTAACTTTTAAATTTAAGGTTTTAAAATTTAAAATTTAAAATTTAGATATTATATTTCAAATATCAAATTTTAAATTTTTAAATTCAAATTTTTTAAATTTTAAATTTAAAATTTAGATAAAATTTAGATAAAATTTAGTCAGCAATCGATCCCAAATTAGCTTTAGAAGAAAATATTTTATATGAGGGACTATTGGAATATTCCAAATAGGCTTAAGAGTCTCGTATTATTCCACTCCCTATTTTTAATTAGTTTTTGGAACCTTCTTTGTGAGACCCCAGTTAGTCCTATATATAAGATATAATAGGACTAAACTCTTAAGCATTTTGGGCGGCAGCTAGGCCCAAAAGATTAAGAGAGTTAAGCGTGCTAGGACGGGAGTAGTCCTAGGATGGGTGACTCCCTAAAAAGTTGGGGCGTTACAGTTGGTATCAGAACCAATTACCAGCCGGAAGTATGCGATGAGTCTCGGCTGAGCCAGGGTCGGAATGACAAGGCTAGCGAGACGAGTCTCACATCGTCTGGTACTTGTGAGTTGAGTCCGACAAGAACGTCAGGGTTTAAAGGGGGGGAGATTGTGAGACCCCAATTAGTCCTATATATAAGATATAATAGGGCTAAACTCTTAACCCGACTTAAATATTTTGGACGGTGGCTAGACTCAAGAGGTTAAGAGAGTTAAGCGTACTAGGACGGTAGTAGTTTTAGGAAGGATGACCCTTGGAAAGTTGGAGCATCACATTCTTAGTACCAAAATTGACATTCACCTTGCAATAGGGTTAGTAAAGATCCAAGGATCATTGATGATGCATTTGAGAAAACCTTCCCTTAGATAAGGTATACATGATGGATCTTTATAGGTATGTAAAACAATAATAAATTAAACACATACCAATATCCAGGATCATATATAAAATAAAATAATTCACAGAGCGCCACAGAGAAGAAGTTCTTTATCAACTTGCGGAAGCGAGAAGTCCGGCTACGATCTGAAATTCACCAACCGAACTTGAGTGATTTGATTTCTCCTCCTTTCTCATGCACTCTTCCGTATGGTGTGGAACTGATGGTAATTCTCACCAGAATGCTTATGAGAATGTGGCAGTACCAATACCCCTCTTTATATAGAGTCCAGATCGACTTCCCATCAAAGTCTGATTAGGATTCTATTTAAACTTTAAATAGATAGGAACGAAATAAGATATACCATATCAAGTAGTCATATATCTGTTAGGATTGACCTTTATCTATAGTAAATCTAAATTTGAATATGATTAATTGATTCATATTTATGAAAATCCTAACAATACAATGACTCAAAAGCTTTGTAGACGGGATTTCTTTCTACAAAGCCCATTAGGCTATTAACTGAACAGAGCCATTTTTAGTCCTCGTTATAAAGGCCCATAAGCAAGAAGACCCAGGGCACCAACAAATAGGGATGTCAATTGATATAGATATCCAAAAAATTTATCCGAATCCAAATCCAAACGGAGCAGATTTATCCGATGCTAAACGTATATAGTTTCAAATATAGATATTGAAAACGAAAATCTGACGAATTTGGATTCGAATATGAATTTTTGACTGTACCCGACCCGACCTGAACCCAATTCGAACACGAATTGATTGTACATTATATATAGAGTCCGGCTACTATACTCTTATGAGTACTCTTATGAGTATAGATCTCTTTGTACTCATAAGAGAATAATTGTTGCGGTTCAGGTTTCGAGTTTGACAATCGGGTTTGGGTTCGGTTTTTTGAAAACTCGCCTTGAAACTTATGAGTTGACATCCCTACCAACAAATATAAAAAAGCTATGACTTAGTTGATGGCATATAATAAATAAATCAATACATAAATTATGCTAAAACAATAGCCTACTAAATGGTTGGTACACAGCAGTTGTATATCTAGAGCATGTTATAGTTTTTTTAGCTTTTCACTTTGAAAATAAAATGCTCTTGCTATTTCTTGTTCATTTGGTTAATATTAGTCAATTCAAACTATTGAAATATAAATCTAAGATCTAAATTGTTTTTTTTTTTTAGAGAAAGGTAGCACGCTACCCGCTTCGTTTATTTTTTATAGAAAAAAACTTAGCTAGAAATGTGAATCAACTAGGATTCGAACTCGGGACCTCGGGTATCAACCACCAAACTCTTTGCCACTTGCGCTAGGGACGGTCGGTAATCTAAGATCTAAATTGTTGTTGAGTGCTATCTAACACTATTTTTTTTTTTTTTTTTTTGAGAGAGAAAGGTAGCATGTTACCCGTTTCGTTTATTTTGTTTAGAAATAAACTTAGCTGGAAATGTGAATCAACTAGGATTCGAACTTGAGACCTCGGGTACCAACCACCAAGTCTTTTGACACTTGCGCTAGGGACGGTCGGTAACACTATTAAATATTTAGAAATATGTTTATACATTTCTTGTTAAAATAACATAAAAAATATATAGTAATCGAACGATTGCATCTAAGATTTTTTTTTTTAGAAAAACAAATAATATTTTTCCATTGAACTTTTTTCACTCTATGTATTAGAAGACTGTGTTATGTGTTGTGAGAAAGTACAATAAAAAATAGTATATTTGGACATGTTTAGTTCATGATTGGAATGAGAATGAAATGAAATCAGATTGAGTTGGAATTTTAAATGGAATAACGAATCATTCAAAAAATATTTGATTAATTATTAGAATGAAAATCAGAATGGACAATTGGAGCACATGAGATTTTGAGAGAGAGTTTTGGTTAAGAGAGAATAGAGTGATGAAGAGAGAGAAAGGGAAGGTGTTTTTTTTTGGAATGGACCAATCTATAATTCAAAATTAGATTAGACCATAATAAATGAATTGGGTCAATTCTCATTCCAGAATGGAATAACGATCATAAGTCGATTTCTATAAAACAAACGACAACTATCGGAATCAGTAAATTTTATTTCGATTCCGGAGTCTAAATAAGTGAACCGATCGAGCCCTTATTGTTCATACATAATACCATATTTGTATATATAATAAATCGGTTGGTCTAATAACATTAGATAATCCTCCGTACCAAATGAACCCAATAAGTGGCTGATTATCAAATTTTAAAATTTCAGTATAGAAGTAAATATCTTATAAAAAGTTTAAGTGGTTATCTGACAACGGACAAAATCTCAGATTCTAAAACGTTCGTGAGCGAATATTAGGGTCTGTTTGTTTGGTTGAAAGTGGAGATTGGTGAAGTCTTTTTCTGTCATAAACGATCACTTCCGCTGTTTGATTCGCCATAAAAAAGATACGATCGAAAGTCGAGTTACCTGAAACGGCATAATTGACTTCGGCCCACCGTGGGCCGAAGTCAATTACAGTGAAGAGAGGTGAAGAAAAAATAATAAAATAATATAATAGGTAAAGATAGTTATATTTAAATATATTTAATTATGGTATTAATTATTTTTTTATTTAGTTTGCATATTAAAATGTGATAAAAATTGATTAGTTAAGTTTTAATATTTTTTTCATTTAATTTGTACATTTAAAATACGATGAAAATTGATTAATTAAGTATTAATAATTTTTTTACTTTATAATTTTATTATTGTATTATTATAATTTATGCATAAAAAAATAATTTAGTTGTTTTAAATTAAAATTTTTAATTATATAGAAATATAATTATATTATTTTTATTTATTAAGTTATTTATTATTTATATATAAATTTTAGTTTCACATCTACACTTTTTATCAAACAAACAGCAGAACTGAAATTTTTTTACTTTCATAGCTATAAAAATAAACAGCGAGAAAGAAGTGGTTTTCACTGAACTCCATTTCAACCAAAGTCCAGTTTTGGTGAAAACAAACAGACCCTTAAGGTATCGTTTGGTTCGGGAATAAATTTTTTTTGGTTATTCCTGAGATAGGTACAACTTCGGAGATAAACATGAATAAGACCAATTTTACGTTTGGATGAAAAGTGGGTTATTTTCGAGAATAAGAAAATAGTGTTTGGATAGTTAGATAGGAATAATAAGAATAAGAGTAATTATAGTAGTTAAATAATAATATTTTATATAATTAATTAACATCAAAATATTAAGTAAGTGATATTTAATAAATTAATTAATTAATTTATCATGAATATTATTACATAATCATAAATGTTAATTAATAAATTAATTAGATTAGGAGATTAATTAATCATTAATTAATTAACCACAAGTACTGTTAATTAATAAATCAACTAATTATAAATAATTTGATAAGTTAACAAATTAAGCTAATAAATTAATATATTAATAAAATAATAAATAAATTAATTAATTACTTAGCTAGTTATATTGGTCAAAATATTAATTGATTAATCAATGTAGATATTAGTTATTACATAAACACACTACATAATTATTAATTTAGCTAATATTTTATTAGTAATTAGTTAATTATTAATTTAGCTAATTAATTAATAGGGGTGTAAAGAAAAAAATTGTTATTCCACCCTATTCAACTAACAAATCCCCCTAACCCGTTAAGAGGGGATTAAATAAACTCATTCCCCCCTCTAGTGTTTGGATGAATTAGAGGGATAAAGTTGTCTATTCCCACTTTATCCCTCAACCAAACACAGCCTTAGGATTCGGATTTTTGGCTGACGTGGTGCACTAGGTCTAGGCAATAAACCCGGACGCGGGTTCGTGCTCCGTGTCCGCATGCGCCACCTATTCGGACGAGAGTGTTCTCCGAGGGTACGTTCGTAAATAAACCCAAACTCCGAGGGCGTTTCCTGGTCCGTCGAATAGTAGGTATTTCGATGTCCTTGAAGGGGTTCGGACAAAGAAGAGAGAGAGAGAGAGAGAGAGGAGAGAGAAAGAGAGAGAGAGAGAGAGGGAGCGAGAAAGGGGAAAGGAGGACTCGCTCTATCGACGTTAATGGCGGTTAGGGTTTTCTTTTCGCTCTCCTCCTAAAACCCTCCCCTTCCCCCTCCCCCTCCCCCTCCCCGTCCCCCGCCTCTACTCAATCCCCGCTCCCGATTCTTTTAACCCTAATCCTTATCCTAATCCTAACCCTAACCCTAACCCGAATTCTTCGGCTACGCGCGAGAATTCGCCTCCGGGAGGAGCTCCTAGGGCTTCTGCTCCATGGGACAGGGCAAGTCCCCCGGTTCTTCGAGCAGCAACATGCAGGTGAGCGGTTTCTAGGGTTTCGTGTGAGTTCTGCTTGAATTCTTTGTTCTTTCCGATGCCCTAGATTCGCCGAGTAGGATCTTAGCTTTAATTTGTTTTTCTTTTCTATTTCACTTAGACCTAGTTCTCTATCATGATCAGTTTTAGCTGGAGCGTTGGAGGTGTAGATTGCTGTAGTTTAGTTGTAATTATTAATCTTTTCTTGATTGTATGTTGAAGCTTATGCGTGTTAGTAAATTAGCAATAGGGCAGTAGCTGAATTTGCTTCAACTGGTGGATTTCTTGGATTCTACAAAGGGAATTGGAACTTCTTGTTTTCTTTTCCCCGATGCATTGTTTGGATCAAGTGTAATCCTAATTTATTTCAAATCTTTCTAGGAGGTTTTTTTTTTATTTTTTATTGCCAATTCTTAGGCGGAGCTTTAATTCTTGAATGTTGAATCGTTGATTTATGCTGTTGGAGTTTTATACTTGTTCTTTTGTTTTAGTTATTTCTATGAATATGTGTTTGTTTCGGTGATTTTATGCTTTGTTTGAGCAGTGCGTTAAAACTATGTGAAGTTATCTTGAGTGGCCATGGTTCGCATGGCTGATCCTAAAACTGGTAGGGTGAAGTTGAAGAATTCTAGCGGTTGTTGGCTATTTCAAATTAAAAGAGTCGAGCTTTAATTCTTAGTTGGCTAGAATTTACATTGTTACTCCAGTTACTGTATCTGATGTTGTATTTATTTCAAATATGTCATACTTAATTTATGTTGTAAGTATACAACTATGTCTAGTGTTTTACATGTCACGACTCAACTACTTATTCTTAAGGTGGTATTGAAGATTTCTAGTGACCAAATAGTCAAGTAAAATAGCCCAAATTAATGCTGCTTAGGGGATGTTTGGTTCCATGTAAAAACTGTGGAAAATAATTTTCTGAGGAAAAGAGTTTTTAGTGGAAAAATTGTTTTGCGGCCTTTTATGTTTGGTTTACAGTGAAATGAAATTACTTTTTGGCCTATTCTTGTGTGGTATGCTAGAAAAAGTAAATGAGGATCTGTATAATATTTTTCTCGAAAATAATACATTTAAAGGTAAATTTTTAAGTGCAATTTCTCAAATTAAAAAGTAGCGAAGTGCAAATAGGCTAAATGACAAGCAAGTTAATTGAAGTCTATTTTATATTTTTATATGGAAATAAAGATAGGATATTACTATCTAAATTTATTTATTTTTATATATACTTTATTTTTTATAAAATGTATTATGTTATGTTGATATGGTTGTTATTTAACACATATTTTAGATAATAGAGAAAGCTCTGAGAATGCAGAGCAAAATCTAATGCGGCCTAAGATTGTTGCGGGATCTCGTGGACCGCATCAGGATTCTTCTGCCTACTCTCATGAGCTGTGAGAGGTGTGCACTAAGTTTTTTTTTTTTTCCTGCTCTTTCCGAGCAGAAAACAAAAATGCTGGTTTTTTGAGAAATTTGTAAAAGCTTCTTATGCCAAATTTCTGTAAAACCAACGAGCCTAAATCTTATTTTAAAGCTAAAAACGTGTTCCGGTTCACTTTTACAACAAACCTAACTGCTCCTTAATATTTCTGAAATTTTTTGCTTAGCAAGTTAGATCAAATATATTTTGTGGTTTAAAGCTACCGAATAGATGCAATAGCCTTGTGTTCTTTGTGATTCTTCTTGACATTCTGGAGAACTCATTTTTGTTTACTTTTCTTCTATTCAATGATTTCAACATCTTTTCTAGTATTTTGCCAGGCTGCCTCGA
This sequence comes from Puya raimondii, assembly GCA_016920855.1. Lineage (NCBI taxonomy): Eukaryota > Viridiplantae > Streptophyta > Magnoliopsida > Poales > Bromeliaceae > Puya > Puya raimondii. The sequence goes on from JABWPP010000049.1 coordinate 28,018,194, forward strand.
TTCATAGATAACATTTTCACATATATCCCTTTTATTAGGAAATATGTGTTGTAGATTTGTCGTATACTTGGGAAACCTAGGGTTGTAGATTTGTCGTATACTTGGGAAACCTAGGGCCAACTATGTCTATTTTATGATTCTTTGGGATCTTCAAGCATTCTGCTGTTTATCTCAATTTGCTAACCATGGTCAGTTATTTTGTGAGGTCCGCTATGGTAGTTAAGCTAGAGTTTGAGTTAAACATTATTAGCATTAATATTTTCTTTTTATGTGTTATCTTCTATTGTTCTCAGTTGTTTTCTGGTACATGTTCAATAAGGCCCTTATAATTTCTTTTAGACGTCCATTTCATTGCAAGCTCAAATTCTGTATTTGTTTTGGCGCTTTTGCTGTTGTATTTACATTGGAGTTTATCAACGATTCACTGACTGGTCTGAGAAATGTTTCAGCGTGTAAAAGTATACAGATTGAATGATGATGGAAAATGGGATGATCAGGGAACAGGGCACGTTTCTGTTGAATACATGGAGGTTGGTTTTGGTAATTCATTTTGTAGTTGATATATATCTCTATTTCATTAATGAATATGGGCAACCTTTTGACATTTTGACATGTCCTATGATCTCTGTTTATTTTAAAAGTTGTCCTCATGCATTTTCTTATGGTGAAGTAGTTCTGTTAATTCTTGTGACTGATATTGTGATTCTAGTCAGCTAGAATCTGTTGTTTATTTTCCATTGAAGACGTAGATATAAGTTTTATGACCCAAGCAGAACTGTACTAGAAGTGGAATTAGGGAAATTAATAGAAATTCTAGAATAGAAGAGTTCAGGAATATTTTGATGCCATATATGAGGGGATATGCTTAAATTTTTTGGCAGATGCAGGATACAGTACACTTGAAGTATTTGCGTTGCTAAGCTGTAGGGATTTCAATTCCACAGTTGCACTGAATCTAATTGAAAAAAATTTATTTTCAAAATATAACTGTGAGGTACATTAAACTATATTTAGTTGAAATAAATTGGAGATTCGTGTCACTTACATCAAACCATGATGACTGGAAAGAACAAATTCTAGCTGACCCGAAGCACTTGCATATAAATGCAAGTGACCATACCCTAGTTGACCAGAATCATGTCCCATGCTGCTTGTGCATATAAATGATCTTGTGCATATAAATGATTCTGGTCACTTGCATATAAATGATTCTGGTCAGCTAGATTCATGTCATGGCACAGCAGCACACGGCGTGCCAATGTCGGCATGCTCCCTTGTGCCAGTGGCACGCCATTGGCACATTGGCACGCATAAACACAGATTTTTTTTTATAATCAAACTCTCATAAAAAACTAGCTTTTTAGATTGTTTTAATTTCTCAATAGCTATATGAATGGCTTAAATGTTACATCTCACACAATTTAGTAAGAATAGAGTCATAAAGATCTTAATAACTAAATATATTTATATATTATATAAGTATATGCATGAAAACAGAACTATTGGGTAAGGATTTATAGAGGATCACTATCATAGGCAAATTCGCTGCGGCTAAAGATCTTCTTCTCTGTATTTATTTTTCACTAAAAGATGATCTCATTTGCAATTGAACTCACTAATTGCAACAAATGTTAGTAGATTTACAAGATTTACATATTTCAAGTATGGAAAAGCCTTTTTAAAACTTTTCACCTAAAAAAAAACATTAAAAATAAAAAAAAAAGCCATTTTGTTGATATAATGTGGGCATGCCCCTGTGCCTTCCATGTGAAGGCACGGCCTCGGCATGGTACTGCGCGGGCAGCAAGGAGGCAATCCTTGGCTTTTACATAATTAGTGTTAATAGTTTGATAGCTTTGGCAAAATCCCAGGTAAAATGATCATATTTTAGCATCAGGTACTCAATGTTTTTCCCAGCAGTTAAATCGAATTATTTTATGTGCTGAATGCACCTTAGAAACAAGAAGGGCATTATGATTGTTTTCCCTACTTCAATGTTGTCAAGCCATTAAATCTTGTTTTTATTGCTAGTTTGTTTTTGGTAAGAACCTTGCTTCTTTCTATAGGTAGGAACATGGTGCCGTAGTGCCAAAACACCAACGATGTCAAGACATGTAATTTTGTCATATTGCTTATTCGAAGGAAGAATTTTGCTTTTTGCTTTTTATATCTTAAGTTTGAGATGTAGTTTGGTTATGAGGAGTTCATGATTTGCAGAGGTCAGAAGAGCTTGGTTTGACTGTTGTTGATGAAGACGATAATGAGACCTTACTTGTGCACAGCATCTCCTCTGAGGATATTTACCGAAGGCAAGAAGGTGAAAAATTTGCCAAATTGTGTTTGTTGAAGATGATTTGTTTTTTTTTTTAAATTTAATGTTACGTAGTAATCGAGATATGTAAATTCCCTAACGAATTTTGGCAGACACGATAATTTCGTGGAGAGACCCAGAGTTAGGTACAGAATTGGCATTGAGCTTTCAGGAGGCTACTGGATGCTCCTATATATGGTACTTACACAATAAACCTGTTTTCTTCATTGGTAATTGTATTCCAATTCATGTTTCTGTTGTTTCATGTAGGGACAACATCTGTGGAATCCAGAGAAACCTACAATTTACTAATCTTGGAAGTAAGTATATTAATAATTGCATTTTGTTCTTCCCATTACTTAGGTCATGTCCTCTCTATTTGACAATTTCTAACAGATCTTGAGATCGGTCCTCGTCCAGCAATGGCACATGTAGAAGCAGTTGGCGCAATACACTCGAATGGTATTTTTAGCCAGATTCTTGCCCTTTATACATGATAATGATGAAACACGACGACTCTTTATCAAGCGTGCTTATTTTGCTGCTTTAAGTGATTCCTTTTTGCTGCATATTTGAATTTGGTTCATGATTGTGGATTTCCTATTGGAGGGATTAATGCTAGGTGCAATAGAAGATCGACTCGAACTTAATTTCCATATCTTTCTTCTCCCTCCTCTAGCCCTTCAGATATGAACCAATCTAGTAGAGCTATAAATACGCAATGAACAAGGAAAGTACTGAAAAAGGATAATATCTGATAATTACTGGAATAATCTTCTTGAATTGATAACTCACTTTTATTCGTGTAAATGGAAGGCTCATCTTTGCTTTTAAATCAAGCTTGTTGCTGCAATGTTTGGTATCAATGTAGATCTTGTTGGCATTCTATTACTGTGGATTAAACTTCAGTTGAAGCTGAAAATTCTCAGAAAGTTCATTTTTTGATTTCTAAGTAATTTAACAGAGGAGTGAAAAAATTGCTGAAAGAAAATAAGCGGGTCTATAGGTGTGGAACTGTGGAGGTCCTTGAAACTTTATCATCTAAACCTGCTGTTTGCAGACACAGGAATATAAAATGACACGTTCTAAAAGTGGTTTGCTGGTATAATTGCTACTAGTTTGACTGGTTTGAGTATGGCAAGTAGATAGTATTCTTGACGGTACAACCTGGACCACTAGTTGATAGGATTTTTGGCCACTTACAATTAAATGATCTATAGAATTTCATGCCACAAATACCTTCCATCATCATTACTTCTTTACTGTCATCCCATTCATGGGATCAACTGGAGCATTTCTTAAAAGTGAGTCAAGCTCAGATATATGTCATATTTTTTTGATGAATTGCTAATTTAGTTTATATTTGTTATAAGTTTGTTTCTACTAAGTATTTAAGGTACAAGTTGGCTGGGTAGGTTCTTTCCATGAGACCTGCAAGGGCAGTTGAAAAGCAGACATGTCACTGCTACCTGTTGCAGCCTATGCTCATTAGCATAGACACTGTGCTGTGTAGTTGGGATTTTGGCATGACAAAGCCCATTCTACTCCCCTATGATCTCTAAAATTTTCTTTTTCTGCGAGTTGAGCTGACATCCACAGTTTGCAATCAATTCGGCGATGACTTCACAAAGGGGTACTTAATAATATTTGTATATGTTCGTTTTGATTGAACCTTGGATTCTTGATTTTGTTTGATTGTTAATGTGAAATCTTCTTGTTTACGGTTCCAAAATAGTTTAAATGAGTTTCATTTGCGCTATTAGTTATATTTATGAAGCCTATCTTTGTTGTTTGTTCTTTGTTTTGGGACTACTTTAAGTTGGATGACTTATTGTTGGTTCTTACTTTAATGATTTCCACATATAAAGGCCCACAGTAGTTGCACTAGTGCTTATCATTGATTTTCTTTGCAGATGAGTCATTTCGCACTGTTAATAGTGAATTGAGAGATCTTCCAGCTGTCGAGTTGACAACTCTTCCTCAAATTTTGAAGGTTTGCTTGATCTTTTTGACAATTATTTTAGAGGTCCTGATATTGCTACTTTGTGATTTCCATCTTTATCAATTAGTAACTGAATTGTTTAACCTTTTCTCTTTTCACCTTATATGAGAGCAATTTGTTTTCTGAACTTGTGCATAATGCTGTGTACTATATTGCATAATCTGTTTTTTCTGAAGATGCATAATTTTTTATTGTTATAAATAATTTTTAATTATTTATTGTTATAAATAGGCAGAGTTTGCTGTTCCTTTTTATATGGCAGTCCTGGGTGCCTTTTTTCTTGTTTGTTCATTTTTGAGTCCTGATCAAGAATTTAAGTGCCCATCGGCACGTGCCGTATCTACTGTACTGTATCGCAAGGATTTAAGTGCCCATTGGCACGCTCCGTATCCACTGTGCCGTATCGTGCCAACAACATATCGGCACGATATAGCCCCCGTGCCGATGACACAGCTCAAAACCCTCTATTCTTTAAATTAGTAATTAATTTTCTCAATAAAGTTCAAAAGATTTGATAAAAATACATAATAAATAGTTAGAATATTTTGTTGCTAAAGAAAAATAAATATTTCATGCCATTATATGTCGGCTCACATGTATTTTTTGTGATCGGCATGGTCCGGTACGCACCGTGCCGTACAGTGCCGACAAGTTTCTGGCACGACCCCGTGCCACGGCACTTCAATTCTTGCTGTATCGTGCCAACAAGATACCGGCACAATACAACCTTCATACCGATGGCACAACTCAAAACCCTATTTTCTTTAAATTAGTAAGTAATTTTCTCAATAAAGTTCAAAAGATTTGATAAAGATACATAATAAGCAATTAGAAAATTTTATTGCTAAAGAAAATAAATATTTCATATCATTATGTGTCGGCACACATGTATTTTTTGTGACCGGCACGCACCGTGCCGGCAAGTTTTCGGCACGACTTGTGTCATGGTACTTAAATCCTTCGTCCTGGTACTCTTATTATTAGTCAACTAGTTAGTCTGTTGAGATAGTCCTTAACCACTACTTTTGCCGGTTGGGTAGTAAAAACATGTAGTGGTCAAATTTATATAGATATTGCAAGTTGCTCCTCTGGCAAATAAATTATTCATAATGCATAGTTGTGATGCCCTCGACAAATATTACCATTTAAATCTGAAACATTCATATGACATTGAATTGTGTTTCATTTTTCAGTATAAATTTTCTCCTTTTGGATTTAGTGTAGTTAATTATCTGTTTAGTTTGCAAATTTTTGCTCTGTAAATTTCTTTTTTTGTTCCTTTTGATCTGTGTTTAACTAATCTTTTTTTTTTTTCTTTCTGATTGTGATATCTGTATATGATTTTGTTGATGTAATTGATCATAAATTGCAGACTATTCTAGAGTGCAGCATTACAGACCAGTTGCGAGTGGCAGAATTAATATCTCAAGATGTAAGATTCTTGCAAACATTTCTAACTTTAAACTTTAGGGTTATGTAGTATGTTGGAACAGTACGCAGAATAAAGCAGCTCTCAGGAAATATTTTTCACTCTCTTAAAAGCAATGTTTGGAGGCTATAGAATTGAATGAGATTCAATATCACACCTTCTAGCACTTTCAAAATCAAGAATTAAGAATATGCTCCCTTTCTTGAAAGAACAAACTAACGAGGTTGCTGTTTGCCAATTACTATATCACTTAAATGGTGGAATCTATAATTAGGGTTGAATGCTAAGTTATTATCATAAAGAAGAAATCTAGAATCTAAAGGCTAAACGGCAAATTGTTCTAAATTTATGTATAATTTTCTTAGTACATCGAGGCATCAAGATGGGCAGGAAATCATCTTTTGTTGATAAAATATTTTAGGAAGTGGTTTGAAAATATATGAAAAGTATCCCAACAAGGGGAATGTGCACTATATGATATCAAGTAAGCCACTTCGTCTCTACTCGAACCGGAAATTGATGTTACCTTGGTCAATTTAAGGCTGGGCTATAACTGTGGTCTACCCGTTTCGTGTCTACCTGAAGGGTTCATCTCGTGCTTTGAGAGACTATAACATAGTTTCACTCGGCAAATAAGATATATGTGGTAGCCATTGGGCTCAGTCGCCATAAAGAGCCACTCAGCTGTTACTTTGGTAAAGTATGTTGCTTGCACCTGAGCTACCAGGTTAATTTACTGAGATTAAGAAGTTGGAACTGGTGGATTAGGGTTCTTCTTTCAATTTTTTGTTATTATGGTTTTAGGTTTCACTCCCTTAACCTTCTACAAAGTAATCTTTCGTATGTTGATCCTCGAGTTGTATGATCTCATTTTAAAATGGCGAAAAAAATATAATTGCCTGTGTAAGAGGAAATCTTGAAAGCTATTGAAGTAATATATTATATTTGATTCTATTGTTTTGTGTATCTTTAGGTTGATAAATGATCTTTTATATTTTCTTCTTAATATTGCAGCAAGAGTTTTTCCCAAAGTTGATAGACCTATTTAGAATGTGTGAGGATTTAGAAAACATGGATGGTCTTCACATGATTTTCAGATTGGTCAAGGCGATTAGTAAGTTTATGCTTATTTTGTTTCATCATGTGTTTCCTCAACTATGTTATTAACGGTTTATGTTGGTCATTTGCAGTTTTACTAAATAGCCCAACAATCTTTGATAGGATTTTCTCCGATGAGTATATTTTGGATATTATTGGTGCCCTTGAATGTAAGTATATGTCATCTCTTGTTACTTCTTATCCCTCCTTATTCTGCATCTATCCTATTAATGACATCCTTGTGATTGTAGAATTTTTGTTGAATTCAATTCATTTCGTTGGATAGGTCTGTGCTCTCTTTATGCAGCCTCTTTTTCCCAATCTTCTACTTATATTTTCTTTTCAATGATTTGTATATGTGTTGATGTTGGATGTCAAGTATGTCGTTCTGTCGCGATTATTATATGTTGCACCCTTGCTATTGTGTGTATTCATTTCTATCTGTCTGTGCATTTCTTTATTCTCTATCACCTGCAGATGGCGTACTGTGTTTTGCTGCCTCTTGGGGGTTGGTATTATATCTTATATAGTTATACATTTAGCTTGATGGCTTTGTTGTTTTATGGTTGATTTTGCAACTTCGTCTCAGTGTTGGCTAATAGATGAAATGTTGCTTGTTTGGTCAGATGTATTTGTACATTTAATGGTCGCTAAAATTTTGAATGAACATAAGCCATACATTGTGCTATATACTGATGCAAAAAAATAGTGTAATTCACTAAGTTGAGATACTTCTACATAAAAACAAGATTGTTAACAACAGTATGTTCTGCAACTTAAAAGGAGAACACTTTTCTATGCATATATTGAAGCTGGTGTACAAAGCTTCAAAGAAACTTTATCATATCTCAGTTTCCAATCAGCTTTCTTCTGGAAGTCATTTCTCAGCCCTGATCACACTCTTGTGGTGCCCCGTTTTTGTCGTCATTCTTTCCTTTGCATAATTTTATAGATTTTTTTTTTTTTCTTTCCAGTTTTCACTTCATGTTTTTCTAAGAATTTGCGTGATGGCATTTTCAAAGAGGATCTTCAGTGTCATCTTTAGTATTTAGCATGCATGATTTGCCATTCTTTTTTCCAGACTTGTACATTTAACAAGACAACATTTGTTTGCTTTTGGTGCTTTCTTTGTCATAATATCCTTTTTGATGGAGTCTGTCATATTCAGACACCAGCATCTACCTTTGAATATGTAATGCAAGGTTTTGTCAAGTTTCTGTGATAGACTTTCTATACTGTTGAGTAGGCCATGTGCACTTTTGGGATTGGTAGATGTGACAGGTATCTGAAGTAGTATTTTTCTTGTGATTTTTGTACCATTAGTAGATTATGTATCATGTATAATGATGTCAGCTATCCTTTTTGATATATGTTCGTAGATGATCCAGAAGTCCCTAAGGTGCAGAATCACCGTGCTTTTCTGAAAGAGCATGTGGTTTTCAAGGAGGTAAATTAATTCTCAGGTGCTTATATGCTCATCTATTTGTACTACCTTTTGATCTTAAACTTCCATTATCTTGCAGGCTATTCCTATTAAAAATGCTTCGGTGTTGTCGAAGATACACCAATCATATCGAATTGGTTATATAAAGGTTAATTTGTGTCTAACTTGTTTTCAGTTGCTTGAATATTGTTATTGGTTGGTTCTCATTGTTGCCTTACCAAATGTAGGATGTTATTTTGCCGAGAATACTGGATGACGCTACGATAGCAAGTCTTAGTTCGATTGCTCATGCTAACAATGCTGTTGTGAGGATTACATTCTCCACTCTTGTATTTTTAGCATTTATTTCATTTCTTTCTTTTGTTTAGTGATATATTATTATGGTGCAGATCATTTCTTTGCTCAAAGATGATTCTTGTTTTATCCAAGAACTATTTGCAAGGATGAGATCTTCCAGTATATCTGCTGACTCGAGACGAGATTTGGTACTATTAAAAATGCACAGATGATTTCTAATTAGTTGTATAAATTTCTTTGTTATGCTCTTATGTTTAGTACTTAATCTTCTAGCTTTTGTTTGTATTTAATTAGGCTAATATCCAGTAGTGTAGTTGTGCAATTTTCCTTTTCCCGGCTTATGTTTGTTTGCTGTTTCGGATTTTCTTTTGAAAATGTTGTAGTCTGGTGTAGTGGAAAATGATTGATTTATTGTATTGAAGTTGGCTTTATTTCTGCTGACTCTGTTGTTTATTGTGGAGCAGGTTTTGTTCTTGCATGAGTTTTGCTCTCTAAGTAAAAGTTTGCAGTTGGTGCATCAATTACGCCTATTTCGGTGGGCTATTTTCTTTAGCGTATTCCTTTTTTTTGGCCAATTTCTTTTCCTTTTATATCGGGCTATCTATTATTATTTGGGACTAAATTGTTCCTTTTTTCTTTCCATATGTTTGATACCCTTATAGGATTTTTAGGATCCATAACACTTGTGAGGCTCTCTATTATTTATAAGTAGGCTGATAATAAAGAAGCATACTGGTTTAGCTGTAATATTTGGGCTTGCAATCATATTATTGCAGATCTGACTTTTGACAAAAGCTGCTTCAGACCAAAAAATAAAAAAAAAGAAATTAAGTTGCTGTAGGCAATTTCTCCAAATGCTCCCTTCCAGTATCTTACTATTTTTGGGACCATTACTGAGTAATGAACTTATTAGAAAATAAAAGAGGTTAGTGCTGGTGAATTTAGCATTTCCGGATGTACAGGAATATTAGATAATAACCTGGGTTGAACTGCCTGTAAGATATGGTGCATATTATGGGCGCAGAGATTTGTTTGTTGGAGAAATTGCTGTGTGCTTTTTTGCACGTAGGGTACATATGGGTGTAAAGTGATAGACTAGATCTGATTTAAGTTACTTTTGCTTGGTGGCATTATGTATATCTGAATTAATATCTGTATTAACTAGCTCTTTTTTTTGGATATACTGTGAAGTATGTTCTTTTTAAAATGTCTTATGATTATTTATTTTCAGGGATCTTGCCAATGAAGGCATTTTTGATATCATCACTAATGTACTGCAGAGTCAGGATAAGAAGCTAGTGTCTGCTGGGTAATCGATAAAATGAATATTTAATTTCAAAATCAATATGTTTCACTTGTTACATTTCAAACTACCTACAGTTCTTAAATCACTTTCCTTCTTGAATTGCAGGGCAGATATCCTTGTACTCTTCCTCAATCAAGATCCTAATCTTCTTAGAACGTATATCATTCAACAAGACGGGTATTCTCTTCTTGGTCTCCTGGTAAGCTAGCTGATAAGTGTGTTGTCTTGCATGTGATGCATGCTCTTCTGTCTAATTTACTTAATTCACTTTGCTGGCTTAATTAAGGACCTTCTGATTTTGTTTATATGTTCCTGTGACATTGCATCTTCACTTCATTCTTTAATTATTTGGCAAGTTGTTGGAGTGATGTATAAACTGCTGCTTTTGAAAAATGATGGATTTTGTCTATCTTGACAGTTTTGGTGTTTTAAAAATATTTCTAGCGTATAAAGTATCTCGCTGAAGTCCTTGATTTGAATCATGGTTTCAGCCAAGGATTTAAGTGCCCATCGGCAGGGGCCGTATCTACCGTGCCGTATCGTGCCAACAAGATATCGGCACGATACAAATCCCGTGCCGATGGCACAGCTCAAAATCCTCTATTCTTTAAATTAAATAGTAATTTTCTCAGTAAAGTTCAAAAGATTTGATAAAAATACATAATAAACAGTTAGAATATTTTGTTGCTAAAGAAAATAAATATTTCATACTATTATGTGTTGGCACGCATGAATTTTTTGTGACCGGCATGTATCAGCACGGCCCGGCACACACCGTGCCGTTCCGTACCGGCAAGTTTCCGGCATGATCCTGTGCCACGGCACTTAAATCCTTGGTTTCAGCAAGTATCTCAATCTGTTTTTCGATCCTTGCATTGCTCTTGGCAAAAGAGCATGCTGAAGTATTTGCTAAGCATAATCATGAATTACACCTCACAAAATCTTCTATTTTCAGGTTAAAGGTATGATAACCGACTTTGGTGAGGACATGCATTGTCAGTTCCTTGAAATCATTCGGATTTTGCTGGACTCATATAATATGTCTGGATCACAGGTGCTTTAATACCCTTTTTCTCACTGGTGCTTTTGTAATCCAATTCCTGATTGTTTTATTATTATGTTATTACATGCTTCGTTTGCTGTTGAGTTCTACATATAAGTTGGTTTGAGTGTACAAATAGTGGTAATTTAGATTGAAATGCATACTATCTGACCTGTGCAGCTTCTATAATCCGGCTTTTTCATTGGGTTTTTCTTTTCTTGCCCTTCTGAACCGACTTTTTTTTTGGGTGGGTTTTTTTTGTTTTTTGGGCTTTATTTTTTTGGGGGAGGGGGAGGGACCTTGCTAATAATATTGGCTTTTCGAATGTAGTTTTTTTGGTTAGCTTATTTTCTGTTGAATTTGCTTGAATGGTCAGTGGTGATACTTTTTCTCTTGTCGCAGCGTGACACATTGATTGAGATTTTCTATGAAAAGCATCTGGACGAATTGATAGATGTTATAGCATCATCTTGTCCACCAAAAAACAGTTCCCGCACGGGGGGTAAATCGTATGGAGTTGGTAGAGGACTTGAATCGTATGCTACAGCTAAGCCTGAAATTTTATCAAACATCTGCGAGCTGTTATGTTTTTGTGTGATTCATCATCCCTACAGGATAAAGTAATTTTCTGTGAACCAAACCATTTGGTTTTCTTGATCTATTAGTTTCAAGCTTGCATACCTTGAATTCTTGAACTAAATTGGTGCAAATTCCATTTTTGTAGGTGCAACTTTCTTATGAACAATGCTATAGAGAAAGTTCTACTTCTAACTTGCAGAAGAGAAAAGTTCCTGGTTGTGGCAGCTGTTCGTTTTATGCGAACTGTCGTTTCACGAAATGTGAGTGATTTTGTTTTTCCTCTCTAATTGGTGCACTAGCTATTTTGAAATGGTTGTGTTAATATTGTTTTCTTCTTCGCCATGCTTTGGGATGCGGTGAATCAAATTAATTTATACTTTGTTTATTTTTGTTGCAATCATTTCGGACACTACAACAGTTTGCTAGTGAACTCACCTCTATATCTAACAATTACATTGTTAGGTTCCCCTATTGTGTATGAGGATTGGGTTCGAGCTCAATCTTCCTGGACCACTATTTCTATTGCTGACTTACTGCGTGTAATGCTGCATCTCCTCTCTTGTTTAAGCCTGTCTTTTTGGAAAATCTGTAGTTGATAATTTTGACAAGTTTCAGATGATATAAATGCTTTTTTATTCTTTGAAAGCAGAAAGATTCTTGTGCCCAGGCTACTCTGATAACGTAATCACCAGAGAAAAACCAATGTATCTGAATAACTTTATATGTAGGTAAAATGTGATATATATGTATGCATAAACTATCAGCATGTCGTGCAATATTATATACCCTTTGCTTGGTTGTTCTGGTTCACCAAATGTCGGTTGTCCCTTAACTAAACAAGGGTCTGATAAGCATTTGAGAACCGTATATCAGGTCTGGTGTGGTTGGACATACAGATTGTAAAAACAAGTTCAAGCTAACTCATTCTGATCCTTAAGTAACATGCTTACAGGCCTAACTTAGTTGTGCTCTCGCATAGACTCGTTAAGATTCTGGGCTAAATATAATATCTGGACTGGTTTTTTCTCTTTTTGAATTGAGCTTTAATTGGATTTTTTTTTTATAAAAAATTTAGTATGTTTTTGATTAGATGTTTCTTAATTCTTTTTGTTGGATTTCAGTTTGAGTCTATTGGGAAATCCAGCCGATTTACCTTTACTACCAGATGCTTCAATTTCATTTACATTAGTAGTGGTACTTCAGTCAACCAATCAAAAAGTAGAATCAATGAGTATTTAATTCATTAACTGCCTGATCAATTTGATGGGGAGTTTTCTATTTTTCAACTATTTGATAACATGGGAAACAGTCAAAAGCTCATCCTTTTTGTCTATTTAAGGATGGAAAGGGCATTGGCCTTCGATGTCATGAAATTTTTGATGGTCCTCGATATATATGAATTCGGTGTGCCTTCCTTTGTATGCTTCCCGAAGGTTTTGAGTGAGGATCAAACTTGAAAGACCAATTTGGTATATATTGGTGAGATAAGGCAGCACTTCTCTTTAGAGAGTATTCTGGATGAAGTAGGACCACTCTCTTCACCTTTACTGGCCAAAGTGTCCATTAGCACTTTAGCACATGTATCAATCTGTTTCTTCCTCAACATCAAAATTCTTTATGACATTGGATATTGTGACATCGGATACTTTGTGATAGCTTTTGACTGACCCTTTACAGAGTATATAATCTTTTATACATTCAATTTTGTATAGATTGATACTTTGTGCGTTTATTCACTTAAGCTATGAAGTTTATGTAAACCATTATTTTTAAAGATCTTTCTAGTTTCTTCCTCTCTATATACAGCCTGATGCTAATCAATGTTGAACTGGTATGGCTCTTTAGGATGAACATCTTCTTCGCCATATTGTAAAAAACAATCTCTTGAAGCCAGTCATTGAAGCTTTCGTTGAAAATGGCAATCGTTATAACATGCTACACTCAGGAGTTCTTGAACTACTTGAGTACATACGGAAGGTCCCCCTCCCCCCCCCACCCCCCATTTATTCCAATATCTTGCTATTTTTGTTGCCACTGAGATCTGGTCTGTCTCTCAGCTGTGCTCTCATTGTGCAGGAAAATATTAAATCTCTAATCTTGTATATAGTTGATCACTTCTGGGACCAACTTAAAAAGTTTGAGCGCTTGGGGAGTATTCAGGCCCTGAAGATCAAATATGAGCAGGTAAAATCTCTTAAGATAAAATCTGTATACATCTTTATTTACTTAACAAAGTAAAGGCCTACCTGTGTGCATTTTCATAGCATGTAAAGTTAGAGAAATATAATGTTAGCTTGGCTGCCAAAAGCTTGGAAGTTAATTTTCCTCCATTCTATTTATCCTTTGTCATTTCCATTTGAATTTATTTTGATTGTTTTCTGTAATATTGTTCCTTTCCAGTCCTTGGAGGTCTGTGACACCAAAAATAATGCTGCTACAGCAGACACCCGAAAAAGGTCAGAGGAAAGAGGCCTTGAAAAAGAGGAAGAAGACTATTTTAATGAGGACAGGTTCATCTTATCGTAGTTGCGGATGTGGTATGATTCTACTATATATCTTGAGATTCTTAAATTTTTCCTCCCTTTTTTCTTGTCCAGTGATGAAGAAGACTCAAGTGGACATGTTCAGCACTCGAGAAACCAAAATGCTCGGGCTGGTCTACCCAATGGAACAAAAGTCAACTACACGCCTTCAAGGTAATTTTTTTTATGTCATAATACAATGCAGGGTAACTTATGGGCATTGGTCTCTGAACTTACCACAAAGTTTTACTCGGTCAATGAACTTCAATTTGTCGCAGCCGAGTTACCGAAATTAAATATCTATTTTTGAATTATTTCATTAAGCTTTATTTATTCTCTAGCGAAGCAATATGTGACGGCTGATTTGATTGTCAGCTGCCACGCCGTCTCTTGGAGACGGCGTTGCTGATTCAGTTGCCACATCATTTCTCATAGATGACATGGCTGTTGAATTTTTGTATTCTTACGACTTACGATGGCAACTTATTTAACTGCCCTGTCATCTCCATGTCGTCTTAGAGGCAAACGTTGTATTTGTATCAGCTGTCATGCCCGCCATCTGCTAAGGATTTTAAACAAAGTTGGACTAGGATATTCACCTGTATTATAAATTGAAGTTCCGTGATTCCAATTTAAACAATTAAGAGTCCAATTGACAAAGTGAAATTTCATGATAAATACAATCATCGGTAATGTAATACATCTGAAATGCACTATATGGAGGTCATTTACTATGCTAATTTGTAAATCTTGACAGAAATTATTTCCTTCAGACTTTGTTTAAACGGGGTATCTACTTGAGTATTCAGATGATTCTGCGAAATTCGCTGTCCTTTTCGTAGGAAAAATCCCCTTATTTTTTTTCGTCAAAAACATGTTGTATTTTTGTTTTGACAACTTTATGACTGCCCCTCCGTTACAGGACAATGATTCACTGTTTTGATCGATTGTTGCACAATTTTGAAAGATCAATGCATAGTTTCAAAATATGCAACTTTAATTCCAAACTCTGCATCGTGATCCTGTAATGGAGAGGTACTGTATGTAGTGTGTGTTGAATATAAAATAAATAAACACTGTTCTAACTTAAGATTTAGTGGTTTCAGCGGTATTACAGGAGGCGTAAGTTCGAATCCCTCCAGGCTCCTAGTTCCATCTAAACTACTCCCATTTAGTTATAGTGAATGTCTTGGGCCTATCAAATTGTCTCTTGAGCCCAAATGTGGGGAGTGTTGAATATAAAATAATAAAACACTGTTTCCTGACCGGTTAAGCTTTTAGGGTAATTGGTTGTTTCATAGTGTGGCCTAGAAGTTTATTAGCCGGACAAAAGTATTGGGTGTTTCCTTTTTTCGTTTGCAAAAAGTCAATTTTCTTCCTAGTTCATGTTTGTGTCGAAGCTAACATTTGCATTATTTGTTCGTAGGGCCAGAACTGTTGGGCTTGTGGATTATGAGGATGATGACGATGATGAAGACTACAATCCACCATCTAGAAAGCCTTCACCCTCTACCGAAGACGGCGAATCCTTAAACATTCCAATCACGAAGCGCAAGTCACCTTGCACAGTCGATGGCAAACACGGAGAGTTAGAATCTCCGAAGAAAGTAAAGATTGAAACGCACAAGAAAAGTTCAGCCGATTCTAGGGTTTCCATTGCTCCCATAACTTCCGCACATGATTCGCAGAGCAAACAGGCATTTTCGCCCTCATCGTCTGCACAGACCCAAGAAGCGAATTCCGAGCCCGAGAAGGATACCACAAGCCCGAAAAATTGCGAGCATACTCCGCCTGAAGAAGGTGCGGAAGATAGAAAGTCGAACGGAGAGGAATGCCCAACAGCTATTGGCAATTCCTCGCTGGAGAGGGTCGTAGATGCCTCGAAAGCTACCGGATCAGAACCGTATTCAGTAAGATGATTTTCGCTTTATGCGAATGATTTATTTGCTCGAGAAACAAAGGTAGATGCAGTGGATTTAATATTTGAGAAGAGGATAGACAGTAAAGGAGAAAAAAAAGATGAATGATGACTATGGGAGGTGGGAGTAGTTATGTCACCCTGTAAATTCCGATCCTTGTTTCATCAACAGAGCGAGCCAGTAATATTATTTTTAATGCGAGGAATGGACTAAAAGAGGCGGCCTACTCCGCGGTGATCAAGTCATGAGGTATCTCTGCTTTCTATTGTAAAACATTCATTTGATCCTACTATATAGCTCTCTGAGCTTCGACATGAGCATGAATCCATGCTCGCTTTCTTGTTCTAAAATTTGAGTTTTTGTTGGGGATTTTCAATTGAAGCCTGGGATCATTGTAAAACAGTAGGGGGAATAGTTTGGCTTTTTTAAGAAATTTCTAAGCACTTGCCGCACGGTGTCGCGATTCAAAAGCTTGTCTGAGTTGATTTTCGGGGAAGTTATTCGTGGGGTGGTGATGATGAGTTTGTCATAAAATAGAGTCTTATTTATCGCAAATTTTAAATCGAGCGCAAGCATCTATATCTCCGTTTTTATGTAATAATTTCCTTCTGGGTGGTCCAATTTGCAAATATTACTCTTGTTGGGACAGCAATTGTTGCAAATTATGATATATCCATGTTGTGTTTTTCTTAGCAGCTTTTTGAGGGCTTTCTTTTCTCTCGCTTTTTTTGTTTTTCATTGTTCGCAAACAGTTTAGGTTATTCTATTTTTGGAGGAAAGAGTATGAATCAAACTTATTTGTTTGTGAGGTGAAAGTGGGGATAGTATTGATGTTCCCATAAGTGTGCAAAATATATTTAGGCTTGGAATTTTTGATTTAGATCCAGTTTGGAATTTTGCGGTGGCTGGAAGTGTTTGTTTTTATGCTTTGGAGGATTCTGAACATTTGAATGTGTTTGTAATTATCAGTTGCATGCTTTTCCAGTGGCGGTTGCATCCGCATGTGTTTGTGTTTATCAGTTAACATGTTTTTTCTGTGGCGGTTGCGTCTGTTTGTGTTTATCAGTTAACATGTTTTTTCTGTGGCGGTTGCGTCGCAGTTTTATAGCACCGGAGAAAAAATTGCGAACAATTTATATATATTCTTTTAGGTCCTTTTAAAGTAAAAAAAAGGAGTGCTTTTGGAAATGCAATTCTAAACTGAAGCTAAAACATATCCTCTCTTCCACAAACAATATTCACCCCGTTATCCGTCAAATTTCTAGCGTTCCACCCTGTACCTAAAAAGAAACTTAGGAGGATACATTACTATTTACACACAGAAATCTCCAAATCAATATTATTGTTTCAATATATATTCAATACTAAGAGGACGCAACAACAATTAGAGGTTCTTAAGAATATAGTTTAAGCAATAGGATAAGCCCAATGAAATGTGGGTGACTCACCACCAATTGAATTAATTAACGACCAACAAAATAAATAAATAAATAAATAAAATAAATGTGACCGTTCACCACAAATGGGACACTATTGATAATCTCTCTTCACAAAGGCAGAACTAGAACCTGGAAGAAGGTTTTTTAAATACAAAAAGCTAATGCTACAACGTGGCAACAACATTCCAACAGGAAAACCAATTTCTTATTCAATTACAGTAAATAAAATAGAATTACAAATTGACCGCATCAAATGAATGAATTTTTTCGGCCCCTTCTGCGGAAAGCCGCAAAGTACTAAGTTCGATGGCCGGACTTTCATAATACTTCCTACTAAAGTTTTTGTCGGCGTTCGTCGATACTACAGACTGGTTAGCACATTCAGAAGAGCCATCCCCCGTGAGCAGCGAAGAAGGGCGCGAAGACGAGGGATTCGACGGCCATAAGCTTGATGAGGATGTTCAGGGACGGCCCCGATGTGTCCTTGAGTGGATCACCAATTGTGTCGCCGATTACCGCGGCCTTATGGGCATCAGACCCCTTTGGTCCCAGTGATCTTGCATGGTCTGACACTCCTGCCTGTTTACAGACAATGTTAAAACAAGTAAGCTGGCACAGTAAGATCCAGAAGAAAGAAAAATTAAAAGAGAGATAACCAAAGTAAATGCATACTAGTGAGTAGTGATTGAGCATTGACAAATATTAAATACTTCTTAACACTCCAATAGTCCCACATTGGGATTGTGAAATGGTATATAAGAAACTAGGACTCTAGTAATAATAATTGACTTAAGCATTTTGCGCCAGTGGTTTTGGGCCCAACGAGTTATTATTGCTAGCGGGTCAGGTCGTTACATTAAAGATTTACCTCAATGTATTTCTTTGCATTGTCCCAAGCACCACCACTGTTAGAAGCTGAGATAGCAACCTACATAAGCAGGAATCACAACATTTTACTAATCAAAATTTGTAAATATTGAGAGGGAACTGCAATCCAATGCATAAATTCAAGGGTAAAATCTAAGGGTAGTCCCCGCAATCTCTTGATTTGTATTGTATATTGATCTTTAACAATGTTTGAAATGAATTTAAACGAGTAAATCATTTTTAAAAAAAGGGGTAAAATGGCCATTTGATAAGAAAATTTCGGAAGTTGGGGACCAAGTTCACAATATTGGGATAGCAATAGGGGTTTCCATACATTTTATTCGATATTCAAAATGTGTACCTGAACACCAGAAACAAGTGAACCAGCAAGAAGCCCTGCTAGAGTTTCCACCCCAAAAAAGGTGCCGGCAATCAAAGGAGTGACGACAACGAGCGCACCAGGAGGAATCATCTCTCTCAGCGAAGCATCAGTTGATATTTTCACGCAATTCGCGTAATCTGGCTTAGTCCTCCCTTCCATAAGCCCGGGGATCGTATTGAATTGCCTTCGAACTTCTTCGACCATCTTTAAAGCCGCGCTGCCGACACTCTTCATTGTCATTGCAGAAAACCAATACGGGAGCATGGCCCCGACGATCAATCCGACGAATACTTTGGGACTTAAAACATCGACTGCCGTGATTCCGGCCCGACTGACGTAGGCGCCGAATAAGGCAAGAGAGACTAAGGCTGCCGATCCGATGGCAAAACCCTGATTTGAAGACATAGTGACAGAAAAGTGTAAAGGGTGAAAGATTGTTGGAAAGGAAAGACTGATAAAATGTGTGAGAGAAGTAATGTTAGGCCATGAATTCAAATTAAATCTAGTCGAAAGATTAAGAAGAGAAATTCATCTCATAAAAGCATAAGGCTAAAGTTTTGGAGCTTCGGGACATAAAACTCTTTTTCTCCTTTTCTCTTCTTTATTAGTACTACTAAGATCAAGCAGGCGAATGTTTGGCCCGAATTCTGAAGCAACTTCTCTGCTTGAGAAGCAGAAGCCGAGTGTCAAAATGAGGTTCTCGGCTTAAAAGCAACAGATAGCTTCTCATTCTAGCTATAGAAGCAATTGAGTTGGAGGCAAGATGTTAATCAGAAACCTGTAAGGGCTTCTTTGAAGAGCTTTACCCAACAACACTTCTGCAAAAGCTCCAGCCGTGGCCAAACAGACCCGAAGTATGTTGAACAAGCTAAATATCGTTCCTCCATCTTAGTTAAGAATTATAGTAGTCGAAATCATACCTTGCCAATCGCAGCAGTAGTGTTCCCCGCGGCATCAAGAGCATCTGTCCTCTGCCGAATTTTGCGGCTCATCCCCGCCATCTCGGCGATCCCGCCGGCATTGTCACTTATGGGCCCATAAGCATCGATCGAGAGCCCCGTCGCAATTGTGCTGAGCATTCCCAAAGCAGCAATTGCTATGCCGTACATCGCAGCGAGTCTGAAACTGGCATAAATAGCAACAGCAATCGCGAATATAGGTATGATCACTGATTTGTAGCCCAAAGCTAGTCCAAATATCACATTCGTCGCCGCCCCAGTTCTGCAAGAATCTGCGACGTCTCGCACCGGACTACAAGTTTCAGAAAGAAAAAAGTTCTAAGAAATCAAAATTACTCAATAACAAAGACCAAAAGAAAAATCCATCACATTATAACTATAGATCATCATATTGAATAAAGAAATGAGAGTGAAAGTTAAGAATGTTGCTAGTAGGGAATGCCGAGGAAGACGCTCACCTATAAGCATTACTCGTGTAATACTCGGTCGTGTATCCGATTATAAGTCCCGCCCACAAGCCGATCGAAACACAGAAGAAGAGGTGCCTGCAATTACAGCAAAAAAGAAAATCAAATCCCATATACAAATACAAGTAGGAAATATCTATAATGTAAGTTGCTGATATGAAATATACTTAGAACAACTTTGAAAAGTAAGTTGTTTACCAGTTCTTAACATTTTTCGCACTTCCGAAATTAAAGAGAGTGAATGAAGCAGGCAGAGCGAGAAACGTGACGACAGCGATCCCCGCGGTCATCAAGACGGTCGATACGAGAATTTGCCGCTTCAATGCGGGCCCGATCTCAGCATTATTTTTGATCTTGGAAAAGTTGGTAGCAAAGAGTGTGGTGATCAAGCAAACTATAATCCCCATTGCACTGATAAGTAACGGATATAAGATCGCGGAGAGGTCGTGGTCGGTACCGAACGAAGAAATCGAAGCAATAAACAATGCTGCACAAGAGGATTCTGCGTAAGACCCGAATAAATCCGAGCCCATTCCCGCAATGTCTCCTACATTATCACCGACATTATCAGCAATCACCTGCAAAAACATTTACAAGTAGTAATCAAACTAGAGATAGAATAGAGTGCCGAAAATGAAATGTTTATGACTAAATGAACTACCGCGGGATTTCGCGGGTCGTCTTCAGGAATGTTTCTCTCGACTTTTCCGACTAAATCAGCGCCGACATCTGCTGCTTTTGTGTAAATACCTCCTCCAACTCTCCCGAAAAGAGCCATCGAAGAACCGCCGAGCCCGTATCCGGTGATCGACTCAAAAAGCCCCTCCCAATCATCTTTGTAGTAAAGTCTAAAAACATTGATTGTGATGTAGAGCACCAAGAGTGCATTAGAAGCTAGGAGGAAGCCCATCACGGCGCCGGACCTAAAAGCAGTTCTGAAAGCACTTCCGACGCCTTTTCTCGCTTGTAGAGTCGTTCTCGCGTTAGCGAAAGTCGCGATCTTCATACCGAGGTAGCCCGAGAGAACGGAGGTGAGCGCGCCGAGCAGAAAAGCTATTGTGCTGAACACTGCATTTGCAAGTGCTGGTTTGCAGAGTTTGTCCCGAGTGTAAGTGCACGGTTCGCTCTTCGTGCTGAATCGCTTTACCGATCCCAGGAATAGAAATATAACCAAGCTGAAAGCAAGAGTGAAAGCGCCGAGATATTTGTATTGAGTAAGAAGAAACGATTGCGCCCCTGAAATTCAATATATAATCAAAAAATTGATGTTACAATGCATGTTTTTAAAGAATGGTGCATAGAATCATTCTCAAAAGGTGATAAATTCTCAACAATATAGGCTCAAACATGTTGTTTTAATAGGTTAATATACTAACAAGTCAAAAAATACATTTATACATAAAGAGTTTGCGGTAGTCGACGAACCAAATAAAAAACCACAACAACAAGAAATTTTAGTTGTAGTTAATCTAATAAAATAGTAGACAGATCAAAGCAATATCTCATTAGTGTTTCTCTCTTTCTTAATCCACATATTTTTTACTCTTTGAAGTTTTCTTATCACGACGTCGACGATGAAATCAATAGGAAAAGAATTTTAGAATTATTTGTTCTGAACATCAAATTGGATTCAACTTGAGAGTTTCATTATATCAAGGGTTAATTTCATACAGGTCCTGCAAATATAGTAAATTGCAAATATTTTTCTACAAAGTTCAACTTTCATATGTTATCCCTGCGAAAGTCCTAATGTTTTCAAATATGTACCTGCCGTTAGAATTCGCTAGAAAAATTTAGTTGACCATAGATTAATACTTAACCATGGTTAGTCAATGAGATAACTTGACATTTTTACCCTTCTTATATTAGCTGTTGTCGCTTTTGGAGGGACATATTTGTGATGGCAAAAAGGTCATTTTACTTATCTGCTGTTAAAAAATAAACAGCGCTTTAACAGTAACAAACCAGAGGGACATATTTGAAAATATCAGGACTTTTGCAGGAACAACATATGAAAGTTGAACTTTGTAGGGATATATTTGTAATTCACTATGTTTGTAGAGACCTGTATGAAATTAACCATTATATCAACTTCAAGATCAAGTTGTTCTGAAAAATAAGACGAAAAATCCTTCGTGCTAAGATCACAAAAATGAAGTTAAAAACCACACAAAGTTCGAGTTTTCAATTCTTTTGGGAAACATTCAAGAATGTGGATCAAAAGCCAAGTACTTAGGAAGATGAATTGGATACATAAAAGCTAAATTTAAAACTGATAAATTAACATCTGAATATGTCAAAATAAAATAAAAAAGATCACCAGTAATTCCTGTTTAGGATACTACACACACAAAAATTGTAGATCAAAAGAAGAACCTAAGTTGAATCATTGCAAACTGACACTATCTGATTAAGATAAAATCAAAACCAAGAAACAATGAAAAAAAAAGAAAATTAAGTCCTACCTGAACTTTAGCGCAATTTGAGATCACTGCTCGAACTTTAAAACCAGCATAAAACCATATGAAAAGTCTACATTTTTCATGCGTAAATCTCTCGATAGGCGGTTTTTTCTCACAAAACAGTAATCACGAATTACGTCAAAGTTAAGGTGAGTCCCAGTTTTTTTTTTGGCCTACCCAAAAACGAAACTTTGAAAAGATATAAGACAAAGATCAAAACCAAGAACCACAAAAAAAGAAAAAAAGAAAAAAAGGAAAAGTAATTCCACTTCCACTTCTCAACAAAACTTCTCCTGAAATTTCAGATCATCACCCAAACTTCGAGAACAGAATAAAACCATCATAGCAATCTATTTCCCCTTTGGAGGCAGTTTGCTGTTGCGAAATCACATATTTTCAATATTGAGATAGTGACATCCAATTGCGCTAAAAGTTCACTCTTTTCTTTTCTGTTTCTACCGAAAAAACAAAACTTTACGGCGAAAATGGAGATCAAACATGAAAATAAGCAATACCCACCAACCGAAATTGCGTTCTGTATCTCGCCGCACTTTGCCGCCGCGACGCCACCATCGACTCCCTCCTCCTCCTCATCCTCCTCCCCACTCTGCTTCTCCATGAGCTGCTCATCAGCATAGGATTCATAATCCCCAGAATAAGAAGAAACCTTAATCTTGGACACAACAAACCACTGCAACAATGCAAATCCAATCCCAATAAGAGAGGCAATGGGGATTAAGGCTTGTGTTGCTGCTTCTCCTAACACACCCATGTCTCCAAATCTAGAAAAAAATTTGTGGAAAAAAAAAAAGATGGATTTTTGGCTTGATTTTAGCAGATGCTGTGGAGGGGTTTTGTAGAGGAGAGGGGGAAAAAAAAAAAAGAAAAAAAAAGGGAGAAGTTTTAGAGGAAGTTAAAAGGAAACTGCCACTTTTTTTTGTCCTTTTTTAACTTCCTCTACAATCTTTTGACCGTTAAATTGTAAAAATTGTATCGAGACCCCTCAGCTATGGGATATTTTAAAATAGGACCCTGGACATGCATATTTAGTTTGTATTACGTTGTATACCAATTTGGCTGAATTGCACTTTCGACCATGTTTTAATTTAGATTCATATACCATAAATTCATTGGCGAAGCTTTCGATTCAGCGGTCTAGTTTTTGAACGGAGAAAAGATTGGAACTCAGTGGGTTGTAGAGTTGAAAATATGAATTGAGAAAAATGGTCGATAAACATACGATGCACGAGTGTACAAATGCGTGAGTGTTTGCTTTGTAATAGTAAATATGTAAGTGGGACTTTTTTAAAGAGTTTAGGATCTCTAGTGTTGGACTTGAAAGTTCGAGGACCAAAATGAAACTTGGCCGAAAGTTGGGACCAGTGGTGCAATTTAACCATTACTGTATATTTCAGAGTGCATTAAAAAGTTTCTCAAATGATTGTTGTATTGATTAAGCATATGTTAAAAGCCTATCACACCAAATTAATCCTTGTAATATATCTATTAATAAAGCTAGAATACTTCTAGAAGTGAACGGAGTCGTTCACTTCCACGTCATTTCTAGCAATAAGACATTCGAATCCACAATTGGCTCCCTCAAACATGATTTTTGTTTCTTAAACTTTGTAGAAACCAAATTTCACGAATTTACGATATCATTTGCCTCGTGATCAAGTGGTGTCAAATTCATCTTATATTAGCTATTAAAAATATTTTTGAACCACTTGAAGATTCGGCAAACAATATTCAAAAAATTTTAAAATTTGAAACCTAAAATGCTCAAATGTACCCTAAAGATGATGTTTAATAGTGCCGATTGTCTATTCGGATGCTCCATTACGGAAACGACGTGGAAGTAAACAATCTCGTTTACTCCTAGAAGTATTCTAACCTAGCTCCTATTAATATGCTCTTTTGATTAATTCTTCATTTACTTTCGAAAGCACAGAGGTTTTCATGCTTTTGAGTTGTTTTTGATGATGGGATATCCGATGTGGTGATCAGCTCTGTTAAACATGACTTACGTTATTAGAACTATCTAGAAATCAAATTTCATAATTTTTTATTTTATTTACCTACTGAACAAATAGTCTAAAAATGAACATCTGAAAATAAAAATATCATAAAAAATAGTTATAGAATACTTAAATTTTAGATCATAAATATTAATCTTGCTTTTGATAGTAAAAATTTTTTCTATTAAAATTTTACCCAATTTGAATTGTTCTGCACCGTTGAACTTACAAACGTGTCACATCGGTCATTAATAGTTATTTTTTAGACCCTTTGATCATTAGGCAAATGATATCGAAAAATTATGAAATGCAGTTTCTAGATAGTTTTAATAGTGTAGATCATTTCCAGCGGAGCCGATCCTCGAATCGGATGTTCTATTATTAAAAATAATTTATAAATATGAAGGCCTTCGTGCTTTCGAATGCACAGAAGATGTACTCATATAAAGTGTGTGTGTGTGTGTGTATATATATATATATATATATATATATATATATATATATATATATATATATATATATATATATATATATATATATATATATATATATATATATATATATATAGAGCTATATGAGCTAGTCTCCTATACTATCTATAGTACCGGAGCTCCGGTACTATAGTCGCTTTTTCGATCTTAAGGTATTCAAATCAACGATCCACACCGTTGAAACTGATCTAGGGTATATGAAGTTCTTAGGAATAAAATTTTATAATTTTTCGACGTAGTTTACTTTGTGATCAAACCGTTTCAAAATTGTCAAATTTCAATGGTTATTATGGCGAGTTTGTAGTTTAACGGTGGAGAAGAATCTAAATTTATTCAAATTTTGATAGAAAATACTTTAAACTACATAGATGAAGGTCAACATCCTTGATCTTGAATTCGAAACTCCTATACTCAAATTTTAAGGATTATTCAATTTTTACCGTTCATTTTGACATGATTTATTTACTAAGTAAACGATATCGGAAAAAACTAAAATTTTATTCCTAAGAACTTCACATACCCTAGATTAGTTTCAACGGTGTGGATCGTTGATTTGAACGCCCTAAGATCGAAAAAGCAACTATAGTACCGGAGCCCCGGTACTATAGATAGTATAGTAGCCTCATTCTATATATATATATATATATATATATATATATATATATATATATATATATATATATATATAATTGAGCTCCTATGCTTTTAAAAGCACCAAGCAATTGGTGCTTGTAGGTTTTTAACCCTTGGATTAAGAGATGGACGGTTAGGATGATGTGGGCCCCCTAGGGTTGAGTGAGTGGTTGGTTGAATAGTATAATCTAACGGGTGGAATTGATCAAAGGAGTGAATCTAACGGCAGAAAACTTACAAGCACCAAGTGCTTGGTACTTTCACAAGCACCATAGCTGGACTCGATATCGTTTGCTTAGTAAATAAATCATGTCAAAATGAACGGTGGAAATTGAATAATCCTTAAAATTTGAGTATAGGAGTTTCGAATTCAAGATCAAGGATGTCGACCTTCATCTATATAGTTTAAAGTATTTTCTATCAAAATTTGAATAAATTTAGATTCTTCTCCACCGTTAAACTACAAACTCGCCATAATAACCATTGAAATTTGACAATTTTGAAACGGTTTGATTACAAAGTAAACTACGTCGAAAAATTATAAAATTTTATTCCTAAGAACTTCAAAAATCCTAGATCAGTTTCAACGGTGTGGATCGTTGATTTGAACACCCTAAGATCAAAAAAGCGACTATAGTACCGGAGCCCCGGTACTATAGATAGTATAGGAGACTAGCTCTATATATATATATATATATAAAATAGATATATTATATTCACATTATAAAAGGGAATACCTATATACTAGTTTGACCATATTGTAACAAAAGCAAAGTTATTGGGTGCTTATGAAGCAATGGAAATGCATAATTTTATTTGGTGAACAAATCTCAATGACCTCATCTTCCTTAAGTAACAAGTATGCAATGGTGTGAATACACATGGTCAAACTATATGAGTTGCCAACATGGTCTAAGTTACATTGTTTTTACATTAATCTTATGGTGTTTGCTTGATGAAGAAACATACACCCCAAAAAATTGTTTAAGGATGGGTTATGGTTGAGGAAAAGATTGCCTCATTGTAGTATTTGTGAAATATTCTCTTAATAAAGTGGATTTTGACCGTAAGCACAATTTGCGGAGGAGATCAAATAAGAATAGGAGTCTGAAAATTTTGAACTTGAGATTATCAAACCATTTTTCATAGCCTGAAAGATTTGAACTCAGAATCTCTTGCTTTTAATATAAAATGACTATTTTACTTGTATTTATTTACGAGATTTGAACTTTTAAGTTACAGTTTTGGACCCAGTAGTACTATATGTTGATTCTTAATTAATTTACTCCTCTAACTATTACTCCATGTAAAATTATTTTTACACTTGTGAGATTTTAGCATAAATGAGAATAAATTGAGGAGCAATACTATTCTAGAGATGTGTCCATGGAATTGTTGTTCTTGGGTCATTATTAATTAAAAATTGAGGAGCAATAAATGAGAATAAATTGAGGAGCAATACTATTCTAGAGATGTGTCCATGGAATTGTTGTTCTTGGGTTATTACGAAAGTTATCCCCGCTATCCCGCCAAACGAGATGTTTTTTGGCCGGAATATTTTATCCCGGTCAAGCCTTGCTATTTCCGGATATCCCGGAATTGCTTGGGATTTACTATTCCACCATTTTGACGGAATAGTGCTATTCCAAGGTTTATTTTCATGCTTTATTCAGATTATAAATTGAATGAAAACTAAATTATATAGACATAATATGTTATATATTATAATATATTATTTTTATTATAAAATTATTAATTGTACGACTTAATTTATTGCTTTAATAAATATTTAAATAGCTATTTGAGTAATTAATTTATTATTTTAATTAATTTGCTAATGAAATAATTAATTATTTAGTGTACTTATTCAATAACCAATATTTTTATTGCTTAATTAATTAATATTTTGACTAATTTAATTATCTGACTGTTATTAACTAATTTATTTATTAATTTATTAATTTATTAAATTACTTGTGATTAATTAAATTATTGATTACTAATTAATATATTAATTAATATTTAGGGTTATTTAGCAATATTCATGATTAATTAGTAAATTAAATAAGTTGAATTATTATTTAATTAATATTTGCTATTAATTAATTAGATAAAATCTTATTATGTTAAAAGTATAATTATTCTTATTCTTACTATTCCAATCTAACAATCCAAACGCTATTTTGCTTATTCCTGAGAAAAATTTAATTTTTCATCCAAACGCAAAATTAATTTTATTTCTGCTTATCCCAAGAATTGTACATATTCCAGGGATAACCTAAAATAACTTATTCCCGAACCAAACGATACCTATTGAGGACAAACAACATGGGGAGCACATATTTCACATGAAAATAATCAACTCATATGTCTATTGAAACTTTAATGATCTTCCAAGTATTTTTTTTTTTTTGAGAAAAAGGTAGCACGCTACCCGCTTCATTCATTGGAACGATGAACTAGGCTACAAGAGTGAGACAGTATGGCCTCATAGAAAGAAAAATAAAAATAAAAAAATAATAAAAATAAATTAAAAATAAAATAAAATAAAATAAAAGAAAGAAAAAAAAATCTAGTCCATGCTAGAGACTGCGCCGGCGAAAGACTGTTCCCACAGGTTTACCAGATGCTTGATCCTAAACACGACTAGGTTAGGGTTCGTCTGGACTTGATGAAAGATTACCCCGTTCCTGGTTTCCTACACGACCCACCATGTAACTACTAATTCGGTCAACGCCGTCCTCCTACACTGTACGCCCATCCTCTCCAACCGTCTATCCCAACTCGTATTCACGTTGTCTCCCAAATCAGTCGACCGTAGCCTATCACAGGTCATAATCAAAAGAAATCTAGAAAAAATGCACTGTGTGAAAAGATGATCAACAGTTTTCTCTGCTGTTCCACAAAGCACGCAAACTGTGTTTATTTGATATTCATCTTAAATTATCTCTTACCTCATCAGTCCATTCAACCTGTCTTTTATTTCTTTTTGGTAATACAAGAAAAGCTTATTTTTGCCGAATACTTGACTATTTGTTTCCGAATAGAAAAATTGCTTAAATTCATGCCAATCTGATGCGCTCAGATTGTATATCGATTCTCAAAAACTGTTTCATTTTGAAACTTTTAATTTTAGCGTACAGAGGAGTTGTAGAAATAGTAAATAATTTAAAAATTATTAGTATTTTTCCTAACACCTTTATTGAAAATAACACTTCTATAAAAATATCGTTTAGGCCACGCAGGTCATTTCTACTTTTGTATCACAATCATACGTAAACGTAGAAAGAACAATGTGTTGGAAAATTAAACGAGTCGATATATATATATATATATGGTAAATAATTTTAACAGCATTATTTTTATTAGGAGCAAATCAAATTTATTAAATCTGGTCAAAATTACTCAATGCATAAACTAGATTCAATAAATCTATTAGCATTTCTATAGGTAGCAATTATCTTGATATGTGAATATCACAACTAGAGAGAGAAAGAGAGAGAGAGAGAGAGAGAGAGAGAGAGAGAGAGATTTGACTTGTATTGTTTTAGGTAACCTCCACATTAAGTAAAGCCATTATGGGGTTCTGTTAAAAGTTGACCTCGTTTACTAATAAAATGTGGCATATTAATTAAGATTGTGACAAGTATTCAAAGTTCTAATGGAAAGATTTTTTTTTTTTTTTTTTTTTGGGTGATGACAAATGTAAAAAAATACATGTTATTTAATTTAAGCTAATACTGTATATACACATGAAATTATGTCTGTATAACCTGTCTGATTCTGTTTGAGCTAGTGAGGTCAACTTAGTATGGATATTCGAGATTTTATTCGAACCCGAACCCAAAAGAGGCAGGTTTAACTAATGCTAAATGAGTGTGGTTTTGATTATAGATATAAAAAATAAAAAAATTGATAGATTCATGTTCTGTTATGGTTTTTGTTTGTACCCGAGCCGAATCAAAACCCACACCCAAAACCAAATCCCATATAAAGTTTTTTCATTTTTTTTTAAAAGTTTCCAATATGAATTTGAAGTTTTTTATTTGGATTTCGTTTTCAGATTATAAATTTTTATAGCCAATCAGGTTTCACGGACAGATTCGGTTTTAGCTTTTCATTCGATTTTGATTTCGGGTTTTCCAAAAACTGGCCTTCGCGTGAGCTACTTTCGAACTGTCTTTTAAATGGAATTGCTAAAAAAAACAAAGCACCAATAAATTTTGAATTTTAACAACGATACAAAAAATTCAATTCAAACTAAGAATTCTACTTTTATTATCTGAGTTTTCATGTCAGCTGTACTGAGATTGCTATATATATATATATATATATATATATATATATATATATATATATATATATATATATATATATATATATATATATATATATATATAGAGTAGGACTACTATACTCTTATGAGTATAAAACTCTTTATACTCATAAGTTATTTCAACGATAGAATTTTCGAATCGACGATCCATATCGTTAAATATGATCTAGAGCATTTGAAACTTATAGAAAATAAATTTCATAATTTTTTCGAAATCGTAATAAAGTCTATCAAGCGGGTATGAAATGAATGATAAAAATTGAACAACAACATAGAAGATCAGATTCTTCAATTTAAGATCAGAGTTATAGGTCTCTATCTAGATAGTGAATAGAATTTTTTATCAAAAATTCTCTAGCGACCATTCCATACCGGCCATTAAAAATTATCAATTTTGAGATCTTTTGATCGTAAGGTAAATAATATCGAAAAGTTATGAAAACTTGTTTCTAGAAATTTCAAATGCTTTAAATCATATTTAACAGTATGGATCGTCGACTCGAAAGCTTTATCATCAAAAATAACTTATGAGTACGAAGTTGATCGTACTCATAAGAGTATAGTAATCAGACTATATATATATATATATATATTACAAATTTTTACTAATTGAATTTTAGGCTAACTTAAATGTCAAAAAACCTATATTTTATAAGTTTTAATTATTAAATTAGGATTTTAATATTTTAATTTTCTCTTAACTTTTCACCCAGTAGTAAGGCTGCATAACATATTAAAAACATATTAAAATAATGTTTTAATAGAATTTTACCTATTTAAAACATATCACAACACCTTTCATACACCTTTCATACGAATATTAACCAAACAATATTCAAGGGCTTTTTTTGCATTTGGCCCCTTCAAAAAAAATATTTTTACAAATAATCCCGTCAAATTTATAATTACAATTTTGACCCTATCCCTGCCACGCAGGCGCCACATCAGCGTCACGCAAGAGCATGTTAAGTTGAACACGGTGAACCGTTCACCGTGTTCAAACACGGTGAATGATTCACCGTGTCTAATTTATTTTTTAATATTCAATTTAAGAAAAATAAAAAAATACGGTACGTATAAACCCATTCTCTTTCTCCTTCTCTCTGTCGGAAGCGGACTTCCCCGCCGCCGCCGCACCTCTCTCAGCCGCTCTCTCAACTCCCCACTCTCTCTCTCTCTCCCCCTCTCCCCTCTCTTCCCTTCCCTTCCCTCTCTCTGCCCCAACTCGAGCCGCCGGCGACTACCACCAACCCCTCACCCCACACCCCCCCTCCCCTCCCCCGCGCGAACCCTCTCTCTCTCTCTGCCGCCCCCCTCACCCCCGACCCCCGCGAACCCTCTCTCTTTCTCTGCCGTCCCCCCAAAAATATCCCTCTCTCTCTCTCTGTCCCTCCCCACAGAGAGGTGCGGGGACGGCGGCGGCGATGGTGGCGGTGGCCGCGGCCGTGGGAAGTCCGGCTGGGGCAGAGAAAGAGAACGAAATTTATACGTACGTTTCTTTTTTTTTTTACTTAAATATTTTTTAAAAAATAGATGCGGTGAATCATTCACCGTGTTTAAACACGGTGAATGATTCACCGTGTCAACTTAACACCCCACACTAGCTGCTCACGTGGCGCTTATGTGGCGGCAATAAGGCCAGTTTTGCAATTATAATTTTTGTGAGGCTATTTGTAGAAAAAAAAATTGTGGAGGGGCTAAATGCAAAAAAAACCCAATATTCAACTACAGACAATACTTATATAATAGAACAAGTAAACACTATAGCTTTTTCAAACAATACAACACTATATTTTACAGCACTTCTATTACAACTAGGCGAAACATATTGCGTGATTGAGCACACAAATTGCTAAAAAACAAGTAAAATAAAGAACCAATTTTGGAATGAATAATAAGTCACCCAAGTAGTGCAACTAGGGGCAGACAATTTGAAATTCGAATAAGAAAAATTCGAGTTTTGAAAAAAGGTTTGAAATTAGGTAAAGCCCTTATGTGCTAATTTACAGTAAGAAGTTCTCCCTTTCTAACAATAGAAGTCCCCTCAAGCCTTACAGATATGTATAGTAGTTCGTGAAATTCCCTTACCAATTCTAGAGAGAGAAACCAATTCTAGGGAGAAAAACAAAAAAAATACCACATGAAACAATGAGAGTTACATGGCAAGCAGTGTGAAAATCGCCGAATATTTCCCATTGAATAAACAAAATACTGGGTTCCCATCAGATTCGCGGGTTCTGAAAAACAAAGTTACGAGTTGTCATTGCCTATTAAATAGAGAGAGAGAGAGAGAGAGAGAGAGAGAGAGAGAGAGAGAGAGAGAGAGAGAGAGAGAGAGAGAGAACTAACATAGTAGAATCTTCTAATAAGACGAATTCTATCTCTTTATACTATTATTCGAGCAAAAGAACATAAACAAGACAAATATTACATAACATAGGGCAATTAAGATCGAAGGTGCAGTAGCACCTTTTTCATAGAATAAATAATCGTAATTGTCCATCTGGATTGCATGGTAACCAATTCAAAAATAAGCAATGCGACTCCATAATATCGCAACAAAGGAAGAAAAATGTTTGAATCAAAATATAAAAGAGAAACTGTGTTGGCACATACCTGACCATTTGATAAAGAATGCTAAATTATGTGTGGTTATTAGGAACTTGTGTTCTGCTCTTTGTTCTTTGCTAGCTTCGCAGTAATAAGCTTGTCCAGTATGGGCGGCTCCAAGGGAATCGGATCGAGACATCTCTCATGAGCGGCACTAACCACCTGCAGCAGAAAAGAAAGCATCTAGTCTAACCTTTTTGTACTTGTGCAATTTGCAAATTTACAATTTATACTAGCAAAAAACCCTCATGGGAACGAAGACTCAATTAATAGGCTTGAGAAAACAAAATTCCGAATTAATGAGAAAATGTGAGGATTGCTAACCTCTTTTAGTAGGAAGTCTATAGCGGCTCCATCATCGACAAAGTCTTTCAAGGGAGTCTTCAGGAATTCAATATCCAACTGAATCTGCTGGAATCCGCTTCGGTTGAAAGTCTGTAGCCGTACAAATTCTTGCAAACTTTTCAAGCAGAGTTTTATGACAGTTGATATGACAGATTCCTGTAAGTCACAGATTAGTTGAAAACAATTAACAATATACCCACTTTGCCCTTGGATACCAACTAAATTACCACTTTGCCCTCAAATAGTTTGAAATCCCACACTATAAAAGGTTTTGGGCCATTTGGTTTATAGGGTCGGAACTCTTGGCTGTGGACTCTACGTACATATAATAACATAGTTAAATAGCCCACAAAAAAAAAAAAAAACTTTTATTTCTGAGCAAAATGCAATATCACAATTTTAGCTAGTAACACTAATAGCTAGTAACAAGAACCTTAAAGAAGAGCGATCGAACTTGATAAGTACATAAAAATAAATTATCGACAAGCTCTATCAGCTAAACCTAAATCAGAAGAATTTTTTTTCATTCAGTCCAGGATTTACAACCTGCTTACAGCTCTTGTGCAAATTGCTCGCTTTAATAGTTCCTATGAAATAATTTGACTGAATAATCATTTATCCTCTCATTACATGATTGACGAAATAATCATATATTGTCTCATTCTAACTTATCCCTGCATAAGCACCCATTTGTTTGATGCCACAAAAATCTAGTACTCATGTAAGAAATGCACACGATTTTGCCCTAAGAGCCCATATGACACAGGTGTGACCCACGAAAACAACCTGTTGGGCATTGTAAGGCTGGATATATCTTCTCCTACATAAGAAAACCCTATTGGCCTCATGTCCTACGACAACTTTTTCATTTGTAAAAGAAAAAAAAAAGTTAGGGAGCACAGAATAGTTACCTGTGTATATTCAACTTTTGTGAATATCTCCATTTTCTGCTCAAATAACTTAGCAAGATGAGTTTCCAGAAATTGGCTTCTCGCCCGCTGTGTATTTGACCGGGTCAATTTATCCTCGCGCATTGGATTGCTACGAGAAGAGTTGGTGCTACCTGTGCTGTCGGAATGACGATGCCTTCGAACCAAGCCACGAGGTAGAATCTGCTTGACTTCACTTCCTACAGCTTCCAACTGTGGCAAAATATAAATAAAATAGGTTGATGCAACGAAATAATCCCCCAAGATGAATTGATGCTAAATTGGATTTCTTTCTCTTTCTTGAGATGAAACATAGGTGATAGATCTTAATCATGATAATGTGCATATATAATAATAAACGGTGATGGATTCAAACAGTGAATGTACTACAGAACAGAAACTTCGTTTCTCAACATCTATCCCATGTTAGTTACCTATAGTTCCTTAGTTCTCCATGTTGTTCTCACATCTCAGGCAAAAGCTACTTGATCAATCGGCTCAATAGTCGCAAGAGTTAAAGATATATCATTACTGGTATTGCCATCAACTCAGAGCAATTGCGAGCACAATTTCTGCTATATTTTTAATATGTCCTTCCTGTCTGTAAAGATGGACAAGCATATATAAATATGCAAGTTTTCTCCCCACTTGATTCTATTACCACAAATCAATTATTACATTATTTGTGTGAAAGTGGATAAGAATCTAAAAGCTGATCTATCCCTAGGAACAGGTAGAAGAAACAGAAAGCGAACAAACCTCTTGAAGAAGAAGATCAACAAACATGTGAACTTCTCTCGGCTCCTTGTGCTATTTAGCTCAAATCATAGAAAATATGTGAGCTAAGAAGAAATCACTGATGATTATAAGTGATTTTGGCAAACAAAAAGTTCCGTACCTTGATCCAGTTTGGTGTTGTAAACCTTTTCTTAAGAAGTACAGAGATCTTATGCGTCTTCATATTAATGTACTGCGACAGGCAAAAAAAGAACAGTCAGATGAGGCTCGACTTGTTCTGAAATAAGCAATTGATATCATCAAGATTACTTAGTACTACATGTAGAAAAGAACAAAAAGTTGCTTAAAATTGAACTAACAAACACAGGCCAAAAGCAACTGATAAACCTGAAGCAGTTTCCAATTACCTTTGAATTTTTATTTTTTTTCATAATTATTCATTGTCCTTGATTCTTCTCATTTTGGACTTACTGGCAATGTATCACAATATTACTATTCAATACTAGTTAGTTTAACCCAAATAATTTTTCTTGTCTTCATCTTCTTCACTTACAGACATGCATTACTAATTTACAACTAGTGAACAAGAATCCTTCTCAAATATTTTAGAGACTTGGTTTTGTGCATTTAAAGAGAAAAGAATGCAATACAAAGGTATCAGATAGACTATAAATGGACACCAAATTCAGCTAGGATAACAGGATGATATGGACATTTTAAAGACTAATGACAAAGGTGAGAATTTAAGTATTTCCATCAGCATATCAAACTTGCAGGTTTAATATGCTTAGCTACTCACCAATTTCACTGAAAAGGAAAATGCAATACAAATAGAGGTAGACTAGTTAGATCCATGTGTTAAAGGGACAAACAAGGAGCTGCTGCCAAAAAATATTATGAATATCTGAGCTCCCTTTCTAGTCCTTCAAAGAACAAGTGGAGTATCATCATTTGCGCTTGTGCTAGTCACCTACTAGCATACTATAAGCAGGATATCGTATCGTGTAGTAGCACAAGAAGTCACTTGGCAGCTTAATGTCCCGCATTATGATATGGTTACTGGTCAACATGTCAACCAAATCCATTGAGTCAACCAAACCAACTTGACAGAGTTGATAATATTTGGTTGAGCTTTCACAATGAAGTCACAATTATTATATATTAAAGTTCGTTGGTGAAAGAACAATCAAAGCAAAGGCAAACAAGTAGATAGGATACACACGAGATGCAAGAATTTCTCCCCAGCTGAACGAAACAAACGGCAAATCTCTCCAGGGACAAATGCTGGTCCATATTCATAGCCACGAACACCCCCTCCAGAAAAATAAGCAG
Source organism: Puya raimondii (assembly GCA_016920855.1). Classification (NCBI taxonomy): domain Eukaryota; kingdom Viridiplantae; phylum Streptophyta; class Magnoliopsida; order Poales; family Bromeliaceae; genus Puya; species Puya raimondii. The sequence goes on from JABWPP010000049.1 coordinate 28,054,151, forward strand.
CTATCTCCTGTTGAAAGGATTAAATAAACATGCATTAGCATGAACTCAATAGGCTAGAGCTTATCGTAATTCAAAACCTTCATTACAGTAGTTCGGTACCTCTGTGACTCTAGGTATTGCACTTTGTTCTACAAACACAGACAGCTGAGCTAGCACAAGAACAAGTCCTGTCGGCACCTTGTCCATTTGTATCGAGTCCGATAAGCTCGAATACTGATTAATATTGTTACTTCTTCCAGAAAGCACAAGAAAACGCCCATGAAGTTTCTGGAAGAATTCTTGGAAACCTTCTTGCACCCAATCGATAACCAAGTCTCTCAGTTTCACAAGCAACTCTAGGTTGTCATCAAGGAGATAGCGGAATTCCTGGAAAGAAAACAAAAGGTGAAAAGCTTGACAAATAACAAACAACATGCGATAGAAAAGAAGCGGACATCAGGCACTATCAGTTATAAAAGAGAAGGTAATTAGCCAGAAATTATCTGGCATTATCCCAGGTCACAGTTTGATTTTGTCTCCTTTTCAGATTTTAAAGAGCAATGAAAGTAATATGGCAAAATCCCCGAAGCAGCTAGAATCAGATAAATTGTTTTGCTATGGGGATATAAACATCTGGCCATCATGGTTGACGTAAAGTGCACACGTTAGTCTAAACCTACTGCAAAGATACAAATTGATATACAATTTAGGCTGATTTGATAGGTCAAGCCTTCTTCATATATCAATTCACAATTAGAAATCCAAGGTTTAGCTATAGAAACCATCGAGAAAAACTCTCCAGAGATCTACAAGGAGTTGTTGGCATGCAAGAAAAAAAGCAATTAAGCGCACATCACTAAAGCAAATTAGAAATATTTATTATGAAGAAAAAATATTATATATATATTAGTGCTAAGTTATGCCCATTTTGCATTTGCGTGATATTCTTTAAGACTACAGTATTTTACTTCTTTCCCGAATGTAACTACACCAAGAAAAGTTCTGCATCTGCACTACAAAATTGTATATTTTTATCAGAAACTTACACAATTATCATTTAACAAAAACCCAAAATTTACAACTGCAATCTCCCTAGCAAGTGTCCAGTATTACCATTAAGAGATCCATACTGCCCTGAATCACTGCCTTTTTGCTGGTTTCCAAGGCAATTTGTAATGGGAACTCTTCTAACCCTTCATTTGATGTAGGTTTGTTTCTGACTAGAGCATCTGGTAATTTAACACAAATTCCACATATTACTTATTTAATCAGCCAAAAAGAAAATGACCATAACCTACAATTTTGCTAACCAACAAGGCTAACCAAGTTTCACAGTTGAAAGCCATATCAAATTATCAACATATGCACTATGAATCAAGCATCAAACTGAACAAGAGGTTTGAAAAAAAGAGAAGTGAAGAACTTAAGGTCCATGAGAAAAGGGAATGCCTAATAAAAACATGATTCCGTTCGGCATGAGTTGTGAGCGAATCATTAATTTCCCAAAGAATATCAAGCGAAGGGATAATATAGACAGTTGAGAAGATACAACAGAGACTTAGACCGCTAGCAATGCTTACATCTAGCCATTTGGTTATCTAATAACAGGGCAAGATAAGTAACCTGCAGAGATAAAATCATATAATATATGTAGCAATAATCAGTCATGTAGATAATGAGGAAATGCTGAATTATAGATCTCGACATCTCGTAATGCATTTAGTGCGAATTCTGGAAGTCCGTAATGGACTTAGGAACCAGTTCCACTTTGAACCTATTCTTGTGTGACTCTTCAACCAGTTAGTGTATTTGACATTCACTTTCCAACTATTGTAACTGTAAAGTAATAATCCATTCACGTAATACAACAAAAGAAAAAGAAAGACATATAATTCCTTTAAATTCCTCTTTGATGTGTAGTGCAATAACTTTTGGATATAACATTTAGAAGACACTTGAGGAATATGTATCAAATTTGTTATAGTGAAAGGTAGAAAATACTTTTGGATATAACACTTTAGATGACACTTGAGGAATATGTATCAAATTTGTTAAAGCGAAAGGTAGAAAATTCAAAATCACTGTTATGATCTATATTCTTGTTTTTATTCATTACTATAATTGGCTAATACTTTGAACAGACAAATCATGCGGATTGAAAGAACAATTAAAACAACAATGCCTGTTTGAGGCAAGTATAAATGAGATCAGAGTAGTGCAGTTAATTCCTTGAGATTCTATTACAAACTCAATAACAGAGACACAATAATAAACTATATCTAGCCTTCACATCCCCAATTTTTTTCCTTCTGATCCACATAGAAGGATAACAAGCAACATAAGTAGTTAGATGAAATAGCATAACAAGTAAAGAGAGGGTTATAGTTTCTCTGAGGTTATGACATGAATAATTTGCACCAACTTGTAATATAAAATTAATGGTTCAAGAAATAGTAAAAAAAAAAAAAAAATCACCTGAAATTTCCAGCTGAAGATGAGAAAATGCAGTTGATATAAAGTGCCTGATAATGCTTCTAGCAGACTGAAGGGCAGCAAGATATGTTAGCAAAACACTATCACAATTTAGTAATAGTATTCATATGTAGATAGTAAGTAGAGAAGTTTCAAAAATAGATGCAAGAAGAAGAATCATTCCATAACATCTAAACAACATATGAACCAAAAGGAAAATAGAAGTTGTTTCTAAAGTAGATGCAATAAGGAGAATCATTCTATAACATCTAAATAACATATGAACCAAAAGGAAAATTTATCATTCTATAACGTCTAAACAACATATAACCAAAAGGGAACTTCGAGCAAGAAAAGATGTTCAGAAAATGAAAATGAGGAACTCTATCCTGCATGCACATTCTTCAGCATCTAATCAATCATTTTATACCTCATTTTAAAAAGCCACACAACATACATTTTGGTATTTTTCAGCTCCAAATCAGATATGGCATATCTATTATGATCAAATGACTTCATCAAATGTGAAGTCAAAAATAGCGGTTTAACAGCTCAGTGCAGGTGGAATATTAAATAGGAATACTGATGCAGAATGGGGTGTGGATAGGATTGATTTGTTTAGATTTTAAATTTTTTTAAATTTTCGGAATTATTTTATTTGTTAATTTGTTTTAGTCGGTTTAGAAGATTTTTTAGGATTTATCATATGAAAATAAATCTCTAAAAATTAGGTATGTGGTTTAGATTTTTAGATATGTTCGAATTAGGAAAGATTCCTAAAATAATGGGATTTGATTTAGATTAGGATTATGATTGGAAGGTTATAAATATAGCCTATGCTTTGTAATTGGAGGAGAAGTTATGAAAGTTTAATTTGGTGTTTTGGATTTGACTGCGGTCGTGGTATCTTCTTCCTTTCCCTTCTCTCGCCGTGTGTGCCCGGCAAAATCTTCTTCCTAAGAGGTTCTACCTTCCTTATCTTTTCTCTTTTCATCTATTTCTTTCTTTACTTCTTCTAAAATTATTTTTCCTATTGTTGGCTATTTTCTTTGATTTTTCTCTTAATTTTTTTAAGTTGTCGGAACCTTTTTCTTAGAGCCGTATTGCTTTTTCGGATTTTTTTATTTATTTTAATTACGAAAATTAATTAAAAATATTTAAAAATTTAAAAAAAATCTGAAAATCAATCTAAAATTTCTAGAAAATTTTAAATTTGGTTTTAAATTGATTTTGGGCTTATCACTTGCAAGATAGATTAGGGTTTTCCTAATTTGTCCTGCATCAGTTTTGGTATCAGAGCCAAATTGATCCATAAATTAGTTTTCAAAATGCCGACAAACGCAGAACTTAATTCATCGCTTGAAGAATTTAAGCTTTCTACCAACACTCGTTTTGAAAAATTAGAAACTAATTTGCAATCAACTAATCAACAATTAGTGGAAATCAAACAACTCCTTGAAACCCTAATTCATTCTAAACCTCCACCACCCACGGGCTCTTCCCTAACATCCACATCTTCTGTTCCGCCATTACCACCTGTTATTCCTCAACCTTTTCAAAATATCCCGCCGCAAACTCAAACCACTACATCTCACACCAGATCCACAAAAAATCAAAGAGGTATCAAATTTCATGTCGAGGAGTTTCATGGTGACATGGACCCCGAAATATTTTTAGACTGGGTTTATAGCCTAGAGGCATATTTTCGTTGGTACCAGCCCCCGGAAGATCAAAAAATTATGATTGTCGAATCAAAACTCCGTGGTACAGCACGTATCTGGTGGACACGAGAACAACAACATCCTTATATGGCCATCCGTACGTGGGAGGATATGAAAAGAGCTATGACACGTCAATTCGTGCCAATTGACTATAGGCAGCGCGTTCAATACCAGTTTACCAAGTTAACTCAAGGTAGCATGACAGTCGAGGAGTACACTTCACGCTTCTACCAACTAGCAGCACGATCAGAATTTCCATGGAGTGAGGATTTGTTGATTACCATGTATCGACGGGGCCTCCATTCCAATATTGCTGAAAAGTTAGCATCCAGTCGATTCCTCTCCCTTGCTGATGCAGTTCAAGTTGCACACCAGATTGTGGAGGAGCAAAATGCGCGTGTTTCACCGACGCGACCTAACTTTCTACGCAATCATGAGTCAAGGTCTGAGCGCCACTATACCGCGTCCGAAAAGATGAAGCAACCAATATCTACTTCCCAGGCATCCCCTAACGCATCAACCTCTGAGGCATCAAAGAAAAAAGAAGGCAGGTGTTTCAAGTGCGACAAGGCCGGGCACTATGCTCATCAGTGTCCACAGCGTAACTTAGCAATGGCTCAAGCACATGATGATTTTGAAAAATTATGCGCCGTACCATATGATGATGATGACATTGAAGTGCACGAGCCCGAATATGATGAAGAGCTTGAACATTGCGGAGTTATTAGGCCTATGCTCTCAACCCACGCGACTGAAGACGATAAGGAGTGGAAACGCCATACCATCTTTCAAACTCGAGTTCTTTGTAACGGACAAGTTTGTTCATTGATTATAGACTCCGGAAGTTGTGCCAACATTATTTCTGAAGAAGCTGTTGACAAACTGAAACTGAAGACCACACCGCATCCTGAGCCTTACAAATTGGCATGGGTGAATAACCAAAATTTGAAAGTCACTCGACAATGCCTAGTTGTTTATTCAATTGGTAAGTTAATTCAACAAGTATCATGTGATGTTCTACCTATGAAAGTCGCACATATACTACTTGGAAGGCCATGGATGTATGATCACAAAGTGAAGCATGATGGATATGAAAATACTTATTCGTTCGACTGTGCCGGATCTAAATTGAAATTCATGCCTTGTAAATTAACTAATATTGTGAAATTGAAGAAGATGGGCAAAAACTTGCTTCTACGTCGAGTTGATTTCGCTACGGGAGACGGAATTCTTGGGCCCTATCCAAAATATCTTCGAGCTTCAACAGGTATCTCGAGGACGAGATCCTACGCAGCGGAAGCGAATGATGCAGAATGGGGTGTGGATAGGATTGATTTGTTTAGATTTTAAATTTTTTTAAATTTTCGGAATTATTTTATTTGTTAATTTGTTTTAGTCGGTTTAGAAGATTTTTTAGGATTTATCATATGAAAATAAATCTCTAAAAATTAGGTATGTGGTTTAGATTTTTAGATATGTTCGAATTAGGAAAGATTCCTAAAATAATGGGATTTGATTTAGATTAGGATTATGATTGGAAGGTTATAAATATAGCCTATGCTTTGTAATTGGAGGAGAAGTTATGAAAGTTTAATTTGGTGTTTTGGATTTGACTGCGGTCGTGGTATCTTCTTCCTTTCCCTTCTCTCGCCGTGTGTGCCCGGCAAAATCTTCTTCCTAAGAGGTTCTACCTTCCTTATCTTTTCTCTTTTCATCTATTTCTTTCTTTACTTCTTCTAAAATTATTTTTCCTATTGTTGGCTATTTTCTTTGATTTTTCTCTTAATTTTTTTAAGTTGTCGGAACCTTTTTCTTAGAGCCGTATTGCTTTTTCGGATTTTTTTATTTATTTTAATTACGAAAATTAATTAAAAATATTTAAAAATTTAAAAAAAATCTGAAAATCAATCTAAAATTTCTAGAAAATTTTAAATTTGGTTTTAAATTGATTTTGGGCTTATCACTTGCAAGATAGATTAGGGTTTTCCTAATTTGTCCTGCATCAAATACCCAACTCTATCCATAATCCTGCCCAAAAGGAGCAGCTTTTAGCAAAAAGAACACAAGGGCAGAGATGAAATTTAAAATTATTCAAAAGAAACTAGTCATAACATAATGACTTCAATCCAATTAGTGGAATTGCATTATACCAGTAACTTTGCTGTTCGACGAAAAAGGGAAACCAAAAAAGAAGTTGAAAGTTTGGGGGGTTAAAGTATCTCAGGAAACTTTTACAACGCGTGGCATCTACAGAGGCCAAAAAAAAACTTGAGAATCTTTCTAAATCTCAAAATAACAAACAGCCCAGGAACCGAAATATAATCTCAGCTATATTTCAAACCAGAGCCAAATCAAGACTTAACTAATTGTTAGATCTGTGTCTGAACTGAGAAATTCCCATATATAACTGCATTAAGTTACACATTTAACAATCACATTCGCGGACGAAAAGCTAAGTAAACTAAGTTTGTTGCAAAATATAAGTTGGCTAGAAATACTTTGGAAACAGCATTGGCCATATCAGCTTTTCGTGTGGATCTGTCATTGCACAAACTATCCTTTCGACTATGTTTTAGTTTAGATCTAAACTTTTTAGTTTGGAATCTTTGGATCTAAATTTCTTCAATAGCCAAGTACAAGGCTTGTAATTTCTGCTTACATGCAATGATCTCTTAAATCATTACATATCCATATCTCAAAGGTAGCTAAAAAAGAGTTATAAATGAAGAATTTAGATGATAACAATTCAAAGATGAAAGCTAACTTTCATTAACAATGGTAAAAATGAAACAAAGAAAATCTGCATTAGTAAATCATCTGCAAGAAACTATATGAAAGTTGTATGCAATAGGTAGCAAAGGGGCTTTGCCAACCCAAAGAGCCCCCAAAAAGAAAAACCCAGCTCATCCTTACCCATTTAGGTCTTTGAGACTAACCTGAGCGAACAGTCAACATAAAATCATAAATAGCACCATGCAATTTTAGCTCACAACTATTGCAATGACAACAAGCATACTATACAGAAGCTTTGCTTCTAAGGTCCAATTCTTTCCGTTCTACAAACCCTTCAGAAAATGCTTACTACTGAAAATGTTAAAACTAACATCATTCTGAAAGATACAGATTACCTAATATTTAAAAGACTCCAAAACTTCTCCCTGATAGCAAGTCGTTGAGCATAAAATGATTGTCAGATTTGAAGAGAACGTCGACAAATGGTGACATGATTAATGCAGATGTTGCAAGAGAAATCAAACAAATTCTAACACTTGAATGTGTAAGAGGTAATTTCAGGGGGGGGGGGGGGGGGGGGGGGGGGGGGGGGGAGGGGACGATATGTGTGATACTATAATCTTGAAATCTTGAAATTATCAATTTCATAATAAATTTAAAGCATAAAAGGTGCAAGTGAAAACCTCTAAAGAGAAGGCAGGAAGAGCAGCCTCCGGAAGGACTTCATCAACAGTACTTATGTCTTCCCAAATTACTCCTGTGTACCAATAATATAAGACTTATAAAAAGCGGCACCAATCACTACCACTTGGAAGGCAATCTTCCTAATGAAAATAGCAAGTTATGATCTTCCACTAAAGAAAATATTTATAACAGCCATTTCCAAGAAGACAAAGTGTTTTTATGATAATCTTGTGAATCAACAATAGTGGTAATGAAAAAAACAATAAATGTAAATCATTAGTCTGATGGATTCATTCCAGAAAAGGCTAATTCAAAATTAAAAAGCATAATGGTCTAGTCACGACATTAAAGGGAAAATTTGTATAGTATATTATATACCATATATAGAGTAATTTAACTGATTTTGATATGGGAGATTAAAACGAAAAGATAATAACAGGCACAAGGAGAGTAAATAATCACAAGTTAAGAAGCAATAGGATACGTTAGAGATTTCTGTTTGCATTTTCCATTCTCCAAGCATATTTTCACCAAAAGATAGACAAACATGAAACAATACAGATTTAATTACAGGCAAGTCCTTACGCAGCATTGCCAGTAGATCCGCTGATGGCAGTTTTTTATTTATGTGCTGTCGTACCAATTCATAACGCCTTCAAACACAACAATCGTCAGAACATGAAGTTCCATAGAAGTGAATAGGGAAGTTAGTATGATGTGTAAAATAAGAAATGCCTTACTTGGAAAACAAAGCCTGTGCAAGTTCAATGAGCCGCCGTTCTGAATCAGGAAATATTATAAGATAGGCACGGAATGTCTTTGATATATCACCAATGGAAGCCTACATATGAGGAAATAAATGAATAGCAAGACAATCAATTAAGAAAATCAGAAAACTGATAAGTACATGTTTCATTGATAAGTATTTTTTACAAAGTTTCAAGTAATTCTATCAAGACGATCTTCAGGAGGCGGTGCAATTTATTTCTGAATTGAAGTATCAGAAGGTAAACATCCTTAATTATGTCAATTACATCACAAGTGAACAGCTTCAGTGAAAGGGGGAAAAAAATTATGCTGCATATTCCAAATGGAGGAAAAGAACTAAATTTCCTTTATTTGGTCTTAATCCCACTTGATATAAAAATAATACAACCAACAAACAGAACATGTCCTGCACATAGGAAGATGGGAACCCCGAAAGCTACAGTAGGCCAAGAAAATTATAAAATGCACAAATTTCAAAAGATAGCATCCACTTAATGCAGAAGGATATTAATAAATTCATAGGTTCTTAATTCTAAATAGTTCTCCCTAAATTGATTCTAAAACCTCTTACCTCTTTAGATTCATCCTTGAATTTCAAGAGACAGTCCTCAAGCTTCTCAAGTAAGTTTGTCTTTAAATTTTCTACCTGCCAAGATATTAAAAAAATATCAAATTAAAAAAAAACAGCAAAAAAAAATTTGTCCATTATAAGATAAAAGCAATAGCTAAAGACATTTAGCAAACAAAAAATTGCTAAGTACAGGATGCAAACAATAGCAAATAAAGAATACTAAATGTAAAAAAGAGCACAATTATTAGATCAATGCTCCAAGCTTTAATTTCAGTGGTAAGCTCTGGTGGAGACTGTTAGTTTACACTTGGTAGTTCGAGCAAACTCAGACCAGTTTTGGCAATTCCAGTCATAAAGCTTCAGACTACACAAATATATAGGTTTGGAGATATCTATGGTAGCCTGTAGTAATCATATGTGAAAGGAATAAATTTTGCGGAAAAACTTTTAATTACAATTTGGTGTCTATTATGGACTAAAAACTATAGGCTTCATTTTTAATGTGAAAATTTTGGATCTAAGCATCACGAGCAATCAATTCACTTTTGAAGTCATTGTTTGAGATAAAAAAAATTCAAATTTCAAATTGAGAATATAGAGGGCAATAAAACAAACAGGGAAGGATTAGTATTTGCCTTAGATGACCAACCATCAAAAAGAAAAAAAATATTAAATTGTGATTTGATTGCTACTTTCCTTAGAAGACTAGATATCAACAAGGAAAGAGATTAAGAAAATATTGTTGTCCTCTTTTCAAAATTTTTTGAATTATTTCCCAAAATGAAGAGGCCCTAGAATCGCTATAAATTACACCATGGGAATCAAGAAGAGAGGTTGGTAAATTTTGAAAAAAAAAGAAAGAAAGAAAGAAAAAAAAAAAAAGTAAAAAAAAAAGAAAAGAGAGAGAGAAGGCCTCATGAGGAGGGGCCCCGCCTCCCCCTCTCTCTGTGGTCCGTACATAGAGAGAGAGAGGGGTTGGGTCCCCTCCCTCAGACCAACCAAAAAGAAAGAAAAAAAAGAGAAAAAAAAGAAAAAAAGAAAAGAGAGAGAAAAAAAAAGGAAGTTGAAGGCCACAACAACGACGGCGACGGCTACAACGACTCCGACGACGATAACGGCGCGCGAGAAGGCCTCGTAGCCTTTTCTTCCTTCTTCTTCTTCTCCGACGACGGATTAGTGTATACGCGTAAACGGTGTATTTGCGATTTTTCTGTCGGTTTGATCAACACGACCGTCTTCGTGATAGGTCGACCCGATCAAATTTGACATTGAATCGTTACTACATCATGCGCGCGTATTCATTAAGCCCGTGTTCCTCAACATCGCCTCCGCCATAATTACAAAAAAAAATGTGTGCGCAAACGATGGTGGCGATCCTTGCGTCGGGTTGATCGAGCGGCCGTCTTCGCGATAGGCCCGACACTTTCAATCCCGACATTGGATCGTTACTCTCGTTGGGCTCATGATCATACCGAGCGGCCGTCTTCGCGATAGGCTCGACACGGTTGAAACTCCGATTCGAACCACAATGACAACAATAATAAAAAATAATAATGACTCAATAAGCTTTCCTCGGGTCGCCGTCTTCGTGATAGGCTTGACCCGAGTCCGTTTCACTAAACCGGGTCGCCGTCTTCGTGATAGGCTTGACCCGGGTTCGGTTCATCAAACCGGGTCGCCGTCTTCGTGATAGGCTTGTCCCGGGTTCGGTTCATCAAACCGGGTCGCCGTCTTCGTGATAGGCTTGACCCGGGTTCGGTTAAATAAACCGGGTCGCCGTCTTCGTGATAGGCTTGACCCGGGTTCGGTTAAATAAACCGGGTCGCCGTCTTCGTGATAGGCTTGACCCGAGTTCGATTAAATAAACCGGGTCGCCGTCTTCGTGATAGGCTTGACCCGAGTTCGATTAAATAAACCGGATCGCCGTCTTCGTGATAGGCTTGACCCGACTTCGATTAATTAAACCGGGTCGCCGTCTTCGTGATAGGCTTGACCCGGGTTCGGTTAAATAAATCGGGTCGCCGTCTTCGTGATAGGCTTGACCCGGCTTCGATTAATTAAACCGGGTCGCCGTCTTCGTGATAGGCTTGACCCGGATTCGATTCGGTTAAACCAAATCGACTGCATAAATATTTGGTTTGAACCGAACCCAATATAATTTTGAGTTCAATTTGAACTTAATAAAAAAGGAAGAAAATAAATAAGTTGGAGCCGAGCCTAAATCAAACCAGCTTGGATATAAATTCAAACCAAACCAAACCCAAGTCAACAATGGGTCTGCCGACCATGGATCAAAAATAAACTAAGACCAAGTTGGTGAACCAAGTCTAAGACGGTGAACCAAACTCATAACGGTGAACCAAGCCCAAGTGTCAAACCACATATATGACATTGAACCGAACTCGTAACAGTGAACCAAATCCAAGCTAGTGAACCGACCCTAAGAAGGTGAACCGAACCCAAAATGATGAACCAAATCGACTCATAAGCCGGTTCAACTCAAATCGGACTGAGATTCAAGAGGTTTAAGCCAAACCAAATAATGAACCGGTTCGACCTGAACCGAACTAAGAGCCGGTTCAACCTGAACTAAACCACATGAGGTTCGAGCTGAGCCGACCAAGCTTATAGTCGGTTCGACCTAAATCGAACAATGAATGATTCAACTTAAACGGGTTCAACTCGAATTGAACCATCTGAGGTTCGAGCTGAGCCGAACCAAGCTAGCTGCCAATCTGACGTAAACCGAGTCATAAATGACTCTATTCAAACCATAAGTTGGGTTCAATACACAGGAGGTTCGAGCTGAGCCAAGTTGAACCAAAGTACAAGCCAGCTCAACCCGAACAAAGCCACAGGAGGTCCGAGCTGAGCCGAACCGAACTACAAGCAGCTTCAACCCGAAAGGAACCACGGGAAGTCTGGGCCGAGCAAAACCGAACTATAAGCCGGTTTGACTTAAACCAAATCAAACCTGGACGGAACTATATGTGTCGATTCAATGCAAACTACACAACTTGAATCGAACCATGAACCAGTTCAATCCCAAATCAAAATCAAAGGGCAAGATCAACTCAAACCGAACCACAGGAGAATCGAATCAAGCCGAACTAGGCATAAACCGGTTCAATCTAAATCGAACCTGGAGAGAGCAATAAGTTGATTCGACCTAAACCAAATGCAAAAGAGTTCCAAGCCAAAGAGAACCACAAGAGTTCAACCCGAATCAAACGCAGGCCAGTCTCGAACCTCGATCCGAACCTACTGAACTATAAGAGGGTTCAAGTTGAGTCAAACTATAAGAACTCGACCCAATGAAACTCGAGGGGATCTCGAACTAATTCATACGTGTTCGACCTAAACCAGGTCTCAACGGGTCCTGAACTAAAGAATAAGGGTTCGACCCAAACCAAATTCAGAAGGGGCAAACTAGTCTGAGGCAGCTCAACCCAAATCAAACAGATCAAAAGATGAACCAAATCAAGTAAACCAGCTCCGCTCAAATTGAAGCAGATCCAGGATTCAAACCGAGCTGAATTGAATGAGTCAACTTAATCGACTCACAAGCCATCATCAAACGACCGCAAAGTCGTTAAACTAAACAACCGAAACTCATACGACCGCAAAGTCGTTAAACTAAGCAATCCAAATCAAATGACCGTCAAGTCGTTAAACTGAATAAATGACCATCAAGTCGTTAAACTGCACAAATGACGTCAAGTCGTTAAAACTGAATAAATGACCATCAAGTCACTAAACTGAGCAAATCGAATCTCAACTTCAACCGACCGTCATGTCATTAAACTGAGCACTCAATTTCAAACCGACTGCCATGTCATTAAACTGAGCAGTTCTAGTCAATCGACTGCCAAGTCGCTAAACTGAGCAAATCAAGTTCAAGTCAATCGACCGCCAAGTCGCTAAACTGAACAAACCAAGTCCAAATTAATTGACCGCCAAGTCGCTAAACAGAGTAAATCTGACTGCCAAGTCGTTAAACTGAGCAATCCAATTTTGAACGACCGCCAAGTCTATAAACTGAGCACTTCACTAATGTACAGTGGGGGTATGCCCCTGCTTAAGCCATGTACTTGAAAATTATATGAATCAAAGTTTATATTTATACTATGGTCTCTTTTTATTATCAGCATTAAATTTGGTCTCTTAATCGAGAGTTCCTTAACACTGTTAGTGTGGGATAATTAACAGTAGATGCTTGCGTCTATTGGAAGCCATGAACCTGTAAACCTGATCCCAAATCAAAACTTAAACAAATCTAATCTGTACCATGAATGACCACTCGCCTTGCGGCGGGGCCGGGTTCGTTCGCGGCAGACAGTCATTTGCACCTAATAAACATAAATTGAGTAAAAGAAGTTCGAAGAAGAGACACGAAAAAGCAGATACACAGGCAACACTTCTTGTTTAAAAGTTAATACCCAATAGTTTTGGTTGATGAGTTCCCGACCGCAGAGGCTGGGTTCACAGTCTTATCCCATCACTGGAGAAGCTACTTTTCTAAGACAAACACATGCAACAAGATTGCATTGTGAACCCTTAAGCACCATACCTTTTATAAGGTCAATTGCAATTAAACTTAAAGTTCTTTCCGGAAAAAAGAAACTGACAACAGTAAGGATCTAGACACTTCTTTAGAACTTGGAGGCAGTCTACTTAAGCCTTTGGAGATGTAGATCACGATAAGGTACATCAGACAACTTTTTCCTGCTCATTTCTAAGTTACACCAATTCGATCAAATGAACTATCAATATTTACCCGAGCAAAGTGATCTTTCTGATAATCATTTTATCTACAATTTTAGTTCCTGAAGGAAATAAAATGAGGAGACAACAACATGCCGTTAAAAAGATAACATTACTCTTCACAGTTAAAATAATAAAACACTATAGCAGGCTGGGGTTGGTTGAGGTACCATGAAGCTGGACAGTCGTGTCACCTAATGTAACATCATAAAAGAATTGCTCATACTTTTCGTGAACTCTTGAACAACTATAACATTCATTACTTACAATTTCAATATATTCATTCCAAAAATTTTACTCAAGTTCAAAAGACCAAGTTGAAATAAACACACTGCTTAAGCTGTGAAAACTTACAGGGAACAGCTCGTATGAAATTTCCCTCATTTGGCTAATTAAAAAGGTCATGAGAAATAACACAAACTAAACAAGTTAAAGGAACCAATTCAGAAGAAAGGTTAAACTACCAACAGGGAAGTTCAGCTGTTTAAGAAGTACAACAGCTTCAGCCCTTGCTTCAATAGGTTCAGAATCTGAGTACAATTTTGCCTGAAATAAAAAGCAAATAAACTAGTCATGCATCAAAAAGTCAATGATGAAAGAACATATAGTCATATACTGTTCTATTTTAAGTGAACGTCAAGTAAATTTTGTTCAATATGTGCAGTGCAATAATAAGAATTTCTACCTCACATAAGAAATATAAAAGATATATGGTGTTTTATTTTAATTGCTATTGAAATATGTTCAACACAGTGACACAAACAAAACCTAGCTAAGACTGAAAATCTTAGCAATCATGGGTAGAAATTCATTATAATCTCTTGGAAGGGAACGATAGCAAGAAGATCACGGATAAGCATTTAGTTTCTATGAAACAATACAATGTGATGGGCTTGGCCTTCCCATCTAGCAATTCTTTATATATTTAAGAAGCTGCCACTACATGGCAACATAATGTTTGGCATGTGATAAGCTGCCAAATTACAACATCACTGTGAACTTCAATACCTGGGACAATAAGGTAGGATCTTAGAAAAGTGAAAATCAAGAAGAAAAAAAAGAAGTGTCAAGACGAATGGCAATTGCAAATGCCAAAAGTGAAACCAAGAAGAGTGTGATCATGAAATAAACCTAAAGGAAGAGATTATGAAAGAAAAGGGATCGTCATTCTTCCCCATGAGGAAGATAATAAGAGATTTATAACTTTTTCTAGAATATTCACTTTATCTTGGGCTAACTATCACGAACTGCTTACCAGGCGACCACCCATCATTGAGCCCGCGGCTCGATTAATTGAGAACTCTAGACCCAATAACTTGTTGAGCCCAATCCACTAGCCCAAAATGCTTAATCTCAGTTATTGAGTCTAACCTATTCAGGCTTATATACGCCCACTCCTAACCATAACTACCCGATGTGACACTATTCTCAAGCCTTGGGGTGTCACAAACTCCCTCCCTTTTAAGTCCTGACGTCCTCGTTAAGTTCGAGCACACTCACAAGCATCAGGCGATGTGAGACTTGTCTCGGTAATCTTGTCATTCAGACCCAGCATAGCTTGTCATTTTCAGATCCTGGCTTAGCCTGTCATTTAGACCCTGACTCGGCCGAAACTCATCTCACACTTCCGGCTAGTGATTGGCTCTGATACCAACTGTGACACCCACTTTCCAGGGGGGTCACCCATCTTAGAACTACTATAGTCCCAGTACGCTCAAGCCTCTTAACCTCGTGAGTCTAGCCACCGCCCAAAAATGCTATAGCTGGGTTAAAGGGTTTAATCTTATTTCCTTGATTCCGTATGAGTAACAATAAGGAGAACGATTTAAGCTGCACTTGGTTGATGATAAAATTTTAGGTACGACATTTTCTATTTTTTCTTTCAGACGCTTGAGGCATGAGATAGATGCTTTGGTACAGTTACAGTTTTAACAAAACAAATATTTGATTTAGGTCAAGAAGATCAGCTGAGTTGATTAATGAAATAAACTACTCCTTGACAAGGAATGCTGCAAACTATAAGTACAAAACTACAAATACTAAACAAGCGAAAGTATTGCATGAACTGATGAAACAAAGAAGAGGTATGATGGAATACATTAGTGAAAATTGCCTAGAATGATACTAAAAAGAGCTACCTGAAGGTTCTGAATGACTACATCTATAGCCTCTTCAGATGCTCGTTTACAATCCTGAAAAGATGAATCTCCATACGCCTAGCACACATGAAAGGCAAATAACACCATGGTAATTTGAATCAATAAAGTAAATAACAAGAGGAGTAAAAAGTTAGAGGATGATTTAATATTGTTAAAGTAAGAAACGAATTTCACCTCAAAAATTGGTTTAGCTCCTGTAAAAAACCTCACAGCATCTGCATATGCTTCTGCCTTGATGCATTTGTTGAGTCGGGTGGGAAGATCATAAATGAACTATGATTTTACGAAGTTACAATACTCTTAATTAGTTTCGTAATGTATGACATGCAATGGAACTACAACAAAATAACTGAACATATAAAACAGTTAACCAAGGAGGCTTTAAAGTGCACAACATACTGGATGAGAATTTAGTGCTTGCCAGATTTCTCAAGAAAGAAAATGCAGGTTAGTTGACCTTTTTGAGTTAATATAGACAAGTAGACAGCATTAATTTATCCAGAAAGATTGAGATTGACAGAAACAACTAGTGTCACAGACATGGACAGTAAAATAGATGATTTTGGCAAATTCTTTGTTCAAATTTCAGGCAAAAGAGTATACCGGAATTATGAATGTTCAGATTACTTACTTGAACTTTTCGTAGAAGATTTCGAGTACGATGCAATTTCTCAATATGTTCTCTTTTCTCATATAATGATGCATTCACTGTATCACTTTTGGATTGGACAGATGTTATCTGTTTCAAGCATTAAAAGAAGGCAACACCTCTTTAGGCAAACACAACTGACAAGTAACAAACTGAAAAAACAGAAATGGGCATACTTTCGAAAGGAGCTGCTCCATGTTTGCTTCCATTCCAACGATATTATTTTTCATCCTATAACCAAGGAAGATCTTTACTTTTCTTTCATTCATCACATAAACATGGAAAAATAAATGCATTATACCAGCATTTCATGAAAAAAAGAAGAAGAAAGTCCTAGACTGCACCAGAAAACCAAGGCAACTGTGCCAAAAAACCTATGTATGCGTAGGGAATTTAAAATTTACATGTGGACAACCTATTACCAATTACATAACCTCATATTAGTTAGGTTTTACAGGAGTTTATCATAGTAAAAAAAAGAGGGTCTTTCTTCACATAAGCCTAGCTGATACAGACAATTTACCAATTTACAAAATTATGTCTAACTCACGCCTCGAGGCTTGATTCCCAGGTACGAAGACAGAAGAAAGTAGAGCAAGATTATAGGAAATTCATAATGAAGTAGGGCAAGAAAAAGAAGCCATGTACCATCACCTTTTTATGGTATCAGTGGCACTGATGAACTTGTTATAATTCTCATAAACTAGCATCTGCAAGTCAGTGTCAAGATTTTTTATCTCAGCTGCCATCTGAACATGATTCTGGAGAAGCCCTTCCAAATTCGATTTTTGAACCTATAAAAGGCAAAATAGAACTAATTAGATACATCATTTCCAGGTTCTTAGAAACACAGAACAAATTATATAAGAAGTTACAGAGTTCTTATGTCAGGCACAGATTGCGAAATCTCTGTTACTAAGGCACACCATAGTTACTGATAGACGATTTGTTCTGAACACAATTTGCAAAAAATCACAATAATGCTGGATTTGATTTAGAGGGTCCGTTTGGCCCGGCCAGAGAACCTGCAAAAGTGCTGTTGGAGAAGAGCTGTTCGAAATAACGTTAATAGCTTTTCAATTAAATAATCTTAACACTTCGTACTGTAGCTAGCAGCAGAGTCTTCAACAAGAGCTTCTGCATTTTAGCCCAAAAGCTAATCTCACCTTCTCACCACAGCTAAAATCTCCATTCTCCTTTTTTTCTACTCAAATGCTTGGCTTCTGGTTCCCAAAGTTGTTCACCCAACTACGCGAAATGAGCACTTCATAACAATCAGATGCTACGAAAACCTTCAATGAGGTACTAATTACAGCAAATTCCTTCTCTAAACAGGAACGAAATCAAATGAGCACATTACAGCAATCAAATCATCTCCCTACACTCGCCGCGTTCGATGATCTCAAATCTAATCACAAAAAGCTAAAAATTCTAGAGAAAATGAACGATTTCAATTAGCAAATTGAATCTCAGCGCAGGTAAAAGGGGAACCCTACGAGATCTCGCACCGATCCAATTAGATCCGCAAAATCCAGCGCTACAAAAATGCTGATCCGAATCAAAGGGAAGAGGGAAGAGACACAGATTTGCGTAGTACCAGGAGGTTCATGTACACGTCGGGATCGAAGGAGGGGGAGTTGATGGAGTCGAGCGACGCGGCCCTCGCCGTAGAGGCGGCGCCGCCTCCGCCTCCGCCGCCGCCACCGCCGGCGGAAGGGTCGGTGTTGTAGAAGCTCGCGAGGAGGTCGCGCGTCCTCTTCGCCTTATCGTCGAGAAGGGGAGCCTCGGTCGCCGCCATGGAACCCTCTCTCTCTCTCTCTCTCTCTCTGCTCGATGGGGACGAAGAAGACGAACTACTATGGCCTCGGCAACGGCAGAGTTTCTTCTCGGGAATTTTGCAAATAGGACCCTTACGAGAATGAATTTACATATCGAACCTTTTCTCTATTTTCTTTTTCTCATGAGCAAATTTCACGGTTAGTTTAGGGATGTCATTAGGTATGGGTACCCGAAAAATTACCCGAATCCGAATCCGAACGGGTCGGGTTTATCCGAACTAAATGGATATGAATTCGGGTATGGGTATAGAAAATAAAAACCCGACGGATATGGGTACGGATATGGATTTGCATGTACCCGACCCGAACCCGAACCCGAACCCGAACCCGAATAAATTATATATATTTTATTTATTTATTTATTTAATATATAAAATATATAATGATTTCTATCTATTGGATCTTCATCCAATGGTACACTCAAAGGCTTAAAATTTTTAATTTTACTACAATATATTTTCAAATATAGTACTTCGGGTTTGGATTTCGGGTTCGAGTTCGGATTCGGGTTTCGGATATTTGGTCGGGTCGGGTATGGGTATGGATTTTTAAAACCCGTCGGGTTCGGGTTCAAATTTGGGGGTCGGGTTCGGGTTTGGGTTTTTTAAACCCGACCCATTGACATCCCTAGGTTAGTCTTTCATTTTGGTCCTCAAACGATCCCATATGTTACCAGTAGTCCCTTTAATCTATATATCAATATATATATATTAATTATTAGAGGATAAATTATTGGCTTTTTTGCAAAAAAAATCCACTAGTTTTGGGCTTTTGCAAAATTGGGTCGCTATTTTTGATTTTACAGATTCGGTCCGAATTTTCAGTAAACTGACCAAAATACCCTTCTTACTTTTTCTCTCTCCTCTTTTTTTTCTCTCTCCTCTTTTTTTTTTTCTGTCGCTATTTTTTTTTTCTCTCCGAAGAAGGCGGCGGAGGCCTCTGCCCCTCACGCCCTCGCCATCGCCCGCGCACCCCGCCCTTCTCGCCTCCGATCCCGTCGAGACTGCGCCATTTTTTTATATTTTTATTTTATTTTTACCCTGGTAAAAAAAAAAAAAAAAAAAAAAAAAAAACATGGCGCAGGGGTCGCGTCCCCTGCGCCCCCCGCGCCCCCCGGGCCGCGGGCGTGGGGCGTGGGGCGTGGGGGTGGGGGGCGCCGGGCCGGGCTGGCGCCCATGCGCCCTTGCCCCCAGGGGTCCCTGCGCCCCCTGCGCCCGCGCCCCGCGCCCCCAGGGGGCGCGTCTCCTGCGCCCCGCCACGACCATCGGGGAGGAGACCTCCATCGCCCCCCGCCTCTGCGCCGCCGCGTGCGCTCCCCGGCGGCGGGGGCGGAGACGGTCGCGCCCTCGTCGCCGACGCACTGCTCCCACTCGCCTTCGAGATCCTTGCCCGCAGGAAGGTGGACGAAGAAGAATAGTGCAACAAAGGTGTAAACTGGCATCAAAATGGTGCAACGAAGGTCAAAATGGTGCAACGAAGGTGTACAAAGAAGAAGAGTGCAACGAGCTCTGCGTTGCACTATTTTGCACCTTAGTTGCACCATTTTGACCTTCGTTGCACTATTTTGGAACCAAAATGGTGCAACGAATGTCAAAATGGTGCAATGAAGGTGGACGAAGAAGAAGAGTGCAACGAGCTTTGCGTTGCACTATTTTGCACCTTAGTTGCACTATTTTGACCTTCGTTGCACCATTTTGGTACCAATTTACATCTTCATTGCACCATTTTGCACCTTCATTGCACTATTCTTCTTCGTCCACCTCTCTGCGGGCAAGGATCTCGAAGGCGAGCGGGAGCAGCGCGTCGGCGAAGAGGACGCGACCGTCTCCGCCCCCGCCGCCGGGGAGCGCGCACGCGGCGGCGCAGAGGCGGGGGGATGGAGGTCTCCTCCCCGATGGTCGTGGCGGGGCGCAGGGGACGCGCCCCCTGGGGGCGCGGGGCGCGGGCGCCCCCTGGGGGCGCGGGCTCAGGGGGGCGCAGGGACGCGCCCCCTGCGCGCCCCCTGCGCGCCCCCTGCGCGCCCCCTGGGGGCGCGGGCGCAGGGGGCGCAGGGACGCGCCCCCTGGGGGCGAGGGCGCATGGGCGCCAGCCCGGCCCGGCGCCCGCCCCCCCCCCCCCCCCGCCCCGCCCCGCCCCGCCCCGCCCCCCGCCCCGCCCGGCCCGGCCCGGGCCCCCGCCCCACGCCCGCGGCCCGGGGGGCGCGGGGGGCGCAGGGGACGCGACCCCTGCGCCATGTTTTTTTTTTCCTTTTTTTTTTTTTACCAGGGTAAAAGTAAATAAAAAAATATAAAAAAATAAAAAAAATGGCGCAGTCTCGACGGGATCGGAGGCGAGGAGGGCGGGGTGCGCGGGCGATGGCGAGGGCGTGAGGGGCAGAGGCCTCCGCCTCCGCCGCCTTCTTCGGAGAGAAAAAAAAAATAGCGACAGAAAAAAAAGGAGAGAGAAAAAAAGAGGAGAGAGAAAAAGTAAGAAAGGTATTTTGGTCAGTTTACTGAAAATCCGGACCGAATCTGAAAAATCAAAAATAGCGACCCAATTTTGCAAAAGCACAAAACTAGTGAATTTTTTTTGCAAAAAGGCCTAAATTATTACTTGCATGCAATGAATTTGTACATCTATATACCATGCACTTATTGTCTATTTTAAGAAGTTGTAATGTTTTTCTGTATAAAAATTAAATTTCTGAGTTGAAAGTATAAGATAGATAAAAAAAATAATAAAGTCACGATATTGAACAAGCAGATGAACTAGATACGAGCAATAACTGTTAATTAAGATAAGAACTAAAGTGAAACACTACTGAAAGTTTTTAGAGACTAAATTAAAAAATTTATTAAAAATTGAAGGTTTTAAATATTGAAATCAAAAGGTTGATTACTAAAATATAGCTCGAGTCAAAGTTTAGGCACTACTAGTGTAATTTTTATCTTTACTTTTTGACTCAAAGTGGGGTGCATATCTTACACCGAATTTATTCTAGGGCCATTAATTCTGTACTTATCACATCAACCTTTTTTTATTTTTATCCGAGATTCCGAGTTCGAATCCTAGTTGATTCACATTTCAAGCTAAGTTTATTTCTAAAAAAATGAACGAAGCAGATAGCGTGCTACCTTTCTCTCAAAAAAAAATTTTAATTTTTTGTGAATCTTAGGATGAGGGTGAGAGATCTCCGCCCCCTTTTGGAGTGTATAAATAAAATTTTTCTTATTTTTTTGGTGTATGAGTTGCATTTTCTTTTATTATTTGTCCCTAATATCTTATTGATCTGAAATTAGTGACATGCCAATGGTGCAATTTATCTTTTCCTTTACAAAATGAATGCAATATCCCTAAAAAATTATTCTGTCTCAAACAAGCCATGAATTTTGAAATATTTATCTAATTTTAAGTACAAATATTGATAAAAATGAATTAGTAGTAGAAGATATAGTTTACTTTATGGACAAAAATAGATTCCCTCATTTTGTTTTTGTTTTTTTTGTTTTTGAGAGAAAGGTAGCACGCTATCTGCTTCGTTTATTTTTTTTAGAAATAAACTTAGCTTGAAGTGTGAATCAACTAGGATTCGAACTCGGGACCTCGGGTACCAACCACCAAGTCCTTTGCCACTTGCGCTAGGGTAGAATAAAAATCTCGGTTGGTTTGTTCTGGCTTCTATGTTTATATATATATATATATATATATATATAGAGAGAGAGAGAGAGAGAGAGAGAGAGTAGGTCTTGTGTTCTATTAGGAGCACGGAGGCTTCCGTGCTCCTAAGCCATTTTCGATGATTGGACTTTCGCGACGATCGGCTCCGTTAGACTTGATCTAGCGTATTTAAACTATCTAGAAAATATTTTTTGCAAATTTTCGATATCATTTACCTAGTGATCGAAAGGGCTTAAAATCAACAATTTTTAATGATTGATGTATGCCGTTTGCAAGTTTAACGGTGTAGAAGTATTTAAATCAGATGAAATTTTGATAGAAAATTCGTTATACTATCTACAACAAGATCGATATCTCTAATCGAAAATTTTAGTGCTATATCATAACTTTTTGTAAGATTTTTATTTTCAACCGTTGATTTTGAGTCCTTTCGATCACCGAATAAATGATATCGAAAAATCGAAAAATTTATTTTCTAGATAGTTCAAATACGCTAGATCAGGTCTAACGGAGCCGGTCGTCGATTCGAAAGTCTCATCATCGAAAATGGCCTAATAGCACACAAGACCTACTGAGAGAGAATTGGGCTGGAATATTATTAATAGTATTTAGGCTCTTTTGCTATCGAGTTTTTAACCCTTGGATGAAAAATTATAAGATTAAGATGATAGTGATCCCCTAGGGTTTAGTGGTGGTCCCCTAGGTTGAGTGAGTGGTTGGTTGAATAGTATAATTTAACGGGTGGAATTGATTAAACTGTAGATCTAACGGCTAAAAAATCGATAGCAAAAGAGCCCAAATACTATTAATAGTATTTCAGCTCAGCTCTCTCTCTCTCTCTCTCTCTCTCTCTCTCTCTCTCTCTCTCTCTCTCTCTCTCTCTCTCTCTCTCTCTCTATATATATATATATATATATATATATATATAGAATGAGGCTACTATACTATCTATAGTACCGGGGCTCCGGTACTATAGTTGCTTTTTCGATCTTAGGGTGTTCAAATCAACGATCCACACCGTTGAAACTGATCTAGGGTATGTGAAGTTCTTAGGAATAAAATTTTAGTTTTTTCGATATCGTTTACTTAGTAAATAAATCATGTCAAAATGAACGGTGGAAATTGAATAATCCTTAAAATTTGAGTATAGGAGTTTCGAATTCAAGATCAAGGATGTTGACCTTCATCTATGTAGTTTAAAGTATTTTCTATCAAAATTTGAATAAATTTAGATTCTTCTCCACCGTTAAACTACAAACTCTTCATAATAACCATTGAAATTTGACAATTTTGAAACGGTTTGATCACAAAGTAAACTACGTCGAAAAATTATAAAATTTTATTCCTAAGAACTTCAAATATCCTAGATCAGTTTCAACGGTGTGGATCGTTGATTTGAACACCCTAAGATCGAAAAAGCGACTATAGTACCGGAGCCCCGGTACTATAGATAGTATAGGAGACTAGCTCTATATATATATATATATATATATATATATATATATATAGTCCGGCTGCTATATTATCGGCAGCACGGAGGCCTCAGTGCTATCGAGTTGTTTTTAATGATGCTGCTTCCAAATCAACGATCGGCTCCGTTAGACTTGATCTACACTATTAAAAGTATTTAGAAACTAAATTTCATAATTTTTCAACGTTATTTGGCTAGTGATCAAAATGTCTTAAAATTGATAATTTGAATGGTCGATGTGATGCGTTTGTGAATTTAACGGTGTAAAATAATCCAAATATGATGAAATATTTATAGAAATTTTTTTCACTATTTAGAGTAAGATCAGTACCTCTGATCAATATATATAGAGAGAGTCCAGCTAGTATACTATCGGTAGCACGGAGGCTCCGTACTGCCAAGTTATTTTCAATGATGCGGCTTCCAAATCGACGATCGGTTCCGTAAGACTTGATCTACACTATTAAAAGTATTTGAAAACTAAATTTCATAATTTTTTAACATCATTTACCTATCAAACGAGTAGTCTAAAAATAAACGGTTGAAATAAAAATGTCATAAAAAATAATGATAAAAGACTTGAATTTAAGATCAGAGGTATTGATCTTACTCTAAATAGTGAAAAAAAAATTCTATAATAATTTCATCAGATTTGAATTGTTTTACACCATTAAACTCACAAACGCATCACATCGACCATTAAAATTGTCAATTTTGAGACCTTTTGATCACTAACAAAATAATATCGAAAAATTATAAAATTTAGTTTCAAAATACTTTCAATAGTGTAGATCAAGTCTAACGGAGCCAATCGTCGATTTGGAAGCCGCATCATTGAAAATACTTGGTAGCACGGAGGCCTACCGATAGTATACCAGCCTAGCGCTCTCTCTCTCTCTCTCTATATATATATATATATATATATATATATATATATATATATATATATATATATAGTCTGAGAGCTATGCTATAAATAGTACTCAGCGCTTGGTGCTACCAAATTTTTTTACCGTTAGATCTACCCCTTTGATCATTTTCATCTGTTACATCATACTATTCAACCAACCACTTACTCAACCCTAGGGAACCACTATCATCATAACCGCATATCCCTTCATCTAAGGGTGGAAAACATAATAGCACCAATGACTTGGCTACTATATATAGATATAGGACTAGGCTACTATATTATTAATAGCACCAAATCATTGGTGCTATTAGGTTTTTGGCCCTTGGATGAAAAAATGTGCAGTTAGGATGATAGTGGTCCCCGATTAGGTTGATAGTGGTCCCCTAGGATTGAGCGGGTGATTGGTTTAATAGTATGATCTAACGGTTAGAAATGATGAAAGGGATAAATCTAACGGCAGAAAATTCGGTAGCACCAGCGCTTGGTGCTATCGATAGTATCCCAGCCGGACTCTCTGTATATATATATATTCAAGCTATATCGAGCTGAGTAAGAGCGAGCTGACTCCAGCTCTTGTGCGTGTTAAGATTTCAAGCTAAAATATTCAGCTAATCTTCTGCTCGTTTATCAAACGAACGATCAATCTCGAACTCATTTTTAGCCGAACATAAGCCGGTTTGCAAACAGCAAACTGAATTGCCAGCCCTAGCGCCGGAGCAACGAAAGAAAATAAAAATCTGGCACCAGCCCGGCTTTTCTAAGGCCTCAAATCTTGAACTGGGCTGGATCGGGCCTCAATTACGAAAATTCGGAAAACGGAGGTCCGAGTCCGGCCAGGCCTGTACTAATCCTAGATAGGTTTAGTGGCCCATGACAACAATAGAGTCCAAAATAGGCCATAAGTGATTTTTACATTAAAATAATTTTTCAGTTAAGGGTGTGTTTGGATCCTTGTAAAATCACTCCGAAAAATGTTTTTCGTTGGAAAATTAATTTTTCATTGTTTGGTTGGCCGTCAAAAAAAATTTTCGAAATTTTTTTTTTTACGGATTCTCAGAAAACTACTCCTTTTTGTTTTCCGCCTTCTTGGAGCGGAAAACGAAAACATCGCGGTGGAAAAAATTACGGCTCAGGATGCTTGTACGCTTCACCTCGTGGACCTCGTGGACTCTCTCTCCCTCATTGGTTATATAATATATATTAATTTCTATATAATATATTATTATATAGAGTAGAGCTACTATACTCTTATGAGTATAGAGCCCTTCGTACTCATAAGTTGTTTATGATGATGGAGCTTCCGAATTGACGATCCACTCCGTTAAATATTATTATATTTAACAGATTTTTATAGTATTAAATGTTATATACTATTAATATTATATTTATAAATATTATTTATAAATATATAATAATTTATTTTATAGTATTAAATATATATACTATTATGTATTATATTACATATTTATTTGTATAATATATTTTAAATATATTTATTTATAAAAATAAACTATAATAATAATATATATAGTATAATAATTATTGTATATTAATAATGTATAATATATAATATATATAGTAAGAGAAAATATATATAATAGTTATTTATTTATTTTTTTTTTCTTTTTCTTCCAACCAAACAATCGTAACGGAAAACTATTTTTTTTCCTACAAACCAAACACCGAAGAGCGTAAAAAAAAATTCGGAGAAATTTTTCCTCCGAAATTTTTTTTCCACGAAATTTTTTTTTCACAGTTTTACATGGAACCAAACACACCCTAAACTGAATTCAGGTGATTTTTTTCTTTTTTTACTATGGTTTATTTAATAGGAAGTCCATCATTTTGGAGTTGTAATTATCCACTCTTTTATTTATTTTACATAATAAACGAATAAAGAAAAAGTTAAATTGGTTAATTTTTTATTATTTTATTATCGCTTTCTCTCCCGAATTGACTTCGGCACTATCGAGGGTGAAATCGATTACGGTGTTTGAAAATAAAGTTATGGGTGATTTAATTTTCTAGTGAACCAAACACGAAAAAAATATTAAAAAAATAAATTCTCCAAAATTATGATAATAAATACATGAAATTCTCTAAATTTAAGCTGTAGAAATAACTACAAAAATTTCTTCAAAACTCTAAAAAATTTTAAAAAAATGAAAAAAAAACAAAAAATCATTCAACCTAGAAAGGATCTAAAATATTAAAACAAACTTTAATTCTATGTGCCTAATAAATAACAATCAAAATATTTAAAGTTAAATTACCATTAAAATGGTATTTCTCTTGGCAACATTAGGGGAAAAAAAAAACTCAAATAATAATTAGAAGGAGATTGAAAGTTAATCAGGGGGCGAAAAAGGATCCAAAACCTAATGAATTACAAAAAAGAAATTGATATTGTTGAGCAAGTTTTGATATTGACAGAACAGAAATATCATGCCAGACTAGCTTTAATAATAATAAAGAGATAAAAATATATAAAATTTATCTAAATTATATATTGACCATTTGATTCGATTTTTCAACCTTCAAAAATTTTGATTTTAATTTGTTTGATTTAAGTCATTTAATGATTTTTTTGATACAAAATTTAAACTAATTACTTACTTTACTAAATTTATAATTATATAAATCACATAAAATATATTAATTAAATCTGTAAAAATAAACGATACTTTTAAATTTTGAAGTTAAAGAGTCATTAATTGGCTCAGATTAAATAAATTAGAAGATTAGGCAGTAAAATCAAAATTTTTAAAAGGCTAAATTATTGAAAACTCCCTTATAAATACATGTTTTTTCACTTTCCCTCCCTAACTTTCAAAAACCTATATTTTACTCCCTCAACATTTCAAGTTCTTGTATTTAGCCCCCCCCCCCCCCCCCCCCCCCCCCCCCCCCCCCCCCCCCCCCCCCCCCCCCCCCCCCCCCCCCCCCCCCCCCCCCCCCCCCCCCCCCCCCCCCCCCCCCTCCGTCAGGGTTCCATCACTATTCCGTCTAATTCTTATAATTTATACAAAAAATATCCTTCAAAATGACAGAAATATATTAAAAATTATTTTTTTCTTATAGAAAAAGTAGAGCAATTTGGTTATTTCTGCCCTCTCATGAACACCGTACTCTTCCGAAAATATTTCTGAAATTTAAGGGGACAAAATGTCGGTTTTTGAAACTCAAGGAGGGAAAATGAAAAATCAGGTATTTACATGAAAGTTTTTTATAATTTAGCCTTTTTAAAAATTAGATAATCAGATCAAAATGGGTGATAATTGAGATAAATTATGTATATTTTTATCTAATAAAAATTATTTTAGCAATAAAATACTAAGGGAAAAAGTCAAGAAGGGAGGCTAATAACATGGAGGCTGCCCATAGAATATGATACAAGACAAAAGTATTGCTATGGATTCTAAAGAAGCCAAATGAAGTGGGCTTTGACTTCTCATCTTTTAGTAAAATTTTGGGATAACTTCAAATATCACCCCTGTGGTTTCGTGCTTTCTCACTTTAGTGTCCTGTGGTTTAAAACATATCACTTTAGTACCCTGTGGTTTGATTATTTTCTTTTTATTATCTTTTCGTTAATTTTTTCGTTAAATTAATCAGAAAGTTAAAACTATAGGATATTAAAGTGAATATTCTATAAACCATAGGTAAGATATTTGAAGTTTTTCTGTATAATTTAACGAAAAAATTAACGAAAAGATAACAAAAAAAGAGAATAACCAAACCATAGGGTACTAAAATGATACGTTTTAAACCACATGGTACTAAAGTGAGAAAACACGAAACCACATGGGTGGTATTTGAAGTTATCCCTAAAATTTTTTATCTTCTAGAGAACCTTGGAAAAATATTAAAAAAATAAAAAAAATAAAAAAAGAACATTCACATGATTCACTCCTATATAGTTCAAATTTTGCTATTGGTGTGGCAACAATTATTTATATCCAATCTAGTTCCATATTACAGTATAAGAAACAAATTAAAAATATATAAAACTAACCTCAACTATCAAACTACCTAAATTTTAAAATTTTGATTTTTACTATCTGACCATTTAATTTATTTAATTTGAGCCAGTTAGTGACTATTTAACTTTAAAATTTTAATCCATCGTTTATCTTTACGGATTTAGTTAGTATATTTTTTATAATTTACGTAACTATAAATTCATTAAAATAAGCAATTAGCTTAATTTTTTTATCTGAAGAGCCATCAAAATTACTTAAATTAAATAAATTAAAAGATTATGTATAAAATTTTGAAATATTGGGCAGTTGAATCAAAATGGTTTATAGTTCAGGTAAGTTTTATACCTTTTTACTTTATTTTTAATTCTGTTGTCCCAAAATCTTTAGATTGGTTATCTCATCAGATACTTTACAAATTCTCATATGTCCAAAGATTGTTGTGCCATTAACAAAGGTATGTTGTTGTGCCACCAGCATTGCAAGACACAGGACACGGGACACGGGACGCGATTCAAACACGACGACCGAACAATTTCTGAGAAATTTGGACACGGACAGGGCATGGATGCCGCTATTTAATATAATAATATATATTTATTAAATATATAAATATTAAATTTGTCAAAATATCATCATATTTCTTATACGAATGAAAGTTAATAAAATTATATTCTCATTGATAGTTGATATGGTTAAAGAAAAGAAATTCTCCAAGTCCAAAAAAATTTGTATTCATTCATAAAAAAAACCAGTATATATATCATCTTATATTATATATGCATAAAATAATAAGATAAAAAATATATTTTTTAATGGGATACTGTGACGCCCCAACTTTCCAAGGGGTCACCCATAGGGATGTCAATGGGTCGGGTTTGGGTCGGGTTTTAAAAAACCCGAACCCGAACCCGACCCACAAATTTGAACCCGAACCCGACGGGTTTTAAAAATCCATACCCATACCCGACCCGACCAAATACCCGAAACCCGAACCCGAACCCGAACCCGAACCCGAAACCCAAACCCGAAGTACGATATTTGAAAATATATTATAGTAAAATCAAAACTTTTGAGTCTTTGAGTGTACCATTGGATGAAGATCCAATGGATAGAAATCATTATGTATTTTATATATTAAATAAATAAATAAATAAATAAAATATATATAATTTATTCGGGTTCGGGTTCGGATTCGGGTCGGGTACATACAAATCCATACCCGTACCCATATCCGTCGGGTTTTTATTTTCTATACCCATACCCGAATCCATATCTATTTAGTTCGGGTAAACCCGACCCGTTCGGGTTTGGGTTCGGGTAATTTTTCGGATACCCATACCCATTGACATCCCTAGTCATCCATCCTAGGACTACTCCCGTCCTAGCACGCTTAACTCTCTTAACCTCTTGGGCCTAGCCACCGCCTAAAATGCTTAAGTCAGGTTAAGAGTTTAGTCCTATTATATCTTATATATAGGACTACCTGGGGTCTCACAATCTCCCCCCCTTTAAGCCCTGACGTCCTCGTCAGGCTCAAACTCACAAGTACCAGGCGGTGTGAGACTCATCTCGCTAGCCTAAACCGGGGGAGCCGCGCTCAACCCATAACTACACCTGGCTCAGCCGAGACTCATCTCACACTTCCGGCTAGTAAATGGCTCTGATACCAACTGTGACGCCCCAACTTCCCAGGGGGTCACCCATCCTAGGACTACTCCCGTCTCAGCACGCTTAACTCTCTTAACCTCTTGGGCCTAGCCACCGCCCAAAATGCTTAAGCCGGGTTAAGAGTTTAGTCCTATTATATCTTATATATAGGATTACCTAGGGTCTCACAGATGCGTCGACCATGGACCCACGTCGCACAGGCATTCATGGCTTATATATCCGCATCAGACACGGACACGCGCGTGTCCGATACGGACACGTGAGGCTTATAGAAATATCTGTGATGTATAGCTTATATATCTTTCATAGATGCGAAACTAGAAAATTCCATTTCAGTCCAAGCTCACATAAGCCTAAAATGTGAAATATTTACTCAAACTTAAATCTATTAATTTATATATATATATATATATTAAGCATGTTTTTAATTTTTATTAGTTATTCTATGTGTGTCTATTCACAGATCCAATACTTCAACTCAAAGTTGGATTTACTTGCACAACATAAATGCTTTTTGATAGAGCACAAGACAAAACAAATTTGGTGTTAGACTCTCTTATGGTATGTCTTATCCTAACTAAAGCATTAAAAAACATAAATAAGAGAGAGAGAGAGAGAGAGAGAGAGAGAGAGAGAGAGAGAGAGAGAGAGAGAGAGAGAGAGAGAGATGTGGCCACTAGATTTGCACCCTTTTGGTGCATATGTTCAACACTTCACAAATTTTCTTTTAAATTTTTTCTTTTTTCCCCCCTATTTGTAAACTCTTTTTATATATCTTCATTTTAAGTCTTATTTTTACCCTTAGCCCTCCTAATTAAAGTTAATCAATAGTTCAATTATCTCTTTCCACTAATGCAGTTACTACTAAACACTAGTTCTAGTCGCACGTCTTGTACGTAATCTCCATATATATAAAGCTTTACAATATATATAGAAAAAAATCCTCATCTTCTTTTTTAGTAGATAAAAAAAGAAATATGGAGGTTAAGAATAGGGTGAATCTATTTTTAAGTTTTATTATTTTTTTCATTCATTAGAATAGAAGAGAAAGGTTTTCTATGTGTTTTGAAGCTTTAAAAATTTACATGTAAAACAAATGGCCGGTGCAAACTATTATATTTTAGGTAGTTAGTTGGCTTAATAAGTAGAAAGGCCTATATATTAACTATTTGATAAAATTTAAAAGTTTAGGAAGTTGTCAAAATTATTAAAGTTCACAAAATATTTGAATATATTTTTCTAATTATTTTTAATTTGGAAAAGACATAAATTAACTAACAAGGTGATTCTAGGGTTCAAAAGAGGGAAGGGATGTTAACGGGTTTTTAAAAACCAAAATCCGAACTCGACTACCAAACCCAAAATCCAAACGCGAATCCGAATCTGACTGATTTTAAAAATCCATATCCAAACCCGAACACGACCAAAAATTCAAAACCCGAACCCGAACCCGAAACAATTACTTCTCTTTACCATATTTCAAAATATATTACATTACATTTAAATTTTAAAATACAAATTCAAATATAACATCTAACATTTATATATATATATATATATATATATATATATATATATATATATATTTATTTATATATATAATTGAGCTCCTATGCTTTTAAAAGCACCAAGTTATTGGTGCTTGTAGGTTTTTAGCCCTTGAATTAAAAGATGTGCGGTTAGGATGATGTGGGCCTCCTAGGATTAAGTGGGTGGTTGGTTGAATAGTATAATTTAACGGATGAAATTGATCAAAGGAGTGGATCTAACAGATATATATATATATATATATATATATATATATATATATATATATATATATTAATGTAAACTCAATTCGAGTTTAGGTTGCGTTCAGGTTCAGGTTGGATATAGACAAAATCCATACCCAAATCCAATTCAGCGAATTTTTATTTTTTATATCCGTATCCGAAACTATATTTGTTTAGTATCGGGTAAATCTGCTTCGCTCGGATTCAGTTCAGATAAAACGTCGAGTATCCGTACCCATTAACATCCCTTGGTGGAGCTTGGGCGAACACCTTGAGTGGTCCATGACTGATGTGGTGAACAAAGTCATATTACCTAAAAGGCCGATATACATATAGTAGAGTACCACATGGAATTTATTTTAATGCCGCAGCTCATATGCATAATGGATATCAAGTGAATCATATAATACGACAGCAGATAGATGAAAATATATGCTATAAAATGGCGAAAATAGGAATCAAAGGATTGCCTTTAATACTATATTACCTGAAAGATCGATCAAATCTTAATTAAGTACAAGCAATAAATTTATTGCTTGCATGAGCTAATGGTTGTTATTGGTATTTATTTAATAATTATGAAGAGCCAAAAGCATTAGCTTTTTATTCATGGGTACCCATCTCTACCCAATCTTGAACTGACCTAAACAATTATGCCTCCTCTTAATTAGATGTGGATGTGTCACCATTTCCATTAGGAGACATTATTATTATTATTATTATGATAATTAATCTAAATGTCACAATGACTTGAACTTTTTCATGTTGTCATCTTTGAGACCTCCCCAACAAAAAGGATGAGACAAAGTTAATTAATTAATCAGTGATATCATGCCCCATTTTAATACACTTTTTCTCTAGCTATTAGTAGATTTCTCATGTTATTAATTGGTCATTAATTACATCAAGTTTTCTAATAATGTTATCTTTTTAGGAATATTCTTGTGGTTTACTTGCTTTGTAAGTAAAAGTTTCTGTTTGGGAGAGGGGATTGATAGCTTAAAAGGTGCCTTTTCACAAGAAAAATATAAAAAAATGTTATAGTGCTCTATCACAGAAAAACAAGAGGATTGATTGACCAACAATAACAACATTTAGCCAATAAATTAATAAAGATCTTGTTTAGATATCGAAATAAGTTATTAAAAGATAACTTATTCAGCGTAAATTTTTTTGTTGCGGTAGGAAGTAAAGAGTTTGACATTTACTTCTTAAAATGTCTTAATATTTATACTTTGACAGAATAACATACTTCAAATACGAGGTAATTTATCTTAGAGTAAATTGCATGTTTGGCCCTCAAACTGTGAGGTATATGACACTTCAGTCCTCATACTTTAATTTGTTACAATTTCTGGCTTAAACTTTTAGAATTATCGTAATCAAATCTTATAATCCAATTTAGTTAACTAAATTTTAAAATATCATTATTGTAAAAGTGATGTAACATATTACTATTGGCGTATCATCAATCGCAACACTTTTATATCACATTTATATTAGCAGTATATTAATATTTAATCAACTAAATTGGGTTATTCAATTTAATTGCAACAATTTTAAAAGTTCAAGCCAAAAATTACAGTAACTTAAAATTTGAGAACAAAAGTGTCACCAGCGTTATAGTTTGAGGACCAAATGTGCAATTAACTTTTTATCTTACTTAGAGAAAATGGTGTGACGCCCAACTTCTTAAGAGATCACTCATTCTAGAACTACTCTAGTTCTAACATGCTTAACTCTCTTAACTTCTTGCGCCTAACCACTATCCAAAATGATATAGCCGGGTTAAGAGATTTAGCCCTATTATATCTCATTAATAGAACTATTTCAAACTTGGGGTGTCACATCCTCCACCCCCTTTATGCCCTGATGTCCTCGTCAGGCTTAAACATACTCACAAGTATAAGGCAATGTGAGACTCATTTTACTAGCCTTAGCAGACTTTGTGGGGAGTCGCGCCCCACCCACAACAATTGTCAGCCGGAGAGCCGCGTTCTACCCGTTGAATGACATTAGCTCAATCGAGATCCATCTCACACTTCCGATCGATGATTGCTCTGGTACCAATTATGATGCCTCACTTACCAGGGATCACCCATCCTAGAACTTCTCTAGTTCTATTACGCTTAACCTTTTTAACCTCTTGAGCCTAGTCACTGCCCAAAATGACATAGCCGGGTTAAAAAATTGAGCCCTATTATGTCTCATATATATAGAACTATTCCAAATCTTAAGGCGTGTCATAAATGGCTTGCAGTCTAAATACGCTGCTCTAGACACTTGATCATATTCTTGCAAACCAAATACTGCATACTTCTTAAATAATCGCCCACTCGTCCCGGAAAGAATACTTTATGTATGAAAAAATAAGGTAGGTTTACTGGTGGAGGAAGGAAGACGGGCTATCTGCAGGCGATGAGCTTTGCAGATGTTGGCACACCACTTTGACATAAGTACATATGCGCGCGAAGGTGTCAGCCAGGGAGACTAATTCTTTCCGGCTAATGAAGAATTTCAGAATAAAATGCCTCTTTCGGTTAGCGAGGTTTCTTTCTTCCAACTCCCTCTTCGCGTATCGAATCAAAAGCGCCATCAGACTTTGGATCTTACTGGGAGAGAACGTGGATCCCTTTCAGTGACCTGGGACAGGAGACGATTTAATTAAATTCCATTTTTATTAATTAAATAATTTGAAAATAGGATTTCTGCTACTACATCAGGTAGATGGGCACCTAGAGCTGACAGTTCTGGTGAAAGCTATCCTTCTAGGGACCTCATATGAAAGGTATCCCAACAAGGGGAATGTGGAGCAAGGCTGTTTAAGTTTATGAATAGCCTTTTTCAGGTTCAGTGCTTTCATCCCCTAATTATGCTTTGTGCTGTACCTGCATTACTAACACCTAAGAAGGATGGTCGGCGGAGAACCTATCCTTTCTTACGATCCTATCTCAACTTCCCGGTCTGAATAAGGCTAGAGTTACCTGCCGATTCTACCTCTGCCAACTCCCTCTTTCTAGCTCGCTCGTACAGTACACCAGGGGAGCAGCTGGCTCCATTTTCCTAAACAGCTGTCGGTAACAGGCTCCGAAGATCAGCGTAAGTAGATGTCGATGAGGGTACAATAGAGAATTAGCTGACTGAGATAGTCAAAGGCCTTTCAGTGCTCGTGTAGTGTAACATTCTTTATGATTGAAACAACTTACAGTTATAACACCATCCCTGTAAAACATAACAGTGGATGCCTCCCAGCCGGGGGGCGATAAGGAGACATTCATCTGTATTGTCAGAACAGATCAACGAAGGCATACTGTGCCATTTTTAGTGTTTAGGGTTTAGGGTTTGATTTGTGAACGATGGATGAGACAAACAAATGATCGGACCAACGTAGAGCAAGTTTTCCCTCAATGTAGAGGAAGATCCACGACCCAAAAACAAGAGCTTCAGATTCAGGTGATGCGCAGGTCATTTCAGTCCATGTTAGTAACAAAACCTTCTTCAAAAAGGTCTAAAGAAATCTAGAGAAAGAGTTGTCCTTCGGTCAAAATCAATCTGAAGGAACCAACAGGATCTGCAATTGGATCTGAAACTGCCGGTCACCATTATCTTGCAAGGAAAGAGCAGCCATGTAATTGGAGTTGGAGGTGCATGAGCAGTGAACATTCCTCTTGTAGTAGTCAAAAATATATTTCGTATATTCAAACATGACTAAAGTTGTTATCTTCATATTTTTCAAATATGTACAAAATAACACAATTTTAGTTTAGATTTTTTTTTATTTTCAGAATCAGATAATTAGACATTGTTTGGTATCATTGTCATTTTCTTTTCTTTTTTATAAATACTAATTATATATAATTTAAAGTCTTGCTCCCATTTACAAGTTATTGCCCCTATATATGTTATGTATGTCCCTACTAATATTTTAATAAATTTAAATGCTATCCCACTTAGTTAACAAGATAATGTAAAAAGTGCTCTTTGAAAAAGCTCTACTTTAGTAGATTGGAACCATCCTCATTGTGTTCCTATTGCAGCAAAAAAAAAGAAAAAAAAAAGAAAAAAAAAAAGAGACAAGTAATGTTGTGTTACATCTTTTCCATGCATATATAACAATTAATTATTAACATATTTAAGAAACAGTTGTTTTCAAAATTTTAAAATTTAAATTATTTATTTATTATTTAATATTATTATATACTAATTTATATTTTTGGGCAAAATAAAATTCAACGATTTTTTTTCATTTTCTTCTTTCACCTAAAAAGAGCGAACGTGGTGGCGAACTTTCACAAATAAATCTTATAAAATAGAAAGAAAAGTCATGAGCACTAAAAAAACACCCAAAAAGATGTCACCCTCAAAATTGAAAACAAGGGTTAAAATAATATTTTTTTTGAAAAAAATAAAAATAAAGATGACATCCTCTATATAACCTGGTTTATTTTTTTAATTGGGTGTGTCATTTTTTTGATGAGCTATGTGTTTGAGTGTACCGAACTAATTAAGAGGATGTGTACAATAGTGACATAAGCTTTCTTTAATTAAATATTTTATTTATTAGGGATAATATCTATTATACTTTTCAAAACTTTTAAAATACCTTATATATATATATTTTATTTTTAAATATATTTCTCGTATATTTCTCCGTTATTCAAAAATAATTTTATTGTTAGTACCAACATCATCTCGAGTTACACCCGGATTAAATTTCTATCAGAATTAAAAAAAATCAAAATACCTCTAACTTAAGGACAAATAAAAAAAAAAGTTGGTGAAGTAGAAGGATATATTTGAAAAGGCAAAAAGTTAAATTACTTTTTTTGCTCCTAACTTAAGAGTAAATAAAAAAATTACTGACGATAGAAAGGTATATTAAAAGGGCAAAATAATAATTTTACATAAATAACGATTGTTCCTAATAATTTACTAACAGAATTTAACTCTAAAAGATATTTGAAATAACTTGGAGCGTTAAAAAGATATTTTTAATATAGATAATAAGAAAAATCGAAAATTTGTCAGGGGTATATAAACAATTGCCCTTATTTATTAATTTTTCCAAAAGAGCCCAATATGGTAAATGTTAATTAGTAATGTAAAACAACCGTATTTTTCCAAAGCTTAAATTGCAAACGATAAATAGTTTTAAAAATCATATCCAACACGCTTCTTTATGTCTGAACTTAGAATCTTTTGATTTGATTTCATGTTAAATAAAGTAAAATGATAGTATTTTTCTTTTAAAATAAAAGGAGGTTATAATAAGGATGATACCGGTCTAATTCAGCCATATACTATTGCTTAAAAGGTTATATTTTATTATCCTATAATTTTATTTTTATTTCATTATAAAAATCTGCAAATAAATAAGATAATAAGGTGATAAATAAGGCAAATCATGCGACGCCTAATTAAAAATTATAGGCTAACATAATACTATATTTTGTTGTCATGTGGTTTATAAAATATGATACGTCACAAAAATATATTTTGTTTTGTAAATTATAACAATTTAAATTCCTACTTGTATATTATGATCAGATTTTTACAGTGACACAAGGAAAAAAAATTATAGAATAGTAAAAAAATAATAATAATTTTTCAAATCGTAGGGTGGCATAGGCAAAATGCGCTAAACCAGAGGGAGGCAAATTAAAATTTTCTTATTAAAATAAATCTTTCAAATTATTGAACTTTGTTAAGGAGATGGATAAGGTAATTTTAGATTGAAATCTTATTAAGTTATAGGGCTCCTATATAAATAATATTGTAATTTATTTTCACATTAAACTATTCTTATAAATGAGCTTCTATAAAGGAATGTTCAAATATAATATTAGAAAACAATTACATGTTTTGGTCAAAATTTTCTCAGTTGATTTTTGTTGTTGTAGATAATGAAGCTTTCAATATAGTTTTCTATTTTATGGGTCAGAAATTCACTTCAACTTTTTGGCATAAAAAGAAATTAATATTTTACCCGTCAAAAAATCAATTACTTTTTAAAAATAATAAATTTACCGTAAAAATACGATGGAATACTTTTTGAATGAAATGAAACTATTTACTTTCACATCATTTCCAATAATAAGGCAACTGAATAAATAATGAATATGACTGAAAATAACACCAAAACAAATAACAAATCACATGAAAAACTATACTTGAGTTTAAACAATACTTTAAAATTTTAGTATTAAAAAAATAAAAGTACGATAAAACTAGTATAAATATACTAGCTCCTGGATAAGTAGAGTGAAAGATTTACACCTAGATTTTAATGCACAGATCGCATTGCTCATATCACATATACCAACAAAAGTAATTTATTATAATTATAATTTTAATCAAAATAAAGGACATGATTTTCATATTTGCCTCATTTTTTTTGTGGCAAAATAGGTTGGTGCATGCACCCAAAATATTTTTGTCACACCATAAGAAAAAGAAAAAGAGAAGATTCCTCTATGATTCCACCTACCTTCTAGAAGAATAAATAAACAAATAAAATTAATTAATATGGGAAACTGCTTATATATCCTTGAAAAATTCTCAATTTTTTTATTTATCCCTATTAAAAAGCTAATATTAAAATTACTTTCTTAATGTTTCAAGTTATTTCAAATATACCCATAGAATTAAATTATGTTAGTGAATCTGTGAAATTACTATTTTACTTTTTTAAATATATCTTTTTACCGTTACCAACTTTTCTTATTTATCCTTAAGTGATAGGCAAAAGAGATATTTTGACTTTTTTTAAATTCTGGTAGAAATTAAATCTGAATTTAACCCGACATGACTTAACGAGCACTAATAGCAAGGTTGTTTTTAAATAACAGAGAAATATACCATGAATATATTTGAAACATAAAATAGCTATATAAGGTATATTTTAAAAGTTTTAAAGGGTATATAAATAATTATATTAATTAATAGGATAATTAATATGTATGTATATGTAGTTATGTACTCCTCATTAATCACACTTCAATTGTTCTAAAGCCACCTTTTTTTATTCCCAAAATGCCCCTCCCTCTCCCCTTCTATAAATAGCCCATCTCTCACCCTCTTTGTCTCTCCTCTCCTTTTCTCTCTCTTTCTCTCTTTCTCTCTTTGTGGTGTCTCCAAGAGATAAGTCTCTCTCTCTCTACTCTTTCTATTTTTCTCTAATTTTAGGCTATTTTCTGTTAATTTCTATAGTGGGGTAGTAATTTTTCTCAATTTAGAGCAACACCCAGATCCCAAAAATTGGTTTTTTCCCTCTTTTTTCCAACCATTTAAACCAAATTTTTGCTGGGTTTTTAGGGTTTTACCACCTCTGTGGAAAGCCCTGTTCCTGAATCCACCAAACCCTGTTCCAAAATCTCACCTTTGGGGGAGATTTTAGTGGATTCCGCAATTTCTGAGACAATCCAGGTCGAAAAATCTCATCTTTGCTGTGCTTTATTGTGAGATCTTATTGTTGATTTTGCCCTGGAGGGCCCTCTCCATGATATCAATGCTCTCGCGCCGAATCGTATTAGAAGAAGCCCCTCTCTAGCATTTATGTACTCCGAAGCGCACCTCCGCCGCATCTGCTTCCAACATTCCTTCTCTGTGGCCTTCCTCTACTGGTTCTATGTGTTCTCATGAACTAGTTCTCCTCTGAACCCTATTTAACTTTTGCGCCCGCCACCCGTTCGTCGAAATCCCCCACCGAAGAAGAACCCCTGAAATTTGAACCGCGAGTATGTCGTCGGAGGAAGACCGGCAGGTCGTTGTCGATCAGAGGAAGCAGAAGAGGATGCTCTCGAATAGAGAGTCCGCGAGGAGGTCGCGGATGCGGAAGCAGCAGCGGCTCGACGAGCTGGTGAACCAGGCGGCCCGTCTCAAGAACGAGAACGCGCAGATCTTGATGCAGATCAATATGATCACCGAGCAGTACATAAAGGTCGAGTCGGTGAACACCGTATTGAGGACCCAGCTGACGGAATTGACCGAGAGGCTGAAGTCGGTGAATTCGGTTCTTATGTTCATGGAGGAGTTCAGTGGGCTGGAAATGGACATCCCGGAGATGCCCGACCCGATGCTTCACCCGTGGAAGCTTCCTTGCCCGGTCCAGCCGATTACGGCTTCTGCGAACACGTTGCAGTACAACTACTGAAAATCTTATAACTCCCGTGCGAAGTGCGAACCCTTCTATTTCTAGTCTACTTAGCTTTCAGTGAAGAATATTGTTGTGTGATTGTTACTTGCTTGTGTAGGGTAGTCGTCGTAATGTTATTTCGATTTAGTTGAATGGTGTGTGATGTTAGTGAGTGTATCTGAAACTTTGTCTTCCTTTGATGACTTAATGTTTCAGTAAGTGTCTGCAAAGTTGTAATTGCCGCACGATCTTAATCGTAATTCCTTCTTCTGTGGTGAAATGCTTGTTGTGCATATTTTGATGTTCGAACCCTTCTATTTCTATTCTACTTAGCTTTTGGTGAAGAAGATTGTTGCGTGATTGTTACTTGCTTGTGTAGGGTTGTTGGCTTTTGTCGTCGTAATGTTATTTCCATTTAGTGGAATTGGTGTTGTGATGTTTGTGAGTGTATCTGAAAATTTGTCTTCCTTTGATGACTTAATGTTTGAGTAAGTGTCTGCAAAGTTGTAATTGCCGCACGATCTTAATTGTAACCCCTTCTTCTGTGGTGAAATGCTTGTTGTATACAATTTGATGTTTGAAGTAATATTCGCTGTTTCAGTTTCACCACATTTGTTTGCTATCATTTCATTGATTGGTGGTACGAATTTCGATCCTGCCGTAGTTGTAATGTTTCGAGTCTTTGTCATGTGAGACCTCATGTAGTCCTATATATAAGATATAATAGGGCTAAACTCTTAACCCGGCTTAAGTATTTTGGGCGGTGGCTAGGCCCAAGAGGTTAAGAGAGTTAAGCGTATTAGGACGGAAGTAGTTCTAGGATGGGTGACCCCTCTGGGAAGATGAGGCGTCACAGTTGGTATCAGAGTCAATTACCAGCCGGAAGTGTGAAATAAGTCTCGGCTAAGCCAGGATTATACAGCGGGGAGAGCGAGGCTCTTATACTGTTGACGTTTAGACTAGCGAGACGAGTCTCATATCGCCTGATACTTGTGAGTCTGAGCCTGACGAGCACGTCAGGGCTTAAAGGGGGGGAAGATTGTGAGACCACAAATAGTCCTATATATAAGATATAATATGGTTAAATTCTTAACTCGGTTTAAGTACTTTGGGCGGTGGCTAGGTCCAAGAGGTTAAGAGAGTTAAGCGTGCTAGGACGGGAGTAGTCCTAGGATGGATGACCCCCCCTGGAAAGTTGGGGCGTCACATGTCATGTAAGGGGAACACCCATAGGCAGCATTTATTTTAGGTTAACAGCGATTACCGTCGCATTATATACCGCAGGAGCGAAATGTAACCATCTGAGGAGGATGAAGGAGCAGGGCTTCTTTAACCCAATCTGCAGGGAAACTGAAGAAAAGGACCCAAGAACCTGAAGCTAATTCAAAGGGGTTTCTAGTCTTGGATTGCGCGAATTTGTAACCAATGAGAGAGGTAAATCTACCCAAAGCTGTTATTTGGTTGGTTCACCCATGTGGAGCAGATAATTTCCTTAACACTCTACTTGGCATCAAATCGAATAGATTCAGTTTATTTTGTAGGATCGTTAATGCTAACCATTCATTCTAAAAGCTCGATGATATGTTAGAAAGATATAGTCAATTTACTTAAAACAGATAGACACGGCGCCCGACAGGTCTCAATTGTGACTTGACTTAGTCCGGCCTCTGTCACGCAGCCCGTAGGCTTCCATTGTGACTCGTCCCACTTCAACCCCGTCATAGGATAGGATACTGGCTTCTTTAAGCCAACATATTTTAGTTCAGAAGAATTCAAATCAATTCACTTAGAGATGAATATTTCTGTTGCGAATTGGTTTTACTTCGTATTATTGTTTGAAAAGCTTTAGTTAAATAGTAAGAAAGCAAATATTGGGGTTATGAATATTTACAACTAATAAGTAATAGCAAATGATTTTTTTTTGTGCTAAATCTGTTTCTTAAATAGCGGGATTCGAGTTGTATTACAGAAAATCCCACCAAATCTTACGTTGTATAACCCAAAAAGGGTATAACCAAATAAACTGAAAATCTTACATCTCTTTATCCAAAGATCAATATTTAGTTCGTCCTGTAGACTTTTTTGTGAAAATATTAAAACTTTAAAAATAATTGTGAATTTTAAAATAAAAAGAATGTAAAATTTATATTCTTTCTTGGGGTGTATATTTAGTATTTTTCATATAAAAGAGGCTCACAAAGAAGAAGAAATGATGGTGAGGTTGACAAAAGGGCCCTAGATAGTGTGTTTTTTCCTGCCTTGACCTTTGTGAGGCTGACAAGCGGGCCCACTTATGTGGGGTCCATATGTTAGTATCGGTGAAGATTGTTGATTACGTGATCAGAAAATTTTTGCACACAGAATTATTATGGTGCACATCCCTAATTAAATAAGATTTTTATGTGCATAGGAGTATAGAAAACATGCTACCAGATTAGATAGTGTGCATGTTTGCGAGAAGAGAATTGGGCTTCGTTTGGTTCGGGATTAAGTAAGAACTAATTATTCCAGAAAAAGGGTTAAGTTCAGGGTTAAGCCTAAAATAGACCAATTTTGCGTTTGGATGATAATTGAGTTGTTCCCGGGATTAAAAAAAATAGCGTTTGGATAGATAAGATTGAATAAGAAGAATAGTGGGTAGTTATAAATAGAAAATAATGATTTCGCCCCAATTATTATATTTGAATTTAAATTTTTTTATTTTATATTTCAAATTTCAAATTTAAATAGATAACTCTTAAATTTCAAAAATACAATATTAAAATTAAAATTTTTAAATCTCAAATTCAAAAATTGAAAGTTCTAAATTTTAAATTTAAGATCAAATCTAAATTAAAAAATATAAAATATCAAATTTAAAATTTAAAAAATTTAAAATATAAATTTAAAATTTAGATCTTTTAATTTCGAATTTAAAATTTTAATTCTTAATTTTAAGATTCCAAATTATAAATTTTTAAAATTTAAAATTTAAATTTAAATATAAATATAAAAATAAAAAAAAGGGTGGGAATTATTCCCACCCCTATTCTCGGGGTGGGGTGGGGTTTGTTAAAACCACCCCTAA
Source organism: Puya raimondii (assembly GCA_016920855.1). Lineage (NCBI taxonomy): Eukaryota > Viridiplantae > Streptophyta > Magnoliopsida > Poales > Bromeliaceae > Puya > Puya raimondii. Next base: position 28,097,154 of record JABWPP010000049.1, read on the forward strand.
CGGGTTATCCCCTGGGGGGGGGGATAATCCCTTATCCCCCCTTAACCCCCAACCAAATGGGGTACAAGAGTAGTATACTTATATACTTATATTGATGTGTTAACAAGTATACGTGGCATTTCGAAATCGTGCGTATAAACCAATCATAATTTTCCACAATAAATGTCAACTCATCAACAATTTATTAAGGCGATGATCCGAGAGGCCTGGTACATGTCCTTCAGAATGTTGTTTTTATATATTGTTGAACATAGTTATGAGCAGAGAGCACGCGTAAAAAATAAGGGTTTTAGAAGGAGCATGAGATTCCCTAAGATTTACAATGAAGAAGGGGAAAAAACCTAATGTATTGATCACTCCTAGTCTTTCGATAAAAATATCGACCATATTTTCTAGCTGCTGAAATCATAGAGAAACTTTCTGCTTTTGAAGTCCAAAAGCTTATTTTCGCTTCATGTCATAATAAAAGCATCATACTATATTTGAGCCCAGTATTCAGCTTTTAATAAAAGTTTCCATCTTTTGAAATAAAGAAGCTATTTTCGAAACAACCTTGAAGTTGCTTCCTGATGCACAATAACAGTCGCAAACCCTCGAGAAACTTTAAATTGTTGCTTCTGCTTTTGGAGCCCAGAAGTTTATTTTCACATTCTATCGTAATAAAAGCATCAGAATATATGTGAGCCTAGTATTCAACTTTTAAAAGTTTCCATCTTTTGAAATTAAGAGGATATTTTGGAAACAAGATAAAACCAAAGTAACAAAAAAAAAAAAAAAAAAGCATTTATAAAGCCTTATATAAAAGTTCCTTCCTGATGCACAATAACACTCACAAATATATACAGCAAAACATCAGAGCTTCACTATTCTCATTGTGATTGAGCTGCACTAAAGACTATTTATGCTTCATGTTTCACAAGGCCGAAAAATTTTAAAAACGCTTACAATCTTTCTTCCTTTAATATTAGAAAATGATTAAATATATAAAACTTACTCGAACCATATACGCTTTTGATTTGACTACCCGCTCTTTCAAAATCTTGCTTTTAGTACTCAACCTTTTAATTTGTTTGATTTAAATAATTTAATGATTCTTCGAATACAAAATTTAAACTAACTGCTTACTTTAATAAATTAATAATAATGCAAATTGCATAAAATATACTAATTAAATCTGTAAAAATAAAATTTTAAAGTTAAAAAAGTTATTAATTGGCTCAAATCAAATAAATTAAAAAAATAGATAGTAGAATCAAAATTTTTAAAGGCTAGGTAGGCGGATCCAAAAAAGTAATAGTAGAGGTATGTTTATACATTTTTAAATTATAAAATTAGAAAAAGTCTACCTGTACGCCCCATCTAGGGGTGTATGATTTACACCCATCCATACAATGGATGGGATTCTTTTACTTGTATGTATAGCATTGCTCAAAGAGAAAATTGAAAATGCCTTTGATTTTTTTTTTTTGGGTCTTATTACAAAACATAAAAGCAGTGCTTTTACCCACCGCAATTACAAAACTAGACCAAAGAGAGATATATGATAATAACACATTTATTTAAACCATAAACAACTGATTAGCATAACATTATTCTCTCACATAGCAGATCAAAACTACACAATAAAACACGCATAATATACAAGCATAAGTTACGAAAAGAACACTCATTTAGCATAATTCAAGAACTCAAAAGTTTCTTATTTTACCGGAAAGAGGAGCGCCGAACAAAGCTCTGTCGACGAGTAAAGCTCAGCCTGATCATTAAAAGTTTTACTTCCATGGAAAATGAGTTAGGCTTCGCGATCGGCGCCCTTCACAACAGTGACTGGACATGGAGCATTGTTCACCACATAATCACTTACGCTGCCCAACAAAACCCTGCAGCCATAGAAGAAGCACATATAAATTGAAAATAAAAGGGAAAAAAGATATACAAACTACATGTGAAATGTGGCGTATTTTGAAACAAGTAACAGGACTTTGAAAAGAGTTTATTTTACTACATCTTTCATTAGTTTCACCTTTCATTCCCTCGGTTGTCATAGAGTTCCGTCAAGTTCAGATAGAACTAGACTGTTTACATTGCAAAAGCAATTCAACATTCCATTAGGTTACAGAATATTCTGACCGAAAGATGAAAATACCATTACATTGTACCCAAGAAGTATTTTCATCAAACATACAACATAGTTGGGTAGCAAAATCAAAATTATAAATATTTAGACACCCATTTCAGGTAGTGTCATTAGGTTTTCACCGAAGGAAAAAAGAAAAATAAAACACCCAGAATCTCAAAATTAATGTTCCATTTAGAGGAGTATTTCGAGATTGTATAGAAGCAAAGATGTTATGATTTTACCTCTTTATCTTGCCGAGCCCTCTGCTTCCAATAATAATGCAGCTCAGAGGAATGTTATTGATAGCTTCGCAAATCTTTTCACGGGCATCTCCCCAGTAGATTTTCATAACCACCACCACCTTTAAATGTCAAATCCATGTGAGAAATATAATAGAACAAATATATAGTTACATACAGAACTTTAAAGTCAAAATGTTGTTGACTGACTCAAATCAAACAAATTAAAAGATTGAATAGTAAAATCAAAATTTTGAAAGGTTGGGTAGCCGTTTCAAAATAGTCCATAGTTCAAGTAAATTTGTACGTTTTTACAAAAAAGAAAAAGAAAAAAAAAGAGAAGTAGACGGCATATAAGTATTTTGAGACCCCCTTCTGCCTGGCTAGAGTGTTAAGAATATCCAGTGTTTCAGCATCGGGCTTCACTCCGTACTTCTTTGCAATACCGGGGTCAGAGAACTCAGAGAGAGGGATGAATGCTGCATAAAAGAGCCCAAAAAAAATGGAAGTATATGGTCAAACTCTGAAAGAATGAGGAGAACTACAACAAGTAATAACAACAACAGAAGTTATACCACATAATGGCGACAAACATGACGCAAATGGAAAAAGGATAGTTGAAATTTCAAATATGTTAAGTATAGGTGTAGTATCGCACCATGTTGTTAGCACCTTTTGATGCCAGTAATTAAAAAGTAAGAGCTATAGTATGTACTATAAGGACTCAACGTCCACCGGAACACTGCCGGAAGCACAATAATGAAATCTGATGGTTTAAGGGAGTAACACATACGTTCCAATATGGAAAAAGATGCCCCAGACCACCCACCAACACCTCAACCCCTGCATTTCACTATTTGAACTTTCAAATTTGACAAGAACTGCATGAAATATATGTGGATCTCAGTCAAACATTTAGCCCTGATTTCTGTCAAATTTCTTGCTAAACCTCAGTAAGATGAATCTAAATCCTCACGTGCCCATAAAACTATCTAGGCAATTGAGAGAAGAGAAGTGAGTCTTAAACTCGTATAAATTTTCCACGTCCCATTTATCGGAAATGGCCTACTCTTGTTTTTAGTTGTAAAATAACATGACTGGACTCTGTGAATGCGCCATCATTATGACATCAAAAGGGTCATGCTTAACGAAAGTTGCTTCAATGTTCACCGAAAGAACTAAGAATATTTCTTAATTCAATTACTGATGATGTAAACAACTTCACTAATGACAATTTATAGCATATGTCAAATCTGTTGCCGATACCATAGAAAGTAGCAATGATCAGCACAAGATTTCAGCATTTTCTTCCCCCCAAAGTCTAGTACTACAAATTTCAAATGATTAATGTTGGTTTTCTATTCCCTAAATAATCAAGTTATCAATCCAATAATACATCTTTTTTACTCGCAACAGAATCTAAAGGTAAAACCCGAATTCAATCAAATCACATTTCATTCCAAACAACAGAAGTTTCAACCTCAAATGATTCTCTTTTTTCTTTTTTTTTAGTTTCTTCGAGAATCAGGAGCTCAGCCCAACTTATGCGCATTGAACCTTACTCTCCTCCAACTTGGAACTCGAATCCCAAGACGTCACCTTTCAGAGATCCCAGTAATTTGGCAACCCCAAACCCAACTCAACTAAAATTCATTAAAGGAGTACCACTCCAAGTCTCCCAAAAATGCTACCTTTCCAGGCAGTTGAATTATCGTCGAACACGAAATTACGCGATTTTGATTACTTCATGCGCGCAGTCCGAAGAACTGCCTCGATTTGCCTCCAAAATGCTACCTCTCTAGGCCGATTATTTGTCAGCAAACATGATAAAGAGGATTTTGATTAATTCAGACGCGCAATTCAGAAACCTACATCAATTTACCAACACATCAACGGCATACACAGTACTACTCTCCGTACAAAGCATGTCCCTCCATCAAATTGCGAATCGAATCCAATCCCATCTGGATCTCATAACCATACAAAGAGTTAAACAACACATCAAACACGAATCACTAAAAGCAACTAGTAAGAGATCATCAAAAAAGGGTTTGGAAACAAGACAGAGAGACAGAGATTAGGGTTAGGGTTAGGGTTAGGGTTAGGGTTTGCGTACGAGATCCGGTGGCCTCCCAGAGCTGCATCTCGCCCTCCTCGTAGAGCACCTCCTTGAGGACGGTGACGAGGACGAGGTGGTCGCCGCCGCGCACCAGGTTCTCCCCCGCCCACCGCAGCGCCGCCTTGCTGCACGGCGAGAAGTCCACCGCCACCCCCACCCTCCGCCCCTCCCCCGCCGCCTCCTCCGCCATTAGAGAGCGCGAGCGAAGGTAGAGAGAGAGAGAGAGAAAAAGGTAGAGAGAGAGAGACGTTAGAGAGAGAGAGAGAGAGAGTGCGTGTGCGCTGTGAAGGATAGCGATGGGTGATGACGATGACTCGGCCTACGAATTATTGAGAGAGAGAGAGAGGGGTTTTCTTCGGTGTAACGGATACATGTCACGCCTTCGGTGTAACAGCCACAAGGTGCTTCCCACTTGAGATTAGGGGCGGCAATCCTCCTCGCTCGCTGTTCACGAGCCGGTTCGTGTTTGGCTCGAAATGAACTCGTGATCAAATCGCTCGTTTAGAAAACAAGCTGAACACGAGATGAATCTTTCAGCTCGTTTAATAAACGAGCCGATCACGAGCTGGGGTCAGCTCGCTCGTGTTCGGCTCGATAACAGCTCGAATACATACAATACAGATTTTTATTATTTGATATTTAGCCCAGTCTAAATATAAAGCCCAATTCAATTATAAAAATATTTATTTATATGTAAAATTTCAATCATTAGATCAAAGTCTAATCGGCAAGATCTCATAAATTTATTTCTTTTATACATCCTTTCTAATCCTTTTAACTTGTTGTTCGTGAGTCAGTTCGTGTTCGCTTCGTTAATAAATGAGCCGAACATGAGTTGAATTTTTCGGCTCGATACGTTAACGAGTCAGCTCGTGTTTAGCTCGTTTATGAAACGAGCCGAATACAAGCCGGCCCCATCTCGCACGTGTTTGGCTTGTTGACATCCCTACTTGGGATGTAAATGTGGATCCGAATTGACGTAGCTCCCGCCCGATCTGCTCTGAATACGGAGAAAAATATGGACAAAAAAATTAGAAAAAAATATATTTCGTCATGTGCGTCACTCTAATAGTTCCACATTTGATGAAAAAAAAATTATGATTGAGAATATAAAAGAGTATGGACCTAAGTAATAATATCTTGAACGTAAATAATTTGGGCTGGTGGTTTGGCCTAATGAGTTACTAGTCCTGGTGGATTGTATCGTTACAATCGAATTCATCCCAATCCGCTAAGAAAATGGAGCGTGGGGGATATTTCTGATCGGGGTTGGATCATTACATTCTGAATTCACTCCAATCCACTAAGGAAATGGAGGAGCGGAGGTAGATCCCCCAAATAAAAGGGGTTTAGATATAACTGTTGTATTTTTAATTACATACATCTCTGATTATATACTGACAGATGGGTCTGAACCATTTCATTGTGCCGTGCTGAGCCATAAAATAAAACCCCGAAAATTGTCAGTGTGACGCCCCGACTTCCCAGAGGGTCACCCATCCTAGGACTACTCCCGTCCTAGCACGCTTAACTCTCTCAACCTCTTGGGTCTTGCCACCACCCAAAATGCTTAAGCCGGGTTGAGAGGTTAGCCATATTATATCTTTTATATAGGACTTATCTAGGGTCTCACAATCTCCCCACCTTTAAGCCCTGACGTTCTCGTCAGGTTCAGACTCACAAGTACCAGGCGGTGTGAGACTCGTCTCGCTAGCCTAAACCGACTTTGTGGTGAGCCGCGCTCCATCCACAACAGTCAACAGCTCGAGAGCCTCGCTCTCCCTGCTGCACACCTGGCTCAGCCGAGACCCATCTCACACTTCCGGCTGGTAATTGGCTCTGATACCAACTGTGACGCCCCGGACTTTTCAGGAGGTCACCCATCCTAGGACTACTCCCGTCCTAGCACGCTTAACTCTCTCAACTTCTTGGGTCTTGCCACCACCCAAAATGCTTAAGCCGGGTTGAGAGGTTAATCATATTATATCTTTTATATATGACTTATCTAGGGTCTCACAGTCAGGCCAAGCTCGGGTTCGTCAATTTAACCCAAGCCCAACGAGCCTTCATAACACACAAATTACCACTGAATAAGTACTTGTTCTGACATCCAAACAAGCTCACAGAATATGTTTGGATGTTGATTTAATATCTAGTGATAATTTGTGCATTTGTAAGGATTATTTCCTAGTCTCCGGTAAGATCCTAAAGTCATAATTCTTGTGGAAAAATACATATATCACCTACAAATTAAGTAATACTCCAAAAGAGAATAATTTGAAGGCTAGATATAATATACCGCCGTAGGCATCTAATTATACTTTTCATCTTCTAATTATTACGTTAAAAGAGACGTGTTGAACAAAATATTCATGCCTTCAAACTTGCACATGACTTACTCTTGTAACTAATTAAAAGTAGAAAATTTGTGAGTAACATAAATATATAATTGAGGAGAACCATGAATATATAGATGATGGCCAAGATTTGACAAGCACATAGACATTGATAAGAATCAAAAGCCTCCAAAAAATAAAGTGCTTTTTCTCAAGAATTAAAACTTAACCCACAAACTGCCAAAGCTTGAATGATTCACAAGATCCCTCCCTAGCTAAGCTAAAAATCTCTTGGATCAACAAAACAATGCACCCTAGGGTTCATCTCAACCCAATTCTCCTCACCCTTCATTACTCCTTTACTTTTACCCACTCTTTTGAAGAACCAAATGTCATTGATGCATGAGGTGGAGGAACCCCAAGGCATGTAAGCATACAAAGGGTCATGTAAGCTCACCTCACTCACAATTGCTTTGCAATCCCTCACATCCCTGACCATTTTAAATGCAAAACACCACAAGGAGTTTAAAAGTTCCCTTACATTATCCCCTTCACCATGAAGCCCATAGAGGAAGAGGAACCCAAATAGCTTGAGCGGCAATTTGCATGCCAAGGGAATCCTCAAGCATTGGAGAAAGTTGGGTCCTATTTGATTAAGAGAAGCATGAATGCACCTAAATAAGGGTGTGGCTTTAACTTGGAGCTTGTATGAGTCATAGGTTTTCCACATGCTAACAATAGCCCAAGAACTTGGTGTGTTGTTTAGGAACTCTCCATCCTTTCCTTTGCAATGCAAACCACTCCACCTTTCCCCTTTGTAATATGCGACCCAAGTGCCTAGGCTTAGCTCTTCATTAAGAATGTTATCTATATCTAAAGGAAAGAACTTCTCATTCGCGAGTCGATCTTTGTAAAGTAGTGTAGCTTGCTCGATGCTTAACTTCTCAATCGCTACGTCATTAGATGGGGCATGAATCTTTGGGTGCGTGTCGGTCGGTTGTACGAATATCGCCAATGAGCTCAACTTGACATAATGGCACTTGAGAGAGAAGAGATTTATCGAGGCGACGTTGTTCTCGTCGGTCGCTAGGAGAATGTACTCCGCGCCATTTCGTACGGCCCATGCTTCGATAGATTTCGTAAGCTTTAATCCGATCCCCATCCGCCTACATCAAGTGATATTGGTGAATGAGTAGTTGAATCATACTTGTGATCTTATCTCAAGTAGTTGTTTTGTCTAATGTTTCTAGCAAACAACTATGCATATGCACATAAGTACCCATTCATCACATTAAGTAAACTTTGTACAATATCTTTTTGTCAAGGGTGTGGAATCATCATACATTGGTTCTTCTATTGTATTATGTATGAGCTATACATTGCATATACTAGGGTAATAGCAAATTAACTTGAATTAATGCATTAATTACTAGTGAGTTCATATGGGCCATTTTGTGCATGAAATGCTTAGTTTCATACATGATAATAATATGAGAGAGAGAGAGAGAGCTATAACCTATGCTTAGGGGAGACCCTAAGACCAAGGATGCAACCTATCCACACATTCCCTGCCCCATGACCAGTCCCCACACACTTCATGCAACCTCTAACAACTCCAACTATCTCCCCAACACCCACCAACTCAGCAACCTGCAAAAACTATTCTCACATTAATGATCACTTAGAATAATATATAACAATCAAGTGAAATATCACCATCTATGACATTCAATTATAATTAACCTCTTGTGAATCTCATACATGGTTAGAACATTGAAATAGGGAGAGCAAGAAGATGATGGTTGTAAAAACATATACACATGTGCAACAAAAAAGAAGCAATGCATGATAAATGGATAATGCCATACCCCCCACACCTACCAACATAACATGGAGAGGGAAAAGCCTAACCCTACAAAGGGGGTCACCCATCATGTTGGTGATGATGGAAAAGCCTCTCCTGGACCCAATCTCACAGTTCCTCTCAAGCTTCTCCACCTCTTCCAAATCCCTCTCTCCATCATATTCCCTCACAACCACACTCTTCACCATGCTACTACCATAGTTGAGCTCCATTATCTTCTTTGTTCACAAAGCTTAGAGAGAGAGAGAGAGAGAGAGAGAGAGAGAGAGAGAGGAGTAGGGATGTATATATGAAGCTCTTTTTACTCAAGCATATAAGATGAGAATAGTGTCCTTGCACTTATATAGAACACAAGGCAATAGTTTTCATTTTCTACTAAACATAATTTTAAGGCTAGGAATTGATCCAATTACATTATGTGTAAGTTACACAAGTTTTTACATAAATATAAGATCTAAATCATTAAATATGATCAAGAATGTTTAAAATGTAAAATTTTAAAGTTCTGCAAGTTTTGAAAATCGATTTTCTGTACATCAAGTGATGTTAAAAATCAATAATCCAAAACTTTTAAGAAAGGACAATATTGAAAATTTAAGATACTACATTTTCAAAAATTATATATTACAAAATACATTCAACAGTGTTAGGATTTGATTAGATTTGTAATTGTTTCCTAGTTGGATGAGGATTAATATTTAAATCTATTGAATATGGGTTAATTTAGATTTAGATATTAATAGGAATAGGAATTCTAACTATATTAGGATTTGGGTACGTTTTCATGGGTGCTGTATATATGGCATCAAAGAGGCTAATTAAGGAGCCTAGCCCAGGAAAAATTCTAAAATGCAACGGGTGCATATGCTGACGTGGCGTCCCAAACCAATCAAATCTTTTTTTTTAGGTATATATGTCCCATCATAATTGTAAAAAAATATTTTTATTATATTTTTTTTTTGAAAATGAGAGATATAATTGACTTGTTATTGATGACATGGTGCAAGCGTGACACAGTAGACTTCCTCGCTCCCAAGGTGGTGTACGGCTGGACCTTTCGGTATGTCCGTACCATAGAGGGAGTAAGGCCTTGATGCACCTAGTGCACGGGTGCATGTGAGAGTTGTCTTCTTTGGATTTATAGAAGACGAGAGAAGGGTAAGATAGATTCAAAAAGAGGGCTCGGGTTGAAGCTACTCTGTGTAGAAGAGGAGTCAGGTGTAATCTTCTCTTATTTAGTGAATCTTATTTCACCCGCATATTTTCTGTTTGATTTTTCTCTCTTTTGTGATTGTGTCAGCTTTTGCTGAGGAGACGGGTTTATGGTAATAACCCGATTCGACGCTTTCGTTGCGGAATCCCAACAATCGATACCGGATCCACAACAGTCGGTATCGGAGCGAGTTGTGGATTCACAAAATCCGATACCGGGGCGAGTACCGGATTCCCAACAAACAGTTTAGATCTTCATTTTGAAACTACTATGATTAGATTTTTAGCTAGCGTAATAATTATATTAAAAGTGTGTAATTGGAACCTTAGCATAATACTTGTAATAGTAAAAATATATGGATTTTCCCTATCCAATCTCTATTTTGCAAGGTGGTCCCTGTGCTTGTTATATAAAATGTTGGGATAATTTCATAGATGCCCTTCTAGGAACCATTAATTCCATCAATACCCTTCTAAAATTAAAAATATCATGAATGCCCTTCAATATATCAAAAATTATCATAAATGCCCTCCACTAGTTAAGCTCCGTCTGAAATGGAGTTAAAGTTTCAAAATACCATTTTTACCCTTTATCTCTTATCAATAGTAGGGATACTAATACATGTTTCAAGATAATTTTTGAAAATTTAATTTTGACTTTTAATATACTAAATATTAAATTAAATTATTAATATATATTAATTATTAAAAAAATATATAAAAAATTGTATTTGGTTGTGTTTTTGGCTTAGGGTTTTGGTTCAGGTTCGGTTTGGATATAGACCAAAACTATAACCGAACCTGAATCTGTTGGAATTTTATTTTTTGTACTTATAATTGAAACCATCTCTATTTAGTATCGATTAAGCTCACCCGATTCAAAATCGAGTTCAGATAAAATTATGGATACCTATATCATTTCACATGCCTAATCAGTAATAGTAATTTAGAAGAAAATAACAGATTTAATTTTTTTCTATTTAATAAAAAATAAATCACATAACTATACGCATGCCTTTTTTCGTCGATTGAAAAAAAAGAGAGAGTTTTGTTCAAAAGCTAAAATATATTATATTTTAATTTTTAATGCATTTAATGCATATAAGATTATTGAGAATAATTTTGGTTTAATTTTTTTTAAGCTTTAAAGATTAAAGAAAGTTCAAAAAAATCCTCAACTTTTATTTTCTATTTAAATTTTTATACATAGTTATTTATTTACTAAAAAATAAATAGAGCCACTAGATTTGGTGAAATCATAAAAAAAAACTTGATAAAATTCTCATTTTTATACACTAAAATTAGTTAATTTTTAAAAAACTAAAAGTTAATGGGATGTCAACTGAAAAAATAAAAGTTGAGGGGAGCCGTTTCTAAACAGCATATAGTTGAGGGGTCTCCGTACATTTTTACTTAAAGGGTAGATGAGGGTAAATAGGTTATTTTAAAATTTTAACCATGTAATAACTATGGTAAAGCTAACGTAACTAACGGCAGGAGTATTGATGATTATTTTCTGTGTTTACAGGGGCATATATGATATTTTAAATTTTATAAGGGTATATATGATATTTTAGATTTTGGGAGGGCTATCTTTGAAATCGCCCCTAAAATGTTTTAAGTGTATGAACCTTCGCACGGCTATATTGCACTTTAAGTCCCTAGTCGTTGAAAAATAAGTATAAATATTTTCTAAATAACCATTTTGCCCCTTCTGTAAATTACTTTACTTATTTTAGTTTAATCCGAGCAAATTAAGGATATTATATTGTAGAATCCGGCTGGTATACTATCGGTAGTACGGAGGCCTCCGTGCTACCAAGTCGTTTTCAATAATGCGACTTCCAAATCGACGATCGGCTCGGTTAGACTTGATTTACACTATTGAAAGTATTTGAAAACTAAATTTCATAACTTTTCGACATTATTTACCTATCAAATGAGTAGTCTAAAAATGAACGGCTGAAAATAAAAAAATTTCATAAAAAATGATGATAAAAAACTTGAATTTAAGATCAGAGGTACTGATCTTAGTCTAAATAGTGAAAAAAAAAATTCTATAAAAATTTCATCAGATTTGGATTGTTTTACACCGTTAAATTCACAAACGCATCACATCGACCATTAAAATTGTCAATTTTGAGACCTTTTAATCACTAGCCAAATAATGTCGAAAAATTATGAATTTTAATTTTCAAATACTTTAAATAGTGTAGATCAAGTCTAACAGAGCCGATCGTTGATTTGGAAGTCGCATCATTGAAAACGACTTGGTAGTACGGAAGCCTCCGTGCTACCGATAGTATACCAGCCTAGCTCCTATATTGTAATATATGTCAAAATCTGTAAACTAAAGTGTGTAAGTTTAAAATACAGAAACCAATTTGTAATATCAGTAATTATCAATAATGACACTAATTATCATAAAGGAAGTAAACACACTAAAGTCACTTTAAGATTATTACCACATGTGTGTGTGTTTTGGTTTTGTTTTTTTTTTGTTGGGTTTTTGAAATATGGTTTTAATCATTCTTCAATTAGCATGTAAGTGTCTCACTTATGTTTAAACCATAATGACATAGTGATGATAATTGTAATTATGTATATATTCTTCAAAAACAAATTAGTGAGCAAACAGGAGAAATAAATCATTTGACAACACTCTTAAATCTATTTTGTATTGCTAAGGCAGGGAAAGAATTTATCTTTTTTTAATTTTTATTTTTAAGCCCTAGATGCTCACTTCACCTATGTTGTGCCCTTTTTACTTGCATGGGCTAGAGCCTACTAGGGATGGCAATCCAGCTCGCTGTTCGCGAGCCAACTCGTGTTCGGCTCGAAATGAGCTCGAGATCGACTCGCTTGTTTAGTAAACGAGCCGCACACGAGCTGAATTTTTCAACTCGTTTAATAAATGAGCCGAACACGAGCTGGGGTCAGCTCGCTCGTGTTCGGCTCGATAATAGCTCGAATATATATATTTCATATTTATATTAATTATATAATTTATATATATATATATAATAAATAATTATATATAAATATAATTTTTTATTATTTGATTTTTAGTCCAATCTAAATTAAAGCCCAACTCAATTATAAAAAACTAATTTATACGTAAAGTTTCAACCATTAGATCAAAATATAATGGATATGGATAAGATCTCATAAATTTATTTTATATATATATATATATATATATATATATATATATATATATATATATATATATATATATATATATATATATATATATATATATATATATATATCTATCTATCTATCGATTCTAATTATTTTAACTTATTGTTTCTGAACCAGATCGTGTTCGGCTCGTTAATAAATAAGACGAACACGAACCGAATTTTTTGGCTCGATACTTAAACGAGACGGCTCGTGTTCGGCTCGTTTATGAAACGAGCCGAACACGAGCCGACCCCAGCTCGCTCGTGTTCGGATCGTTGACACCCCTAGAGCCTACATACATGAGATAAAAGTGATGGGAAAAAGGTGGGAAATTCCTTCCTAATTTAGTGCTCTTTTTATACTCTTTAGAGTACATTTTGTCTCTCTATTTGGCCCTAGCAAGGATTTAGGAAATAACAAAGAAAAGAGATATTAAACATATATTTATATGTAGCAAATCTCTTGTGTATCTCTTGAGTTGATGGTAAGTACTAGCTACTAGTTTTGCTTATGCATAAAAAGTACATGAAATTAAAGCTCCACTTACAGCTTTTTCTTTTTTTTTTGAAGGTGAAATCATACAAAATTTATTTGAATTATGGACTATTTTAATTTGACTATTTAATTTTTAAAATTTTAATTTTACTATTTAATTTTTCAGTTTGTCTGATTTGAGTTGGTCAGCAGTAGTTTGACTTTAAAATTTAAATGCGTTGTTTATCTTTACAAATTTGTTAGCATTTTTCATGCAGTTTTTGTAACTATAAATTATTAAAGTAAATAATTAGCTTAAATTTTAAAGTCAAAGTATTGTCAACTAACTCAAATCAAATAAATTAAAAGATTGGATAGTAAAATTAAAATTTTAAAAATTTGGGTGGCCGATTCAAAATAGCTCATAGCTTAGGTAAGTTTTATATATTTTTCCCCTTGTTTTTTTAAAGAAATTCTAGGGCTTTCTGATGTAGGTTCTTTCACTTTTCAGCTGTTTTTATTGTTTACTTTTTTCCTAATTGAGAATATTCATCTACTTTAATTGTTGAGTATAAATGATTAGAACACAATTCGCCATGAGAGTGAACTGCAAGGGAAAAAAAATAGTTTTTTATATGGTATTCGGATTGGAGATTCTGTTTTTAGTTATTAATTACATACAAATTTATTTAGATAAATAGAAGTGTTCAATTCACTAAAAGAAAAGGTCAGCAGGATGCGAATAATATTTTCAGTGTTCATCTACGCAAATTTCACCACCAATCGCTAGTTCGATAGGTTTGAAGGGTTTTTTTATTGGAATCACACTGTAGGTGTGAATAGAGTGCAACAATGAGAGCCTATGCTTGATAGAATGATTTTGTATAAAAAATTAAGGGTAAATTATATTTTTAGTCCTCAAATTATATAAGAGGCGCACGATATTTTGGTCCTCAAACTATACTTTATTCTCGCTCGAACTTCTGAATTGTTGCAATTAAATTTTACAACTATAATTTAATTGCAACAATAGTTAGCTAACTGTTGATAAATTATTGATGTAGAAGTGATATAACATTTTAATTATTACCGTATCAGCAATCACAATACTTCTACATCACTTCAGCACTAATAATTTACCAATATTTAGCCAATTAAATTGGGTTGTGAAATTTAATTGCAAAAATTCAGAAGTTAGAGCCAAAAGTTATAATAAATTAAAATTTGAGAACCAAAGTATCATGTGCCTTATAGTTTGAGGACCAAAAGTATAACTTATCCAAAGATTAGTTAAGAGGTTTCCGCCAAAAAAAAGGCCACTTTATTAGAGAAAATTTAATAGAGCTCTGGTAGCTTCACTACCAACTGGAGAATCTGGCAGTACACATTCCATGGAAGAGGTGGTCTTCTATATAGCAGTTGTACCATATTATTTACGTCTCAAACTAATTAAATTTTCTCTTCCGAGAAAAAAAAATTATTATAAATTTATTTTTAAAAAAATATGATAGGATCAGTAAATTCTAGGGACACAATTTGATTAGTTGTGGACATGAAAATGTGATGCTACTGTCACATTGCAGACTTTTTCTCTCATGGGAGCCACCAATTTGGCAGGTAAATTCTTGGATCATCTGGATAGGTCAGATGTCTTATAAGAGTAGGGAGAGAAAAAAAAAAAAAGCACAAAAGGCCACATTAAATTCCTCTGAGCAATGAGTGGTGATCATGTTGATTCTATATGTTGTGGTACTTTCTACAGTAGCTGTACAAGTGATATCAGAACTTTATGACCATTGGTTTATGAATAATGCTACATCCAAAATATACCCCAAGCTATGAAATGTTGTCGATGATGAGTCAGATTTTCAATATTATGAGTTTCATTCAGTATGAGAAGTTAAGCTGCTATTCTCAAAGCTGACTCATTAACAGTATTTATATGATACATTTTGAGCTGCTTGTAACATTACTCTGCCTAAGTCACCACCTTTCAACCAGTTTGGACATATTCAACATCTAATCTATGCCCCCCCATCCACCCAAAATTTTCAATGAAATCAATCCTTTGAATGACAAATATTGCTCCCATTCATCTACAGTGTTTGGTGGGGGAGTAAAGTTGAGGATAGTGTTAGATATTCCCACTATCACTCAAAAAAAAATAAAAAAAATAAATGTCAAATATAAATTTACTATTCTTCAGCAACTAAAAGCTTCTAGAGAAAATATATATTTTACATTATTTTACATGATATCGGAACATAATGTGTTGTCTGTGTTCGAATCCTACCAGGCTCCTCCCATTAATTTCATCTCATTTAATTCAAGCCGAACTTAAGCTTTTAGACACAAATTACTGTTTCTCATTATTAAAGTGAAAGGTTGTTTCACATTAATTCACACTCATAATGAACTACATAGAAAGCTATTCCTTATCATAGGAGAAAAATTCCCCAGGTACTGGTGATATTGCAACTCATTTGCAGTATTATGCCAAGACAGTTGGGATATATAAACCTCAATCAACTTAAAAGTGCCTGTTATCAGAAAAAGAGAAATGCAGGAACAAGAGAACATCAAAGGCTTCTCATAATGGAATGTGTATTGGCTGAATTTGTGCAAAAGAATCTAACAATTTGGGGAAATAGTGGAAAGAAATCTAAAAAAGTTACACTAAAGATGCCCAGTTCTCTGCTTATTAGGGACTCCTGATGCCCAGTGTTTAAGATAGTGTCAAAAAACATAATTGAGAGTATATCAAAGAGCTCAGAGAAAGTAATTGGAGTTCTTAGGACAACTTAATTAGTGCTTCTTCATCGCACTTAACGAGTTCTAAGTACAAAGATTACGACTATGCAGCTCTAGTGCCTCTTCTACCTGACTTTTGAAATAGTTTCTCTACTTTAAAAGCTTTAGCAACAAGCATTTGGAAACAAAATTTTTACGTCTCTATTAGTGGCGAAAAGCTAAAATAAGCTATTGAATTTAAAGATAGCATTCAATTTAATACTTCTATTTCTGTAAAGTAGTTATTTAAAAATAAGCGAAAAATTATTAGCATTTTGAATAGCTCTACATAAATAATACTTATGCAGAAATTTTCTCCTTGGAGAGGCTCTAAAAACAAGAGTTTTAGGTTAAATGACATCAAGCATAAATTGCAACAACTAAAAGGAATAAAAAGTACCAAAAAAACAAGTACTTGGTATCCACTCAGCATATGGAGCCTCATTATAGCAATGAGTACCTTATATTTTTGTTCCCAATCAAAACTTGGATCTGTTACAGTTTGATATCACAACAAACCACATTGGATGATATCATACTACCAAGGACTTGAACTAATCATGAGAAAAATGTTTGAGACCCACCGAAATTTAGCGCAGTTTCACGTCACCATCTGAACTTTGAAAACGACATAAGTTACCTGAATACTACGATTTTACGACGAAAACCACCACTAGGGAGGTTATGTACAGTAAAAACATAAGCTCAAGTCGCGATCTCAAAATTGCGGTATAGTTTAAGTACTAGGGCTTTTTCCCCTTGGAGCCTCAACTAATTCAACTACCATGTTCTCAAATTGTATTTCAGTTTAATTAAGTTTAAGATTCATTTCATCAAGGCCATTACACATTGATTATATTAAACCTATATCCTTATTACATATTAAAGTTAAAAAAAAAAAAGAAAAAAGTAAGGTTTACCGACTACACGACAGCACCTGATCTCACTGCATTAATATTTTAGCTAATTACAATTAATTAAACATAATCCTTATTTCTGTTCACTCTAATGGATAATATTCTATATTTGACTGTAGAGATGCAAACTTTTGAACTAACCACTCTACTTAGCCAAGTTATAATAAATAATATTTTATAGAAGATTGTTTATGTTGCTTAGATTTAATAAAGCTTGGGTTCTTTATTCTATTATCAGCACAGATAATACTGAGTATGAGCCAAGCTAGAGCATATGAGCCTAAATAATTGTTTTCAAGTTTAGACCTAATTGATGAGTTTAGTCAAACTAAACATACTGTTGAAGGTGTTAACATACTTGTTTAGATCAGATTGAATTCATAATTATTGGGACACCTTGAACTTGTTCTGCATTTTACTCGCAAGCGCAGAAGCGCACATGCACATGTACATGCGCGCATGCACGTGCATGCGCACACGCGCATACATACACGTGCGCACATGTGTCAAAAGTGAGTCACCAACATTCAGAAAGAAATTACATCTATTTCTTGCAAGGAACTCAATATGCCCCCACAACATGATGTGTTCTTCATAAGCAACCACATGAAGCATTTGATTCAAACAACAGTGTATTCATTCCAAAATGAAAGGACAATGCACTACCAAAGAATGTTACAATCTTATGTACTACCATTTGATATAATACAATTCGATTGAAAGCGATCTACGATGACACTGTAAAATAACGATATAAATTATGCTGTGTAACTGTGTTGGGTCTACTTTTTTTTTTGAAAAAAAAAAAAACATAAATTAGACAATGAAATGGCTTTATCCTACACATCCCTTGATCACAAGCTGTGTATGTTGACATTTCTTCTATGTTTTTTTTCTTTTTTCCTCTGCAGTCATAAAATACCAAAGCAGCTGGAAGAACTATATGATGTCGTTTATACTGACCGACTAAATGCCGAAGCAGCGTCTGGAGTAACATGCCGCAGCAGCGAGAGGGTATTTTAGAAATGTTTTCAACGGTTGCTGCTAATCACTGCACATGTTGAAAAGACAAGGAAATGAACTAAGCAAGCATCTATTTGTAGAAGTTCAATAGACAAAGAAATACTAATCATTTGTAAAATCTCAATTGAGCATAGAACAGAATTTAAAGACGATTGAAGAATGTGCCACAGATATTTATTGTAAACTTCTTCAGTGGTTTGATATTAAGCACTTGAAGTTATAGTTGTTCTAAAATGGAACATAAGAACTTCAGAACTGTTATGAATCTTTATATAGAATTAATAAGTAACGGCTCAGTTTACATTCTCAGATATTCACATTTTGTATAAATACCTTTGGATTCAACTGCATTAGTATCAAAAATGTCAATGTTTCACTAATAATTTGATGAGGGTAAACAACTGTTAGGTTTCACTTCCAAACATACAAAATTACAAGATCACAATACAGAATTTGATGTCGATTTATTATAACACTATCATTGCATTCCTAGCAGTTATTCCTATAATAGCCGAACCGGAAACTGACTTTATGCTCCATTTTCCAAGAAAAACAGGATAACTCTGAATAAACGAAGTTGTCTCTGCAGAATTTATGTCCAAACCAGATGTGCCATTCAATGAGCAAAGATCACAAACAAGGAAAAATAGCACTTACATGGCCTCAAACTGCCAATCAAACACAAAAAGCTTCCTCTGCTCATCGGTCGGATTCGCTAACCACCGGCAGAACATCCACGAGGCACCCGCAACCGAAGACAGAGAGAGCAGCGCAAGGAAACCAAAGTGTGAGACATCATTTGCAATGATCGCCACCCCGAGCATTAGAAATTCCGCCAGGCTGGCAATCGACACCTCTGTCGTCCCTATTAGATTTGCTTTCGACATGGGTATACCCGTTTGAAGTATCTGAGTCCCCACAACATCATAGGACATGTGGCCCAACCTAGATAGTACCTGTATATTATACACGGGATTATGTTCTGCATTTACATTGACGCATAAAAATATCACGATTTTTATGTTGCCAACCTTTAATATTATAAACCTACATATACCCATAAAAATCTTTTGCCGGTTTGACTACTTTCACCAGTGTTCCTTAGACAAAAGATATGACAATGCTTGAATAGGTCAATGGGGTAAAATGTAGATTTTAACATTTCGAGGAGGCGATGTGAAAATTATGCAATTTGTGGAAGGTTTTCTATATTTTAGTCTATATCTAAGAGCAAATTATGCATTAGAAAGGGAAAACTAATAGTGCTTACAATAGAAGAGAGAAAGATCATTAGCGGTATTTTCTGCGATATGGAACCAGTCCAATACGCAGCAACAGCTACAGTTAGAAGTAAGGCCTGAAATATCAATCCAGCTGCTCCTGCCTGTCATAAATTATAGCAATTTTCAGTTCAGATTTTGGAGGAAATTATGAAAGAAATTGCAAAACCTGTAAGAATGAGAACCCAACCTTTAGAATTCCAAGCCTTTTTACCAGACTCGAAGAAATGAATGTTGCGGTGAAGCCCATGAGAGAACATAATCCACTAAAACAACCAATAATAGATGGACTTATGCCTGTTCAAATATGACGAGCACTAAATTCTGTATTAGATACAAATACTGAGGACTAAGCACCATATAAGCATAGATCTCTGTCCCTCATAATGAAGAGGATCCGAGCAGAACAAACAAAATAGGCTTTAGTGCAATAAACAAAATAGAGAGCTGAGCAGAAAAGAGATAATGACAAGGTTATTGCAAGAAATGGCGCTGATTTAAATAGATAAAAACCTAGTCCTCAACCATCATCTTGTTCTTTGAGATCTACAATTTTACTCCAAAACCATGCAAGGGAAACTAAACCATGTCCAACTAAATCTCACTATCATAAGGGCAAAACTGCAAATACATTACACTTACCATGATGCATCAGAAGTGCAGTCATAATGGCGCCTGGGGCAAGTGCTACATTAAAATATAGGAGCACAGTTGCCACACTCGCAGGAAGAACAGGCTGATGTTTGTACTCCTTCCACCCATGCTTAATGGTCTCTAATCCATTTTCAACTGGAAATAACAAGAACGTTAGGCATATACTACGAAAGAAGAAAAAAAAATAGTAAGAGATATATGGTAAATCTGTAACAGACCATAGCACATTTTGAAATGGCTACTTCAACTTTTGACATGTTGATTTTACTACTCAACCTTGCCAAATACTTTATTTAACTATCTCATAGTCATTAATGGTATTTATAAACTTATTGATGGATTGTTTGGTAACCTAATGGAATACTCCATTGCTTGATGCAATATTTGGTAAGGTCTTTGCATTTTTACATAAATATTTATATATTCAGGGGGAAAGAGAGAGAGAGAGAGAGAGAGAGAGAGTGGGAGAGGTGTTCCAAAGAATTAGTATCCACACCTATTTTCCTGGCATCGAGAAGAATATCAGCTGCAGCAGATTTATCACAAGGAACTCTATGGCGATCAAGAGCATGACTAGAAAGATTATTTATAATCTGACCTAGTATAAGCTGGAAAGACCAAATATGTTAATTATGGGCTGAAGAATGAAAAGTTAGTAATATAGAGTTGAGCAGAAAGGGAAAAATTGGCGTACAAGAATAGGAAGGGTGCATATCATTAAAGCACAAGCCATCTTTAAGCAGGTCACAGGGTCGAACTTGGATAATAGAAAGCCAAAAACTGAAGCACCAGCTACCTGTGGATATATATAAACATCTACTTTCGCATCAAATAGGCAGGCATCTCCAGATTATCAAAATGAAAAGTATTATTTAAATCTTATTTATATGCACGTCCCTATCTTCTTTAAACAATTTTATAGAAATCCCTAACTATTCATCTTTCCATAAAAAATCTGGTCCTAAGTTTTCTACCAAAAAATCTCTGTTAAACATCTGTTACCATAAGCTAAGAGTATTTCATTAACAGTTCAATTGTTGTCTACTTATTACAGTCTTACTATTCTAAGTTTCTATGTCTTTAAAGTTGGTAAAGCGCTGGGTGTAGAGTGTCAGGGCATCAATCATAGGGATAAAAGGAATGCAAATATGACGTTTACAAGAGTTAGATTTTAATGAAAGTAGACAAAACTAACGGATTTCCTTGAAATTGCTTTAAAAGTCAGGGACCTGTCATGTGAATTTCCTATCACTTTGTCTGCCGCGAACGAACCCGGCCCCGCCGCAAGGCGAGTGGTCATTCATGGTACAGATTAGATTTGTTTAAGTTTTGATTTGGGATCAGGTTTATAGGTTCATGGCTTCCAATAGACGCAAGCATCTACTGTTAATTACCCCACACTAACAGTGTTAAGGAACCCTCGATTAAGAGACCAAATTTAATGCTGATAATAAAAAGAGACCATAGTATAAATATGAACTTTGATTCATATAATTTTTAAGTACATGGCTTAAGCAGGGGCATACCCCCACTGTACATTAGTGAAATGCTCAGTTTACAGACTTGGCAGTCGTCCAAAACTGTGTTGCTCAGTTTAACGACATGACGGTCGGTTGGAAATTGAGGTGCTCAGTTTAGCGACATGGCGGTCGGTTTGGAGTTAAGGTGCTCAGTTTAATGACATGACGGTCGGTTTGAAATTGAGTGTCAGTTGATTTTGAGATGCTCAGTTTAATGACATGGCGGTCGATTTGAAGTTGGCGTGCTCAGTTTAACGACTTGGCGGTCATTTGTTCAGTTTAACGACTTGACGGTCGTTTATTCAGTTTAACGACTTGACGGTCGTTTATTCAGTTTAACGACTTGACGGTCACTTGTTCAGTTTAACGACTTGACGGTCAATTGTTCAGTTTAACGACTTGACGGTCATTGTTCAGTTTAACGACTTGACGGTCACTTTGAGGTTGACGTGCTCAGTTTAGCGACATGGCGGTCGGTTGATTTTGAGATGCTCAGTTTAATGACATGGCGGTCGATTTGAAGTTGGATAGAGCTTGATGTTGACTTGACGTCATTTGTGCAGTTTAACGACTTTGCGGTCGTATGAGTTTCGGTTGTTTAGTTTAACGACTTTGCGGTCGTTTGATTATGGCTTGTGAGTCGATTAAGTTGACTCATTCAATTCAGCTCGGTTTGAATCCTGGATCTGCTTCAATTTGAGCGGAGCTGGTTTACTTGATTTGGTTCATCTTTTGATCTGTTCGATTTGGGTTGAGCTGCCTCAGACCAGTTTGCCCCTTCTGAATTTGGTTTGGGTCGAACCCTTATTTTTTAGTTCAGGACCCGTTGAGACCTGGTTTAGGTCGAACACGTATGAATTAGTTCGAGATCCCCTTGAGTTTCATTGGGTCGAGTTCTTATAGTTTGACTCAACTTGAACCCTCTTATAGGCCTGCGTTTGATTCGGGTTGAGCTTTTGTGGTTCTCCTTGGCTTGGAACTCTTTTGCATTTGGTTTAGGTCGAATCGACTTATTGCTCTCTCCAGGTTCGATTTAGATTAAACCGATTTATGCTTGGTTCGATTTGGCTTGGCTTGAAGTTCATGTACTTCTGTTTGGGTCGAGCCAACTTCGGTTCAAGTTAAATTCTTTATGATTTGGTTTAAGTCAAACCGGCTTATAGTTCGGTCGACCCGGTTTATTTAATCGAACTCGGGTCAAGCCCATCACGAAGACGGCGACCCGGTTTAATTAATCGGACTCGGGTCAAGCCTATCACGAAGACGGCGACCCGGTTTAATGAACCGAACTCGAGTCAAGCCTATCACGAAGACGGCGACCCGGTTTAATTAATCGAACGCGAGTCAAGCCTATCACGAAGACGGCGACCCGGTTTATTGAATCGAACTCGGGTCAAGCCTATCACGAAGACGGCGACCCGGTTTAATTAATCGAACGCGAGTCAAGCCTATCACGAAGACGGCGACCCGGTTTATTGAATCGAACTCGGGTCAAGCCTATCACGAAGACGGCGACCCGGTTTATTTAACCGAACCCGGGTCAAGCCTATCACGAAGACGGCGACCCAGTTTAATTAATCGAACGCGAGTCAAGCCTATCACGAAGACGGCGACCCGGTTTATTTAACCGAACCCGGGTCAAGCCTATCACGAAGACGGCGACCCGGTTTAATTAACCGAACGCGAGTCAAGCCTATCACGAAGACGGCGACCCGGTTTATTGAATAGAATCCGGGTCAAGCCTATCACGAAGACGGCGACCCGGTTTGATGAACCGAACCCGGGTCAAGCCTATCACGAAGACGGCGACCCGGTTTAGTGAACCGGACTCGGGTCAAGCCTATCACGAAGATGGCGACCCGAGGAAAGCTTATTGAGTCATTATTATTTTTTATTATTGTTGTCATTGTGGTTCGAATCGGAGTTCAACCGTGTCGAGCCTATCGCGAAGACGGCCGCTCGGTATGATCATGAGCCCAACAAGAGTAACGATCCAATGTCGGGATTGAAAGTGTCGGGCCTATCGCGAAGACGGCCGCTCGATCAACCCGACGCAAGGATCACCACCATCTTTTGCGCACACATATTTTTTTGTAATTATGGCGGAGGCGATGTTGAGGAATACGGGCTTGATGAATACGCGCGCATGATGTAGTAACGATTCAATGTCAAATTTGATCGGGTCGACCTATCACGAAGACGGTCGTGTTGATCAAACCGACAAAAAAAATCGCAAATACACCGTTTACGCGTATACACTAATCCGTCGGTCGTCGGAGAAGAAGAAAGAAGAAGAGGCTACGAGGCCTCCTCGCGCGCCGTTATCGTCGTCGGAGTCGTTGTAGCCGTCGCCGTCGTTGTTGTGGCCTTCAACTTCCTTTTTTTTTTCTCTCTTTTTTTTTTCTTTTTTTCTTTTTTTTTTGGTGGTCTGAGAGAGGGGACCCCAACTCCCTCTCTCTGTACGAATCAGAGAGAGAGGAGAGGGTCCCTCCTCCTCGCGCTCTCTCTCTCTTTCTTTTTTTTCTTTTTTCTTTTTCTTTTTTTTCTTTTCTTTTTCTCTTTCTTCTCTTTTTTTTTATATTTTTTTTCCAACCTCTCTTCTTGATTCCCATGGTGCAATTTATAGCGATTCTAGGGCCTCTTCATTTTGGGAAATAATTCAATTTTTTTTGAAAAGAGGGCAACAATATTTTCTTAATCTCTTTCCTTATTGATACCTAGTCTTCTAAGGAAAGTAGCAATCAAATCACAATTTAATATTTTTTTCCTTTTTGATGGTTGGTCATCTAAGGCAAATACTAATCCTTCCATGTTTGTTTTATTGCCCTCCACATTTTCAAATTGTAATTTTGAATTTTTTTTTTCTCAAACACACTTATACTAATAATAAGCAGCATAGTGTTTTCACCTCACAAAGAAGATCAACTCTGTTAAGCACAGCATTAGCTTGAGCTAGTGCAACTGGCCTATCTGCTCCTGCTAACTTCACAAAGAAGCACAAAAAATTGTATAAGGGCGATAGGTAATTGAAAGGTGATAAAATGGTCAAAATGAACTAAGCGAACTCCTGTCGATTACCAGTACAATCCAATCACGCTCCACAGTGACCCCCAGTGCCAAACCACATAGTCTTTCAATTGCCCCAGCTACGACCAATACAATAAACCAAGGTTGGAGAAGAACAGCTGACGTAGATATGTGTTTTACATTCTTGAGAGCATATATAATCATCGCCGCTGACAACAATTGAGTAGTTGCCTGACAGATGAAGTTATATAAGATTAAGTCATCAGAAATGAATGGAGTAAATTATAAATTTAGAAATCTCAAAGTTTGACCGCAGATACATCTTCAGTGTCTCAATTTTAACACCTTACTCCTTAAAGTTTCTTCACATGACAATTAAGTTCCTCTGTAGTCTACTGTTTAAGAAAAGATGCCAAATTAGCCACATCATCAGAGTCCGCCAGTATGGCATCTTTCTTTGAGTTAGCATCACTAAAGTGTTAGTAAACTACGTTGACAAGTTTTTTTTTTGTTGTTCTTCAACTACAAAATAACAGCAGGACTTAGCATGAGCAAACTTCAATGACTAGAAAGTTAAAATTTGAAACCTGAGAATGTAATCGAAATCTAATTCAAACTTCAAGAAATAAATTTGTAATGAACCCAAACAACAATCTCTAGGTATAATCCATTAATCCATATTTCTCCAACCAAAAAGCATGAGAAATAGGAGATATCAAAAGGGCATATCACACCTGAATAGCATTCAAACTTTGATAGGTTGGGAGTCTAGGGAAATGATCCATAAGTCTACCAACAATTGGGGCCCCAATGAAGATCGAAAGCTGCCAATGTCATTAAAATGGATTAGGAATTTCCCTTCACTTTTAGGCAGTTTAATAAATATTGTAATATAGCATCTATACCTTTGTAAAGAAACCAACAACAGCCACAGGCAACAGGCTTGGATGAAGAATTGCAAGAGCAGCAGGCCAAGCAAAGTTCCAAAGTTGCTCCACCAAATTCCCAAATACATAGCTAGCATACAAAGCTGCAAAGATCTTTAATGATGTTACAATGATCTTGATAAATGTAAATAGAGAATAAATAATTTTGTATGCTAAGCCTATCCAGTAATATTAATGTTACGCATCCTACAGTTAGAATTATAAGATGAACAACTGTGAGAAATGCGCGAGCCTAAACATGCTCACTTTAGCTCTCCTTTCCCATAGATAATGCCTTCACCAACCAAGAAATCTTTGTAAACATATTGTTGGTAAATCAAGGACAACAAAGGCTCAGATTTCAGACTAGGAAGAATCCCATACCAACTTAAGAAAAAAAATTCTGGTTTACTTGCAATGCATGCTCAATTAACATGATGATAAAGTTTATAATCATCTGAAGCAACGATGAAGAGTAGTGGTCGTGACTCCTACAACACTTAAATAAACTAACACTGGTATTTAATAGCAAGCCAAAATTTATATTGGAACTCAACAAAATTAATCTACAAAGAAAGGTCTTGTTTACTTAGAAGGCTAAAATTGACTAAATCTCCAAATTTAATTATTCATATACTTCATATATTATGATAGTTCCTAAATCTTTTCTCTCGTAAATAAAAAACAGTACAATAAAATGAAAAAAATAAAACAAACAAACTAATGTCATCTTGAATTGGGAATATTTACTACCATGGAGTCCTGCAGGGTGAACTGGAGTTGCTGCAAGAGTATCTTGTTCACCTTCAGATAGAACCTGCACGGCACAATATTGGATATATAAAGATTCTGGTAGCATACAAAACTGAAGCAATGAAATATATAAAAAGAAACAATAACTATATTCTGGATAAAAAAAGAAAAAAAAATACAAAAGCAAGTAAACTTCGAACAGATACCGGCAATTCGCTAAAGATGGAACTCTGGCAAGTCTCTTCTGTTAGTAGATTTAGAGAGCCTGAATCAAGAACATCAGCTGCGAGATGAACAACAGGAATAGAACAACCAGATGAAAGAGATGAAAGTTCATCCACAGCCTCATCTTTAGTTTCTACATGGTTGAAATCAACTTCGACATTTGTCATAGAACATTTAGATGTAAGGTCGTCCCACCTGGCATGATGAGCTATAGATGTTGTCAATACTGTCCAACAAAAGTAAAACTTTAATACGGATCTTACTGAACATAACCAAAAAATGAGATTAAACAAAGGAACACATAATGATAGAAATATATACATAGTCCACTGATTTGGTAGAGAACTTTTACAAGCTGTCAATGAGGTGGAATTCAGGTACTCATGAAAAGACAACAAAGCACCAAATCACATCATAGCACACAAAATAGGGAAAATGATTGCTTTAACTACAAATATATCTTCGGGAGATTGGAGCTCCCTTAATCCAAAGTGGAACTTCAGTGGAAGCACGAAGAACCGGTCTCCAAAGATAACTAACTCAAAAGACCACATCTTGTCCTTATTGATATGTACAAGAAAAGACACCAAATATATAGATTATGCCAAATTTTCACCAAACAATTCAGCCATGTAGAAGTCATACCATTTCGGATGAAAAAAAAAAAAAAAAAAAAAAAAAAAAAAGTTCTATCGGCAGGAAAAACGAAATCTCCACCCCAAGTATTTCGGTTATATATAAATCTTATTTCAGCACTCTGATCTGTTTTTATTCAAATCACGATTCAACACCATTTTGTCCGTGCCCCAGTGCATGTATCCCACTCTTTCCTCACCATCGCATTTGTGCGCCGGAAATGCAATATATTGCTTTTCCTGGCAAAAATTCTAACCCTGCTGTCAAGCTACATTATGCGAAACTCCTTTATTACAGCTCAGGACCAGCTCATGAAAGAAATTACACTGAACAACACATCTCACATAAACTAATATATGCTGTTCACGTTATTGGCTGTGAAGTTTAGAGGAGCTTAACTCCATAATCTGAATTAGATGCTCAAACTATATAAGAGCCCATACTTTTCTATCTTTTCTCGCGACAATACATTGAACAATTAATCCTTCTTTTCTACAATTGACAGAGAACTAAACCACCACAAGAGCAATCCATAGATTCCATACTAATCAGCATAACCATGCACAGATTCCAATATCCCACATTTCCAATTCAAACTTCTAAAGGTGCGAACTTTCCAAGTAAAACCCATTTCCTACCCAAAAAACTTCAATCAGAGATCAAAATTGGTCCAATCGGAAAGCGGAAAAAGGTTATCGGTGTCTCCAAGACGAAGAAACTGCGCCAATTACCTGCCACAGGGATCATTTTGAGAAAGGCGCCTCAGCTTCGGCCATCGAAGGGAGACGAGACCGTGGAGGCGGCGGCGGCAGAGGGGCTGCAGCAGAGCTCCTCCCCGGAGAGTGGAGAACGCGGCGGCGCGGAGGAGCCGCGGCGGATGCGCAGCGGAGACGACGATAACCAACCCCATGGATGCTTCAGGAACCTGGGATTGACGCCGCGGCCCTCCTCCGCCCGACTACTCATGCAGCCACCCTCTTAGGGTTAGGATTTTGATTAGGGTTAGGGTTTCTCCGAGCTCACGATTAGGGTTTTCGAGCTCTCCTCTCTCTCTCTCTCTCTCTCTCTCCCTCCCCCCTCCTTATCTTCTTCGCAGCGGCAACGAAGCGCGGTGAAGGAAACGAAAAAGGCCTAAAAAAGAATAAAATAAAATAAAAATAATATAATATAATATAAAAGGAATTATTTAGTATTCTTGTGACCGTTCGTTTGAGATCTAACGGCTACGAATCAGTTTACGTCTTTGGATCCCTCGCCGTGGAGACACGGTTCGTGAACCTGGTCTAAGAGATCGAGCCTATCATAATGTAGGTTCACCAAAGGTGAGGTGGTGGTAGGGCGGGCTCACGGATGACGTGGTAGACAGGGTTCAACATGAAAGACATTATTAGCCTCCCCTCTATGCGGTGATCGGATGAAACCGTATACGTAGGAACATATAAAATATTATATGCGGGAAACGAATTGCCGTACAAATACCAAAATGGACGGGTCAGTTGTTTTCCGCATATGAATTTCTATGCGGCGCGTTTGTGACGCAGGCGATATCTTTTAATGCGGGGCGAGAGGTACACGTGGATGGGGGACATTTTTATAAAATGACCCTAAAAATTTTATATTTTGCAAACTGACTCTGTGAAAATTTTATTTATAAAATTAACCCTCTTCTCGCCACGCGGGCGCCAGGGTGTAAATTTGATATAAAGACGGTGAATTGTTCACCGCCTTCAGTAAGGCGGCGAACGATTCACCGCCTTTATCATATAGAAAGTGAAGGCGGTGAATAGTTCACCGCCTTCATAAGACGGTGAACCATTCACCGCCTTCAGTGTTAATCCGCAGCTGGAGGAACACCAAGAAGACGGTGAATCGTTCACCGCCTTCGCTAAGACTTGGAGGATTTACAGTGAATGCGGTGGATGGTTCACCGTCTTCATTAAGACGGTGAACCATCCACCGCCTTCACTGTTTATACATTGAAGACGGTGAACCATCCACCGCCTTCACTGTTTATACATTAAAGACGGTGAATCATTCACCGACTTTAGTGCAAACAGCACAAACCTTATTTTCTTAAGTCAAATTTTCACAAGTCTTAGCAAAGGCGGTGAACGATTCACCGTCTTCTTGGTGTTCCTCCAGCTGCGGATTAACACTGAAGGCGGTGAATGGTTTACCGTCTTATGAAGGCGGTGAACCATTCACCGCCTTCACTTTCTATATGATAAAGGCGGTGAATCGTTCACCGCCTTACTGAAGACGGTGAACGATTCACCGTCTTTATGTCAAATTTACACCCTGGCGCCCGCGTGGCGAGAAGAGGGTTAGTTTTACAAATAAAATTTTCACAGGGTCATTTTGCAAAATATAAAATTTTTTAGAGTCATTTTATAAAAAAGTCCTGGATGGGGCCTACGGTTACACAACTGTGGGGCCCACATGTCAGAGACTGAGAAGTGGGCCCGGTCTACAGTGTTACGTGCGGATGTCGAACACCGCAGTTCCTTCGGAACATTCTAGCTCCCATCGATAGGGGCGTTTGATGCAAATGGGTGAGGGATTATTGTGTGGACAAGGTCTACTAGACCGATCCAATGAGAGGAGAAGATACGGCTACGTGTACACGTTTTTGTGTTTTGATTGGTGGTCTATAGATGACATGGTACTGTGGCTTAGCCCGCACGAAGAGTCGAGAGGGATTGTGAATGAGCCGAAACATGGTTTAGATTCAATGAATTTGGTCAGAGTTTTTGTCAATCAAAATTTTTTGGTCCTAGTGATATTTGGTTCTCAAAACTTAATTTTTATAATTTTGACTTAAACTTTCAGAATTATTATAATTAAATTTCACAACCTAATATATGACGAAATATTTAACGCATTACTAATGTAAAAGTGATTTAGCATCTTAATTATTAGCGCATAATCAGTCACAATATTTCTACATAACTTCTACATTGATAATTTATTAATATTTAGTCACCTAAATTAGGTTGTTGGATTTGATTATAATAATTCTAAAAGTTCGAATCAAACTGTGTAATAAATTAAATTTGAGAACCAAAGTGTCACATGACTCATGGTTTGAGGGTCGAACATGCAATTTACCTAAATTTTTATATCCAAACAATTAATTGGTAACATAACATTTACTATCCGTGTAGTGCACTGAACTTTAGCAAATTACGGAGTTCTAGTGAGGGAATAGTATTTTATACTATTCTGAAGGTTTTGGTAGAGTTTCGAGAGCTTAGAAGTATTTTCGAGGCTTATTAAGCGCAAAAAAGGACTTCGGTGATCAAAATCTGTAAAAACTGCAGGTTTTGTATTGAGTACCGGTACTGGAATGGGGTACTGTAACTCAGTAGAGTGCAGGTTTGCGCAACACTCGGATTTTGCGAAATTCGGCTGAGATACCAGTACTGATTTAAGTAGTATCGGTACTGAAACGTGAGGTACCGGAATGCAGTAGTGAAACCGAAAATCCAACGTTCGGATTTTGCGGGATTGGACCCGGGGTACCAGAACTGCCCGAGTACCGGTACTCCAATCCGTGTACCGGTACGCAGTGGTGCAGAAATTGTTTCGTGCAGTTTTATAATTCTTGGCTTTTGGATGGGCTTCTAGGGATATTGTTATATCATGTAAAACACCCCTTCATCCCTCTCATATACTCTTTTGTGCTGAAGCTAGAGAGAATGAGAAGGTAGGTTCCTCTCCCCCTCTTTCTTGGATTTCTTCTACCCAACCCTCTAATTCTTGGGTTTGACCTCTTCTCTTCATCTCCTCTATGGATGCTTGCATCTAGGCCTTAGAGGGGAGCTCGGGATTGTTGGGAGGAGCTTGGTTGAGGCTTGAACTCCAACCCTAACACTTCATAGCTTGGATTGGAGCTTGTTTTGAAGTTAGTAGCATTCTTGCATCCTCTATTTGAGAATTTTGTAAGAATTTTTTGGTGGAAACCTAGTTTTTATAAAAACTAGGGTTTATTGTGGGGCTTTCATTTGAAAGCTTTTTGGATAGAATTGATGAGTGTAGAACACTCTTGTAGGTTAGATTTGAAGCTCCATTGTGTTGATTTGGGCTTTGTACAAGTTTTTCTTGGATTAAGGTAATTTTTACCTATTTTCTACTTGATTTTTGGTGAATTTTGTGGTAAGCTTTTTAGAAGCTTGTAACCCGTTAGAAATTTTTCTTAGGGTATAAGAAGTTTAGGGGACAACTTTGTCGGAGAAACGAACGAGATTTTGAAAGTTATTCGGTGGGTTCGACTTCAACGAAATGGGTAAACTCCCTCTATGTCTCATAGCATATTCTATAGTTGAATATATGGTTGAGCATGCATCTTGTAGCATCCTTGAATTTTTGGGCATATGGTTTAATCCTTTCTTGCATGTTGAATTTCACCCTCTATAGAGTAAGGGTCTACGTGGCGAAACACTTGCATGACATGTGATATGAATATAGTTGACATCCATGTATTTCTTGGATATGAAATTAGTAAATCATTCTTTTGTATGCTATGATGAAAGGACATACTCTTGTAATTCCTTATGACTAAGTATGAAAGAACTACCCTTATTGTGATAAACGAGAAGTGAACTTTCGCATACTAGAGGCATGTTGTATAATAGTGTTGATTCATGCTCAAGTTAATCTAGAAATGAAATATGACATACATGTTATAGTACCTGACCTTCGAGTCGATGAATGTGATTCCATATTTTAGACATGATGATTGAGATTGTTGCCTTTGGACATGACGCATATGACTACGCTTGTTTGCCCTTGTGCTCATTCGCACAAGCTTGTGAGGGTCGCTCCCTATAAGCCGGCACTCCGGAGTATTAGCCTTTGCGACGACTGATCGCCGTGCGGGATTGGGCGCCGAAGTGGGATGCCGTAGAGAAGGCTCATTCCTAGAGTGAGAATGTTGACTACCACGGGACCATTAGGCTTGGCACAAGCTGAAACTTTACCACGAGTGGGTCCCCGATGATTGGGTAAAAGTTGGTTAAACCTATTATGGTACATCATCACTAGTTGATGCATTCATGAAAAGTTTGATAACCTTGCAAGTACTACATGCATACTTAATTGCATACATGATGGTAGTTACTACATACATATTGGATTCTCTACATGGTAGTAGTAGAATTATCTTATTGATCTAGTGTTGTAGCATTGAGGCATAATAGTAATAGACCGCTAGTTCATCTCTGTTGCTATATACCTACTTTATTCCAGTCATCTACTATTATTGTCTCAGTTGACCTAGTAGTGTAATTCGCACTTCTCGGCATCTTACCCACTGAAAACTATTATTTAATAGTTCTCACGCCTGTTATTTGTTTGTTTTTGTTACAGAGCCTTCCACCGCGGGAGAGGCTAGGGATCGAGGAAAGGGGTTAGCGACTAGCTAGAGCCAAGAGAGTCGCTAGAGGTGGACCCGAGGCGCCTTTCTTTTGACTTTTATATGTGAAAGCCGTGCTAGCTCCTTTTGTTAGAGACCACCTTGATGTTCATAGGATGTACTTTTGGATTTCAACTTAATGTATATCTTGTGGATGGATTATTGTAATAGTTTTGTTAGTAATAGAACTTTGTACTTGCTCTGATTATCAAGTTTAGAATGTACTTCATTTCCTTCTTTGAGATGTTTGTTGTAGACGCTTTGTGTGCATCGGGGGGCGCTTGGTGTACACGACGGGGCGGGTCTGTGCATGTGCCGGGTGGGCTTCTGTTAGGGCCCGGGCGTGACAATCCGGATGCCGTGCAAAAGATCGTGGGTTTCAAGGGAGAGTATTTGATCTGTTCGGTCAGTTTTTAGTAGAATGGTGGGCTGAATCGAAATTTTTAATTTTATAGTTTTCTGAACAAAAGCAACTGAACTGTAACTCCAAATTGAGGAACCAAAATTTTTTTGTTCGGCTTGGCCGGTTTGGGGCCTTTCTAATATAGTCAGTAATTTAGATTTATTGGTTTAAAAGATTCAAATAATCTATATTCAACTTTAATTTATTTTAAAAGAATTAACAGAAAATACTAGTAGAATTTTATTAGACTAAATAATAAAATTTATTTTACTTTTTAAAATATTTTAAAAGATAATATATAATTTGATTTCAGTCTAAAAGCATATTTTGACTCATTTAATCAGTCAATTCGATCGACTCGATTCTCCACTTCCGGAGTTATAATTGAAGAAAAGTTTTTATGATAAAAAAAATAAGAAAGTGAATGCATACAATAAATTTATACAAGAACACTCTACAAAGTAGTATTTACGTAACTACAAAATTTGGATCCATTGAGTTTGATTGAATTCAATCAAAAAATAGTCACAAAATTTAATAAATTTATATTTAGGGACAAATAATTGCATATCCTTCAAAAGAACCCAAGTTTTATATTTATTCCGAAAAAGTTTATGTGATAAAATCTACTCTTCTAAAGTTTCTTCATTACTTATATATATCATTATTATTATTATTCGTCAGCCGATCTTGGATTAATCCTGAGTTAACCTTAACCTCAGGGCTAATTTGGATTTTGGTATGAGGTTAAAAGTTGTGGCATTAAATATTCTTGTTGTAACATTTTATGGAGTAAATGTGACTCATGTAAAAGCTTTTTCTTTAAGTTGTTTCATGAATTGAACTAAGAGAGAGAAAGTAAGTAGAGAACTAAAAAATAGAGAAAGGAAGGATAGAATGATAAGAAAGGAAGTGAAAGAAGAGAAGATAAGGAAAGAGAGAATAAGGAGAGAGAAGATAATGAGAGAGAAAGTGAGAAGAGAGGAAGTGATGAGGAGATAGAAACTGAATAAAGAAGAGAGGAATGAGAGAGAGAGATTAAAGAGAGAGAAAAATTAGCTGAAATTTTAAAGTCAAAATATCCTTGACTGACTCATATAAACAAATTGAAAGGTATGATAGTAAAATCAAACATTTGAAATGTTGAGTAGTTGATTCAAAATGGTCTATAGTTTAGGTAAATTCTGTATATTTTTACCTAAAATTTATAACTATATTTCTCATCCACATGAAATCAAATAAATTATTTGCAGGTGCAACATTTTATAATACATCCAACAAAATAATATCCACATAGTTGCATGTAACTACTACACTTTTAACTATATTCATTTCTAACTATATTGCAATTAACTGGCCGTCCCTAGCGCAAGTGGCAAAGGGCTTGGTGGTTGATACCCGAGGTCCCGAGTTCGAATCCTAGTTGATTCACATTTCCAGCTAAGTTTATTTCTATAAACGAAATAAAACGAAGCGGGTAGCGTGCTACCTTTCTCTCTCAAAAAAAAAAAAACTATATTGCAATTATAATTACATCCAATTAAACACTCCTAAGCCTGCATTTGGTTCGGTATATCCCAGAACATGGGGGATATCCCCCAAATTGTACCAAAACGGTGGAGAAATTGGGAGGAGCAAGTTATTCCAGTCAAAGTGTGTTGCTCTGGAGCAACCTATTAAAGTTATTTCTAAGAAAAATAAGAATAATTTTATTCTTCTCTTTATTTTATTAGATAAATAGAAATATAAATAAATATATTAATATAAATATTAATCTTTATGATGATATATTTCTACTTAAATCTTATTATATAAAGTTCAATGCAATATATTATTTACTTTATTAAGTTTTATCAATATATTAATATTTAATTATTTTTTTATTTTATATTCGCATTATATATATTAAATTATTTTTTATATATTATATATTTCTTTTAAATTTTTATTGAATTTACAGTATTGCTAAATAAAATTATTAGTATATTGCTAGTATTATATTTTATTCATTACATATATTATGGATAAATCAAATAAAATAAATTATTGTATAAAATAAATTAAATATAGTGATATAAATTAAATTGTTACATAAAATTAATCTATAACTAAATTTATACAAAATATACTGATATAAATTAATTATTTTATTTTTTAAAACATATTAAGATATTGTTCTAAATTTTTTCACAAAACGCTACAAAGGATATTCTCCAGAATATCCCTGAATGCATCCAAACACAGATTTATAGTTGTTCTAGCTTATACAGGAATATTCTCTGTTCTCGAGAACAAGAAAATTATCTCCAAGAATTAGATTCTCAAATCAAATACAGCCTAAATATATTTTGTGTTACACTGACTAACCACTGCATTTGCTAGTGAAAGAAAGGGCTATATTGAGAGCTTGGCCAAAAAGCACTTGGCACAGGATCAAGCATGTGAAGCCTTAGAAAATGCTTATACCGAAATATCCCCTGTTTTCAAGAACAATAAAAGTTATTTTTTAAAATTCAGTTATCGATCAAACACCGCCTAAATATATTGTGTCCTACTAACTACCCAACTGCTTTTGGTAGTGCAAAAAGCTATATTAAAAGCTTAGCCAAAAAGCACTAGGAGCCGGATCAAGCATGTGAAGCCTTTTTAGAAAATGCTTATTCCACCTTTGTTGCTTTTAGAATCTCCCATTCCCACCTCTAAATAACTTGTGGCTAATAAAAAGAGACAAATGTGGCCAAAAATGGGATAAGAAGCAACTAAAAGATGTGGACAATAGAAAAAACAACACTTGTTTGTGTGGGAGAGTAAAAGCTATTGACATGAGAAAGGGAGAGAAAGGGAAAGCCATTGAGATGAGAAAAGAAAAAGTAGGGAATTAATAAACAGTAGTTAGTATTAATGTAACAATCAATGAACAGCTATTATCTAGTGTTAATGCAACCAGAAATTATTACTTGCACAAGATGTATAAATTCACCCTATACACCGCACGACTAAAACCGCGTATTAAAGATCTCAAAATCAAAATCTAACTCATTAAAACATTATATCGCATTTAAAATGCCTTCGAATCACAGACTGTACCTAGCGCAGTTGGCTATGGATCTGATGGTTGGTACTCGAGATTCCAAATTCGAAATGTAGTTGTTTCACATTTTTAGCTGAATTTAGTAAAATTGCACGACAAAGATCTCTAAATTGTAATCTAACTTATTGAATATGTTATTTGGCATTTAAAAAGCATACACACAAAAAAAAAAGAAATTTTGGGGATTTACTTTCAATTTCTTACAAGTTAAATAATGACAATTTCACTAAAATTAATGTTTGGAACTTCTTAATGGCTGTGTAATAGTTCTTTAGAATAGATGATTTTTGCATATGAATTCTTTATATATTGTAGATCATATCTGAATTATATATTTAATTTTAAAATATTAATCATCGAATGTAAAATGGGGTGCATATATTGTACAGATACACCCATTGCATTGAGAAATTTCTCTAAATGCAACAAATATTTCCTTTTCTTCTATACTACTTTGCTGAAGGTGTGTTTGGTTGGCTGTAAAAATAAACGGAAAAATAGTCTCCAGTGCAAAAAAAAAATTCTTTTAGTTATTTTTCTAATAACTACTTTTCATGCAAAATAATTTTTGAAAAAATAGCTTTTCGTTTAAATGCCATGTGTGGCTCTCAACAAATAGAGCGTGAGATGAAAAATACGTTACCCATCTAAAAAATTCCTACACCTTATAATTTGCTATAGAAAATATATCTTTACTGACTTATTTCGATATGTACAATGTAAAATTGTGTACGAAGATAAAACGTTATATTTTTCTATCATACCTTCTCACCACACGTTACTTATATCTCTGCAATTCGAAATGAAGCCTACTAATAATTTTAGATCCTGAATATGTATGATTGTAACAAGATAAGAATGAAATACACAAAAATAGAAAATATTTCGTCCTTTACATTACGTGTTAGTATTTGATTGACTCGCTCTACAATAATGACAAATGTTTGGGCCTCTCTTAAGAATAATGCTATTATAAGAAGAAAAAAGATTATATATATATATATAGAGCATGACTACTGTGCTATTAGGAGTATAGCAGTCATTATACTAGGATGAGAGAGAGAAGAGATATCGGAGAGAAATTTAACGAGAGGAGAAATTGGGCCTTTAGGCTTTAAGCCCTTGGAAGGGGGGGTCACGGGCACGAAATTGAGCTTGTGCCAGGGAGGGCAAGGCGTCCTCTTCCCTTAAAACCGCTCGGGGAGTGGCCGCTTCTTGGTCCAACTAGTTTCCTTATTCCATTTGCTTCTAACGAGCAAATGGCGGAATCTGCTGGGTCCTGCTCTTGTTTTGTCAATATCCCGACCTCCCAGAGGCTCCCGAAAAAGCTACCCAATTTCTCCTCAATTTTTTTCTCTCTTTCTTCCTAACCACCCATCAAGTCTGATGGGTGGTTGGAAACTTAGGAGCACAGGAACTGCTGTGCTTCTAATAGCACAGTAGCCCTACAATATATATATATATATATATATATATATATATATATATATATATATATATATATATATATGTATATATATTCATTTTGTATTGCTTTATTTATGTGCAAAGAACAAAACAGAAAAATCAAAAACTACAATATAGTAAAAGCACTAACTTTAATGGCAAGAAAAACATTATACAGATTAGAGACAAAAAAAACAATGAAAATATGATTTTTTTTATTAATCTCACAAGTTATGGGCAGTCACAATATCTCTTGCATTATTGAGGAAAGAATAAATCAAACAAATTAAAGCCTAGAAATTTCTGTGGACTTGGTCTAAAATTCTATTCGTAGACTCCTTTATTGATCTCTCGTTGATCTACTAGCAGTTTAATGTTAAGGCATGCTTGATAACCTATTTTTTTTTTTTCTTTTAGAAATAAACTTAGCTGAAAATGTGAATCAACTAGGATTCGAACTCGGAACCTCGAGTACCAACTACCAAGCCCTTTGCCACTTGCGTTAGGGACTGTCGGTGATAACCTATCTTAAAATCAAACATTCGAGCCTCTCTATATATAATTTGAGGCTCGACATCGGACTTTTTTATAAAATAATCCTTCAAAATTTTATAATTTAGAAAATAATCCTATCAAATTTATTTTTGGCAAACTAACCTTCTAAAAGCGGTGAATCATTCACCGCTTTCAGAATATATCGTACGGCTATTAAAGACGGTGAATCATTTACCGTCTTATTTATACTTATCCATTTAACAACCATATTCTCTTTCCCTCTCCTCTTTCTAAAGGCGGTGAATCGTTCACCGTCTTTAGAATACTTGAATTTTTTTTGAATGCGGTGAATGATTCACCGCGTTTTTAAAAGATTAGTTTGTCAAATAAAAATTTGGCACTATTAATTCGTAAATTATAAAATTTTATAAAGTTATTTTATAAAAAAGTCCCTCGACATCTCTATCACCTAATATATATGTCCTTTTACAGTGTGTTGTAACACATCAATAATTTATAAGGATAATTTTTAAGACAAAACACTTTATAGAATATAAAGTACTCATGATAATATTATATAAATTAAAAAAATATTTTTTTATTAAAAAATATATATAATGGAGAAATCGTGGAGACTCACTATATCTATTCTGATAATAATAATTATAACTCAATAATAAATAACGCCCCACAAAATAAAATAAAAAAATTAATGAGTGGTCCACCAAATGATGTAGTGCGCCAAGTCCACGCAATTTTATTTCCCGGTCAAAAAGAGAGTGTGTGCACGCAATTTTTTCCCGCGAAAAAAAAAATGTACGGTTCCAACGCTTACCGTAAAACTACCCCAAAAACTCCCCCCATATAAATCCAAACATCACCTCCAACGGCAAAGAACTAAAATGTGTTTCTTTTAGAGGAAGCAAAACCACCGCCAATAACCACAAAGAAAAGAACACAGTCGCTTCACAACAAGCACAACAAAAAAAAAAAATCAAATAAAAAAAAGAAGAAGAGAGAGAGAGAGAGAGAGAGGAGAGAGAGAGGAGGAGGAGGAGGAGAACCCAAAGAGCCCATGAATCCCCGATCCCGACAAACCCTAGCTAGGGTTTACTCGAGCTAGATCCCCCCATGGAGACCCCCTCCGAGGAGCTGATGAAGAAGATCCAGGATCTCGAGGCGGGGCAGGCGCTTCT
Source organism: Puya raimondii (assembly GCA_016920855.1). Lineage (NCBI taxonomy): Eukaryota > Viridiplantae > Streptophyta > Magnoliopsida > Poales > Bromeliaceae > Puya > Puya raimondii. The sequence goes on from JABWPP010000049.1 coordinate 28,136,498, forward strand.
GCAGCAGCAGATCTCCAAGCTGATCCCGGCGGCGGCGGAGAGCGGCGGCGCCGTCTCCCGGAGCCCGGAATTGGGCCGCGCCGCGTTTCCCGATGCGGCGCCGGCGCCGGCGGGGCGTTCTCTGAGGCCGCGTGTGGGGTCGGCGTCGGCATCGGCGGTGGCGTCGTGTGGGTTGTCGGAGAGGCAGTGCTTGAGGGTTCTGCAGTCGATGGGGCAATCGGTGCACATATTCGATCCCTACGGCCGGATCATATACTGGTAAAAAAGTTTGAGGAATTGTGCTTGCTTTGTGTTTGTTTTAATGCCGGAGTGAAATAACTAGGGTGAATTTGTTGACCATGTTTCACTTTGATTCCTAGGTTTTGATTTTGTTGCATTAGAGGGCTTAAACTATCAAAATTGTTTTGATCTTGGTCCCACCGTCGGAATCTTTAGCAAGAAGTTTGAGAAATTATGCCTGCGCTGTGTTTGATTTAATGCCACTATGAAATGATTAGGGCATGCATATCTATCGTTCGTGTTTCATCTTTGATCCCTAAGTTTTGATTTTGTTGCACTAGAAGGCGCAAACTATCAAATTGTTCCATTCATAGCCTTGGCGGAAGTTTCCGTCACCAAAAAGAAGACGAAGAATCATGAAATTTTTTAATGAAGCATGTCAAATCACTATTATTAAGCTTGTTGGTAATGAAAACTCCCACCATAGAAACTCCAAAGTGTTAGGTACTTCCTTGCATAAGGGTAAAAGGGCATGCGAATTCATATATTTGACATATTACTGTCTTTGTTGCAAGACTTACCCTGCTAATCCAATTATTAGTTGTTTATATAGATTTTGCAAGTTTTATAATCCTTGTGGTTAAATTGTTAGGAAAAAAATTATACTACTACTACTAAATCTGATTGTAATCACTAATTTAGTGATGAAAGATAAAATTAAACTTACAGATAAGCGTAAAAGTTCAAATAAAAGATTGATAGATCAGAAAACACTGCCCTAAGGCGTATTCCCGTCCTTCGTGCGGGATTAACCGAGAACACCATCCCAAGATACGACCGGAATTCCTCCTCCTGCGAGTACTATCATGGCGGAGGTTGACGGAGATTCTTTCAACACCCAATAAATAAAGAGAATATGAAAAAAGTGAAGAACTGAGAAAGAGGAAAATCTCTGTTCTTTTTATATTTTTTCTTTCAATGTCTAAGAACAGAGGAGGAAGTATATAGAGGAATGAGGGAGTCGAACGAACATTCTCTCCCGTTAGGCGCAAGAAACGGAACAGAAAAAATTCCCGTTGGGTTTTCTTTCGCGCCATGAAAGTAATAGATTAAAAATTAATAATAATTAATAATAACAAATAATAAAATATTAAATATTAAATAAATATTAAATACAAATAAAATAAACTCAAAACTCAAAATTTTGAGTTTTTCTTTAACCTATCCCCCACAAAATTCAAAATTTAAAAAGAATTAAAATCAAAATTAAAAAATAAAAATTACTGAGTGTTTATACTATGCAATAGGCGAGGTGTCTTTAAAAGGTTTAACTCCACTTAGGGGCTGTTTGGTTGTATTTAGTTGCAAATGCACTGCAGTTGTAACTGCGTGTAAATGCAAATTCGGTGTTTGATTTGATGTATTTAACTCTAACTACTGCAGTAGGAATTGCAAGAGGTGGCCCAACTGCAGCAGTTGAAATTACGCCCAAATTGGCCGCAGTTCCAACTGCAGCAGTTGGAGAGAGTAACTTTAAGCAAAAGGTAAACTTACCTCCTTAATTATTTTTTTAAAAAAATATATTTTTCTTTTCTACATTGGAGGTAATCTCACCATCATATATATAAAATGATAAAATTTTAAAAATCATTTCTCAACTGCATGCAACCAAACAAATTATTTGTAGTTATAGCGTTTTCTACTAAATCAAACCAAACAGAATACATGTAGTCGCAACTGCTGCATTTCCAACTGCATGCATCTCTAACTACACTGCATTTGTAATTATATCTAACCAAACGGCCCCTTAGTGTAAGCAACTTCCATCAAAAGAAATCGGAGTGAATCAGATCTTAAACTACGTTCCTTTGGCCCTGACTTCAGCTGCGACATACACAGTACAGAGCTTTTCATCGCGAATCTGTGCATTAATGGCCATGCACAGTATCTTGATTTTTCATAAGAGTTTTTATGGATAGCCCACATCTGATAGCCGCGGCTTACTCTCATATAGGTGTAGAGTCACATCTCGCGAAAATTACTCCTTGGATTCTATTGAAAGCTATAAGCTCAACCTCAACCACTACACAAAGCACTACTCACCAAAGGGATGAGATTGGAGCTAAAACTCTTCTATAAAAACTATAAAAAGTACTCTTTGGCCAACCTGACAGCTTATTTTTACCACATTGAATCTTCTTTAAAGGATCTCCCATCACAAAAGTTGGGTTCCCACTACAGGAAGATCCTTTATGGGTAAAGTCTTATCCCCCTCGATGACTCTAGGACTTTTGTCCTATTCAGGCATTTCGTCAAGGAATCTGCAAGATTCTGTTCAGATCTAATAGAATTCAAAGAAATAACATCATGAGAAGATAACCATCTAACAAACTTTTGTCTTAACATAATATGTCGGCTAGCCTTACAATTCACCAGCTCGAGAGTCGCATCGAATAGAAATAGGTGGTATAGGAGAGGAAAATAAAGGAATCGATGACAAAGGTTCTTTAGCCACTTGGCTTCAAGACAAGTAGAGTCAAGAGCAACCAACTCGGCCTCCATTCTGCTTCTGACATACCACCAAGAATAAATATATAACTAAAAGTGGATTTGATATCCAAGGAATCAGAAATCCAGTTGGCATCGCTGTATTCCTCAATTACAGCAGGATAGCTAAAAATCCGAGAGCATAAGAGAAAGTACCCTTAAAATAATGAAATACTCTCTCCAGAATAATCCAATGAGTTATACTAAGATTACTAGCATATCTGCTCAATCTCGAATTCTCGATATAGCATAAACAATATTAGGTCTAGTCTTATTGGTTAGGTACATAAGAGAACCAATGATCTGGGCATATCTCTCCTGATTCACAGGATTATCAATGTTCTTCACAAGTTGAACACTAGGATCAAATGAAGTAGAAATAGAAGAGCAATCAAAATACTCAAATTTATCAAGAACCATTTGGGTATAATGAGATTGGGTCAAAAGAATAGAATCAGATGATCTAATAATCTTTATTTCTAAAATCACATCCGCTTTACCAAGGTCTTTTGTATCAAAATGATCTGATAAGAAAGCCTTAACTTGGTTAATCAACTCAAGATGAGTAAGGATTAGGATGTCATCAACATAGAGGCAAAGAAGGACACAAAGATCATCAAATCTCTTGAAGTAGAGACAGTTGTCAAAATCATTGGTTAAAAATTCATATGATGCAATAACACTATCAAATTTCTCGTGCCACTGTTAAGGTGCTTGTTTTAGTCCGTATAAAGAGCAGACTAATTTACACATTTTATTTTCTTGATCAGACACAAAAACTTTCAGGTTGAGTCATATAGATTTCTTCTTCAAGATCGCCATGAAGAAAAACAGTTTTGATATCCATCTGATGAATCAAAAGTTTATGAATTAAATGCGAATGCAAGGAGGACTCGGTTAGTAGCTATGCGAGCAACATGCATATATGTGTCAAAATAGTTAATATTAGCTTTTTGCCCAAAACCTTTAGGAACAAGCTGCGCCTTGTACTTCTCTACCGATCCATCAGCCCTAATTTTTTCCTAAAGATCCACTTACATCCTAGAAGTTTGTTTCTAGGAGGTAAATCAGTGAGAATCTAAGTTTTATTGCTAATAATCGACTCGATCTCACTGTTTATAGCCTCTTTCTAGAAAGAAGCTTCAGGAAAACTCATAGCTTCCTTATGTGATGAAGGTGTACTTTCAACTAAGAAAGTAAAGAAATCTTCACCAAAGTTCTTCTCAACACGAGCTCTTTTGCTTCTTCTTAATTCGGCTAGTCGGTTAGGTTCTACAGAATCTAAACTATATGGTAAATCTAATACATGTAAATGATCAGATGTAGATGCATGATCAATGGTCGGCTGATCTCTAGAGATGCAGGTTTTGAAAGGAAAGATGTTTTCAAAAAAGTTGCATATCTAGATTCAATCAAAGTGTCATTGCAAATCTCAGAAATCTCAGAGTTAGTCACTAAGAACTATAGGTATTGCTATCTAGGGAATATCCAATAAGAATAGTATCTATAGTTTTAAGTCTAATATTCTTTCTTTTGGATTCAGGAATTGACATCTTAGCTAAGCATCCCCACACTCGAAAGTAACTCAACTGGATGCTCTTCTCTTCCAAAATTTATAAGGTGTCTGGGTTCTATCCTTAAAGGGAATCTTATTGAGTATATAGCAAGCTGATAAAAGAGCCTCCGCCACAAGTTCTGAGGTACACCATAACTTAAAATCATGACATTAACCATGTCTAATGGGGTTCAATTCTTCAAGTCCTTGCCAACAGTAAATTTTCCCTGGCTTTTTTTTTTTTCCCTCCTTGAAGCTACAGTAAAATCAATATCCTGTAGAGATTTTTTTGAAAGCTACAGTAAAATCAAATTTTTTAAAAGTTTTTTTTTTCTTTAAAGTTACAGTAAAATCAAATTTTCTTTTTACAGGAAAAATCAGACCTTTTTCTTCAACAGTAATGAATTTTTTTTTTTTTTTTGCAATAGTGACTTTTTTTTTAACAGTGTATAAGTAAAATATTTGCAATTTAAACAGATAAACTATAAAGATTTGCAATTAATAATTTAAAGTGCTAATCCCAAAATATTTAAATTTTAATGTCAAGCATACAAGCAAGTTATCATCAAGATTATATGCAATATATATTCTTGAAGTAGATTAGCACCTGTTAGAATTTTAATCACAATCAGATTGGGATTACGCCTTAGATTGATAGGAAAAAATTGTACTACTAAATCTAATTGTAATCAAAATCTAATTAATTTAGTGATAAAAGATAAAATTAAAACTTATAGATAAATGCTAAAAATCCAAGAAAAATTTAATCGATCTGGAAGCATGCATAGCACTATCCTAAGGCGTATTTCCGTCTTTCGTGTGGGGCTAACCGAGAACACCACCCCAAGGTACGACAAGAATTCCTCCTCCTGCGAGCACGATTGTGGTGGAGGTTGACGGAGATTCCTTCAACACCCAGTAAATAAAAAGAATGTGAAAAGTAGTAGAGAATGGAGAGAAAATGATAATGTTTTTTCTTTCAATGTCTTTCATCCACCTCTGTAAAAACGGGGAAGGAAAATATATAGGGGATGAGGGAGTCGAAAGTTACGTTCGACCCATGTTCTCTCCCGTTAGGCGCAAGAAATGGAACGAAAAAAATTCTCGTTGGGTTTTCTTTCGCGCCAAAAAAAAAAGTAATAAAATAATTAATAAATAATATTAAATATTAAATAGATATTAAATACAAACGAAATAAACTCAAAATTTTGAATTTTTCTTCAACAATTGGGTATACTGTTTGAATATTGCTCTTCTAATAGACAACCCTAGAATCTGCTGCAATGTGCTGTAAGGTGATACTTTGAGTCTTTGACTATTCATATGACTATAATTTTGGCTGTCACAAGTACCATCCTTGTAACTAACATGCTCGTGAATCATGACAGATAAAACGTTGAGATATTTGCTAGCAACTGCTCTCAAGAATATTCTAGCACAATTCTTGGTGTTAATTATCAGTTCCATTACATAGTTCATGTTGTTATTTCAAACTTTGTATAGCATTTGACATGCCCGGGCACGGTGGCGTGCTGTCAACTGGTTGACCTAATTGTGACTTTTATAGGTAAAATAACTTCTCCTAATCATCATAGTAGTGGGTTTTCTTCCATGGCACTATCCAGAAATGATTTGTTCTTGAATGGGGGAAAAATAACTAGCTTTGTGAAGCATTCCAAGCTCATTCCAAATGATATATATATATATATATATATATATATATATATATATATATATATATATATATATCATTTTCTGCTCTTGGGACATAGTTTGACTTAGTTTTTTTATTCATGCAGAAAATCCTTATTGCTATAATACTATTCCCTGTTTGAATTTATTGTAACATTAATGATTTATTATTCAACTAAACCTTCGGCTTTTGACTACAAAACTTTATTCCTTCAGGAACCAATCTGCAGAACATCTCTACGGTTATTCTGCATCAGAAGCCCTAGGTCAGGATGCCACCGAGCTAGTCTTTGATGCCTGTGACTTCAACATTGCAAGCGACATCATCCATCACGTAACAATGGGGGGGAGCTGGTCAGGGAAGTTTGCTGTTAAGAACAAACTAGGGCGGAGATTTTTAGCTATTGCCACTAATACCCCTTTCTATGATGATGATGGTACTTTAGTTGGCATCATTTGTGTATCGAGCGATTCACGTTCCTTTCAGCAAGTTGCTGGCCCTTCAATTTATACAAAGCCCCAACCAAATCTCTTCACTAATCGACTTGGAATTGGTTTAGCAAATAAAGGCGGTTCTGATCAACCACCTTTGCAAGTTGCTATTGCCTCTAAGATTACAAATCTGGTGAGTAATGTGTGGAATATTCCGACGAGCAGAAAAAATTGGTTTTTTTGCATATGAGCTCCTCAAAATTTTTGTATTAGAGAGTATGCGTCTTAAAATCTCTCTGTGTTCCTCTATAAATAGCCTATTCATTTATACCCTCTAAATTTACAATTTGCACCTGTACCTTTGGAAATAGCCCATATTTGTGCAGATGCGCCTTTGTTTGTGAGCTCTCATGTTCAGAAGCTGGGGTTTAGTGCAAAAAAGGAGGCCATCAACTTAAATGTTCAAGGATATGACAATTTTGTTCAAGACTTGCATTTTTAGCATGTTGAGTAAAGGGACACATGTAATTATGGGCCTTTTCTGAGAGTGTAATTGCAAATTGTAACTTCTGAAGGTATGCATGCAAATATGAGCTATTTCTAAGTGTATAAATATAAGTTGCGACTTTGAGGGGGTATTCATGCAATGCATGTATTGTGAGGGAGTATATATGCAAAAATTCAGAAGAAAAATAACTCCAAGCTTTGCCTAGGTCTTTCGGTTGTGCTCTTCGTAATTGTAGAAATTGGTAGATATCTTATTTATTTTTCTAGTGTATTCTTTTTTGATTTATAGAATCACCAACACAGGCTACTAAGGTTACGAACAAAGTCCGTTCTCTTAAAAAGGGTGAAAATGGCACGGAATGCGTAAGTGGTAGTGGTGATAGTCAAGTTTCCGACCGTAATGCTGTTTCCTCATTCCATAAGGAGCAAGGAACATCAATTGAAGTGAGCAGTGAAAAGTCTCCTCAGAAAGCAAGGAAAGATAATAACGAGGAGACCGAAGGGAAAGTAGGGATCCATAAGATTTTAAGCTCAAAGGCCGACGCATTATTTGCTAAAAGAGGAAATTTGTGGCCATGGAAAGGGAATGAAGATGAGGATCCAGATGCAAAAAATCGACTCCTTTGGCCTTGGTTGCATATTGAAAATGAGAACGATCACAATCATCCAAAGCAAGAAGGACAAGTAGTTGAAATCAACAGAACTGGCAACAATGAAGCGACCGGATCGTGGTCTTCTTTGAATGCTAATAGTACTAGCAGTGTTAGCAGCAGCGGAAGTGCTAGTAGCAGCATTGTCCAGAAATTAGATTTGGAAACCGACTGTTTAGACTATGAGATTCTGTGGGAGGACCTCACAATCGGAGAACAAATAGGCCAAGGTATTCATATTCTAATTCTGCGATTAAAATTTCGTTTACAACTTGTTTTGATCATAGATATTTAGTTGGGATATGATTAGATATCTGAAGATTTTTTGTTTAGATATATCCATCAGGATCAACTTAGAAAAGTTCAAGTTACACACTCTTTACACAAGAGGGCATAAAACCAAATCTACATTTGCTGATGTAGTCTTCATAATCTGAATGCTCTATATAAAGAGAAAAATCACAAGTTCTGGGAACCTATTCTTGTGCATTTGACAATTGACTTCGTGAATTATAAATCAATGTTTTGGGTACTGTTTCATACTTAGGAAATAGGTTTCTACAAAAGAAATAATAATTTTAGATATTCTAGATCACGTCCGATAGCTTAGATTTTGATACCAAAGCCTTTATTATTCAATTTTAGACTTCTGTAAAAGAGTGTGTTACTTACAGTTGGGTCAATGGTTCCCTACTCTTTTAAGTAAGTAAATAAATAATATTAGCATAATATGTTGAATCTCAATTCTCATCTTGCTTACTATCATTATACCTCACGTTAGTTTTTATGTTTTATTAGGTTCTTGTGGAACGGTATATCATGCTCTATGGTATGGTTCGGTATGTTTACCCTTTTGCCTTTCCTCCTGAATGAAAATGAAAAATTACTTTTGCAAACTGCACTCATGGCTTGTTTACCTTGTATTACATTTTTTTTGTGACCCCTGCCTTGTAAGTCGTGGAACTACTCGTTTTGTGTTTTTAACCAATTATGCCATATCCTGTCTTGTGTATTTAATAAATTGTACTTGCATAGGGCACAAGAAGCAATGCTTAGTAGTTCTTAGGTAGCAACTGATTTCAAGGGCTTCAAATTAGGGATTGACTGTTCAATCTGGAGGTGACTTCTCCATTATGACCTCGCAGGATGTTGCAGTTAAAGTGTTCTCAAGGCAGGAATATTCAGATGAAGTTATATTTTCGTTTAGACAAGAGGTAGATTTTTCTTCGTCACCCTGCATTGCTCAATTGAAGGAATTCATCCGTAGCATAATTCCTCAATAGATATCTTTCTTTACTTTCTCATAACAGTCGATGCTAAAAGCTGTTTGATTACGGGATGGAATTGCCCGTAAAACCCACGACTCCACAAGTAGTACCGATATAACATTTTCTTAACTTTTTATATTTTATTGTGAAATGGGAAAACTTTTCTTTACAAGTAATTTCATGCAATTAATAGTCATTTATTTGAATTATCTGAAAATTATTCATATTTGAAGGTATGTTTAATGAAGAAGCTGCGACATCCAAATATACTACTATTCATGGGTGCAGTTACCTCTCCTCAACGCCTTTGTATTGTGACAGAGTTTCTTCCGCGGTTAGATTAAGCAACCCAAGTTTCATTTCCAATGATATCTTGGTTTTTTTTTTCCCCTATTGGCACAAATCTCCTTCAGACCTTATGCGCAGGAAATTCTTGCACACTGCTGACATGGTGACAGTCTGACTGGCCACCTAAAATGTAGAGTTCATCTCTACTTCTGTTTTCAGTAAAAATTGTCATCACCATAGCACACTGCTGATGTGGTGACCGTCCGATTGTCCACCTAAAATGTAGAGTTCATCTCTACTTCTGTTTTCAGTCAAATTTGCTATCGCCACAGCACATTCAGTCAGTTAGATGCCCTAACTTTACACGGAATGTCAGATTTCTGCCATCTCAGCAGTGCCCAGGAAATTCATCCGCACCATGGTTCTCTTTAGCTAGTAAAATAGTTCTTACCGTTTATTCATTATATCTAAAATGCAGAGGGAGCTTATTCCGGATGCTTCAGAAAAACACTACCAGGCTGGATTGGAGACGGCGCACTCAAATGGCTTTAGATATTGTAAGTGCTTACTAGTTTCTTTTTCTTTTCCCCCCCCTCCAAACAATAATAGATTGAGATATGTTTGTTTATTACGTCAATATTCCAATGCAAGTACATTTCTCTATAATAACCTTAAAATTTACTGTAAAATTGTTTCTTTATTCATATTGGCCAATGCCAGATGGACTAATCGGAGGATGTCCATCATTCCAGTCCCCAATAATTTCTTCTCTGTAGTGCATAAAATTATGATGGGTCAAGTTACTGTAGATTAAATGCACAGACACCCCCTTGAATTTTTGTTTTATGCAATTAGACTCCTAAACTTCACTGAGTTTAGGTTCAGGGAGAACAAATAAGTTTTCTCAGATTAAATTTTTTTTCCTCCTATTTTTACATCATGTATCGCCAATCATCTAAGTTATTTGAGTACTGAATCTTATTTTTCTTCTTTTAACAGGCAAGGGGCATGAATTATCTTCACCATTGCAACCCGCCCATCATTCATCGTGATCTGAAGTCATCAAATCTGTTAGTCGATAGGAATTGGACTGTTAAGGTGTGCTGTTTATTTCTATGTAAAAAATCGTCCTTTCTTATACATGTATTCTCCCTTAAACTCCTTCACTTGCGAGCAGGTTGGGGACTTTGGTCTTTCACGACTCAAGCATGAAACTTATTTGACAACAAAATCTGGGAAAGGAACTGTGAGTATCAACACAATTTAGTTACGGTCTTACGGACGGGCTTTAACATATACATATTCCTGCAAAACCATCTGTTTACATATATATTCCCCTATAATATCCAAACTTCACATGTAACCTTCAAAAGTGCAGTTTCTTACAAAAAATACCCTTATTTTAAGTCGAGGAGTGTCCAATTCATTGGGCTAGGTTGATTCTCTACTAAAAACTTTCAGACAGGATAACTTCTGTAAGTATGAAGGCATTTATGATAGAAACCAATGTTTTTAGTTTTATTTAAGAGCATAAATGAAAATTCATTTGCAGGGGTATGGAAGTGTCTCTTTAATTCATGTTTTTATTAGTTGATATTAGATAATGAACTGAAAATGGCAATTTCCCCCTCTATCTCTCCTCCAGCCACAATGGATGGCTCCAGAAGTTCTTCGAAATGAACCGTCGGATGAAACGTATGTCCCCAAATGTTCTTAGCTTATTGTTCGAGTCGTCTACTTTTTTACCCAAATGCATAAAAGAAACACTAACTTAGAAGTTTCTTTTTTTTTTTCTTCACTTAATGTAGGTCCGATGTTTATGGCTATGGGGTAATACTCTGGGAACTTGTCACTGAGAAGATCCCTTGGGATAATCTCAACTCAATGCAGGTACTTCCCTAATCAGTAAAATCAATTTCTCTTAATATAACCTCCATTACACAATTTAATATTATCTTCGCCATGCATAGTGCCATATCCTAGAAAAACTTTACTAATAGCTTGTTGATATAAACTGGCATATAGCCGTAACTTATTGTGCATTTTGATTCTGCGGAAAACCATGTTCACTTTGATTGTTTAATTTCTTAATACACGCAGGTCATAGGAGCTGTAGGATTTATGAATCAGAGGTTGGAGCTCCCAAGCGACCTGGATCCTCAGTGGGTGTCGATAATCGAGAGTTGTTGGCACAGGTTGCGTGCCGTCTCTTGATTTTATTAAATTAAGCATATCCTATAATCAACTTTTCTGCTAAATTGGAGAAACCCCCCCTAAAATAGCACCATTTGCACCCACAAAAAAAAAATATGAAAAAACTACATTTAGCCCACACAACATTTAGACCATCAGCACTTGACTCCCTTTCTGTCATACTTTTCCTTCAGGAATTTCTGGAAAATCTTAAATATGATCTTTCTTACCATAAAAAGGGTATACTTGGTTTTCACATCATATTGTAAGGTTACATACTTAAGTCGGTGCTAAAATTGTAAAGACGGAAACAATCCTAGATTTAGATATATCTCAGGTGAGCAAAATGCAAATGGTGCTATTTTAAGGGTTGTTTCTGCAATTCCCCTCTCTCTAACTTTCCCTGGAATTTTATTTTCTATTTCAAATATTTTGTACTATCAATCATCTGCCAATTTCTGTGGACAGTGACCCAAAGTGCCGGCCGACATTCCAGGAGATAATGGAAAGACTTAAAGATTTGCAGAGGCAACAGATAATGCAGTCTCAGACGCTGCGGAACGCAGCAAAGCTAAGTATTCAGGATTAAAGGCTTTACAAACATTGTGATATATGGAGCTGTGCATCCATTTAGGAGATCAAAAAAGAAGAATTTTATCAGCCTCGTGATATTCTCTTCATGAAATCAATTCGGCTGTAGATTAATTTGGCTGAAATAGCCAATGCTGCAAAATTATCGTATCGATCGCGTGCTTTTTAACATTCAAAATTGGATCCTAGAATGACAAGAGGATTTATCAATTTGTTGCGCCATCCGTGACTCAAAGATCTTAGATTTGTGAAGGTGATTAAATTTGGAATTGGAAAGAAAGAAATGATGGATGCTGTAATCACCTCCCTCCAAGGTTGTAAGGAGTATCATTCCAGAGCCATCGTAATATTCACTTGTACTAGTAAGTGCTTATTTTTAACTTCTTGATGTATGAGTGAAGTGTTTGAGATTCTCTGGTTGTTTGATTATTGAGTTCAAGATTTCTTCTCTTTTCTTTTTTGTTCTTTGGGGTGTGAGAAGCACTTTGGTTGCTCCGTTTTGCTTCGTTTAGGATTGCAAGGTTAATGCATTATGTACGATGAGAGAGTATAGTTAAAAAATATTCTATTTGCGTTCATATAAAACATCACATTGTATAGATTATCAGCATAGATTATCATGATTTTGTAACAATGTAGTGTCTACACTGGCACTGAAAAACGGAGAAGCATATCTCATTGTTTTTTCCTTCCCACTCTTTTTGCCCTAGATGCCAAACAGATGCGTCGGAGAGGATCATAAGTTCTCCACAAAAAGTTGAATATATTTTTAAGGTTTCTAAGTATACTGGCTTTACGGGCATTTGTGTTTTCTATATTCTACTTCTTGTTAACAGAAACTAAAATTAACCACAATTGCGGATGTTAAATGGTTCAGTATAGAAGTCGCGGACTTATTGAAAAAGGACTAAAGTGCAATTTACTATTATCAATCAGAAACTCATTACGAATTCCATAAATAACGGAACCCTAAAAGTTTCCAAACCGGACAGCATTGTTTCGAGCCACAAGATTCGAGGGAAAAACGAAATTAGAAATTGTTGCATGAACTTTTGTCTTCGGACACGATTAAAATTCCATCCTCTTATCGCGTGATTATCTGATTCAGCTTAATAAAACTCGGGCATATTTATGGGAAAGAAGAATACATTTAGAGTCTCTCTAACGAAGTAAGGAGCGAATGGCTGCGACAGCGTCGCCTTTATGCTCCCGCAATGTTCTTTCCGCCACCTTCTTGTCCAACTGCACGATGGAAGGCATTTGGAAACTCGAATTAACACCGTCCTTGGTGCAAAATTTTAAAGTATAATCTTTCTCGTATATACGCTTGCAAATACGCACAAAATGCACAAATCCTGTTTGTATTTGCATGTGTCTCCTAGCGGCACGAATTTAAACAAGAACGGCTTTCAGGGGTAAAAAGAAAAAGTAAAAACCAGCCTTGGAAGGATATTTGCACGATTTCACATATTTGGATGAATTGTGCGAATAAAGCCAATCAAGTGAAAAAGAATGAGAAAAAAGGAAAGGTTCTGACCTCGAGCTCATTTGCGATTATATCCACATCAATAGGATTGATCTTCACAGCAGCAAGTTCTTTCTCCCTGATGTCGAGTTCAAGTCACAAGTTTAGATCCCGTTAGATAACCCTCTCTTTGAGGAAATAACAAGAGACCGTGAAACAAGGATTTAAGTGCCGTGGCACGGGGTCGTGCCGAAAACTTGCCAGCACGGTACGACACGGTGCGTGCCGGGCCGCAACGTTTCGTACCGTGCCGATGCGTGCCGGTCACAAAAAATTCATGTGTGCCGACACATAATAGCATGAAATATTTATTTTCTTTAGCAACAAAATATTCTAGCTGTTTATTATGTATTTTTATCAAATCTTTTGAACTTTATTGAGAAAATTACTTACTTATTTAAAGAATAGAGGGTTTTGAGTTGTGCCATCGGCACGGGGATTGTATCATGCCGATATCTTGTTGGCACGATACGGCACGGTAGATACGGCCCGTGCCGATGGGCACTTAAATCCTTGCCGCGAAAGAACAAAACTAGGTCTTAATGAAGGACTCCTTTTTGTTTCGCACAAGTCTAGGGCTTCTGAGCATTAAGCTCCAAATGCCAAGTTATTTACACGATAGCACCCGACACATTCTATGCTTGAGTGCGTGCACCGGTACTTATTACTATACTAACTATAGACTATAGACGCGGCCAAAAAGGTACTAGTGCAATGAATCAAACATGTATCCGGGAAACCAAAAAAAAAAAAAAGTAATAGAAAAAAGAAGGCATATTGCCACACTAATCCCCTCTGGCCTAGAAAGCAAAAGAAGTAATACAAAGTACCAATGCAAATTCAATATTTATCAACCCTTCCCTTTGAGTAATCTTGTAGACAACCAAGAAATGAAAGACATAGCACATAAAGACAATTGACCCCTTAAAATCACATAAACCAAAACCATTAGCATGATAAGGCAAAATCAGAAAAAACATTGTAAGAGAAGGGCATCAGAGAAACAGGAATGCAGTCTTCTAAAGAAAACTATGTACTTCAGCTAGGCAGAAGGGTATGAACTTTAGTATGAGAAAACAAGGAACAAAAAGATAACTAAGACATTCGACCTATTAATAAGTCGCACAGTTAATAGACGCATTAGTAACTTTGGTTAGTCCAAGCTGAACTAAAATGGGCCAAAAGTATGTTGAACCAACGGCTTGGGCTACTACTATCTGAATATATTAACTTAAAAAAAATGTGCCCAATCAGTTTGGTGTTGTTTGCTCATCAACGTGGTAACTTGAGAGATTTCAAAAGACTGATGCAAAAACTGATGACAACACCAAATCAAATTTAATGCCCTAACATCAGTTAGAAGGACCAGGGAATTCGACAGCTAAATCAAGTAATAACCCAAGCAAGATGTAATTGAAGTTCAAGTATAGCATCCTCTTGACTCCATTACAGGGCTCAGGATGGAATGAATATTCAAAATGGAAATGTAACAGTAATTCAGATACTACCTGCCAGAATGAAAAATAAATGACTGAGTGTATGCAATGCAGGTTTTGAAATGCAATAGATAAGACCAAAATTAATACAAATAAAAAACATAATTTTGCCTTTTCTGCTAACAAAAGATGGCATTCTCAATGACTGCGAGAAGTCAAAGAAATTTAGAAGTAAATACAGCTAATCAGAGATTAGGGTGTGTTTGGTTTGATGGAAAAAGAGGTTGAAATTTTTTTTTCCACTGAAAAGTAGTTTGTGGATCGTTTGGTTCATCGTAAAAAAAAATTCCGGGAAAAGTATTTTTACATATTTTGGGGAAAGTCCTTTCGTTTTCCGCGTGAAAGCAGCGGAAAACGAAAACGAAGGAAAAGAAATCGCGGCTCACAGCAGCATTCATGCGCGGTCCACGAGGCCACTTCGGCCTCGTGGACCGCATGAGAGGGAGATCCACGGTGGACCTCTCTCTCATTTATATATATATATATATATATTTATTTATTATATATATAGTATTTTTTTATATGGAAATATCATTATATATTATTTTATTTATAAATATGTAATTATTTATTAATACCCTTAAAGATATAATTAGTATATATTATGTTATATGTTAATTATATAATATAATTTTAAATATACTTAATTTAAAAAAAATAAATTATAATAATATATATTAATATATATAGTATATTAATTGTTATATATAAATAATATATATAATAAAAAATATATTAAATAGTTTTTTATTCATCTATCTTTTTATTTTTTTTCCTTTCAACCAAACAACCGTAACAGAAAACTATTTTTCTTTTCCTACAAACCAAACACTAAAGAACGTAAAATTTACTTTCCTCCGAAAAAAAATTTTCCACGGAAAACTTGTTTTCACACTTTTACGTAGAACCAAACAGCCCCTTAGGTAAGGTTCTTCAATTCATACACACTGCATGATCTTAAAGTTGGCATAATATTTATGATTTATCCACAGTATACTATGAAACCAGATTAGAATTTGGATTAGATTCACTCACCGCATTCTCATGGCATTCCAGTCGGCTTCTTTAGCTGAAGCAAGAGCTGCCATGGCCTGCATAACCGTAACATAACAGTGGGATGAAAAGAAAGAAAATTAACGATGTTCAGATTATTGTCAAAACGAAGAAATCTGTCGATAAAAGTTAAATCTTGAACTTCAGGATACAATAGTTAGTGCAAATTTATCAGCAGAGCAATGCTACTGAAAAGTTAGTCTTACCACACCCACGGAAAGGAATGATCATAGAAAACAACATTTTTGACAAATTTCCCATCCAACAGAGGTGACAGCTACTTTACATAAACAATTCATCTTTTTTTTGGGTTCCTTCCTTAAGCATCAACTCATTTTAAAATAACTCGAAAAAATAGGCTATGCTAAAGCCAGGTCTAATGCGGGATATAAAACTCCAAAACCGTTGATTCAACATACACATTAATCAGATAACAAGGAAGAGGCCTTTGCCATATACATTCACTAGAACTTGTTCCAAGAATAGTTCGCAGTAGTAAACAAGAACTCTAAATTCATGTTTCCTAGCGAACGGCAACTTCCGTAACCAATGATCAAAAAGACCCCCCCTTTCATGGGCCATTCGAGTGTAAATCAAGGAATAATACCAGAAAGAGGCAAGAATAGCCAAACATAGCAAGAGAAATTTTCTCCATCTACATTGATTCACAGAAATTGAGTAAGAAAATTGTAGAATTCTGTTAGAAATTACTGGGAATGTTTGTTTCATTTCCGTCAGATAAATTGAAGTTTCGACCCGCATTTTGATTTCATCCTCAGTTTCAATTATAACAATTTTGTCCCTGAAGTCTGTTCTGCGTAAGAATTAATGCCTTTCCTGAGTCTACTGTCTGCAAAAGTACCACACACAGCATTTTCACCGGACCTGCAAAGTTAGAAACTAAAACTCCGAGAACGAGATTGAAACCAAGTTCACACTTTTGAACCCAGCTTGGTACTACGGCATCTAAAACAAGGATTTAAGTGCCCATCGGCACGGGCCGTATCCACCGTGCCCTATCATGCCAACAAGATATCGACACGATACAGTCCTTGTAGACACAGCTCAAAACCCTCTATTTTTATAATTAGTAAGTTATTTTTCAATAAAGTTCACAAGATTTGATAAAGATACATAATAAGCAATTAGATGTTTTGTTGCTAAAGAAAATAAAGATTTCATGCCATCATGTGTCCGTACACATGTATTTTTGTAACTAGCACGCATCGGCACGGCCCGGCATGCACCATGCCGTACGGCACCGGCAAGTTTTCGGCACGACTCCATGTCACGGCACTTAAATCCTTGATCCAAAAGCATCTGCTTTCAGGCGTTGGAAGGACCAAAAAGTCCTAAAAAGCACTCAATCTTCTCTACTCCAATGCTAAAAAATTGCCGCGGCATGTAATCCTTCGAATTTTTTGGGCCTTCCACGGCATAAAAGCAGGTGGCAGGCCGAATTTGAAATCGAGGTCGAACTTCAGGTTAATTTGAAGCTTCAAACGCAAATTTCTTATATAATTCGGAGCTGTGACGATGAAAATTTGAACATGGGCAAAATTACAGGTAACAAATTTTCAAACAGTTAAACATGAAAGGAACAAGAATTAGCCCTAAGATCAAGAACTGGGGGGGTTAAAACTAGGGTTCGGTGGGGATCACCTCTTGGACGCGGGTGGAGTCGAGTTGCCGATCCTCCTCGACGCGGTCGGTGAGCTTGTCTAGGGCTTTGCTCTGCTCCTGGAGATCCTTCGAGTTCTCCACCACCCTCTCCACCGCACCCTCCTCCTCTCCCCCCGCCATTCCCATCGTCTTCCTCCTCCTCCTCCTCTCTCTCTCTCTCTCTCTCTCTCTCTCTCTCTCTTCTTCGTCTTCTTCTTCTTCCTCGACTCCTTCAACTTAAAACCCTAGCGACATGTGTGATGTGTTGGGTAAAATTTATGAAAAGTCCCTGCAGTAAACCGATATTATATATCGGTATATATAAGTACATGTAATGATGTAGTTGGAATTATAAGGATTTTATTTTAACAAATCGTTAAAAAATATTTATAATTGGTTAAATAATCCTGTCAAAAATTTTAATTTATAAACCACTCTGTCGTAATGGAAAGAGAAGTAAAAAATAATGAATCATTGATCGTATTTAATAAGACTTTAAAAACGAGGAAAAGATAAAAAAAAATGGTGAATTATTTATCTTTTTAAGAGAAAAATGATAAACAGTTTACCTTTTTTATATTTTATCTCTACCGCTGATTTGGACAAAATAGAATTATTTGGTCGAATAATTTTTTAAAAAAAATTATATAGTCAAAACAAATTTTTTAAGGAGTATTCTGTAAAAAAAAAAAAAAAAGAAAAAAAGTCCAGTTTGGTAATGTGTCCGTTTTTAATTTTTTAAAACACAAATTTTGTATAATTTAATGTGCTGGACCATTTTTTTTTACTAACTAATTTACAATACATCAGCAAAGTAATAGATAATAATTTATTTAAAAAAAAGTTAGAAGAAAAAAATTATTTTCGATAAAATAGTTACAATCAATTCACTGTCCATTCTTATACTTTTTGATATATAAAATTTTATTTGAAAAATGAAAAAAAGCAAACATGACACCAAACGACATCTCGTTTGCTTTGTGTTTGCTTATTTACATAAAACTTTAAAATAAAATTTTAAAAATACTGGTTTTTTTTTGCTTTTAGAATTTTTTTAAAGAAGTTATAGTGCGTTAGTGAAAAACGTTGTGCTGAGTTCATAAAATTATATAAAATTAGTACTTAAAATTTTTTGTTGAGGGAGAGAAATTTTTTAAAAAAAAGTGTAATTTTTTAGCGTACTTTATACTTCGGATGTCCAATCATCTCTTCAAAATAATATAATAATTATTTTTTTTCATGATTTTCAAAGATCTATATTTTATCTTTTCAAAATTTTAAGTGATGCATTTACTCCCTCTACATCAAAATCGAATCACTGTTTCGTTCATATCTTATAATTTATAGGGATAACTTTAAATACCACCCCTGTGATTTCGTACTTTCTCATTTTAGTGCCATGTGTTTTAAAACGTATCACTTTAGTACCATGTGGTTTTGTTATTCTCTTTTTATATTATCTTTTCGTTAATTTTTTCGTTAAATTATACAGAAAAACTTCAAATATCCCACCTATAGTTTATCGAATATTCACTTTACTATCCTGTAGTTTTAACTTTCTCATTAATTTAACGAAAAATTAAAGAAAAAATAAAAAAAAGAGAATAACCAAACCACATGGTACTAAAATAATACGTTTTAAACCACAAAGCACTAAAGTGAGAAAGCACGAAACCACATGGGTGGTATTTGAAGTTATCCCTAATTTATATCTAAAATATCCTTACAAATAACAAAAATATATTAAAATATTATTTTTTTATAAAATAAGTATGAATAATTTGATCATTTCAGCATCTCCATTACCACCGTAACTCTCTGAAAACATTTCTAAAATTTTAAGAAAGCAAAATATAAATTTTTCAAAATCAGAAAAGAAAAATTTTAAAACCAGATATTTTCAAAAAAATAATTCTATATTTTAGCCATAGTTAATAAGAATTTTCAAATTATTACAACAGTTGAAATTACTAATAAACATTCTGATGTCATTATTTGATAGCTGAATTAGCTGATCATAAGTAAGTTCACAACGAAAAATTCTAAAATGCAACAGTTATATTGGTGACGTGACGTTCCAAACCAATCAAATATCTTCTTTTAGATATATATATCCCATCATGATTATAAAAAAATATTTTTATTGTATTTTTTTTTAAAAGAAGAGATGTGATTGCTTGTTATTGATGACGTGGTGCAAGCGTGACAGTGTAGACTTCCTCGTTCACAACGGGCTCGACAATCAACTGGTGTTTGTTTCTACCAAAATGCCCTACGCATATCAATTTACTATTCATCAAAATCTTAATTAAATGCTTCGCTGATCCATCATGGCTAGCACAGTTTCAGTACAGCAGATCTCAGAGAATACCAGACAAAAATGGCTCTTTAGTCGGGAAGTCGTCGTGGCACTTAACAGGCAACAACAATGAAAAGGCTTCTTTCAGAGCCTCCGAAAGGAACTCCCGGTGATCCTCGATGCGCGCGTGGCCATGTCGTGTCGGAATCTTGCGAAGAACCCTCCCGACGATCTGTAGCAGAACCAGACAAGATTGAGAATGGATGAAGAAAAATGCTCCAGCAATTTCAAATTCTGGAGCTTTCGAAGAAGTGCTATTTGGATATGGCTGTCGAAAAAGCACTAACAGCTTTCATCATAAAATCGACAAACTAGTATCCGCTGCAGCGGAAGTAGAAGCCTTGGAATTGGAGCTTATGTTTGCGGGGTCGTAAAGTTCATTTCAGCTTTCCACAACAACAATTTTCAAAGTGTCAATTTGCTGCTTTTCATAGCAAGGAAGCCATCTTAACAACTAGGACAAACTTGCATTTAAAAGCTAGTGAAGTCGACCCTCATCACGAGAAAGAGATTTCAGGAAAATTTTGAAGCAAGATAAAGGTTAAGCTAAAATACAAAAAACTCTCATGTGAATATTCGTGTTTTCACTTTTTTCTCCTTACTTAAAAAATCTATATTTTGCCCTTCTCAAAATTTCAAAAAGGTTTTTAGAAAATTACAGAATTAATGGAGAAGGCGAAATGACCAAAATTGCCCTGGTTAATTATTTAATATATTTATGTCATTTCAAGAATATTTTCAGTATAAATTATAAAAAATAGACGGAACGGTGACGGAACCCTGATGAAGGGGGGCTAAGTGCATCGACTTGAAATTTTGAGAGGATAAAATGTAGGTTTTTGAAAGTTGAGAAGGGAAAGTGAAAAAACGGATATTTACAGGAGAGTTCTTATGTATTTTAGCCTAAAGGTTATTTCAATAGCAACTAGAAGATATAATAAATATTAAAAAACCAAGTTGATTTTGGTGGTAAATACAAAACCTTTCGAGCATAACCACCATAGGCTATCCCGCCAATCAAAGCTTGCCGAGAACCATCAGATTTGGCTGCACCACTCGTCTCCAAAGATCGCTCTGATAAATTCAAACTAGTATTAATTTAACCAATTAAACATACATGAAAAAGCACACTACATATATTTCTTTTCTTTGTTTTTTCTTTATTTATTTATACAGAATAAAAAGGAAATAAATTACCAGGAAAGTTCACTGCTCGGAACAGACCCACTTTCTTTAGGCAATCTATAGTGTGAGAGTTGGTCCCCCCAGCCACCTGATAAAACCCTTTTAAGGCCAAATTCGGTGAAACCAGTGATTCAACGAGGAAAATAATCTCGAAAGGTAATCAAATAATCTCGAATGTACGAAGGATCTCAAGTATCTACCATGAGGCTTATCCTGTGTAGAGGCCAAACGAACCGCAAAAGCAATTGCTTCTCTTGTCGCACCTCGACCGATGTCGCCGCTCATTGGCCGGCCATCTAACTGCTTAAACACAAGTGTACGTTCAGAACATTATACAACATAGAAGGAAGATATACTTTATGTCAAAATGTCTAGTCCCTATATTTGACCCTGATCTCAACTTCGCCCTTGGGGTCCAAGTTTCATAACTTTAGTTCCTAAAATTTGATTCTGGTATCAATTTTGTCACCAAACAATTTAGGACCAGAAGTTTGTCCTGTAGATTCAATCTCATTCAAGACTCAGCGTAACAGTACACACTCTCATGATGGTGGTGTCATGACATCTTTCTCAAATGGTAGAATAGCAAAAGAGCTTAGTTGCTAAGCAGAATGAACTTCAGATACTAAATTGCTGAAATTGAAACTGTCGGGTACGTCAAACTTTAGGGCTAAATTTGCAACTTAGCCAAACATATAACAATAACAGCAGTGGAAAAAATAAAAAAATAAAAATATCGACTTAGATACTAAGCATATTAAGAGATATGATTGTTGACAGGTCCATTCGCTATTCTTGTTAAATTCAATAGGACCAAAACAAAGCCATGCACTAGGGCATGGATAAATTAAAATAACATATGAAAACACTTGCTTAGAAGTGTCAAGTATGAAATTGAGTGCACAGGTTTAAAACACCTCGGCTCCTATATTTCATGGTAGCAACTTATCAAGTTGTTCTATTTGATATCTCTGTTTCAAGTATTAAATCCCTTCTCGTAATAGAAAACACATGACAAAGCATCAGTAGGTATTATATGACCACAAAAATGATATTCAATTGATCTGAGGAAACCAACCTGCCACAGATTGTAGCTACAAGAGTGAGACTCCATAATTGAGTATATAGCATTCATCACAGCAACTGTTGATGGACCAACATCAGGCAAACTAACCTGAAATATTAAAGCTCAAAACAATGGTACCACATATAAACGAATCTGTCATCACTTGCCGTTTATAAAATGCACATGAAAATGATAAATCCCAGGCAATGGACATTAACTTAAACTAGTGTAGTTTCAGTTGCTACTACAATGTAAATTACCCATCTTCTTTGCTTTATTCTCTCTCGTCTATCCTCTTAAATCCGGCTGTTTGTTACACTGATGGTTTCTATATCCATACAAACGCTAAAGAGAAAGACAATGGTACAGGAAAATAGAAAGAGAAATCAAAAAAGAAAATATACAGTATAATTACATGAGAATATGCCAAACATTTTCTTCTCTTCCTTGTTTCCTCACACAATCAGTTAGAAAGTGCAGACTAAGTAAAATCAAGGAAAAAAAAAAGGACTATTAAAATGAGGTAAAAGAAAGAAAATGAAGAAAAAAAGGCCGACTTCGAAAAGATCTAATACCATATTAAACTTCTTCTAGTGTGCGAGCTTTGTTAACTATCCAAATTTAAAAGGATGGGCTTCAAATCACCATGAAAATATTTGAGTGACACAAGTAGAAGAGACTCTCTCCGAGTAATTAGCAACGACACTTGATTTATAGTATGTCAAAAACATCTTGAGATTGCATTAGTTTTCTCTATATTCACCTGTTAGACAAAAACTTACATCAATATTGCACATTCCATTAAAGCACATCGCATAATCTCAAAGAGATGGTGCAATTAAAGAGAAAAAAGAACTTTTTTGTTATAAGTTGATCACCATGCGTGAGCTTAAGGCTCGAACTTACTGCGATTAATTTCACCTGGTCAAGTGAATCACCCAAGCTACTCCACAAATCACTGAACAAATCAGTGCCCCTACAAAAGCATTTCAAAAGTACATTAATATACAGATTAAACAACACTAAAGCAAGTAAACAAGAGCAGTCCAAAATCAACTAAACAATTTTCAAAGGTAAAATTCAGCATTACCTCCCACTTGTATGTATTTCTATGGCATCCACATCATCTCTACTTACAAGATGAGATGTCATAGAAGGATCCCTAACATAAGTCACGGCTCCTGAAATGGTTCAAGCAGAACTTTGCAGCTTCTAAAAGATAAGCCAAAAAAAGCAGGAACAATCAGATTAAGAAACATTTACAAACAAGAAACAAAACAACAAAGATCAAAGGATTAAGGAAACAATTTATCCATTAAAGCATCTAGCAAATTGCTTAGTAAATTCTTTCTTTTAGGCGCACTACGTTAACAAAAGTGCACAAGTTAGACCCTGCTTGGCCAGCTGGAGCTTCTGTAGTTGAGTAGAGCTGCCCAAAGTATCACTAACAGCTTTTTCATCACAATCTCTTCAGCAGCTTCTCACCGTAATAAAAACTGAAGTTTCAAATTCAAGCTTTTGCTTTTGGGTCACAAAAGCTAATTTTAGTTTCCTGCCGTGGCAAGAGCTAAATGCATTTCCTTACCAAAATTCCGGGTTTCTAGAACCTTCAGCTCTTCAAAATACAGAAGCTATTCAAAAGCCAAATCATACAGAAAATTATTAGGAGAAAGGGGGGGAAAAGTCTAGAACCCACTTATTTTGTCATAAGGACAAATGGACAAGCACCGACCACACCCGTAGCATCGTTCTGTTATCACTCCACTCTGTGTTAGGCACAACTCAGAATAAGAAATAGCTTAAGAAGGTTAATAAGAGAAGGATGAGAAAGAATGAACCTATCAAGACCTTAATTTTATCACATGAGGAATCACTTTGTAGAGACTTGCTCCCCTTTGACGAACTCTCTAGTAATATTGCATCAGCAGGGCAGACCTTTTCACACGGCCTCGAGCAATCACGCGGGCAATCCTCAGGATCGAATTCTATGCAACAGAAGAATTTGAAACTATTAAAATAATTAAAAGATGAAGAATTCCAGCGCTTAATTGCAACTTGAGGGCAATCTAGTTTAAGCAGCAAATCTCTTGATAAGTTAAATTTCAAAGCTCCTCGAAAGTAAAACAGATAAATCCCCTTCATGTTTTTTTCTAAGATTATAGTGGATGAAATGCAACCAGGTAGAAGTACACTATTTTAACTTAAGGACCTAATTGATTCTACAAAATCTTCTAGAAATATGCTATTTGAGCAGAGCTATTCGAAAAAGCACCAACAGCTTTTCTTCTAGCGTTTCCTTGCAGCTAGAATCAGAAGCTTGAACTGGGGCTTCTGTTTCCGGGGCCCAGAGAGCTCTTCTTCTTCTTTTTTTTGTCTGCCTGCCAATGTTACAAGCTTCAAAATTGCCACTTGCGAGACACATGGTTTCTTCTTCTTCTCAAGTAGAGAAGCTATTGCAAAACTAAGATTTCCAATTCTGCCCAAGGCAGCTGAAGTATAACCAACATATATAAAGACAGATTAATCATATGAACTTTGGGTTTATTAAGACAGTAAATTCACCAGCTTTACGGAAGTGGAGGTCTTCTCGATCGTCATTGACGCTAATCATCACCCACGGCCTCCGAACCCTAGCTATCGACAACGCAGCATTGATCCCCTCATTCACCGCATTAACCACCGACTCATCGGCCGCACAATCAATGCAATCCACTGATATCATTGCAAAAGTTTCAAACCTAATCGACATAATAATTAAAAAAAGAGGCAACAGCATATATGTCCCTACAAAGTTTCAAAATTGGGTATTCATGCAAAGTTTCGATTATGAGTGTATCTGTGGAAAGTTCTAACAATTGTTTTTCACCGTTATGATCATTATGCCCTTGAAAAACATAATTCTTTCTACCATTTTTCAAGAATTTAGGGTTCGCACAGAATGAAATGAGAGTTAAAAGAGAGACTTCAGAAATTAAAAAAAGTGTTAAAAACACAAAAAATAGATTTATCTAAGGATAAAATGACCATTTTGATAGGAAAAAACATCAACTTTGATCAGCCAACTAACGGAAAGAGCACCATATTTGATAATTATAACTTTTTAATGGATGAATTTACAATTTCACTATTTTGCATAATAACAAATGCAATTACTCCAAAAAAGCGTGGGGGAGGAGGCAGGTAAAAACCCGTCGAGAATTAGGGTTTACCTCCGGCGAGAGTGTAGACGAGGGAAAGATTCCTCACATCCGCCGCATCCTGGAAAAGGAACGAACAAGCCAACGAGGTGAGGAGGAGAATGGCGAATTCTTTTCTAGGGCATCGCCAGAGACGCGATTTTGAGGGGGGACTGGGGTTTTGGGGATCGGGGAAACTAGGGTTTTAGGCACTGTAACCTCGAAGCTGGCGCCGCAGATGAGCTTGACCCAGTCGCCGCGGCGGAGGGACTCGATGGGCGGGGGGAGGTGGACGGGGTTTCCTCCTCCGCCGCCGCCGCCGCGGCGGCGCTCAGCGGCGGACTCTGCTAGGGTTCCGACGGTGGCGCGGAGGAGATGGTGGGGTGGGGGAGGAGGAGGAGGAGAGGAGGAGAGAGGAGAAGGGGCGAGGGCGAAAATGGGAGGAGCCATGGCGAGAGAGAGAGAGGGGAGAGAGCGCGCGCGCTCGAAGTGATAAGATGCTAGGAAGGTAAAAATGTACGGAGACCCCTCAATTACAGGAATTATGAATGGTACCCCCTCAATGTTCATGGTTTTCTTTTGGGATAATTGCATACATACCCTTCAAAACTTCAGAAATATCTCATTTATCCCTTCTTTTTTTTTCCTTTCTAATATATCACTCGTATGTTTCTCCGTTATTCAAAAATATTCCTGCAGTTTAAGGGTGTCAACGAGCCGAACACGAGCCGGCTTGTTTAACTATCGAGCCAAAAAATCCAGCTCGTGCCGGAATGATATATATATAGAAAATAAATTTATGAGATCTTATTCATTAGATTTTGATCTAATAGTTGAAACTTTACATATAAATTAACTTTTTATAATTGAGTTGGGCTTTATATTTAGATTTAACTAAAAATTAAATAATAAAAATTTATATTTATATATATATAATTATTTATTTATATATAAATATAACTATATGTAATCGAGCTGTTATCGAGCCGAACACGAACGAGCTGACCCCAGCTCGTGTTCGGCTCGTTTATTAAACGAGCTGAAAATTCAGTTCGTGTTCGGCTCGTTTACTAAACGAGCGATTTGATCTCGAGCTCATTTTGAGCCGAACACGAGCTGGCTCGCGAACATCGAGTTGGATTGCCACCCCTACTGCAGTTACCACCCGTTAAGTTAACTTGGATTAAACGTGAGTTAAATATTTACCAATAGGGATGTCAATGGGTATGGGTACCCAAAATATTATCCGGACCCGAACCCGAGCGGGGCGAGTTTATCCGAACTAAATGGATATGGATTCGGGTATGAGTATAGAAAATAAAAACCCGACAGGTATGGGTACGGGTATGGATTTTGTATGTACCCGACCCGAACCCGAATCCGAATAAATTATATATATTATTTATTTACTTATATAATATATAAAATGTCTAATAATATTTTAGCCATTGGATCTTCATCCAACGGTCAAAAAAAAAAAAAAAAATATATATATATATATATATATATATATATATATATATATATATATATATATATATTATTTATTTACTTATATTTGATTGTATTTTGAAAAGTTTTGATTTTACTACAATATATTTTGAAATATGGTAAAGAGAAATCATTACTTCGGGTTTGGGTTCGGATTTCGGGTTTTTGGTCGGGTCGTGTATGGGTATGAATTTTTAAAACTCGTCGGGTTCGGGTCCAGATTCGGGTTTCAATTTGATTGTCGAGTTCGGGTTCGGGTTTTTGAAAACCCGACGCAAACCCGACCCGTTGACATCCCTATTTATCAAGTTAAAAAAAATTAAAATACCTCTTTTGCCCTTAATTTAAGGACAAATAAGAAATATTGGTGATGGTAAAAGAGTATATTTGAAAAGATCAAAAATTAAAATATTTTTTGTGCCCCTAACTTAAGGACAAATAAGAAAAGTCGGTGATGATAGATGAGTATATTTGAAAGGGCAAAATAGTAATTTTACAGAGATAACAGTTATTGCTAACAGTTAATTAACAGAATTTAACTTTAGGGGTATATTTGAAATAGGTTGGAACGTAAAAAAGGGTATTTTTAATATTAGCCTTCTAAGAGAGGTAAATCAGAAAGTCAGAAATTTTCAGGGGTATATAAGCAATTGTCCCTTTTCTTCTTTTTTTTGGCTAAAGTGCAGCAAATACCTCTAAATGCACCTTTTATATTATTTTTTTCCCTGACTTTTAAAATCTATATTTTGTTTTTTAAAAATTTCTGAAATATTTTCAGAGAGTTACGGCATTAATGGAGAGAGCAAAATAATAAAATTACTCTAACTCTGTTCTATAAGAAAAAATATAATTTTTAAATTTTTTATTATTTTTAATGATATTTTCAGTATAAATTATAAGAAAGAGACGAAATAGTAATGTAACCATGACGGAAGAGAGCTAAATGCATCAATTTAAATTGGCCTTTTTGCATAAAAAATCCACTAGTTTTGGGCTTTTGCAAAATTGGGTCGCTATTTTCGATTTTGCAGATTCCGTCCGGATCTTCAGTAAACTAACCAAAATATCCTTCTTACTTTTTATCTCTCCTCTTTTTTTTCTCTCTTCTTTTTTTTTCTCTCGCTCTTTTTTTTTCTTTCCGAAGAAGGCGGCGGAGGCGGAGGCGGAGGCGGAGGCGGAACGCCTCGCCTCTGCCCCTCACGCTCTTGCCCTCGCCCGCGCACCCCCATCCTCCTCGCCTCCGACCTCGCGCGCTGAGGCCGCGCCGCGCCGCGACTCTTTTTTTTTTCCCCTCTCCGACCCTCCTCCACCCGCCGTCCCCGCCGCCACCGCCGGCGACGAAGAAGAAGTGCTTCTTGGGGCCGAGAAGCACGCCGGCGAGGGAGGGGAAAAAATATAGTTACACTCCGGCGAGGGCGGTGGGTCGTGACAAAAAAAATTATAGAGAGAAAAAATTTAAAAAATAATATTTTTTTCTACAGAAAATACTAAAAATCATAAAAAAAAGAAAGAAGATAAATAAATTGCACTGTTAAAATAAAATTACACTATTTTAGAAAAAATTGCACTGTTTTAATAAATATTACACTATTTAAGAGAAAAATTACACTGTTTTAAAAAAAATTACACATTTTAAACCAACGTTGTACTATTTGGCTAAAATTTAAATTATTTTTTCACACTATTTTTTCTTCCCCTCATCTTCCTCCTTCTTCCTCCTCCTCCTCCTCCTCCTCCTCCTCCTCCTCCTCCTCCGTGCTTGCTCTTCCTCCGTCGCCTCTCCCCTCTCCCTCCGACACCGAGGTGCTCCGCTCCCTCCTCCGCCTCTCCCGCGATATCTCCTTCTCTGACCCGCCGCCGCCGCGAGCCTCCCCGCCGCCGCCGCCGCCGTGCCCTCACCGCCGACGCGCTGCTCCCGCTCGCCTTCGAGATCCTTGCCCGCGGGAAGGTGGACGGAGAAGAAGAGTGCAACGAAGGTGCAAAATGGTGCAATGAAGGTGCAAAATGGTGAAAAATGGTGCAACGAAGGTCAAAATGGTGCAACTAAGGTGTAAAATGATGCAACACAGAGCTCGTAGAGCTCGCAGAGCTCGGCCGCCGTCATCTTCAACGGCTGCGGCGGCGCTCAGCTGCGCGGACGCTTGGAGCGGCGACGGTGGTGGGCGGGCTCAGTGGGCGCGGCGAGCGCAGGGGGCGCGGGCGGGGGCGCAAGGGCGCAGGGGCAGGGGGCGCAGCCCCTTGCGACCGCCCCCTCGAGGGCAGGGGGCAGGGGGGGGGACGGAGCAGAGCGCAGCCCCCCCCCCCCCCCCCCCCGCGCAGGGGGCAGGGCAGGGGCAGGGGGCGGACAGGGGCGGACAGGGGCGCGCGGGGCGGACGGGGGCGGGGGGCGCGCGCGCGCGCCCCCCTGCCGGGGCGGGCGGCTCAGGGGGCAGGGTCCGCCCCCTGCGCCCTGCCCCATGTCCTCTGCCCCCTGGGCAAGGGGGGGCGCGCGGGGCGCGCGGGCGCAGAGGGCAGGGTCCGCCCCCTGCGCCCTGCCCCATGTCCTCTGCCCCCTGGGCAAGGGGGGGCGGGTGCAGGGAGTAGGGCCCGCCCCCTGCGCCCTGCTCCCTGTCCCCTGCCCCCTGCGCAAGGGGCGGTCGCAGAGGGCTGCGCCTTCTGCCCCTGCGCCCCCGCGACTACGGCTGTAGTACACTGAACTTTAGCAAATTGTAAGGTTCTAGTGTAAGATTAGTACTTTATACTAATCTGGAGGTTTTGGCTGTGTTTCGAGAGCTTAGGAGTGTTTTCGGGACTTAAAAAGTGCGAAAACAGACTCCGAAAGTCAAAATCTGCAAAAACTGCAGATTTGATATTGTATACCGGTATGTGGTTTTGGGATACCGGAATCCTGTGAAAACTGGATTTTGCGCAGCTCTCAGGTTTTGCGGAATTCGGCACTTGATACCGGTACTGATGCAAAGTATACCGGTACTGATGTTCGGTATACCGGTATACTGTTGCGTGGCCTCTTGGCCGAGGCTCGGGTTTGCTGGATTTCTGGCCAGATACCGGTATGCCCATACGCATACCGGTATACTGTGCAGAAACTGCTGTTTCGTGCAGTTTGCTATTTTTAGTCTTGAAGGGGGCAGGGCAGGGCGCAGGGGGCGGACAGGGGCGCGCGGGGCGGACAGGGGCGGGGGGCGGGCCGCGCGCGCGCGCCCCCCCTGCCGGGGCGGGCGGCTCAGGGGGCAGGGCCCGCCCCCTGCGCCCTGCCTCCTGGGCGAGGGGGGGGGGGGGGCGCGCGGGGCGCGCGGGCATAGAGGGCAGGGTCCGCCCCCTGCGCCCTGCCCCATGTCCCCTGCCCCCTGGGCAAGGGGGGGCGGGTGCAGGGAGTAGGGCCCGCCCCCTGCGCCCTGCTCCCTGTCCCCTGCCCCCTGCGCAAGGGGCGGTCGCAGAGGGCTGCGCCTTCTGCCCCTGCGCCCCCGCGACTACGGCTGTAGTACACTGAACTTTAGCAAATTGTAAGGTTCTAGTGTAAGATTAGTACTTTATACTAATCTGGAGGTTTTGGCTGTGTTTCGAGAGCTTAGGAGTGTTTTCGGGACTTAAAAAGTGCGAAAACAGACTCCGAAAGTCAAAATCTGCAAAAACTGCAGATTTGATATTGTATACCGGTATGTGGTTTTGGGATACCGGAATCCTGTGAAAACTGGATTTTGCGCAGCTCTCAGGTTTTGCGGAATTCGGCACTTGATACCGGTACTGATGCAAAGTATACCGGTACTGATGTTCGGTATACCGGTATACTGTTGCGTGGCCTCTTGGCCGAGGCTCGGGTTTGCTGGATTTCTGGCCAGATACCGGTATGCCCATACGCATACCGGTATACTGTGCAGAAACTGCTGTTTCGTGCAGTTTGCTATTTTTAGTCTTGAAGGGGGCAGGGCAGGGCGCAGGGGGCGGACAGGGGGCGCGGGGCGGACAGGGGCGGGGCGCGCCGCGCGCCCCCCTGCCGGGGCGGGCGGCTCAGGGGGCAGGGCCCGCCCCCTGCGCCCTGCCTCCTGGGCGAGGGGGGGCGCGCGGGGCGCGCGGGCATAGAGGGCAGGGTCCGCCCCCTGCGCCCTGCCCCATGTCCCCTGCCCCCTGGGCAAGGGGGGGCGGGTGCAGGGAGTAGGGCCCGCCCCCTGCGCCCTGCTCCCTGTCCCCTGCCCCCTGCGCAAGGGGCGGTCGCAGAGGGCTGCGCCTTCTGCCCCTGCGCCCCCGCCCCCGCGACTACGGCTGTAGTACACTGAACTTTAGCAAATTGTAAGGTTCTAGTGTAAGATTAGTACTTTATACTAATCTGGAGGTTTTGGCTGTGTTTCGAGAGCTTAGGAGTGTTTTCGGGACTTAAAAAGTGCGAAAACAGACTCCGAAAGTCAAAATCTGCAAAAACTGCAGATTTGATATTGTATACCGGTATGTGGTTTTGGGATACCGGAATCCTGTGAAAACTGGATTTTGCGCAGCTCTCAGGTTTTGCGGAATTCGGCACTTGATACCGGTACTGATGCAAAGTATACCGGTACTGATGTTCGGTATACCGGTATACTGTTGCGTGGCCTCTTGGCCGAGGCTCGGGTTTGCTGGATTTCTGGCCAGATACCGGTATGCCCATACGCATACCGGTATACTGTGCAGAAACTGCTGTTTCGTGTAGTTTGCTATTTTTAGTCTTGAAGGGGGCTTTTGGGCATTTGTTACATTAGTATATGGTAACCCTCACCCCCCCCCCCCCCTCACAGCCTTTTGTGCTGGGACTTAGAAGAAAAGAGGTATGGCTTCCTCTCTTTCTCTCTCTAAAATTTTGCATGGTTACCATGAGATTCTTGGGATTGATCTCTTTTCTCTCCTCCTCCACCTTGAAGCTCTCACCTTGGACCTTGGAGAGAACTTGGATAGGAAGAAGAGGACTTGTGTGAGGATTAATCTCCAATCCTAGCTCCCTTGGGCTTAGTTTGGAACTCTTGGGAAGGTGAGTAGCTCTCTTGTGAGTTTTTATTGTGGATTTTGTTGATATTCCTTGAGTTTACCCTAGATGTGTGAAATTAGGGTTTTGTTGGGGCTTTTCAATTCTAAGCTCTTGGATGGGATTTGATGGGTGTAGAATGTTATGTTAGGTTGGATTGGAAGCTCCCTAACTTCGTTTTGGGTTTTGGACAAGAGATTCTTGGTCTAAGGTAATTCCACCCTTTTCCCTCTTGCATAGTGCTGATTTTCGAAAGTGTTCATTCGACACTTCTAACCCCATAGAAATCTTCTTTAGGGTGCTAGAAATCGAGGGGGCAACTTTGTTTTCGAGTACTGCGAGGTTTCGAAGGGTCTCTGGTGGGTTTGACCTCACCGAAATGGGTGAACTCCCCCTATGTCTTTCTTTTAGCTTAAGAGCTTAAATTAGTGCATATTCATACTAATTATGACATGGTAGAATTTTAGAATGCATAATATTCATGTGCTATATATATGCAAATTATATGTCCTATGTAGTAGGAAGTTTGCATGGTTTTATGCATAGTGCGTTATGAGTGACTATGGGAATAGAATATTTCATTTGTATACATGTTGAAATGCTTACTTAAATGAGTAGAAACATATGTGATATTAGATGGACAATGAATTTGGAAGTCCTCTTTGACACTTAGCTTTTTGGGCTAGTTGTAGTGTATATATGACATATAGCATGTTAAGATCATAATGTGAAGTTAAACACATGACATTCTACTTAGGTGAATAACAAGATTGACATCATGATCTAGTATTGGACATTAGTTGGTATTCCATGTTTTTAGACATGACGAGTGATATTATGTGGTTGATTGTTGCTTGTTAGCCATTATGCTCATTTGCACATGCTTGTGAGGGACCTCCCCACAAGCCGGCACTCCGGAGTTGGCCTCGCGACAGTTATTTCGCCTGTGTGATAGAGAGCGCCGAAATGGAACCGCCGTGGGAAAGGCTCACCCTAGCGTGAAGGTGTTGACTACCACGGAGCCATTAGGCTCGGCACAAGTGAACATCCCTTTATGGTATTCTTTTATGACTACATATTTATGGTTATATGCGAAAGTGGACATTCACATTGTAAGAGGTGAAACATTGCATATACACACATGTACATGAGTAGAATGGTTTCATATTTATAATATTACATCTTGAGGCATAGTAGCATTGAGTTTTTAAATTATAGTTATACTTATTTGTATCTAACCTTATTTTGCCTCAGTTGACCTAGTTGTGTATTCCGCTCCTCTCGGCGGCTTACCCACTGGGAACTATTGAATAATAGTTCTCATCCCCCTGGGGTTTGTTGTTTTATTTCAGAGCCTTCCACTGCGGGAGAGGCTAGGGATCGCGGCAAGGGCATTGCGACTAGCTAGGACGCGAGGGAGCTAGTGACTAGGTGGAGCACCTTTCTTTTATCGTATGTTGAGAGGTGTTTTTGTACCGACCACATTTTGTAGAGACTACCCTATGTCCCTTTTTGGGTGTGTTGATGTACTAAACTTATGTTGTGGTTTTACTCTCTTTATTGTATTTTGTATCTTCACCTTGAGACTCTACTTGGCTAAGCATGTATGCTCTGATTATCATGATAGGATTATTTGCTTTATTCCTTTCTTTCATGTTTGTTGTAGACGCCTTGTGTGCATTGGGTTACTTGTGTACACGGCGGGTCTGTGCATGTGCCCGGGTGGGCTTCCGCTGGGGCCCCGGGGCGTGACAACGGCCGCGCCCCTTTCGACCCCCTGCGCTCGCCGCGCCCCCTTCGACCCCCGCGACTATGGCCGCTCCTCCTCCTCCAGCTTCGACCGCACCGGCCCAAAATTATTTTGGGTGTGAGGAAAGAGAGAGAGAGAGAGAGAGAGAGAGAGAGAGAGAGAGAGAGAGAGAGAGAGAGAGGGTGATGAAGATGGAGAGTGGAGGAAGAAGAAAGAAGAAGAGGAAGAGAAAGAAATGGTGCAAAATTCTCCTAAATAGTGTAACGTTGGCCTAAAAAGTGCAACTCTCTTTCCAAATGGTGTAATTTCATTTCCAAATAGTGCAACTTTCATTTAAAACAGTGCATTTTTTTTTAAAACAGTGTAAATTTATTTTAACAGTGTAATTTCTTCTTCTTCTTCCTTCTTGTATGATTTTTAATCTTTCATATAGGAAAAAATATTATTTCTATTTTTATTTTTCATTTTTTTCATTTTTTTCTCTCTATAATTTTTTTTTCACGATCCATCCCTCGTCGGAGTGAAACTATATTTTTTTCCCCTCTCTCGCCGGCGTGCTTCTCGGCCCCAAGAAGCACTTCTTTTTTGTCGCCGGCGGCGGCGATGGGGACGGCGGGTGGAGGAGGATCGGAGAGGGGGAAAAAAAAAGTCGCGGCGCGGCACGGCCTCGGCGGGGTCGGAGGCGAGGAGGGCGGGGGTGCGCGGGCGAGGGCGAGGGCGTGAGGGACAGAGGCGAGGCGGGCCGTTTCCGCCTCCGCCTCCGCAGCCTTCTTCGGAGAGGAAAAAAAAGAGCGAGAAAAAAAAAAGAGGAGAGAGAAAAAGTAATAAGGGTATTTTGGTCAGTCTACTGAAAATTCGGACCGAATCTGCAAAATCGAAAATAACGACCCAATTTTGCAAAAGCCCAAAACTAGTGGATTTTTTATGCAAATTGGCCATTTAAAGTTTTGAGAGAATCAATTATAGGTTTTAAAAGTAGAAAAAAAGTGAAAGTATCGATATTTACAGAATTTTTTTTATATATTTTAGCCTTTTTTTTAATCTAGAGTCACAATTTTTTTTCTATTTTGAGTTTTTGTATTTATTAAAAAATTCAAATTTAATTTATTAGTCATGAACTGTTAATTGGTCTGATTTTTTTTGTTAAAAATAATTAAAATTATTAAATTTTGCAAAATTATCAGTAAATTTGATAAAATCTCTAATATTTTAACTAGTATTACTTAGACGCTGTTCAAAATTACGAAAAGATTACGTTATATGTGGTGATAAAGTATAATAAAAAAATAGTTTATTTATTTCCATCGTAATATCACATTGTCTCGACGAAAAAATGTTAAGCATATCTCTACATACGTTTATCCTAACTCTACTCAGATATCTTAATTCCAAAATTTTTTTGGCTTGAGGGGTGTTAGTGAGAAAAATAAAAGTTGAGTATGCTATTTCAGAATTCGGACATCCTTTACCTTTTCCAAAAGAGTTATGAAAGCGAAACTCTTTCCATGTATCCCTACGTTATTAGGAAATTATGCATCTCTCTTTAAAGATTTAAAGAAAGCATATCCCCTCCTCGTCGTCCTCTTATCCGGCATCGCCGCATTCTCCTCCGTCTCATCGTGTGCGTCGCCCCTCGGGTGGGCGTCGTAGGCCGCGTGCCCCATCCCTCGTCGGCGAGTTTCTCGGCGCCGAGAAGCGCTTTCTCTTCATTGTCGGCGACGGCGGTGGGGACGACGGATTTTCAAAAGTGGGTTTAGTGGGTGACAGATCTGCTGCGGTAAAGTAGAGGGCATAGAGCAGATGGGCGCAAAAGAAGCACGAGGAAGCAGAGGGAAATGAGGAGGAGAAGAAACATTATAACTTTCGTCCAAAGAGTATAATTTTCGTGCAAAAAATATAACTTTCATCTTAAAGAGTATAATTTTTGTCTCAATGAATATAACTTTCATCTAAAATAGTGCAATAATCTTCTGAAACAGTGTAACTTTATTTTAACAGTGCAATTTTATCTTATTCTTTCTTTATCTCTAGTTTTTCGTCTTTTTTATAAAAAAAATAATTTTCTTTACTTTTTTTCTATTCTTTATTTTTTTTTTCCTACCATCTGCATTATTACTTCTTGGAGAAGCGCGGTCATGTCTTCGTCCTCATCCTCACGGGCAACAGCGAGCACTGTCTAGGTCATGACCTCATCGCCTCCATCCGCTCTGCAGGTGAAGGCAGAAGAAGATGACGTAGTGTGACACCCCCAGTCCTATATAAGATATATAAAGGACTTAGGGCCTGTTTGGTTCCTCGGAAAATAGTAGAAAATTATTTTCGGAGAAAATTTTTTTTTGTAGAAAAGAAAATTAGTTTTCCACGTATGCGCGTTTGAATGGTAAGAAAAAAAATAATAAATACTTTTTTATTTTTATTTCACTTGTTTGATTAGTTGAAAATTTTAGTATATAAACACCTTCTACATTACCAACTTTTAAAATCTATAAACATATATTAATCTCGGTATTCTATGTCCACGTGGCATTTTTTCCTTAATTTTGAGTTTATATATCCGGTTAATTTTCTCATCAATTGGCTCATAACCGGTTCATCTTCTCATTAGCTGGCTATTATTTTCTCATCAATTGGCTCATAACCGGTTCATCTTCTCATTAACTGGCTATTATTGCTACGTTCCTTCGTTGCCTGTGCCCTCACAGCCGGTACATCTCCCCCAAACGATTTGTTCCTTCGTTCCATGTGCCCTCACGCCGGTACATCTTCCCCAAACAATTTGTTCCGTTTTTTCGCCTCGACATTAAGTCATGGCAACTCTTTACCTTCTCTCTCCTCAAACCCTCCCTCTTCGTCTTTCCCTGTTGCCTCGCCTTTGCCGCAACATCCCACGCTGATGGTACGCCTTCAGCTGCGTCCCCTGATCTCTCCTGCTACGTGAGCTTCGGCGCCGCAACATAGCCGTCTCCGCCACTGCCTCCCATCGACTGTGACAACTTCTTCACCAGGTGAACGTCGCGATCAATCGTAGCCGGCATCTATTTTCGCCACCTTGGAGATCTATTTCACTCTCTCTGTCCTTAATCTCCATCTCTCTACCAGGTAGAGCAATTGAGGTTCCAAATTGATAGTGCTTTCGGTCGCGCCTGTCAACTGTTTGATGAAATGTTAATAAGGGTCTCTTTCTCTAATTTCTTGCCATCTTCCTCGCAGCACTGTCATTACTCTTTGATTTTAGGCTTACAATCTGGTTCTTAAGTTACATACATACATATATAGGAAGGAGAAGATATTCTCTCGGTTTCTTGGTCTGATTTAATGTCTATAGGCGCAAATTGCTGCCATTTTTCTACGCCATTTTTTTTGGTGCTGTCGGTATTGTTTGCAAAATTATTGTAAGTTAATTGGCACTTTTTCTTGATTAGATACTACACTCTTTAAATGAACTTTCTTTTTGAGTGAAACAAAAAGAACTTTTTCCGATACAAAATCAGTTACTCCCTATATTTGGATTACTCGAAACTTAAGGGTGTCTATATAAGAAACTGCATTTTCGAGAGAAATATATGAAATATTGAGACTCTACATTGTTATATAGGTAAATAGATGATTTGGTAGGAATATATACGTAAGCCCTCTATATTTATTTCGGACATGCATTGCTATTTTTTGCTTTACCTCCCAGGTCTAACATGCTGAGAATAACAATTGACAGAAATTATCAACTTCATAGATGGTTCACATACCCGATGCTTTTATTATTTTTTAGCACAACAGGATTTTGGATAATGGTGTTATCAGCTTCATACATAATTGTTCAATACTTTCTTACATGTTGCATATTTAATTTAGTGTTTCTTATATATCAGATGGAGAGATTGAATGCATGATTGTCTTTATTTGATGCAATTCTCATTACTTTGAACTTAAAGGAATGATTGATGGCCAATCATGTACATGACATGATGCACTATAAACAACTGGCGTGCTCCCAAATCTATGCAAGGTAATTTTGCCCTTCATATGTTCGGTATTTGTTCGATAAATGTCAATTCAGAGGTATTTGGCCAGTTAGGAGTATATTAGATACTTTAAAAGTTTTGAAGGGTATATTTGATATTATTTATTATTTTTATATGATCAAGAAGAGAGAGAGAGAGAGAGGACATGGGAGTCAGCTATCAATTTGAGCATGGATTGGAGGTATTTGTATATTGTTTGGATACTTCGGATCGAGATATCCAATCATGAAAGTATTTTAATTCAGATACCGTGTGTTCCCCAATTATTATTATTCAATTTTTCTATTCGTTATTGGAACATAAGTTATCAGTTCCTAATTCTTAGGTAAATGTGTTTTTTTTTTAAAGGTGAATATGCTTTTGGGTTTTTTACATTACAACATTATTAAACTAGAGATAATTTTTTAGCATTATATTTATTTTTGATTTGAAACATTGCCAAATATTTCTTTTCCTTTTTCGTTGGCATTGAAATCATTCTTTTGTTCATATATCTCCGTGTGCTTATTTTTTATACATCTTTCAATAAAAGGTAATTAATGATCCTGCTTCTTGGTAAAGTTAGAATGTATGGAGATTGGACTTACCATGTGAGCATGAAGAATTAAAATGGAACTCTGCAAATGACAAATACCGAGTGTGGCTACTATATATATGGAGGAACTAATCATAACTTTGAATGGAGGAGCAAGTCCATAATGTTAAAAATTCTAATAAAGTTTTGAACTATGCGCTTTTGGGTGTTCTTTCTGGATTCCCTTTTCACGCTTGAAATATGTAACGCAATGTAGAACTATGAAATATGTAGAATTAAACTGAAAAAAGGTTGATTATTAAGCGTTTCCAAGTTAATTGTATTCTTCAATTAAGTAGGATCTTCAAATGCAAAAAGTATAGTATTTTTTTTTCTATTTTCCAGGAATCTTATTTATAAGATTCTTTTGCTAGAAGAAACTATAATATGCTTTATACGTACAGTTCAAATATTGATTATTCACGATTCGTCAGGGCAGCATTAGCATCTCGCCAAATTGGCTTAGTTCGTGGAGCGTATACTTTTTTAGTAACTATAATTTTACCTTTATTCCATATATAAAGTGAGCCAATCACCATTCTTTTTTGTTTTTCTTAATTAAACATTGAAACTTCTCAGGTGCCGCAGAAGAAATTCCTACATGAATATCACTTTATGTACTCAAACTTGCATCTGTGAAGCTTTATTTAAAAAAATTTATGCATTTGATCCCTATTCTCATCATCTTCTTTGTTTTAGGATGTGAAAAGTACCCAACTTGCAAAACTAGATGTTGGTTTGAGAAGTACACGGACCAAGTCGTGCATTATTAGGTTTCTACAAGGACTATCCGCATATTTTGCCCAATTAGACTAATACGTCTTTTTTTCCTTTTATCTTACCCTTTAGTTGGCTTTATTTGGAATAGTAATATTTTTTCAATATATAAAATGTTAAGGCACTAGCAATTCTATTAGATATTCTTCATATTCTATTCGACTATCTATTTTTGAGTCATGATGATCATGCGAAAATAAAGACTAAGAATAAATTTTAAAATTAGAATCATAGTAAAAAAAAAAAAAATCAAACAACATAATTTATAGAAGAGGAAAAAGTAACAAACTTTATAATAGTAAAATCAAAGTTACATACTGAAAATTACAAAAAGAAGCTGAAACAAAATAAAGTTTATTGAAAGATGGAAAAAATATATTACCCACTAAGAAGAAGAATTAGTAAATGTGACAAAAATTGACTATAATAATTAATAGATA
This sequence comes from Puya raimondii, assembly GCA_016920855.1. Lineage (NCBI taxonomy): Eukaryota > Viridiplantae > Streptophyta > Magnoliopsida > Poales > Bromeliaceae > Puya > Puya raimondii. Next base: position 28,176,003 of record JABWPP010000049.1, read on the forward strand.
TGATAAAAAATAGTTATAATAATATCTACCCGCTGCATCGCGCGGGCCACTACACTAATTTAACATAATACTTCAAACGGTTTATAATATAAATAATAAATAAGTAAATAAAAATAAATTTTAAGTATATTTTGATATATATAATATAATTTTACAAAAGAGATAGAGATGATTGACATGACAGGTAAGAGATAGAGATAATTATATGGTGTGTATATATATATATATATCTTGGGAAGATAGAGATGATGGTAGAAGATGGTTAAAATAATATTTAGATGGTAAACGTAAACTAATATATTAGAAAAGAGAAATTTCCTTTTTTACTCCACAAGAGAAATTTCCTTTTTTACTCCACAAAAAGTTCGTAAGAAAAAAAAATTGGAAAACGAAAAGAGAAGTTTTTCGTGAAATATGAAAAATATTTTTTCAAAAAAATCTACATGGAAAAAAATTTCCAGCCTAAAACACGTTTTCTGGGATATTTTTCGAGGAACCAAACATATCCTAAACCTCTTAACTCGGCAAGGAGAGAGAAAAGGGAATATGCGTATTTTGGCCAGTTTGAAAATCTGGCACAAATCTGTAAAATCCAAATCCGGCACAAATCTGTAAAATCCAAAAAACAGCCTACTTTTGCAAAATCTCAAAATTAGTAAATTTTTTATGCAAATTACACAAAAATATGTAATAGTTTTCTTTTCACCAAATAAAAAAATTATTATTATTTTTTTTCTACAAACCAAATACTAAAGAGAGTAAAATTTATGTTCCTTCGAATTTTTGTTAAATTTTTTTTTTTTATGTGGAACAAACAGGCTTCACGAAGTAATAGTGCAATTTACTTCTTTGTGTTTTGACGAGCCCACATATTGTATTTGTATTTGTATTTGTATAGCAGCGGAAAATGGTTTACATCTTCTTCCTCCTCTTCTCTCCTCCTCCCCCTTCCTCCGCCGCCTCCGCCGCCGCGCTAGAACCCTAGCTCTCATGGCGCCACCTCCTCCGCCGTAGATCCCCGCCATGCTCAACCCCATCCCATTCCTCACCCCCCTCCGCTCCTCCTCCTCCTTCTCCGGCGCCGCCGCGCTCCTCCGCCTAGCCGCAGCCGCTTCCTTGTCCACCGCCGCCCCCGCCGGAACCCTAACCCTAGACCCCGACCCCCCTTCCTCCTCTTCCTCCTCCCTCCTCTTCTCCATTCTCTCCCACCCGGAGTGGCCCTCCGACCCCCGCCTCCGCGCCGCCGCCCCCGCCCTCACCCCCTCCGCCGTCGCCGCCGTGCTCCGCCGCCCCCCGCCCGGGCTCTCCCCGCGCGCCGCCCTCGCCTTCTTCCGCTGGGCCCAACGCCTCCCCTCCTTCCGCCACTCCGTCGCCTCCCGCCTCGCCCTCCTCCAAACCCTCGCCCGCTCCGGCCTCCTCCGCCGAGCGCAAGCCCTGGCCTTCGCCATGGTTCGATCCCACTCCTCCTCCCCCGATGAGATCCTCTCGTGCCTCGCCGCAATCGCGTCGCTCCGTGATCTCGGTTTCCGACCATCACTCCGGTGCCTCAACCTCCTCCTCATGGCGCTCGCGCGGCACGCGATGATCGCAGAAATGAACAACCTGTTCGATGAAATGCGTAAAGGCGAGAGCTTTACGCATCCGAACCTCCACACCTACAATACCATGATCAATGCTTTTTGTAAGGAAGGGGATCTCGATCGCGCCAAGCTCTATTTGGGTTATATGTTAGAAGCTGGATTCGAACCTGATACACATACTTATACGTCTTTTATATTAGGGTATTGTAAAGCAGGCCTTTTAGTTAATGCCTGTAAGCTGTTTGTGTTAATGCCGCTTAGAAATTGCCCGCGAAACAGCTACTCATACGCTGTTATAATTCACGGGCTTTGCGATGCTGGTCGGGTAAAGGAGGGTTTCTCATTGTTTTCGACAATGGGAGATGATGGGTGCTCGCCAGATTTGCACATATATACAATGGTAATGCATGGGTTATGTAAGGCAGGAAGAGTAGAGGACGCAGAAATGATTCTGGATGAGTTTCGTCGAAGTGGTTTGGCTCCTAATTTGGTTACTTACAATGCTTTGATTGATGGTTACTGCAAGGCGGGGAGAATTGATTCTGCTTTCCGGATATTGGATTTGATGGAATCTAATGGGTGTAAACCCAATCATCGGACTTATTCCGAGTTGATTGATGGGCTTTGTAGAGAAAAGAAGGTGCACAAAGCCATGGCTTTGTATAGTAAAATGGTTCAAGCTGGTTTGTCGCCAAACATAGTTACCTATGCTACGTTGATTCAGGGGCAATGTAAGGAGGGCCACATAGATTGTGCCTTTAGGTTGCTTGATTTGATGGAGGGCAATGGTTTGGTCCCCAATGAATGGACCTACTCGATTTTGATAGATGCTCTATGCAAAAGCGGGAGAGTTGAAGAAGCTTATTCGTTCTTTGGCTCTCTCATTCAGAAAGGAGTGAAGGTGAATCAGGTGGTTTATGCTGCTCTAATAGATGGGTTGTGCAAAGCTGAAAAGACCAATGCTGCTCGTGAATTGATTGATAAAATGGTGGCGGAGGATTTCTTCCCAGACGCCTACACATATAGCTCACTTTTAGATGGACTTTGTAGGGAGAAGAAGTTACAGGAAGCCGTATTATTATTGGATGAAATGCTGGAGAAGGGAGTGAAACCCATGACTGTTACATTCACGATTTTGATCGATGAATTGGTTAGAGAGGGAGGATCTGAGAATGCGAAGAAGGTATTTGATCAGATGATTTCTTTAGGTGTTAGGCCTGATGTCTGCACTTATACGGTTTTCATTCGTTCGTATTGCCAGGAAGGAAGAATTGAAGACGCAGAAAACACGGTGGTCCAAATGAAGAAAGAGGGGGTTTTTCCGAACTTGGTAACATATAACACCTTGATCAAGGGGTATGCAAATATGGAATTGGCCGGTAGTGCCTTTTCCACTTTTAAGAGTATGGTTGTTGATGCATGCGAGCCGAATGACGAGACTTACAATACGTTGCTCAAACTTTTACTAAGAAAAAAGCAGGTTGATAGTGTTCTTGTTGACAACATTGATACATGGAAAATAGCGGAGATGGATATCATCATTGAATTGATGGAGGAGATGACTAAATTGGGATGCTCTCCAACTATCAATACATATAATACATTTATTAAAAATTTATGTGGAGTGGACCGCTTAGATGAAGCAAAATCCCTTCTTATTCGATTGCAGGGAGTTAGTAAATCTCCCAGCGAGGATATATATACCTCTCTAATAAGTTGTTGCTGCAGATTAAATATGCTTGAAGAAGCTTTGACATTTACTGATTCCATGATAAAATGCGGTTATCTGCCCGGATTAGAATGCTACCAGCTTATTATTTGTGGGTTTTGTGATCAAGGGAGCTTTGATAAGGCTAAGTTGGTTTTTAGTAGCTTATTAGAAAAGGGGTATAATGTTGATGAAATTGTGTGGAAAATTCTTATTGATGGCCTAATAAGAAGGGGGTATGTTGACGTGTGCTCCAAGATGTTATCTGTCATGGAGGAAAATGATTGCCGGCCTAGTCCTCTTACATATGCTAAGTTGATAGAGGAATTCAAAGAGGGAGTTCATGAAAGCGTAAAGTGATCCTGAAAATTGTTTATTTATTGTGGGTGGCCATATGGAAATATTTCACTCATTTGAAAATATGGGTGAAATAGGGGTGCACGGCTCATCAGAGTTTTGTGTATTTTTATCCTGAGAGGAGGATAACATGTCTTCACGAAGGCAAATGTGCACCAGATTTTTAAAGGTGCATTTTTTTCTGCTTATTGAAGATATCACAGAGTTCAATGATAAAGCTTTCGCTGCCATCTGGAATGTTCTCTTGTTAAATGAGAGGTGACTTTCTCTCTGCTATATGTTTGTTGTTTCTTGATTTGTGAAGTCATCTTTTTTTTTTTGTCTATAGATTCTGTCAAAGTTGTATGTAAAAGTTTAAGGTCATTCTTTGCTTAAATTGATGTTTAATTCACGTCTTTACTAAATTTGGAAACTTTTATTAATCAAATTTCTACAAAAGTTATTATGACTATCTCATGCATTATCATGAATATTTTGATATCAAGTTGCCTTTATGCTGTAATTTTGTTTACTATGTCTATGATGTAATTTTGCTTAACTATGTCTATTGGATTGTATCAAACAAGGCATATTAAACTTTCTAAGGATATTCCTTCCTTCAGGAAGAAGTTTATTCTTCTCGTTCATCATAAAAAGCTTGAAAGGTTAAGTGATCTTTTGCTTCTAAGGATCTGATTTGTTTCCAGTACCTTTTAGTCACTTTACACAAGCAGTTTATATCAGGGTCTTTACTTTTCTTATTCCAAATTCTGTGCTTGTCGTCTCTTTTGCATAAGATTATCACTTATAGCAAGACGTGAAATGCCTTTGTCTTGAGATGATCTCTTCATACAAGGTTGCTTGTCAACCCTGCGATGCTGCTCTTGTCCAATCAGATGAATAAATGTGATACGTATTAATCCTTGCATTGAATTCGATCTCTCTCATAATTCTTTGGTATGGAGGGTAACAAAGTTCGCTTGAGATCTAAACAGGAAAAACTCTGCTCTTCTAGGTTAGATAAGCATTGAGATCCATATAGTTGACCTCAGTAATCATTGGGACAAAATGCTTAGGTAGTCAATGTCCTGGTAGTGCTGAATTGTCTTTCGAAGCCTCTTATATTTCTTGAATTGAGTTCCATTCTAATGTATTTTCGTAAATGTATAAACTTTTGGCTATGTTATTAAGTATCCTGGTAGCTAATAACCTAAAATCTCTTATTCGTAGCGCTGTGATATGCATCATTTATTTCAGTATCAAATTCATAGTTAACTCTAATGGGTATTGACAGAAAAACTGGTCATGCAGGTGATTCGACAACTTTCATTGGACCTGGCTTCATCGCACATTTGCCACTCGGAACATTTTTTCTTGTAAGTAAATATTTGACCATGAGCATACCTTTATGTTTCAATCACCATCCTGTTCTTTGAAGATATAGATTGCTATATAGTTGAATGGCTGATACTGGAAGAAATTAATTATAAAAATATTTCTTATTTAGCATATAGATAACGGTCGTAGTCAGCAATTTTGAGAAGTTTAACATGGTTGTAAGCTTTAGAAATCATAACAAAGATCGGCTCAATAACTACATTGAGCAAGAGTGTAGAAAATTTCAGAATAAAATGTTGAGTGAGATTGATACCGAGTCATTCCCATCTACTATATCTTACTTTCTGATTTTTTGTGCTATTCTTTAGTTGTACAATTTACATTTATTTGCCATGGTGATTTGGGCTAAACATAATTGGATACTAACACTAAGTTATTGGTTTCAAACCTCATCTTTAGAAAGTTGAATTGTAGGTTCTACACTAAGTTATTGGTTTCAAACCTCATCTTTTTAAATTAACTTTCATACTACTACTATTCTCTCATCTATGATGAAAAATATTTCAACCTACGATGAAGATCCTCTCTTATAGACCTAATATGTTGAAACCCTGATCCTACTGAAATGCGACAAGTTTGCTTTTTTATTTTTATGGAGAGTGTTCTACAGTGTTAATTGGTGTTACAAGTTTTTCTTATGTATTGACTCTGGAACTTTATTAGGGCTTTATCTGTCTTCATGTTTTTCTGCCCTGCAGTCCTATTCTGGCATTTTGTCGCAATCGGCATTGCATCAGCCATCAAGCGGTATACGACACTTATTCTTCTTATTTTTTGAACAGAAAATATTTACTCTTCTGTTTCTAGACAGTAACTTGGTTAGCTAAATTCTTCATCATTTTACTAATTCTTCAAGCAAATAAGCTCATATCGACAGAAATAATTCGTAACCTTCGGAATTTATCTTGTTAATAGATGTTTCAGAATTTGTATCATGCATGGTCTCCGAAATTGATGTTTCGGAAATTTATCTTGTCAATAAATTGGATTCAACCAAATTGAGGAGGTAGTGTATTATGCCGTTTCAACAATTAGGTCAATAGCATGTAAATGCCGCATCTCAGATAGGTTCGATCATGTGATATCGGGTTGGATTCATCGGTATAGCATTTTGGGCGGTGGTTAGGTTCAGGAGGTTAAGAAGGTTAAGCGTGTTGAGCGTATTAATTTTTTTTTAAAAAAAAAGGTAAATAGACCCAATATGTTTATTATTTCAATTTAGTTATAGTGGTGCGATGTACGCCACAATTATTTCATTAAGTGTATTATATATTTTTGTAACAAGAGCAAATCTATCATATATATTTGTTTTCTCAATTTAGAAATTGGTGTTGCACCAACAATATGCTAGTGAATTATTTTTACTTTATTTTTTGGGATAAAATAACTTTACTGATACATTACTTTTCAAATGAGTTTTTTGAACTTTTTTTTTGGATATGAATGTGTGGGAGGAAAAAGTTTAGAATGTAGTAGTTACATTGCTGATGTGGTATTCTCTGTTGGCTATTTATTATTGGGCTAAAATAGGTTCAACTTCCTGCCCCGTGACAATAAGCCCAGGAGACTAATAAGTTGAGTTGGATGAGCCTAATAAGTTGAGTGGGGGTGTGATCCACAAGAGACCTAACGGCAAGAGGCCCAATAATAGACCCAACGTCCAGGTGGGTTGAGTCAGGTCGAAGCCCACGAGCGCTGTGGCTGAGCCCTTAAGTGTGATGGATGCGCCCTTCCTATTAGCACGTGGTTTTAGGATAGTTGGTTAGCGCTTACGATCCACATTCTCCACCCAATTAAATTACTTTCTTGGGTTCATCTATTCCATCATAATTTTTTTAAAAAATAATTTTGTTTTACTTTTCTCTCATAAAAAGAAATATGATTGGCTGGATATAGGTGATGTGGTGTGACTGCTACATAGTAGACTTTCTCGTCCGAGAGACGTGTATGCAACTATGCATAATGGAGACTTTGCCGTAGTCATTTTGGAAGTTGGACCAAATAGTCACTAGATAATAGGTTTTTTATGTCGGGCCATAACTTGGGCTGGCCCAATTTGTGTTTTATCTGTTTTTTTGAGGCCCAAGTTTGTTTTATGCCCTACAAGTAGGGCTGGCAATCCAGGTCGATGTTTCACGAGCCAGCTCATGTTCGGTTCGAAATGAGCTCGAGATCGATCGATCGTTTAATAACAAGCCGAACACGAGCCGGGCCAGCTCGCTCGTGTTCGGCTTGATATGGCTCCAATTTATATATATATACATTACAAATTTCTACTATTTAGATTTTAGGCTAACCTAAATATAAAGAGACCTATATTTTTGTGAATTTTAATTATTATATTAAGATTTTAATTTTTTTAATTTTCTTTCAATTGTTTATCCATTAGTAGAGCTGATAATTTAACTTGTTGTTCGTGAGCCAGCTCGTGTTCGGCTCATTAATAAATAAGTCGAACGCGAGCTGAATTTTTCAGCTTGATATTTTAACGAGCCGACTCGCTCGCGTTTGGCTCGTTGACAGCCCTAGCTACACGCACAGTTGTCCTTGAACTTTTAGGGCTTGTTTGCCATCGCCTTCACTTCTTGGAATGCTTGGCTAGAAGAAAATAGAAATATAATTTGAGCAATGCTATCTGTACATTTAAAAAGTAAATATAAATTTTACACTCTTTTATTAAGGGTTAATATTTCACACTTGTTTTATCAACTTTTTTTTTAATATTAAAAATTTAAAAGTGTTGCTTAAATCCTTAGATTGAATATACTTTATTTTTTGAAATGAAAAAAAAAAAAATTAGGGATAAATAAAATATTTGAAAAGTTTTGAGAGGTATATGGGTAATTATCCATTAAATAAAAAGAAGAAAATAAACTGGTGGGTGGATACTGTAAATTTACCTTTTGGATAGGGAACATCATGGGTCCACTAAAGAGGCTGGAGTGCACTGTGGAGGTACATGATGAGAAATTATTGTCTGCACTTGGCATATCCATGTAAACTTCGCCTTGGGATGCAAATGGATCCGGGTTGATTAAGCTTTCGCCCCGATCCGCCCCTAATAAGGTGGTGAGGGTCAAATTAAATAAAAAATAATAATTTGTTTCGTATCCGCACCGATCTGCTGAAGAAATGGAGCGGGAGGTGGTAGGGATATCAACGGATCGGATTCGGAACGGATTTCTAAAAATCTGAATCCGAACCCGACTACAAATTTGAAATGTAAATCCAAATCCAAACCCGAATCCGACGGCTTTTAAAAATTCATGTCCAAACCCGAATCCGACAAAAAAATCTGAGCTCAAAAATCCGAACTCAAAAAAAAATTCTCTTTAGCGTATTTCAAAATATATTACGTTAAATATAAATCTTTAAAATATAAATTCAAATATAACATTAAATATTTATATATATAATATATAATATAAAATTAATTCGGGTTCAGATCGGAGACCGGCAAAATTCATACCCGGTTCCAAATTCGTCGGGTTTTATATTCGTATTCGGAACTATATCCATTTAGCATTGGATAAATCCACTCTATTCGGGTTCGGATTTGAATTCGGATAAAATTTCGGGTATTCGTACCATTAACATACCTAGGAGGTGGGGTGTCCGTCCTTCCTTTGATCCACTCCGATCAGCAAAAACACGCTTCTGTCCCGAATCTATTTCGATCCGCCAAGAAAACGCGATGGGAGATGTGCGACCCCATAAATAAATAAATATATTAATTAATTAATTTCAAGTAAAAAAGGTTGTTTAAATTATAAAAATCTGCTCTGCACTTTATATGGTGTCTCAATTACTTCTTTGTTTATGTTTTTTTATTTCACATTACACCTTTATTTTGTCATATTTTCAAATACTTTCCTACAGTTCGACTTTTCGTTAAATATAAGCGAAAAATTTCCCTTTCTCTACGAAGAAGAGGAAGCACCAGAGAGAGAGAGAGATTTTATTTAAAAAAAATTAATAATAGAGCAATGCTACGTATATCTTATACCCCTTCATCCAAATACGCATACAGGGATGTAAATGCATCTAAAGTTATAGTGCTTTAGCCCTGATCTATTCCAAATAAAGAGATAAGTGAGAGCCAAAACTAAAGAAAAAAATCCGTTCCAAAGTCGCTCCCGACAGAGTCTTTTTTTTTTTTTCTTCTTAATTTGCTCTGATCTGTCAAAAATTTGCCTCCGTTCCAATCCATCAGAAAAATAGGGCGGAAAGTAGGAGACTTGCCATCCTCGAATCTGCTCCGTTTGCATCCCTACAACATATTATTTTGCCAATTTTTATTTTCAACGTTAAAAAAGCTTAAGAGATTTACAAATTCTAGAATTAGGAGTCTAAGATATACACCCCACCATTTTTCGGATGTATGATAATATCTTTTTTAAAATTTAATGGTAGGATTGTTATTAAAAATATAGCACAATACAGGATATAAAGTGAATGCGAAAAAAAAGGGTTAATTGAGATGCCGTGTAAAGTGCAAGGTGGTTTTTATAATTTAGCCCAATAATGTTTTTAAAGTTCGGAGGATCGCCACGAAATAACCAAGTTTGTCGCAACCCAAAATTAAAAATAAAAAAAAAGCGGGACCCACATGGTGGATGTGATCTTCGTAGCATAAATATTTTAAAAATCGAATCAAACAACAATCCAAAAATATTATCGAATAAAAAGTTACTTATTTAATCAGTATATTAGCATGATATCATAAATATTTAATTATTATTTTTAATTTTATTATATAAAATATATTATTATTATTTTACTATCATATTTAATTATAAAATATTAACTTATAAACCAAATTAAGTAAATATAAGTTTTTAAGTTTTACTTTTTATAAGGTTAATCTGTGCTAATAGAAAATAAAATCAGCTAAATTAATTTTAAGCCGTTAGATTTTAATATGATTTGATAAAAAGCAAACTCGGCTGGTTTAATTAAATCCGGACCGATTTACTGGTTCATGATTAAATCGCCGGTTTGAGCGGTTCAAAATGATTTTTTAACTTACTAGGTTCAAAAGGTTGAACCGAATCGCTTTATAGACTGGATCACAATCAGACTGGTTGGTTCGACTTGGTTTATAAATCATTGGTTTTATTAAAACTTTTAAATTCCTAGATTAGTACTTTCTAAATATTTTAAATAGTTTTATTTAAGTATTTTTATATTTTTATTATTAATTAAAGAGCAAATTATTGTTATACCGAGAGCATCTTTTTAATTTTTATACTACGCATTTAGTGACCTTTCTTATTCAATTTTATTGTTTGTTGTGTTATAACATTTTTAAAATATAAAAATTGTACTGTTAAATAAAATGCATATGATAAATAAAAGACCTGATAAATTAATAGCATATAAACATATAAATGAACTAAGTATAAGAATAAAAAATTTCTTTATGATAAAGACTAAACAAAATACCTTTGAATGTTTTAAAATTAAAATAAAATATTTATTAAAATTTAAAATTTGAATGTTAATATTAAAAATTAGAGGACTAAATTATAATTTGACACAAAAATTCTAGCGCAATTTACACCGTATTTAAATGGTAATTTAGTCAGGAATAAAAGTAAATTGTATTTGATTTGTTATGCTGTTATTCTCAAGAATAATTTAAATTGTATTTGGTTAGTTTTATAAAATAATAGAAAATAGTAAAAAAAAAGTGATGATTGAATTTGACATAAAATATAATTTAATAAAAAATTGGTTCGTGTATAAGCAAGAACTAGCTATTTCAGGGATAGGTACAAATGTGGGGATAAGAAAAATAGCGTTTGGATTAAAATTGAGTTGTTCTCGGAGATAAAAAAAATAACGTTTGGATAGATAATATGGAATAAGAAGAATATTTGGTAGTTATATATAGAAAATGAAGGTATAGGTGGGAATAATTATACGAGCTTATTTCAGGTACCCAAGAACTACTATTCTCGGGTAAAAAATTTGTGTTTGGGTATAAAGGGGGGATAAGGGGTTATAACCTCTCTTATCCCCGATCCAAACGTTGCCGGGTATCGTTTGGTTCGGGGATAAGCAAAAAGTGACTATTTCAGGGATATGTATAAATTGAGGTATAAGCGGGGATTAAATCAATTTTACGTTTGGATGAAAAGTAGATTTTTCTCGAGAATAAGGAAAATAGTGTTTGGATGGTTTGAGTGAAATTACGAGGATAAGAATAATTATAATTTTAAACAATAATATTTTATCTAATTAATTAAGACGAAATATTAATTAAGTAATAATTTAACTTATTTAATCTACTAAATAATTATGAATATTGCTAAAAACCCTTAATATTAATAAATAAATAAATTGGTAATTAATAATTTAATTAATTACAAATAATTTAATAAAATAATAAATTAATAAATAAATTAGTTAATAATAGTCAGATGATTAATTAAGAAAATAATTAAATTACTCAAAATATTAATTAATTAAACAATATATAATTAATTATTTAATTAGTAAATTAATTAAAATAATAAATTAATTACTCAAAAAATTAATTAAATATTTATTAAAGTAATAAATTAAATAGTTAATTAATTATCTAGTTAATTAGTAAATAAATTAATATATAATTATTAATTAAATAATATTTATTATAAATCTAGCTTGGATATTTTATTCTTTTATTATTAATTAAATATATTATGTTTATATAATTTATGTTTAGATAAATTTATAATCTTAATTAAATTTAGAATTAAGCTTGGAATAGCGCTATTCCGTCAAAACGATGGAATAGTTTATTCCAGCTATTCCGGAATAACCGAGAATAACGAAGTTTGACCGGGATAAAATATCCCGGCCAAACTTCGTTTCGTTTGGCGGAATAGCGGGGATAACTTCGTTATCCCCGCTTTAACCCCCGAACCAAACGGGTTAGGGTTTAGGGTTATCATTTTTTTTTCTCTTTATTAAAAACCAAAAAGGTTAGTAAATCTTTTTGGCCTTTGGATTGGCGAGTTATGAAGACGATAAAAAGGAAATAAGGGGAATAAGATCTTATTCCCCACCCTCCAAAAAACGAAAATATATAGCTCCCCTCTTAAAGGGGTGAAATTCTTATTCCACCTTTTTGGTGGCATAATAATTCTTCCTCTTATACCTCTGCTAATTTAATAATTAATAATATATATATATATATATATATATATTAATTATTAATTATTTACTTAATTAACTAGATAAATAAGTAATCACTTGATTTATTACTCTAGTAAATATTTAATTAGCTATTTGAGCAATTAATTTATTATTTATGATTAATTTTCTAAATAAAAATTAATTATTTAGTGTGTATACTCAATAACTAATATTTATATTGATATTTATATTGATAAAGTAATTAATATTTTGACTAATCTAATTATTTGCTTAACTAACTATCTAACTATTAAACAATTAACTAACTGATTTAGTAATTTTTTAATTTATTATTAAATTACTTGTGGTTAATTAAATTATTAACTAACACTACTCATTGTTTAATTAATGTTAATTAATAAATTAATTAACATTTATGGTCATCTAGCAATATTAATGATTAATTAGTTAATTAAATAAATTAAATTATTATTTGCATGTTAATTAATTAGGTAAAGTATTACTATTTTAAACTTATAATTATTCTTATTCTTACTATTCCAATTTGACTATCCAAACACTATTTTTCTTATTTCCGGAAATAATCTAATTTTCGTCCAAACGCAAAATTGATTTTGTTTCTGCCTATTCCAAGAGTTTCTAATTTAACTATCTAAATACTATTTTTCTTACATCCAGAAGCAATTCAATTTTTGTCTAAACGCAAAATTAATTTTCTTCCTATTTATTCCAAAAATGTTATACTTATAAGAGGAATAATAAAAAACTAGTGTAGGGACCTGCGGGATGCGGCGGGTAAGAATATTTTAGTCAAAATTTACAGATTTAATTAATAAATAAAAACGTGAAAAAAATTTAATAATATGAAAAACCCGAAATTTTTTTTAGAATGAAATTACAATCTAACAGAAAACAACGTAAGAAACAAAAAAAAAAAAGTAAGAAGTATAGGAGTAGGAAAATGATTATATAAATATCCTGAAGAGATATTTAGAATGTTGTGAAAAAAGTATAAGGCGCAAATTCACATTTAACTAATCATATAAAAAGATTTATCTGTCATATTCTCTTTCCTAACCCAAATCAGATTTTTCTTAAACACCAATTATTATTGCATTACCTATGGACATCAAAATTGTCATGCCATTATAGAATTAGTACAGAACTGAAGGACAAGTAGCAAGGAATATATGACAGCCATGTAAATAAATTTTAAAAGTAATAATAGTTAGTTTTAACTACTTAAATTGTAAAAACCCAATTTTCATACATCCATGAGCCAACAACCTCCTATATATTATGTTTAGTCTGTTGATGCAACAAGATAATTTAATCAGTTTTCTTGATAATTTTACTCTGTCAATTTTTATTTAACTCAAATAACTTATTTATGAACAGTAGTGTACAATAAAGAAAAAACTTAAGGAATAAAATTTTCTTTCTTTATCATTTATTATGAGGCAATGCCTAGTAAAAAGTAGAAATTAATGAGGCAGGAAGCCGAAGAGGCAACGATTTTACGGGAAAGACGAACGAGTACACTGTAGAGGAACGAACGAAGAGCGAAATGATTGGAGAGTAGCATTTAATGAGGGGGGAAGCCGAAGAGGCAACGATGTTACGAGAAAGGTGAGCGGGCACACTATGGAGGAGCGAAGAGCTAAGCGATTGGAGAGTAAATATCGCAAAAGGGAGATACTCTATAGGTGGGTCCCACGGATAAAACTTAAGAAGAGCATGCGACGTGGACTAAGATTATAGAGATTAATAGTGTTTTATAGAAAGCTTATTTCGGAACCAACTGATACCTTACCATTTCTCATGTTTTAACCTGTTTTAAAACTAACACCCAAGTTGTTTTTTTATTTGATTTATACAGTAATTGTATTGTTAGAATCTAGATAAATGCTCACGAATGTGTGACTATATTTTTTTTGATTAAAAAGGAGGTCACGTGCATCTCTCCTAAGCGTTCGATTCCAACAGAATCTCTAAAATTACTAACGAATGAGTTAGATCGAACAGTTAGTAAATAGAGGAGGTGCATATCGAAGAAAAACGGTAAAAAATGTGTAAATTTTTTCTGAACTATGAACCATTTTGAATCGACTATTCAACTTTTTAAAATTTTGATTTTACTAACCAACCTTTCAATTTGTTTGATTTAAGCGGTCAACGGCCCTTTAACTTCAAAATTCAAACTAATTATTTTAATAAATTTATACCTGTGAGAATTACATGAAATATACTAGCTAAACATATAAAAATAAATGACGAAATTCAATAAAAATTAAAAAAATGGATAGTAAAATTAAAATTTTAAAAAGTAGTGTTTTTTTTGCAAATGGCCCCTTAGAAAAATTTTATTTTAAAAATAGTCCAAAAAAATTATAATTACAAAAATGATCCTACTCCTGCCACGTAGCCGCCACGCGGGCGGACTGGGAGGTAATGTGGCAAGTTGAACACGGTGAATCATTCACCGTGTTCAATTCACCGTGTTTGAACACGGTGAATAGTTCACCGTATTCAACTTGCCAACCAGGCGCTCATCGCCCGCGTGGCGCTGACGTGGCGCCTGCGTGGCAAGGGTACGGTCATTTTTACAATTGCAAAAAAAGCCCTAAAAAGTAGGATAGTTGATTCAAAATAATCCAAAAGAAGGTTCCATCGGTCAATTTCAAAATCAGTTAAAGTTTAGGGTTATCTATACATTATAACCTTTAAATAATTATTTCCCAAAACAAAACAAAAAAGAAAAGGAAAAGATGCGTGATGACGTCAGCCCTAGTACTGTCACGTGAGCGGCGTCACGCGGAAGGCGAAATCCGGAGCGGGGGGGCGGGGGGAAGCGGCGTGCTTCCTGAGAGCCGTCGGATGGGCGTCCACGTCATCGATCCGTGTGGCTATCCGCGATTCGACGGCTCGGATCTCCCCGAAGAGAAAAAACCGCGGTGGTCGAATCCCACCCCTCTCTCTCTCTCTCTCTCCTTCCTCTGCTTCTTCGTCCTCTTTTTTTCCCCCACTGTTTTTCTCCAATTTTTCGCCCTAACAATTTCAATTGTAATTTTAATTTTAATTTTAAATATTTTCCTCTTCTTCTTCTTTTAGAGAGAGAGAGAGAGAGAGAGAGGTGGGAGCCATGGCGGCGGCGGCGGAGGACGAGAGGGAGATGGAGCTGAGGAAGGCGAAGGCGGCGGCTGCGGGGGCGGGGGAGGGGAAGAAGAAGGAAGGGGAGGAGATTAAGGTCGCGAATGGCGATATCGGTGGAGGAGGCGGTGGGGATGGTGAGGCGGCGGCGGCGGCGGCGAAGGAGGTGGTGGAGCTCGACGACGACGACGACGAGGAGGAGGACGGGGGTGATGGGGAGGATGGGGACGAGGACGATGATGAGGACGACGACGATGGCGATGAGGAGGGAGACGAGGAGGAGGACGACGATGACGACGACGTTCAGGAGATTCCGCCCCCGGGGAGTCACCCGAGGATTCAAGCTGGGGAGGAGGAGGAGGAGGAGGAGGAGGAGGAGGACGAGGAAGGGGAGGAGGAGGGAGGAGGAGGGGGCGATGGGAGCGACGACGACGACGATGAGGACGACGACGACGACGACGACGACGAAGAGCACGGCGAGGAGGTATACATACTCACCACTGTTTAGGGCAAAGTTCATGCTATTACGATAGTTTATTTTTAATTTTTAGGGTTTATTTGATGGATTATTTACTGTTTTAGATGCTTTTTGTTGTTTTTTCCCCATATTTTTGTAGATTTATTAGTTTTATTTGCTCGATCTCGCTATTTTAATGCTTTTTTTTGTGATTTTATATTTAGATTTTGTTAATTACTGATGCTCAGATCCATGTCTTTATTTGTTTGCCCTATGTTTTATGATCTAAAAAAGTAAATATTTTACAATTTTGTAGCCTCCAAATCATCTTATTATTCAATTTTTTAGATAAATATTTATAGGAAGGTGCTTTAACTGGGTAGATCTGGAGATTATGATGTTTTTTTTTTTTTTTTTTTTTTCTCTCCTTGTTCTTAACCCTCATATCTCCTTGACAAGTTTTTTAATCTCTAAAAACAAGTTATAGATCTGGTTATTGTGTTAATATCTTGGTCAACTCTTTTTTGCTTCCTTATTTCCTTTAGTGTTTTTTGTTATAGATCTGCTTATTGTGTTAATATCTTGGTCAACTCTTTTTTTGGTTTCCTTATTTCCTTTTTAGTGTTTTTTTTTTGATAGGTTATATGGTACTAATCTATGTATTAAGCTTTTTATTAATAGATCTGGGGTTTGTATAACCTACTTTTTTGTGTGTGTGTGTGTGTGTGTGTGTTTTTCCTCTCTTTGTCCTAATCAACCCTAAATTTAAATGGGTTGATTTTGGAGAAAAAAAGAATATGTTTTTCTTTTTCCTTTTATTTTTGTGTTGGAATATATTTGGCTCTATAGATAGATATCATGTATGGAGTGGTTTTTCACTAAATTTTTGTTTCTTTATCTTTTTCTTCTCCATTTATGCCTTACCATTACTCTTCTTTTCTGTGGCTGTACTTCTGTCCCTTTGTGGTGCTAGCATTTCTAGAAAATATATGTGATGAGGTTCTTTTAATATAATTATTCTAACACCACCGTCCAGTAGATCAGTTGGTTGGTACTCTCAGCGTGTCGAGGCATAGGCCTTCGATTCGACTTACGACAAGTTCAGGAATTATTTGTGCGTGTGTGGGCCTAGAGGCCTATGGGCCTATGGTGGGGATCTCCGCGGAAAAATTTAAAGAAAAAACTTATTTTAACTTTTCCTTTGGTTTCTAATTTGCGGAGAGGTGGAATATGCTATGTTCCATTCATGGAATAGCATGTGATTCCAAAAGCATCTAATAATGCCCTTTTTTTTCTCCCCTTAAACAGTAATCAAATACCTACTCTTTGCTTATGTTAGCCCCTGTATTCCACAAATTTTGATTGACTATTTGTATCTCAAGCATTAACTCCCTAGTATTGTGTAGTTTGGAAAGAATTCTCTCACATAATCCATCCACTGGAGATTAAGAGAATAAGAAGAAGAATTCTTCTATGTGGTTCTTCCGTTGTTACACATGTGGTCCAAAGAGGTATAGTATAGTGTTTGGGAAATGATGCAGAGAATGAGAGGCTGTTTCTGAAGAGCGAAGAAGCTCTTTATGTGCTGAATATTCTCACACCTAGTCTGATCCCAAACTCGCCGCCTGTTATATTTAAATTCTTTCATATATTCTAACTCCCTAGTATTGTGTTGTTTGGAAAGAATTCTCTCACATAATCCATCCATTGGAGATTAAGAGAATAAGAAGAAGAATTCTTCTATGTGGTTCTTCCGTTGTTACACATGTGGTCCAAAGAGGTATAGTATAGTGTTTGGGAAATGATGCAGAGAATGAGAGGCTGTTTCTGAAGAGCGAAAGCTCTTTATGTGCTGAATATTCTCACACCTAGTCTGATCCCAAACTCGCCGCCTGTTATATTTAAATTCTTTCATATATTCTAACTCCCTAGTATTGTGTTGTTTGGAAAGAATTCTCTCACATAATCCATCCATTGGAGATTAAGAGAATAAGAAGAAGAATTCTTCTATGTCGTTCTTCCGTTGTTACACATGTGGTCCAAAGAGGTATAGTATAGTGTTTGGGAAATGATGCAGAGAATGAGAGGCTGTTTCTGAAGAGCGAAGAAGCTCTTTATGTGCTGAATATTCTCACACCTAGTCTGATCCCAAACTCGCCGCCTGTTATATTTAAATTCTTTCATATATTCTGTCCTCAAAACGTATTTTCATAATTTTCTTTTGGTGAAAAATAGTATTCAATTATCTTTTTGTTTATCATGCTTGTGAGTTTTCTGTTTATGTGAAGTATAATTTACTGAGTTTAGGGTGCTTGAACACCAATACTAACTAATGTAGCACTATAATAGTAGTTATACATGGTACTGTGTTTGGTCTTTGGGATATGATGCGTATATTAATAATCAGAGGCTGTTTCTGAGCAATTCAGAATCCTATATTTACGTGCTGATAATTTGCACGTCAGTCTGATCCCAAAATTCTCCGCCTAATTTTCTTTTCTTTTTCTTTTTCTTTTTTTCTTCCTTTTTCCTCTGCGAACTATAGTAATTGTATTTTTGAGATACATTGTTAATTCATTTGAAACTCATTTGTTCTCATTTATAAATTGTGTTTTTTTTGCGACATACTTATATTGTTTTCTTGTTTGTTTCTTAATGCTAATCTATGTTGAGCTTCCGTAGGAGAATCTGGGTACCGAATATCTCGTCCGACCGGTCGGCCGTGCGGAGGACGAGGAGGACGCTAGCGACTTCGAGCCCGAAGAAAATGGCGAGGACGAAGATGATGATGGCGAGGGCGAGGGTGGAAGCGGCAAAGCGGATCAGACCTCATCGAAGAGGAAGAGATCAGGAAAGGACGATGACGACGATGACGATGACGACGACGACGACGATGGTGATGATGATGATGACCGGCCAGCGAAGCGATAGTGATTAGATAGTGTACCTTTTCCTTAAAAACCATGGCAGCAGTTTCTGGTGCAATGTAATTTGATTTAAAAGGAGTAATGCCTCTTTGTGGCTCCTGTTTCTGTACATGGTTTTGGGGCTAATCATGTGGTGATGATGGTGGTGGGTGTAGTTTTACTAGTCCTTTTTGTCCCAATAGGGGACAGTAGATGACTTTTTTTTTGCTTCCCCTTTTCTTGTAGACTTCTACTGAAATAGTTTGCTTCATCTTTTTTTTTTGTTTTTGTGGTTTTTAGTAGAACTTCTGAATCCTGCTGTGGATGCTATGTTTCTGATATCTATGCTGCAAGTTTCAATATTTATGTAAATTTTAGTTGCTTGCTATTCTTGACTTCCAATTGGGGCTTTCCCGTCCCCTTCATTTAGCATATGTACTTGTACAGTGTAAAAAATTATGCAGATGTGCTATTAAAGTTAGACTTGTCGGATCGTTAGCGCTAACTATTAATTCCAAAGGATCGTTAGCGCTAACTATTAATTCCAAAAGTTCGAGCGGTTAGAAATACGCAATCAATTCACTTAAAGTGTACAGATACAGCGCCCACGAATTTTGACTGCGATTCGGCCCTATCAGCCTCACGCCATTTCGAACATGATTCGGTCCAACATGACCTTTCGCCACAGGGCAGGATGTTGGGCCATTTAAGCTAATAATTTTTTCTCCAGCACCTGCATATATTTGCAGTATGCGGGAATCGAACCCATGACCTCGATATCATTTGTCGGATCGCTTGTGCTAACTATTAATCCAAAAAACTCAAGTCGTTAAATATACGCAATCAATTCACTTAAAGTGTACAGATCCATGAATTTCGATTGTGACTCGGCCCCATCAGCCTCACGCCATTTCGAACATGACTCGGTCCACCCAGCCTCACGCCATTTCGAACATGACTCGGTCCAACATGACCTCTCGCCACAGGGCAGGATACTGGTCCATTTAAGCCAACAAGTATTTGCATGTCAGAAGTTTTGACTATTTGTATCCACATCATGTTTGGATTTTTTTAAAAAAAAGCGGAGTGTTCTTTTGAAGGAGTGTTTTTAAAAAAGGAGTTTCTTTTGCAATATCTCCAAAGGTGAGTTTTTTTTGGCTAGACTTCGAGGAGTGGGTAAGATTTAAAGGAGAAAGGAAAAGATCATTGGAAAGAACATTTTTGCATAACTTCAGTATTTGGAAGGATATATTTGCAAATATGACAGTCAATTCCAGCATTTGGAGGGAATTTGCAAAGGTAATCATTGCGTTTTTATGAGGGCATTCTTGCACATTTTCAACTGTTAGTAGCATTTTGAAGGGCATATTTGCACTGACAAATTTGTCATTTCACTTTTTAACTATCAAAAATAAATAAAAACTTAACGGTTCTAAACTCGTTCTAAACTAAAGAGGCAAATATGAACATATCAGCATATTTGGAGAAGCATATTCGATCACTTAAATTTTGAAAAGATACATCCACAATTTGCCGTGTTTGTGGAAAGTTGTATACAATTATCCCTTTTTTTTTATTTTTTATAGAACCATTTCTGTAATTTTCTAATATATACATGCATAAACTCAGTCCAGATAACTGTCTAATGGTAATTTTTACATCTGGCCCAAACTTCTTTGGCAAGCCTCAGTTTAAGTGGAGAGATGAGATTAAAAGAATACCAAATGAAAAAGTTATGCCTGCACCATGCAAAGTGATATAGATCTTGCAGCATTCAATGGAGGATTCAGATCTCCAAAAAGTAAGCTGTAAATAGCATGGATTCAAAAAAATAAAATTTAATATTGCATTAGTTTTAATCCTGTATATTACTATTGTTTCAGTAGATTTCAAATTTTTTTGCAAAAGCTTAGATGAAACATTCTATAAAAAGAGAACAAACAAGTTCACAAATATATTGCAGTAGGCCATAGAAAAATAACCAAAGCATATTATCCCATTCATGACAGACAATGCCCTAGAAAGACAAGGCCATGTTTTACATCAACTTTGTTCAGCACCCATCAACCAAAACTCACCTTTTTTCAGTCAATTGGATGAAAGGGATCTCAATAATTGTTCCTTCATTCACTCCCAGACATGGTCACAGTGTTCTTAATAGGGTGGTTTGGTTTGATACAGTTATAAATATAATATAATTGAAGATGCATGTAACTGAAGATGCAGTATATATATAACAGCTAATCTGTTTAGCAGTATGCAGTTGCGAGTGATGCAACTAAATTTCTTTTATTTAATTGCTTGTAGTTAAAAACTGCATTCGCAGATTTTATTACCCTATATGTGGTATGATGAGATTGCCCCCTGAATGACAAAAATTTATCTATTTTATTTTGATATAAGTGGCTAAGAAAGGCCACTCCTCATTTAAAATAGGAAAAACTTCAAATACAACTCCTGTGGTTTCACACTTTCTCACTTTAGTGCCATGTGGTTTAAAGTGTATCACTTTAGTGCCATGTGGTTTTGTTTTTCTCGTTTTCTTATTCCTTTTGTTAATTTTTTCGTTAAATCAGTGAGAAAGTTAAAACCACAGGGTACTAAAATAAATATTCGATAAACCAGAGGTGGGTTATCTGAAGTTTTTTCTATATGATTTAACGAAAAAATTAATGAAAGGAACAAGAAAAAGAGAAAAACGAAACCACAGGGTACTAAAGTGATACACTTTAAACCACAGGGCACTAAAGTGAGAAAGTGCGAAACCACATGGGTGGTATTTGAAGTTTTCCCTTTAAAATAACTATTCCTAACTACTGCATCTCCAACTACTGCATTCAATTTGGACATAGTTCAAGATGCAAGAGTTGAGTCTCCATCTGCAGGTCCAATTGCAATATGTGGATGCAACTATAGCAAGCCAAATAAATTTTTAGGTTTTACATGTAGTTGTACCTAAAATGCAACTTAAAATGCAAGCAACCAATCAGAACCTTAGATTTTTTTTTCTTTTTTTGGGTTGGGGGGGGTAACTTTACTAATAGCCAGTAATTTTTCGGTTGTCTGAATATTTCTCCAAAATATTCACTAATATAAGAGTATTGACTAAGAAATCATTACAAATATAAATAATCAACTAATTCAAATATATTATACATTTTCTTCATTACCTAATAAATAATGCATCATGATTTGGACTTTCACTATGTTCAAGTAGAAAGATGGGATGACTACATAAAAATATTCTATTCCTGCTTTCTACTAAAGCAAGAGTTCGAAAATTTTTATAGATAACAGGTCACTGCTTACTGGAATTCAGAAGCAAGTTCAACTCATAAGATTGGCACTACCCTTCCTTTTAAGAATTTATGGATCAACAAACAAGCATGTTTTTACTCATGCATTTAATGTTTAATTGCTGAAACTCATCAGAGCATCATCCAGGAGACAAACAAGGAAAAAGCAAAATTAGAAGGAAAAAGAAAAGCTCTAAACCTTTTCTGACGCTAAGAAGAGGAAGACAATCAAAACATGTAAATGCAACAGAAAAAAGGATGTTGGCAACCAACTTACGCCCTTTTTCTCGTAAGAAGAATGTAAATGAAATTCACCTCTTCCAGCAGACTTATATACAAGCAGAAAGAAGCTTCTTCTTGCTCTTCGAACTGAACGCAAGTGAAAAATAGCTGTAAAATTTTCCAGTAAGTTTTGGTCTCAAGCAAAATGACGTGGTAGAGAGAGAACGCGAGAGAGAAAGAGAGAGTAAACTATTACAATACGATGATCAGTAGGATGAATTTCCACCAAAGTACAGAGAGAGATAAAATTATCGTAAAAAAATTGTCGCATTTACTGATTCTTTAGTTCCTGACCTGAACTGTAACTCAATATCAAAGTTTTACCACTTCATCCCATTAATGAAAAGTTGCAAGAGAATGAATAAACATGGTCAGGATATGTTTGACTATATTGTTAAGACCAACTGCTTGGTGTTCTGGTTTTACGGCTTAATGCGCTGCTAGAAGTCACATGGCAATTCAAAAGAGATCCAATTTCTTAGATTAAGTAGAAACTGAGGAAATGAAAAGATTACATGACAAAAGACTAATTATGGAAAAGGGACTGATAAGTGTTTACTTTCCGAGCAAACTAAGAAATTTCATCGAGTGTAAAGGTGCAAAAACCAGAACAAAATCTCCAGCTCACAAATTACATTAGATGGAGCACCATGATTTCATGACTAATACATAGCAACTGGATTTTCTGACCATAGCAAGTAGCATATTCCCTAAATAAAGGACTTGAAATAGTGGATTTCACATAACTAGTACATAAATATGTGGTACACCTCTCAAATGTTTTGATGGTGACAATAAATTATTAGTTGATGGCGAGTACATAGTATAACTCTCTGATCCTTGACCTTCTTTATGTCACCATGAAGTAACAACGTATGAGAGGGTCAAACACGGTTATTAACCATCTAACTTTGTAACTTGTAAGCAAATGGAAGTTTATGTATATAAAGTGAATGATCTTAACTGGATACGTTATGCTGCTCAATGTCCCATGTGTTGTTTGAATGTAGATGTAAAAGCCACAAAGAAAATTAGGTTCTCCGCAAACATTGGATAGATCTTACGAATGCAACTTGCTGGCAAAGTGGTTCATCCGATTCCGCTATATCTCTTATAAGACCATTCTCCTACTTCTGTTCCTTATTAGATGCTTGAACAGAGAGGAGCAGATAAATTCAAGACACAAATATGCATGCAACAAGGCAATTCAAAAACAAGTTGGTACTCGTAGTTGATATTCCACTTTGTCAGAACCAACCATCCTTTCATCATAATTTCGGAATATTTAGACATGCAATATAATTCAGGAATATTCACAAGGAAATTTCAAAAGGAACAACAGAATTTAGAGAATTTAGAACTTCGAAACCTGGTTATACCTAGCAGGCTCCTACAATGGCTGGAGAATTCAGAGACAAAAAGGTAACTACAAGCAACAATTTTCCCACTATGACAACCAAGCTGAAGCAATGGAAGATAGATACCAACTTTTATACTAATTACATGTAATGCATCAGCATGAAAAGCAATTGAAGAAATATCGAGCACTAACCAACTTTTTAAGAACCGAGTGCACCTTGTCGGCAGGGAAAGAGTGTGCTCCTAAAAGCGAACGCCGAGAACCACAACGGGTATGTGAAATTGCCCTCCACCCCATAAACCTCCTTCCAAACCCTCGAATTCCGATCGTACATCAGTATTTTCTTCTGGGTGGCCATAAAAACCACATCTTTTGTCTGGCTAATCGGAAAAACACTCGCCGCGTACCCATCAATGCACCTAAGATTCACCCTATCCACCAGAGCCCACTCCTCTTTAGCGCGATCCTTCAACACCCAAGTGCTCATCCAAAACCTAGACATCTGAACAACCGAAACCGACCCCTCGAACTCCAACAGGTAAAATCTCGTCCCCTGCCGCGTGGCCAGCACCTCGTCCGGCAAGGTGATCTTCCCCCACAGCATGTTCTCGAGATCGAGCACGGAAACATAGCGGCAGCAGCGGGTGAGCCAATTCATCGAGCACCCGGCGTACACCGACTGGTTCCGGTTCATGCAGGTGAATTCGTCGCACATCGACGCCGCGAACCGGGTCCAGGCCCCGGTGGCGGCGTCGAACACCTTGCACACAAGCCGCCGATCGCCGCCGCGGGGCCACCGCCCGAACGAGCGGTGGAACCCGGCGATCGCGACGTGGATCCTCCACGTCGCGGGGTCGAACCCTAACCCTACCAGGGTGGCCTCGTACTCCGGCTCCGATCGCGTGAAGGGCCTCTCCCTCGTCCGCGGCAAAACCCTAAACTCCCTCGTCATCGGATTGCACACGTAGTACACGCCCCGACTCCGCACGCTCGAGCAACACAGGAGGCCATTGCAAGAAGCCCTAATTTTGACCCGATCGTCCAAAAAATCCAGCGAAAACGTCGAAACCCCTAGAATCGGATCGACACATACCAGATCGGGGGTGGGCGCGGCGTGATCGGGGGACTCGATCACGACGCCGCGGGTGCGGGAGCTGAGGGCGAAGTGGAGGTCGACGAAGTGCTTCTGGGAGAGCACTTCACGCCAGAGCTTGCACACGGAGCGGAATCGGAGGAGGGATTTGGCGGGGAGGCGCGCGAGGATCTGGATCGTGAGGTCGATGGGGAGGGAAACGGGGTGGGAATCGGGGGGGTTCATGGGGGTTTCGATCGGGATTTCGAGGGGGAAACGAGCGGGGAAACGGTTGTTATCACATTTGTGTGCGATGGGGAGGGGTATTTTGGTAAATTGAAGGGTCGTGGCGTTTGAGGTGGAATCCGCCATTAATGGCGGTTTCGAGAGATCGAGATCGAGAGAGAGAGAGAGAGAGAGAGAGAGAGGATGGAGCCAAATGCTCAACTTGTTGTGTGAACCTCGTTCGCCACGTCACCATGGACCGTACCAATGAAAAGGAAACAAGTGCACTTCGAGAGACACCAAAGGGTTTTAATTGGCTCGGTGCAATGAACCAGTGTACGCAATAATTGCGCCAAAGGTTGGTGAGGATTCGGATGTGATTGGATCGGGTACGGGTCGGGCCATACATTGCTATCGAAGGCCATGCGATGCGAATCATATTCATTATCCACACGTAGAATTATGTTAACCGGTGGGAATCGGGACGATTTTTTTCAAAACCCGAATCGGACAATCAAATTTGATGAATTTTAAAAATTTACATTCAAAACTGTAACGATCCGACCCGCTAGCAACAATAACTCGTCGGGCCCAAACCACTGGCCCAAAATGCTTAAGCCCAGTTATTAGTACTAGCGTACAAGTCTCATATAAACCGATCGAAATCAGTATCCCATCCGATATGCTTAAGCCCAGTTATTAGTACTAGCGTACAAGTCTCATATAAACCGATCGAAATCAGTATCCCATCCGATGTGGAATTATTTGGGGCGTTACAAACTCTCCATGTTTAGACCCTGACGTCCTCGTAGGGTCCAAATCAGATCACAGACAGACAGACCAGGACTAGAATTACCGGGTGATGTGAGATTCTAGAGGTGGCTCCTACGGGTTCAGTTGGTGTAACACTTTGCCCCGCATAGCACTTAGCTCTCACATTTTCGGCCGGTATTCGGCTCTGATACCAATTGTAACGACCCGACCCGCTAGCAATAATAATTCGTCGGGCCCAAACCACCGGCCCAAAATGCTTAAGCACAGTTATTAGTACTAGCGTGCGAGTCTCAAATAAATCGATCGAAATCAGTATCCCATCCGATGTGGGACTATTTGGGGCGTTACAAAAACTCAAATTTGAACTCGAAAATTCGAATTCGAAATAAACATTTTCCTTTATCATATTGTGCAAAATATATTATATTGAAAGCTAAATTTTAAAAATACAAATTTAAATATAATATTAAACATTCATATATATTATATATTAATATAAAATCTATTCGGGTTTGTTTTGGGTATAAATTCAAATTTCACTTGATAACTTTATATTATCATTATTTCTAACATGTACCCGCACTTTTCTGCATGTATAATTTGCAAGTGTTTTTTAATTATATTTGTAAAATATTAGTACATATAATATATATGTTATATATACTAATATTGTATTTAAAGGCCGAAAACCTAATAGCACTGATGACTTGATGTTAGGGCATGTTTGATTGGCCGAAAGTGGAGCACCGAAATTGGCACATTTGGAAAGTGACGTCTTATCGGTTGTTTGATTTGCGAAAGTGAATATGAAAGTCACTTTACAAAAGTGGACTGAAAAAATAAGTTATAACTAAATTTCACTTTTTTGACTTCGGCTTAAAAATTTTTAAAGTCACCGAAAGTGGAGAGCTTAGCTAAAAAGCTATATTTGATCTTAACTTTAATATTTGAATTTACTTCTAAAGTTGAATTTCACTTTAAGTTTGAATTAAAATTATGAATTTAATTTCACATTCTAAATTTTACTTGTAAATTCAAATCAACATAAAATTTTTAAATTCAAATTTATGAATTTACATTTAAAATTAAAATTAAAATTTTTATTTAAATTTGAATTTTTTTATTTAAATTTAAATTTAAATTTTAATCAAATTATTTTAGCTAAGAATTTCAATTTGAACTTTTAATTCAAATCGTTCCAACTATTACTGATTGAAACTTGAATTTAAATTTAATTTCTAAGTTGAAATTCAAATTCAAATTTAAGTTGTCATTCAAATTTAATTATAATAATTAGTTTCAATTTGAACTTTGAATTCCAATTATGAATTCAAACATTTAGTTTGAATAGTGATTTAAACTCAAATCTTAATTTAGATTTAAATGTTACCTCAAATTGTGAATTCATATTTGAATTCAGAATTTAAGATCAAAGAGTAACTTAAAATATGATTCAAATTATAAATTCAAGTTATGAATTCAAATTTGAATAAATATTTTAATTTTATGTTGAACTTTTATTTTAGATTTTAATTTCAGTTATGAGTTATAACTTAAACTTTTAATTCAAATTGTGAATTTAATTTGTGTATTAAATTTTAATTATAAATTCTACTCAGATTTAAGTTTAAATTTAAAATTTAAAATTTTAATTTTAAATTCTAAATAGAATTATAAATTTAAATTTTTAATTTAAATTGCAAGTATAAGTTGTTTGTTTATATTTTTACTTATTTATATATAATTAAAAAATTAAAATTATAAAACTATAATTTTTCATGTTTTACTTTATAGTTAACCAAACAATCGCGCTGAAAAGTCACTTTTGTAAAAATCACTTTTATTAAAGTGACTTTTTTTTCACTTCGACCACTTTTAGGCAACCAAACATGCCCTTATTAATAATATAGTAGTCTAGTTCTATATTATATATAATCACTGTAGAATTACGTAGAAGTTCTGACTTTTATAGAACCATTCAACACATATTTATATCGATATATCTGAATCCAAAATGTAAGCATTTTCTAAAGCAAAATAATAAATTTCGTAATATGCTTATTGTTTATGTCAAAAGATTCATCTCCTCTTCTTTTGTTTTTTCTTGCTTCTCTTTCTTGTAACTGTTTTATGCCATTTTTGTCGAACCTATGCAAGTAATTGCCGAGAATTTAAAAAAAAATGATAATATAAAAGGTAGTTACCCCGTTCGTAGTTTTTCTTTTGATTAATTTTCTGATGTTCTTTTTTAAAATTTAAAAATAAAAATATATACTTAGTTTTGTAAAAAATTCATAACTTTTGAAAAATCAAATACCAAATAGTTCTTCGAAATATAAAAATGTGGGAGAAATTGGAGAGAATCTTTCTAAAATTAAAACTTATAATAGATAATTGATAGAAAGTGGGATAGTGCCCGAATTGGCTTTTCAACAAATAGGTACTGACCGACCGTCCCTAGCGCAAGTGGCAAAGGGCTTGGTGGTTGGTACCCGAGGTCCCGAGTTCGAATCCTAGTTGATTCACATTTCCAGCTAAGTTTATTTTCAAAAAAAATAAACGAAGCGGGTAGCGTGCTACCTTTCTCTCAAAAAAAAAAACAAATAGGTACTGTGCCCCCTATTACTCAGTTGAGCCATGTGCATCTGTTGAGGCTCCTCGACGTTATATAAAAAAAATAAATAAATAAAAAAAGAAAAATTGAGAATGCAATCGTCATATTACTGATGCGATATCTCCGACCAATCAAATTACTCCCTTGCACCCCGTTTGGTTGAGGTATAGAGGGTGGGATAAGGGATTTATCCCACCCTTTATACCCAAACACAAAAAAAGAAGGGTGGGAATAAATATCCCACCCGTTAACGAATTATCCCCTTGTTAGGAATAGGGGTGGGAATAGTTATTCCCATCCCTATTTAATTTTAAAATTTAAATTTTAAATTTTAAAAATGTATAATTTGTAATCTTAAAATTAAAATTTTAAATTTTAAATTTTAATTTTAAATTTTAAATTTTAAATTTGATATTTGATATTTGATATTTGATATTTTTAAATTTAGATTTGAACTTAAATTTAAAATTTAAAATTTAAAATTTAGAACTTTGAATTTTAAAATTTGAGATTTAAAAATTTGAATTTAAAATTTGTATTTTTGAAATTTAAAAGTTATATATTTAAAATTAAAAATTTAAATATAAAATTTAAAAATTAAAATTCAAATATAATAAAAGGGCAATATCATTATTTTCTATTTATAACAACTCAATATTCTTCTTATTCCATTTTATCTATCCAAACGCTATTTTTCTTATTTTCAGGAACAACTCAATTTTCATCCAAACGCAAATTAGTCTAATTCCTGCTTATATTTGAACTTATTATACATATTCCTGGAATAAACAGTTCTTACTTATATCCGAACCAAACGAAGAGAGTTTACCCATCCCATCATAATTTTGTAAAAAATATTTTTATTGTAATTTTCTCTCAAAAAGGGAGATGCGATCCGCTGAATATAAATAATATAGTGTAGCTGCTCTCCACTGTGTACAACACACTGCACGAGGTATAAAATATGTTTTTCATGCACAATGTATTGTACATTTACATGTCAAATGTATAAATTTTGAAAGTTTAAATATGCACGAGGTATACTTAATTGTTTAAATATGTTGAAAGTTTATATATTTAAAAGTATATATTTTTTAAAAACATCTATTAAATTATTTATTAAATAATATTAAATAATATGAATCCTCAATAATTTTGCCACGTGGCATCCCCTCCTTCACCCTCACCTAATTCCCTCCCCTTCTTCCCCTATGACTGCTAACTGTCACCTCCACTGAATAAATAAATTTATTAACTCTTTCAATTAAAAGCAACACTCTTTAGAATTCTAATCTCCTTTCCTTTTCTTTCATCTCTTTTTGTAACTCTCATATCCCTTCGTCTTTCCTTCTCCTCCTCGCATCCCTCCATCTTCCCCCTCTATGTAACTCTCCATTTTTCTCTATATAACTCCCCCCTCTACGAATAGCTTAAGAATTTTTGGTAGATAATGCCCATCGTTCAAAATCACCTCAAATTGGTAGGATTTTGCATCATTTTATATTAATTTCATATTTGATCGATCTAATTTTCGATGCTATGGATTTCTGTAGTATTTCACCTCAAGTTGTTAGGGCTTGGTTCTATTGTTTTGTTAATTTTTTAATTTAATCAATGTAATTTTATATGATATTTTTTTTCTTTGTTTGTTTCTAGCGATCAATTGATCTCTATAGAAATAAACTTAGCTGAAAATGTGAATCAACTAGAATTCGAACTCGGGACCTCAGGTATCAACCACCAAGCCTTTTGCCACTTGCGCTAGGGACGGTCGGTCTCTAGAAATATTTATTAAAGTAAAATTATTATTGTTTTATTAGATCTATCGTGCATTACAGTTGGTTTATGGTGTGTTAGGTGCAGTGCAAGTACTATACATCATATTCGTAACAATCAGGTATAAAAAATCGAAATAAAAATTTAATTTAATTTTAGGCTAAATTGCAGAAAATTTTCTTATAAATATCCGTTTTTTCACTTTCATTTTCTAACTTTTAAAAATCTATATTTTACCTCCTCAATATTTTAAGTTGTTGCATTTAGCCCCCTCCGTCAGGATTCCATTATTATTCCATCCATTTTTTATAATTTATATCAAAAATGTCCTTCAAAATAATAGAAATATATTATCTTTTTTTCTTATAGAAAAAATAAGGATAATTTGATCATTTTGCTCTCTCCATTAACACCGTACCTCTCTGAAAATATTTCTGAAATTTTAGGTGGGTAAAATATAGGTTTTGAAAATTCAAGAAGAAAAAGTGAAAAAAAAAGTATTTACAAGAAAGTTTTATGAAATTTAGTCTTAATTTTATGGCATTTATGTATTAAAATGACGAACTATAAACATATCTATGGAAGAACTAAGATTGTTCGGCGAAAACGCATGAGATCTATTTCATTCATATATCTGAATTTTCTTATAGTATAGCCGATGTAGTGCAAGGTCATTTTTTTCCAAAAAATGATAATTAACGGAATAAAGTATGAATTTTTATTATACTGTGCTTGCCATGTATAGTGTGTGTATATTAACAAATGATGAATTTTAGCATGATTACAATTAGCCAATTAGATTTTCAAGTGTGATTCAGCAATTTTGCGTTGAGTTCTCTACAAAGTTTTCTTTCTTCATTTCATGTCTCGACGACAAAGTTTACTGCTTTCGAAAATTTATTCTTCTATAAAGAAAATGAGTTTGGGCATTGTACTGAACAAATATATGATTCAATAGAGCAGATGAAAGATGATTGAAGCAACAAAGAGAAAAAAAGGGTGAAATATACTCTTATAGTTTAATTCTTCAATTTTTTAAAATTTTAATTTAATAAACAAATGTGTTAATATTTTTTTTATACTTTCATTATTATCCATTACGATGCACAATATTTTTCTCAAAATACAATGAACAATTCACACATTTGCAATTATCTGCCTACATAGAAGTAAAACTTTATGAAAAATTTAGACTTCTATACTTTATGGCAATTAAAATGAGAAGTTTTTGTGTCTTGACATGGCTTAATTTTCTATAGAATGAGTGCCAAAGTTTATTTATATTTGGCTTTCACTTTTTTAGAGTTTTTATCTTAATTTTCTACGTTTCTCTTACCTGCTGCAAAGCATAAACAGTTACAATTATATTTTTTTTATTGGGAATACGACGCACACCGAATATGTGGGAGGGACACATCTCGACAAGATTTAGTATGTAGACATATAAGATTTGTGTGTGGGGAGTTGTTTCCCCGTGAGGAAGGAGTTGATGAGCACAAGAACCTCCCTAGGCTTGTTGAGGGGCACCAAATGACCTGCTCCTCTCACCGTCGCCATTGTCAACCCCTCGTAGTACTCCACGAACCTCCCCGCCACCTGCACCGCATTCCTATTATCGTTTCTTTTGGAAAATAAAATCGACTAGTTTTGATAAACTCATTTTGTTTTGATAATATAGCGAGCGATTCAGTCCACTAGTATTAATAACTCGTTAAATCCAAACTACTACTTCAAAATATTTAAGTACAGTTATTATTAGATCACCAGTCAAAAGTATGACATAAATCTCTCGGTGATCTTGAGCTATACGTGTGATTTGTCGAGAATGCTAGGACTTAAAGAAGGAGAGTATATAATATCCCTAGTCTCACATTCTATAAAAAATGAAGTATGATGGGATAGATAAAGACAATAAACTCTAATATTAAAAACTGGACTGACGCATTTTGGATCGGTGGTTTGGACTCAAAAAGTTATTAATGTTAGCGGGCTAAATCGTTACATATAATATAGTTAATTCTATGAATACAAAATTCTTAAAAAAGAAATATGAAAAAGTGTATTAACATAATGAAAATCAGTCGTATAGTCCAGGTTAAAGTGGTACCCATGGTAGAAGGTTTTCCATCACTAAATCAATTCTCTTTAACATAATAAGTTGCATGACCCTTCTAAACTTTTTTTAAAAATTACAAAATTGAGATGCCCACTACAAGTCGGTGCCTCTTTAGTTCAATTTCTAAAGCAGCTTCTCTACTTTAAGAAGCAGAAGATTTTTTTTAATCAAACTTTTCCCTTTGTTTCATCTCCTTCCTTTTTATTTGAAACGAGAAACTTTTACACGCGTGACAGTAGTTTGATTTATTTTACCTTAGGCCATTACTAATTTGATATTTATATATTATATTTAAAATTCAAAAGCTTGTACTCTGATTCAAATTTTCATATGCAAACCTGCTTGTCGTGGTACCAAGGTTGCCAGTGGGTCTTAACTGGGAGGCCAAGTGCGTCCATGCAGTATCTGGTTCCAATCACTGGAACCCTCCCATCTGCATCACCACTACATGTACACACACACACATATATAGAAAGATAAAACAAGAATATTTGGATAAATAAAACAATTGAATCAAATTTACAAACAAATAGTATATATAGTTTCTGTGAGAAAAGTAACGAGTCAAATTTAATATTGATAGACAGATGTATGAAACCTATTTACAATTTGTTGACGTGAGTTTGACCATATCCAATAAATCTGATTTGTACATCATGTAAATGGCTTTGTTAATAACATCATCACAATAAACAAAATCAAAATGCTCAACAGGCCAAGTAGTTAATGCATTTGCTCTTTTCGACCAAATTGACTAGAGATTCTAGGTTTCTCAGAGGACTAGTGCTTTGTTTCAACTACACCATGTGGTTTGTAAAATGTATCGTTTTACTACCATGTGATTTATAGAATTCAGCGCTTTAGTACCTCACTCGACAGCAGCTCTTATTCATGTTGATATCAAAAAACGAAAACCAAAGGATACTAAAGTAAAAGTATTTAAACCACAGTGGCAAAATATAAATATGCTAAACTACGGTAAGGCAAATTAAAGTTTTTCCCTACGTCGTACTGATAGAATATAGCAAGGAGAGAATACAAACCTGTAAACCCATATCCTTAGTCCACCTTTGATGAGCTTGGAGTATATAGGTAGTACAGAGAAAACAGTGTATTTGTATGAATTGTAAAAAATGGAATCACTGCAAAAAAGCAAAGAGTAGAGTAAACAAACTGTGGGATCTCATTTCTTTCCTGCCTGTATTTGATAAGATCCTGATAATCTTGGGTGCAGTTGTTTCACTGAAAGTGGAGGGGAGTGAAGCAATTTTGGCCATAAATACTTGCTTTTGTTGTTTGATTCGATGCAAATAGAGTTCGGCCATAACTCAAATTTTACAAAACGGCACAACTAGCTTTGCTGGCTAGTGGGAAAGTCAATTACGGTAGGAAAAGAGATTATTTTTTTTTGGAAAAACAAATAAAGATGGGCTATTGCAACTATTTTCCACCCACTTCTGTGCTAGTATGGGAACTTTTGGAGAAACAAATGAGGAGGTGGAACATAAATTCCGAAGCCATTGACTTTCCATCAAACAAACAACGGTGTAAAAATAGTTTTCATCTGAATTTTAGTTCAACTGAAAGTCAATTTTAGCCTGAAAATCAGTTATTGGCAAACAAATACGTCTCGAGTGAGTGCATAAAAACCTTTTCTTAATTTTTTTGAAATGTCCACACTCCACATGCTCTTTCTCCAAAAAGAGAAAGAAAGAAAAGAAATAAACTGCCTTATAAATTTGTTTCATACTACTTATACTTTAATAGTTTAATAAGATGGTTCAAAGCAAATAACTAAAATCATGAACAAAAGAAGGAAACAAAGGGTAAAGGGTAAGAAAGGCTCAACTCACTTGCAAACAGTCCATTTTCCTTGAATCTTTCCACTAACATTTGCATGAAGTGATCTTTGAACATCAACTTTGTTGAAGTAATGCTCCGCATTGGCAAAAAAACACGGATCATATCCTGAATACATCCGAATCCTACCTGTTAATCTCCCCTAAGATTCACACACAAATACAAGATAAAATAGAAGTCAAAAAACTATATACAAAAAAACTATTGGTATTGTGTTGCAAATTAATCAACGGTAAAGCTATAAACATTTTTTGTGCCTATTTGGCCTGGCTTTTCGACAGCTTTCCTACTTTGCGAAGTAGAAATTAGAAAGGGTCAATTATGCAAAGCTTTTGACTGGAACTTGAAGCTACAATGTCTTCTATGAATTTCCGTTTTGAAGAACAAACTTCTGTGCCTCAAAAGCTGACATTGCAAACTAGAGCTTTTGCTTCTATTTACCGTACAGTTGCTTCATGGAATCTAACGAAAAAAAAAAATTAGGGTAAAAGATATGGATAGTCCTCAGACTATACCCCTATGGCAAACTTTGTCCCTGTAATTTCAATTTAAATACTTTAGTCCCAAAACTTTAAAAAATAATCTAAATTTATAAAATGACCATTTTATCTTTCTACAATAAATATTTACTTATTTCAGTTGAATTCATAAATGGTCCAATGCTTTTTTTTGTTTTTTGATGGACAGGGAGACTAAAGTAGTACGATATATGTGAAAATTCAGAGACAAAGTATTCAAATTGAAACACATAGGCCAAAATTGCCATATGGGGATAGCAAATAGACCATCCATACATTTTACCATAAAAAAACAACTGCAACTCTTTTATACAAGCTGCAACTACGCCAAATAAGCTATTCTTAAGAAAAAAGGAAATAACCTTCAAGTCACCTTAGATTTAGCTTCAGTTATATCATCAGCTGCAGGTGATGTCGTTGTTGTTTGAGCAAGATTACACTTCGGAGCATAAATGTTGTAGAAGTCAATCAAGTGATACTGTTTCATGACGACGCCCATCGCTTCCATGCAGGCCTTCGACCAGTTATCGGCCCTAAAATCGCAGACTTTGTTAATGAGCTCATAAACTTGATCTGACACGACAGCGTGGCTCCATGCATACTCGGCCAATCCTTTGTAGTCATAGTAGTCATTTGTCTCAGGGTTTCCAACCTTGCATTTGATCAGTCATAATCTGTTATTTGCAAACCAAAAGAAAGAAAAAAAAAAGAAGTACAAAATTTTGTTCATGAATGTGACCACCCAATCCGAATGCTTTTCACGTTGAATTTAAGTTTAAATTCTATATGTTTGGACTATTATATTTTTGAAAATTTTGAAGCACTTTGAATTTTTCATCATTAAGTTTCATGAATTTTGGATTTAGAGTAAACTTTTCATGTAACATGGGGTAAAGTATTATCGACAATCATTAAGGTTGATCGCGACCGAAACTGGTTCTAGCAGACCTGACGGTCGACCGCCTGGAGGAGTCCGGTCAACTGTCATAGTTGATTCAGCTGCTTTCACCTACCAACCTCCACCACCCCTTTCTCCTCTCTTTCCCTTTTCTTCCCAGAAAAGCAACTACCATGCGCCCCTCTCTTCCTCTCTCTCTCCTTCTCCCTCTTTCTCTCCTCCTTTCCTTTACCTCTCTCTACTTCTCTCATTTTTTTCGTCTTCTTTCTCGTCTTCTCTCTCTTCTCCTTCTTCTAAACATTATGCCCTTTTTGTGTAACTATCTCAAAATAGAACTAAAGTCAGTGCTGTCTCGACATTCGTTGCCTAGCAAAAGGCCAGAGACCTCGAGGGCTCGAAGTTCGAGCTTGAAAGTTGAAACATGAGGACTTGTGACTGAACGGGCCATTCTTCGACCCCGAGCTTACACTCAAACTCTGGATATTTATCATTTCTGGTGTTTTTACCCTTGAATTGGTTTATACACTAGTTAGCGCTGTTTTTGCAAGATTCGAACCCATTTTTGAGGTTCTGGGCAGTGAACAGTCGATCGACCGCACTCTTGCAGTCGACCGGCGTGAACGTGAGCTGTACTCTGGTCTTGGGTTGTTAGTAGTCAACTGGCCACAGTTGCAGCCAACCATACGGCCAGAGATGGTCGACCGAACTTGACCCGAGGTCGACCATGGACCATCAAGTAAGCCCGAATCTTGTGTCTCTTTTACGGTTTCTTATTAAAAGTTAAGTTTAAGAATCCTTTGGGAATAATAACCTTGGGTCTTCTTGATGATTTGTTTAGGTGATGACCAATGGACAACTTGGTCGATTCTACCGATTTTGTTGTCAATATCAACAACTCGTGAGCTGTAATACTACATAACGCGAACCAAACGCGCCCTCTGAGTTATGCCACTTAAAATAAAATTTATATATTTTTTTGTTGAATGGTTGAAACATTTCTTTCTATGTGCATGATTGATTGCAAAACTATGAATTTGGATATTTGCATGATCTACTAGCCGGATAGGCCACTCCTGTATCGACTAATGACAAGACTGCATGTACATAGGGAAAACCTTGATTAATTAGCGATATGACCAAATTATATATGTATGGCTTATTTTATTTTATACGTGCACACACACACATAGGATTCACATAAATATTAGTATCTCTCACTTGGAACCCCCTCATCAAAGCTTACGCCCCTATAGTTAGTATTAATCAATCATTCAAACATAACTAAATGATTTGTCTTATATTCTTTTTTTTTCTTTTTCTTTTTTTGAGAGAGAAAGGTAGCACGCTACCCGCTTCGTTTATTTCTTATAGAAATAAACTTAGCTAGAAATGTGAATCAACTAGGATTCGAACTCGGGACCTCGGGTACCAACCACCAAGCCCTTTGCCACTTGCGCTAGGGACTTGTCTTATATTCTTAACTAGCATTTCTGAGATACATTTGGACTTGCATGATAAGACATCGTGTGTAGAATTGACGTGTGCGAATTGGACGGTGTGGACATTTCTGAGATTTTGTCTGACATGTATGAGCTAACTTGACAGTTGTTGCATGGCCTAACTAGCATATGTGAGTCTGAATCATGGACATTGGACATGATGAGCTTGTGTATTCTGTCGTGGTAAATAGTGGATTGGATTTCCCTTGGACACTGGATATATATTATGTGAACTAGGCAGAGGCCTGAGATATATTGCATGGACTTGGTACGGGCCCAAGGTATTGTGTGTTGGGCAAAGGCCCTAGGTACTGCGGACCGAGTCGAGGACTCGAGGCATTAAGATAAGTAGGTTATACGTGAACATATAAATCAGGAGAATCAACCTAGTATTTACTAGTGTTCATACAATTGTTGAGATCTGTGGAGCGGAGATTTAGATTAGGGTGCACGTGAGTTGATGTATGGCAAGTTTAATAGGCCGAGACATGATGACCTAACATTGGCGTGAGACAGGATTAGATCGGATTCTAAGTTTTGCATGCCTGGACCGCCAAGTGCCGACAAGATGCCGAGTGCCTAGCTTACATCGTGTGGGGATGCTACGTTGGGCGACACTCGAGCATATAAGTTAGTATGATTGATGTACACCACGATGGGCGGATACATGCATGACCAGAGAGATACGATCCAGGTATGACTGCATAGCCAGATATGTTATGACGAGCTGTTATTCAGAGACAGACGGTGTTTGAAGAGGGTGGCATGGATTTGGCGGAGTTATGAACAAAGAGTCTGTTGGCAATACCAGCGGTACCCACCTATCTCATTCTCCCTGTTGTACTACTCGCATGATTGCACCAGGACTCAGAAGCATCAACATATTGGTATAATAGTATATAATATCACCATATGTTATTTAAACCAAGTAATTTAATTATTAAATCCTTGAGATAGTTTTCTAATCACCTGTCATGTATGCCTGAAATTTGAATTTAAATGTTGGATTGGAAAGAGGATCCACAGAGCGGTCTATGTAACAAGCTGTCACAGATGTCAGGTTTGGCAAACTCTAGCAGTAGATAGTTTATATTGTGTTTACACATGCATGTTAATTTACCATGCATCTTGGCAAATCAAGACTACACTTTTGTTCTTGCTGCTATACTGCTCTGTATTTCCCCTTAATTGCTAGTGTTTTGAACTTCCGTTGTTTCCCTAAAAGCCTTGGTTTTTTTGAAAGTCTCAAATTTAAATTAAATTTGATTCCTAGGAAGGTGCGGCGGTCACGACTCGAATTAAGGGGTTTTGGGTGGCGACAATGAATAGAGAATAGAGATGTTCTACAAACTCACATATTGATACGTTAGCATATATGTATATGTAAATGTATATACATCTATATATATGTATATGCATGAACATCTATATATATGCATATATATATATATATATTGTTACGACATATTTAGTATCTTATGCTATATTAGGATACTACATATTATGATCATATGTAGAGTAGGATTATATGGTATGCTATATAGAGTAGGATAATATGGTATGTAATCATGGTTGTATTGTTACTATAATAGGCATTGTTACTATAGTAGACTCATCTCTTGTACTATATAATTTCATCAATAGAATCCAAAAGGGTATGCTCTTTTGCCCATCTTACATGGTATCAGAGCGGGAACCCTAATTTGGGGATATCAATCCATAGCCACCATCCACCACAAGTCTCACCTTCTTCTATAAGTGTTCTTTTCCTTTTGGTGTCTTATCTCCCCTTATCCTTTGACTTCTATCTCCACATTATAGTACTGCTAAAGTCTGGCTACAGTATCACTGTAGTACCACACTAAATATTCCTGGTGCCGCTCGGACGCGTACTGGTTCCCTGGTGCAGTCCGGTTCTTCTCTGGTGCTATCAGGCTCAACTTTGGTTCATTCGGCTTTTCCTGGTGCGATCTGACACTTGGTTTATTTTTCCTTTTCATCTACTACTCTTCGGTTTGACTTTCATCTCTTGTGGTGGATATCTCACTTGGTGATACATATGTCTCTTCTTCAAACTTACTAGTTGTTAACATTAAAACTCTCATACCACTTGAACTTACTAATTCCACATATTTAGTGTAGAAACAAGTCTTTCTTAATGTCTTGGAGAGTTTTGGTGTTACTTCGCATGTGGACGGAACTTGTATTATACCATCTCAGACTATGGATACCGCAGATAAGAAAGTAATTAAAAATCCGGAATATTTAAGTTGGAAAAAGGAAGACACCACTATACTCTCGTGGATTAATGCCACCCTATCTCTTAGTATATTACATATGGTTATTTCTAGTTCTTCCAAAACTGCATATGATGCTTGGAAAACTATTGAAACATACTTTCTTGATAAAACTGCTTCTACGGCTTTTTCTCTAAAGTCCGAATTACGAAGCATCAAGAAAGGTTCGATGAGCATGAGTGATTACATGCAAAAGATTAAATCGATTGGTGATGCTCTCCAAGCGATCGGTGAAACTGAGTCAGGTCATAACTTGGTCATGACCGTTCTTCTAGGACTACCGGAAGAATATAGAGGTTTTATTAGTGCCCTTAATTCACACCGAAATATGCCCACCTTCGAACAACTTTGTCCACTCTTAATGCAAGAGGAAACAGAGGTCCAACGTCGTACTAGTTTGACGACATCACCTACCACTCCCACTATTGACGGTGAAGCTCTTTATGCCAATCGTGGACGCGAAAATCGTGGAGGCCGAGGAGGTAGATATCGCGGCGGACGAGGACAGCGCGGTAGACACAACTCTTATTCTGGTCGTGGATCTCCTGGAACCTATTCACATCCTCAACCCACTAATCCAAAATAATCTTATACTCTGAATCAACAACCTTATATTCCAACGTCTGGCACACAATGTCAGATCTGTGGCAAGTTCAATCATTCTACTCTTCAGTGCAGGCAACGCTTCAATCATTCCTTTGTTGCCGATGATGTTCCTCAAACTTTTGCTACTATGAATCTTCATAAACCTGGTGAGGAAGTATGGTATCCAGATACCGGAGCATCTAATCATATGACCGCAAATTCTAGTATTCTTTCATCTTCTAAACTTTATAGTGGACATGAAAAAATTATTGTTGGAAATAGAAATTTACTTGATTTTACTCAGACATGTGAAACTCAATTGCATGCATCCTCTAAATCCTTTGCTCTTAAAAATGTTCTTGTTGTCCCTTCTATTAAACAAAATTTACTTTCAGTACGTCAATTCTGTCATGATAATAATTCTTCTTTTGAATTTGACTCTTCTGGTTTTTCTGTAAAGGACAAGGAAACCGGGATGGAGCTTCTACGATGCCCTAATTTGTAAACATCACTTTATCCACTTTCCTCTCAAGTTGCAAGTGTAGGAAATAAGCAACAACTGGGTCTGGCTGCTTCTAGGTTTAGTGGAGATATTTGGTATAGACGGTTAGGTCATCCTCGTTTTTCTGTTCTTTCTACATTTATTAAAAACAATAAAATTGTTTCTAATTCGGCTTTAAAATTATCTGCTTGCAATGCTTGTAATAGTGGAAAACATGTTAAACTCTCGTTTCATGCTTCAGAATCTCAATCTGTTTCTCCCTTTCATATTGTTCATTCGGATGTATGGCAATCACCTGTTCCCTCAATTTCTAGCTACAAATATTATGTTATTTTTTGTGATGATTACTCTCGGTTTTCTTGGCTTTATCTTTTAAAATCTAAACATGAGGTTTTTGACAAATTTCTCGATTTTAAAGCAATGGTTGAAAACATATTTCATAGCTCGATCAAAATTTTTCAGTTTGAAAATGGTACTAAATTGTAAATGATAAATTTTCTACCATTTGTTTACAGAATGGCATTGTTCACAGATTCTCTTGTCCTTATAGTCCTCAACAAAATGGCCTTACTGAGAGGAAGCATAGACATTTATCTAACATTGTCAGAAGCCTATTATTTCAAGCTTGCTTACGTCATCGCTTCTGGGCAGAGGCCATTCAAACTGCCGTTTTTCTTATGAATCGACTCCCTTCTCTTACTGTTTTGAAAGGACGATCGCCATATGAAATTCTGCATGGTTGTGCTTACCCTGACTTGCAACTTGTTAAAATTTTTGGATGTTTGTGTTATCCCGATGTTCAGGACATTGCAGCTCACAAGCTCTCTCCCCGATCACTTCCTTGTGTCTTCTTAGGACTTTCTGACAAACATAAAAATTTTCGCTGTCTATATCCAAGCACTGGTAAAGTTTTTATCTCTCGCCATGTTACTTTTGTTGAGAATGTTTTTTCTTATTCTTGTCTTTTTAAATTCTCTTCTTCTTCTTTATCTTTCTCTATTTACAACTTTCAAATGTTCCAAAATTTTTTTTCTAATCCCCCCTTGTTGGGTGAGAGTCCCTCCACCCTTGATGCAATTTCTGGCTTTTCTTTCACACGCCCCATTACTAACGATGGTTCTCTTCCACCAGTTTCACCGTCTGAGCAATTATCACCTTTTTCTCCCACCTTGAATTCTGATGTCTTATAGGTTAGTCAAGAGGGTGATGCCGCTAATGCTGGTCAACCTGAAGTCCGGGTCTATACCAGATGCCACACCAGCCGGCCTGCTGCTCCTTCCCCATCCGCTACTGATGTGCCACCTTCCACCTCTGATCGTCCACCTTCTCCTCAGCCTGCTACTGTATTCTCCCCTTCACCTTCTGCGCCTCCCTTGCCTGCTCGGACACATTTTATGCTCACTCGATTCATGACTAAGGGTTCCACGGGGTCTACTTCCTTCCTC
The DNA here is from genome assembly GCA_016920855.1 of Puya raimondii. NCBI lineage: Eukaryota > Viridiplantae > Streptophyta > Magnoliopsida > Poales > Bromeliaceae > Puya > Puya raimondii. The sequence continues at coordinate 28,217,803 of JABWPP010000049.1, forward strand.
GCTTCTGCCCATTCTACTCTTCCTACTGAGCCTACATCTTTTCATGAGGCTTTTCAGGATGCAGGTTGGCGTGCTGCCATGGCTGAAGAATTTGATGCCTTACTAATCAATGCTACTTGGGATCTTGTTCCTCCTCTTTCTTCCGTTAATCTTATTGGCTGTAAGTGGGTATACAAAGTGAAGCAGAAGGCGGATAGTTCTCTTGAGCGTCTCAAGGCTCGGCTTGTTGCTGAGGGTTACAAACAACAATGAGGTATTGATTTTGATGAGACTTTTTCTCCAGTGGTCAAGGCGACCACTATTCATACTGTTCTTTCAGTGGCTCTCTCCTCTGAATGGTCTCTTCGACAACTTGATGTGAAGAATGCGTTCCTTCATGAAACTCTTTCTGAAGAAATTTATATGAAACAACCACCTGGCTTTGTGAATCCATCTCTTCCTCATCACGTTTGCCATCTCCGCAAAGCAATCTATGGTCTTAAACAGGCACCTCGGGCTTGGTTTCAGCGGTTCACTTCCTTTCTTTTTGAAATTGCTTTTGTCGGCAGTACCGCTGATCCTTCGATGTTTGTTTGTCATTCTTCTTCTGACATTCTCGTTCTTCTTTTATACGTTGATGATATTATTATCACCGGCAGCTCCTCCTCTCTTTTAGAGGCTCTCATTGTCACCTTACAACGTGAATTTGCTATGAAGGATCTTGGGCCGCTTCATTATTTCTTGGGCATTGAGGTTACTCGGTCTTCTTCTGGTTTCATCTGACTACGTAGAAATATGCGCATCAACTACTTCAGCGCCATGGCTTTCTTGATAGTAAGCCTGTTTCTAGTCCTTTCTCTCCGACCTCTCATCTCTTTTCTCATGAGGGGCGCCCTCTTGACGATCCCTATGCTTATCGTCAGCTCGTTGGTGCTCTCTAGTATCTCACTTTCACAAGACCAGATATCTCGTATGCTGTCAACTCTGTTGCTCAGTATTTGTAGACATCTCGTTACCCACACATGCAAGCCGTCAAGCGTATTCTACGGTATATCCGAGGGACACTGTCTTATGGCATTCCTATCTCTCGCTGTGTCAATCCTTCTCTTGTGGCTTTTGCCGATGCTGATTGGGCTGGTTGTCCCGATACACGTCGCTTTACTTCCAGGTATTGCAACTTTCTCGGGCCCAATCTTATCTCCTGGTCCGCTAAGAAACAACCTACAATTTCGCGCTCCAGTTCTGAAGCGGAGTATCGTGCTGTGGCATACACGCTTGCTGAGACGATTTGGATTCGACGTTTACTTGGTAACCTTGGTGTTTTCTTATGGCGCTCCATCAGCCTCTATTGTGATAATCTCAGCACAACTTACCTTGCGGCTAATCCTGTTCTCCATGCTCGGATGAAACATATTGAGCTTGACCATCAGTTATTATGAGAAAAAGTCTAGTCTGGTGATTTGGACTTGGTTCACATCTCTTCTGATAAGCAACTTGCTGATATTTTCACCAAGCCTTTGTCGCCTTCTTGGTTTTCGGTGTTGCGGCTCAATCTTCGCATCCGACCACCGAATGCTTAGCTTGCGGGGGGATGTTACGACATATTTAGTATCTTATGCTATATTAGGATACTATATATTATGATCATATATAGAGTAGAATTATATGGTATGATATATAGAGTAGGATTATATGGTATGTAATCTTGGTTGTATTGTTACTATAGTAGGCATTGTTACTATAGTAGACTCATCTCTTGTACTATATAATTTCATCAATAGAACTCAAGAGGGTATGCTTTTTTGCCCATCTTACATATATATACAATTATACATAACTAGTGTAGGACCCGCGCTTCGCTGCGGGTAGATAATATTTTTAACCAAAAAATATTATTTTTTGGTTAAAAATAATATAGTTATTTAAATTTTATATAGTTATTTAAATTTTAAAATTAAAAAATTTAACCAAATTTAAAAAATTCTATTCAGTAGTCTTATTTATATTATAAAAAATATTTTTATTAATATTTTTAACTTTCAGTATTTATAGAATTTAATTATTTTAATTATTTTATTTAAAAATTTAATTAAACTGAATAATTTTTATAGATATTCTATAAATAAAATGAGAAAGAAGTTTAAAAAAAGAAGAAGAAAGAAGTAAAAAAAATAGAAGAGGAAGGTACAGATCTAGAAAAAGAAAAAGTGAAGAAGAGAGAAGATTTAAAAAAAAAGAAAAAAAAAAAAAGAAAAGGAGATAGGAGTTGTTTTTCTTTTTTTATTCGACGTTGTCCGCTAACGCCGCCGAAGGCGCTGTCACCAATTTGACCGCCGTCGTCGCGTCCGCTGACACCGCCGCCGCCGCCGCCGTGAGTTGTACGCTATTGATGCCACCCCCAAGCTGCCGTTGCCGCCTTGCCCACTGTCGACGCCGCCCAAGCCGCCGCCGCCACTGCCCAAGCTACCACCACCATCGTCAGCGAAGATGTAAAACAAAGAAGAAGTAAAAAAAAAAAAAGAGAAGAGGAAGGTACAGAGAAGAAGAAAAAGAGAAGAAGGAGAAGAGTAAAAAAAGAAGAAAAAAAAGAAGAAAAAAAAAGAAGAGGAAGGTACCTTTCCTCTTTGACACGAACTCCTCCTCCGCCGCCCTCTACCTCCTCCTTCGCCGCCGCCTCCGTCGCGCGCCCGAGCCCCCCCGCGCCGCCGCCTCCGTCGCGCGCCGCAGGATCTACGTCGCAGACGCCGTTGCCGCCCTCGTTCTCGGGGAAGGGAGAGAGAGGTAGGGGGAGCATAGAGAGCCTGCGCGAGGAGAGAGGCATGAAAAAAAAAGAAAAGAAGAAGAAGAAGAAAAGAGAAGAGAGGGGAGAAGATTTGGTACTTTCCCAAGAAGGAGGGGGAAGATTTGGTATTTTTTCAAGAAAGGGAAGATTTCAAAAAATTTGATAGATTCCCAAGGAGGGGGTAGATTCCCAAGAAATAGGAAAGATTTGAAGAGATTTTGTATGTTTCGAAGAGAGAGAGAGAGAGAGGGGGATTAGATTTGATAGATTCCCAAGGAGGGGTAGATTCCCAAGAAATAGGAAAGATTTGAAGAGATTTTGTATGTTTCGAAGAGAGAGAGAAGGGGGGTAGATTCCCAAGAAATAGGAAAGATTTGAAGAGATTTTGTATATTTCGAAGAGAGAGAGAGAGAGAGAGGGATTAGATTTGATATATTCCCAAGGAGGGGGTAGATTCCCAAGAAATAGAAAAGATTTGAAGAGATTTTGTATGTTTCGAAGAGAGAGAGAGGGACTAGATGGAGAGAGAAGAAGAAAAAAAAAAAAAAAAGAAGAAAAGAAAGTAAAAAAAAAAAGAGAAAAAAAGGAGGGGCTGCCACGTGGACGGTTGGAACCGTCAATTAGTATATTTGTATGGATATGTATATGTATATGCATATAAAATATAAACAGAAAAAAAACAAAAATAAATATATAAATAAAAGAGAGAGAGAGAGAGAGAGAGAGAGAGAGAGAGAGAGAGAGAGAGAGAGTCCGGCTACTATACTCTTATGAGTACGATCACCTTCGTACTCATAAGTCGTTTTCGATGATAGAGGTTCCGAATCGACGATCCGAAGAGACCGTAAAAACATGATTTAAAGCAGAGAAAAAAAACTTCTAGAAATCAAATTTCATAATTTTTCGACATCATTTACCTTACGAAAAAAGGTCTCAAAATTGACAATTTTTAACGGCCGGTATGAGATACTTGCTAATTTAACGGTGTAAAAGAATCGAAATTGGTTGAATTTTTTATAGAAAATTCTATTCACTATCTAAATAAAGATCAATAACTCTGATCTTAAATTGAAGAATCCGATCATCTATTTTTAGGAGGTCGTTCAATTTTGACCTTCATTTTATGCCCGCTTGATGGACTTTAATATAATTTCGAAAAATTACGAAATTCATTTTCTAGAAGTTTAAAATGCTCTAGATCATATTTTAACAGTGTGGATCGTCGATTCAGAAGCTCCATCATAAAAAACAACTTATGAGTACGAAGAAGTCTATACTCATAAGAGTATAGTAGCCCTACTCTATATATATATATATAGAGAGAGAGAGAGAGATAGAGAGAGAGAGCTAGGCTGGTATACTATCGGTAGTACGCAGGCCTCCGTGCTACCAAGTTGTTTTCAATGATGCAGCTTCCAAATCGACGATCGGCTCCGCTAGACTTGATCTACACTATTGAAAGTATTTGAAAACTAAATTTTATAATTTTTCGACATTATTTGGTTAGTGATCAAAAGGTCTCAAAATTGACAATTTTAACGGTCGATGTGATGCGTTTGTGAATTTAACGGTGTAAAACAATCCAAATCTGATAAAATTTTTATAAAAAATTCTTTTCACTTATTAAAGTAAGATCAGTATCTCTGATATTAAATTGAAGTCTTTTATCATCATTTTTTATGAGATTTTTATTTTCGGCCGTTCATTTTTAGACTACTCGTTTGATAGGTAAATAATGTCGAAAAATTATGAAATTTAGTTTCCAAATACTTTCAATAATTTAGATCAAGTCTAACGGAGCCGATCGCCAATTTGGAAGCTGCATCATTGAAAACAACTTGGTAGCACGGAGGCCTCCGTGCTACTGATAGTATACCAGCCGGACTATATATATATATATATATATATATATATATATATATATATATATATATATATATAGAAGAATGAGGCTACTATACTATCTATAGTACCGGGGCTCCGGTACTATAGTTGCTTTTTCGATCTTAGGGTGAGAAAAATCAACGATCCACACTGTTGAAACTGATCTAGGGTATGTGAAGTTCTTAGGAATAAAATTTTAGTTTTTTTCGATATCGTTTAATTAGTAAATAAATCATGTCAAAATGAAAAAAAAAAATTGAATAATCCTTAAAATTTGAGTATAGGAGTTTCGAATTCGAGATCAAGGATGTTGACCTTCATCTATGTAGTTTAAAAAAGTATTTTCTATCAAAATTTGAATAAATTTAGATTCTTCTCCACCGTTAAACTACAAACTCGCCATAATAACCATTGAAATTTGACAATTTTGAAACGGTTTGATCACAAAGTAAACTACGTCGAAAAATTATAAAATTTTATTCCTAAGAACTTCAAATATCCTAGATCAGTTTCAACGGTGTGGATCGTTGATTTGAACACCCTAAGATCAAAAAAGCGACTATAGTACCGGAGCCCCGGTACTATAGATAGTATAGGAGACTAGCTCTACATATATATATATATATATATATATTATGTATATATATACACACACACACCACACGCGGGTTCAATCCCCGTCGTTCGCCGATCAATAAATGGACCATTAGTTATTGAGACACAAGACAAACCTTTCCTAACGTCAAATAATTTTTCTGCAATTTAAATCTCTTTGCATATATATATATATATATATATATATATATAGAGAGAGAGAGAGAGAGAGAGAGCAGGACTATTGTGCTCTTAATAGCACAGTAGTCCTTATGCTCCTAAGTTTCTAACCACCCATCAAGTTTTGATGGGTGGTTAGGATAAGAGAGAGAAGAGATAAAGGAGAGAAATTTAAGGAGAGGAGAAATTGAGACACCCAATTTCTCTTCTCTCTTCCTAACCGCCCATCAAACTTGATGGGCGGTTAGGAACTTAGGAGCATAGGGGCTGTTGTGCTCCTAATAGCACAGTAGCCCTGCTATATATATATATATATTTATAATAAACTGAGAAACCTTGGTAAAAGGTATATATGAAGAATCATCTAAATAAATGTCTTTGTTTTGTACCTTTTCATTTACCTTTATCACTCTCTTATTCTCTTTTATCTCTACTCAACCTCTATCTATTTTTATTATTCTTATAGTTCACTCTAACTTTTACTGTTTTACATTATTATGTCTTGGATATTATCAAGGGAAAGAAAACCTTGAAGCATGTCACTTTGGTTCAATTGCAAGCAACTACTTAAGTTTAATATACAATAGGCAATTAGAATATATTGGTGCCAAAGAAAATACATATTTTACAGCATTGTGTGTCGAAACACAGGTATTTTTGTGGCCGGTAAGCAATGACACGGCACACACCGTGCCATATCGTGCCGGCAAGTTTTCGGCACGACTCTGTGCCACGGCATTTAAAACCTTGCTTTCGAGTTTTTGTATTATTTTTAAGAGAACACATGTAAAAACCAACTTTAATAGTAGTTATGCAAATTAGAATATTCAAGGGCACATGTGCAAAACGTCCAATGAAAAAAAGAAAATTTATCATGCTTACAATGAACCCTTTGAGGTTGATATATTGGTATTTTTCCCTGTCCTTGTTACGCTCATAGACAAGTTCAGCTAGCTGTGGTACATAATGCCCTGCAACATAAAATAAAATAAAAATAATAATAAATATACCTTTTTTCCTAACTTATAAGTAAACGAAGAAACACTTTAGGTCCACCTTGTTAAAGCTATTCTCAGGTCCGAGTTCTTTTTCTATTAGATCGATTTTATGAGTAACGTGGTATTAGAACCAATCCTACACCTCCTACGTTCTAAGAAGTCTTAAGTTTAATTTCTACATCCACCATGCACATGAACGATGGTTGTTTCCTATCAAATTGCTCTTTTGGATAACACTCTGCAATGTTGGTCTTATGTGTAATTGATGTACTAATAAACTCGTGAGACACTCTTCGACTGCGTGCATGAATCGATTAAAATTTTTTATGTTATACGTATGTAATTGATATATTAATAACAAACTCGTGACAATCTTGAACTACGTGTGTAAACCAATCAGAAATATCCATTTTATGCATGCCAACGTATCAACTGTATATAAAAACAGTATTATAGAGGAGCTATAGAAGTACTCATGTATGTATAAAAGATAATGTGGGTATAAAATAGCAGTGTCAGTTCTTGTCTAACATCGGAGGAACCTTCAGAAGCCTAATGTGACATGTGAGGCCCACCAACACTAGCATAATGGGCCTTAAATGGGCCATATAGAGAATATGAATAGGAAAATCAACAAGATATATTGCCTTACTTTTTTAATGAAACAAAGAGGGGTGGAAGCAACAAGACAGAGAGATCCACTCAAGTTCTTGTTCCCAACTTTTTGACTAGGGGTTTGTGGAAAATGAATTTTAGCCCAGGAAGGACCATCCTTTAAAAAAAAATTGTGTTTTTGTCCTTCATTTTACAATTTTTTACACAGGTGCGCTTGTCTTAGCTGAGGATTCACAATAGGTATTTGATTTTGAATTAAAGAAAAATATACCATTATTTGACTTCTTGGTCTTACCGGAGGGTATAGTGCCGTTGGATGAAATGTTGTCTAAATATTTCAAAATAAGCATTATATTAAATTTTTTTTTTTAAATAGACTCTCTCAGTAGCAGAAAAACAAATACCAAATTAGAGCTTCTGCATTTCGACCTTGGAATCTAATTTCTAATTTCAGTTGTATCAGAAGCACTAGACTTTCAATTTGTCAAACCTTATATTGAAGGTGAATACTTCTGAAAGCAAATATAGAAGCCGGGCTAATAAGAAACTGAGTTTCTGAGCCGTACATATAATATACAGGTTTTCAGGTTATTTGTGAAATTCTCTCCCTCTCTCTCTCTCTCTCTCTCTCTCTTGTTAGGCTTGGAAAAATATTGAGAGTCAAGCATGACCTTCATATTTTGTAAACAATATTTCTTAACCCTTTAATAGGTGGCTATTCAGTTTAAACTTTTCTGAAATAGGTACTAAAATTGTCACAAATATATTTCTGCTAAATACATTCTCTAAAGCTCAATTACTTTTCATTTCTACTTATTGCCCTGAATTACACTATTTGTACAGCCACAAATCCAATTTTAAATGGAAAACTTAGGAAATAATATATCTTTACCTCCATAGCTCTCTCCCGATATATAGAAATCATGAGCTTGATATTGAGGAAACCTTCTCAACCAGTTAACAAGGAAACTATAAGCATCCTTAGCTACCAAAAAAAACAAGATGATTAAATAATCATAATTAATTATAAAACTTTCTCACATAATTAAGGAAGAATATAGATTCATATGCAAATGGCAAATTTAGAAGGTTAATGAATAGATTACCCACAAATCTATCATCTATTGTAGTGAGATCAGAGGATGTGTTTGTGTAGGAAAACCCAACTCCAACAGGGGATTCCAAAAATAGCAAATTAGCTTCTGATAAAGCAAAGGGAAAAAAAAAACTGCATGTTAGAGAGATTAATATTCACAACTGCAGTATTTTAAGGATTTTAGTAAGTTGTTTTTCTAATACTCAATAAACTTGGTGACTTTAAATTCTCAGAAAAATAATTAAGGGGTATACTTAGAAATTACACTGTAAAAAAAAAAAGAAGTAAAATAACCTTTATTCCAAGCATGCTCATTGAATTCAAGTCCTGCCCCAAATCTTTTGACCCTTAAAGGCCCCAATTCCGCAGCTTCTCCAAAGCCTATTGATGAACAACCAGGACCTAAAAAACCAAAATAAAAAATGTAAGAACATAAAGATATGCTGACGCCCACCTCAACTACAGGCGATTTTGAAATAGACTCCTTAAGTTTATCTTTTTTACTGATCTTTCTCTTAATCTTTTGAATTTTCTTATTTGAGTTACTCTGCTGAGTTAATTTGGAAACTTCATAAAATTCAGCAATTCTATTAATTATTAATCGTCAACTGTTAAGAAAACCCGTAATTTCATTTGCTAAAAGTGGTAAAATTCGTCGAATTTAACTGTCTCATTGCTGTATTTAGCAAAATTCTCAAAATAACTGACTAAAATTATTCAAGTAAAGGAAACAATTATTTCTATTTTCTAAAATTAAAGGACATAAGTTCATTTAATTTATAATGCACGAAAAGAATATCAAAGGAAGGACACCAACTATATGTTATTCTATGTATTTGCTTTACTTATGATGAGAATATTGTTTATTTATTGCTTATCATAGTGCATGAAAAGATTTAGAGAGAGAGAGAGAGACCTCCATTGAGCCAAAGGAGGAGGGGCCTCTCATGGGGAAGTGTTTGTGCCTCAAAGAACCAATAGAAGAGGGCCCTCCCATGCTCCTCATTCGCTGTTATGTATCCTGAGTAGTGAGAGATTGGTGGGCTATTTGGTTGCCCAGGGAGATTTATAACTCTATCACCTTCTTGGGCAGTTAAGTCATGCTCTTCTTGCTCTTTTATTACAGATTCAATGCTGTGAGAAGGTGTGAGAGATAGGGAAATGGTGATGAGAAATGGATAGAGGAATACTTGGGGCCTCATAGTAAATGCCATGGCTTCTTAGAGAGGGGGAGAGAGAGAGAGAGAGGAAATAGGTAGGAGTAGGGTGGATGTGAGGTATGGAGTTAAAGAAATAATATATAGAGAAAGCTATAATGGATGACACTGTAGTGAAATAATCGAAGCGGTATCGCTATGCTAGATAGGGGCATAGAAATGGGCATCTCTCACTCTTTCTCTCTCTACAATGGTTGATATTGTACTGAAGCGATCAAAGTGGTATCTCTATGCTAGATAGGGGCAAAGAAATGGGCGTCTCTCCTCTCTCTCCCTCTCTCTTAATAGGATGACTAAATAAAAATACTGTATTCCAGCTTTCTTGTAAAGCAAAAGTTCCAATTTTTTTTACAGATAACAGGTCATTGCTTCTTGGAGTTGAGGAGCAATTTCAACTCATAAAATTGGCACTACCCTTTATTTTAGTAATTACTGGGGATCAACAAACAAGCATGCTTCTACTCATGCATTTGATGTTTAGTTGCTGAAACTCATCAGAGCCATCATCCAGGAGGCAAACAAGCAGAAAGCAAGATTACACCCAAAAAAAAAAAAAACCGCTTTATAACTTTTCTAACTCTTAAGAAGATAAACTGAGCAGCCATAACATAATTGAAACATGTAAAAACAACGGAAAATAAGATGCTGGCAACCAACTTACATCCTTTTTCTCGTAAGAAGAATGGAAACAGAATTCACCTCTTCCACTAAGATGAGCTGCAAATTTATATATAATCAGAAAGAAGCTTCTTCTTGCTATTTGAACTGAATGCATGTGATAAATAGCTGCAATATTTTCCAGTAAGATTTGGCCTCAAGCAAAATGACATGGTAGAGAGAGGGACATACAGTAAACTATCATAATACGATGAATAGTAGGATGAGTTTCCACTGAAGTACAGAGAAAATGAAATTGTTGTCAAAAATCTGTTGCATTTGCTGATTTGTTAGTTCCTGACTGTAATTCAACATCAAAGTTTTACCTCTTTATCCCATCAACAAAGAGTTGCAAGAGAATGATTAAACATTGTCAGGACATGTTTAACAATGTTTGCTAGAACAAACTGCGTGTTGTGGTTTTATTGCTTAATTGCGCAGCTAGAAGTTACATGGCAATTCAAAAGAGATCCGACTTCTTAGATTATATAGAAGTCAAGTAAATAAAAAGACTGCATGACAACTGACTCAGTATGGAATCGAGTGACTGAAATCTGTTTACTTTTTTAGCAAAATAAGATATTTCATCGAGGATAAACATGCAAAAGCAACAACTAAATCTCCCACCCATAGATTGCATTAGATCGAGCACTGTGATTTCATGACAAATACATAGCACCTGGATTTTCTAGAACCATAACAAGTAGCATATCCCTAAATAAAGGACTTGAAGTGCCAGATTCTACATAACTAGGACATAGGTGGCGAGTACGTGGCATACCTCTCAATGTTATTAGTTGATGGTGACAATAAATTATTCGATGTTTCGAACATACATAAATAAGGTCAAGGTTCAGAGAGATTGTTACGATATATTTAGTATATGTTACGATATATTTAGTATCTTATGGTATATTAGGATACTGTATATTATTATCATATATAGAGTAGGATTATATGGTATGTAATCCTAGTTGTAGTATTACTATAGTAGACCTATCTCTTGTACTATATATTTTCATCAATTCAACCCAAGAGGGTATGCTCTTTTGCCCTTCTTTTATGGTATTAGAGCAGGAACTCTAATTTGGGGATATCGATCCATAGCCATCATCCACCACAAGTCTCACCTTCTTCCATAGGTGTTCTTTTTCTTTTGGTGCTCTATATCCTCTTATCCTTGGACTTCTATCTCCCCGCTACAGTACCGGCGCTACAGTGTTGCTACAGTGCTGCTGCTTCAGTATTTTCAGCCTCTCTGTGATTCCTCTTTGCTCTTCTGGTGTCGCTCGGACTATCCTAGTGCCGCTCGCTGGTTGCTCGTGTCGCTCGGTCCTCTCCCTGGTGCGGCCGTTCTTATTTGGTGCTAAGTGGTTCCTCTCTTGTGCGCTGGGTACAGCTAGTTTGGTAGAAACCAGGTTCTTCCTTTTTCTCATCCGCTACATTCCGATTTATCTTTCTTTCATATCTAGTGGTGGATCCTTCTCTTAAGGTGGCAAACATGTCTTCTTCTACCTCAAATTTGCCAGTTGTTAACATCAAAACTCTCATACCACTAGAACTCACTGATTCCACATATCTTGTGTGGAAACAAGTCTTTCTTAATGTTCTAGAAACTTATTTCAGAGATATTCAAGAACCTTTGAGGCATTAATGTACAATTAATCATGCATAAAAGTGTTTCAGATAACTCAACTATCGAGTTTCCTAAGCTTTCGATTAAAGCACAATCTCACCAAAAATAAAAGAGTCAATCTTTTGTAACCCAGTTGAGATAGCTTACCTAATCTCAAGGTATTTATGTAATTTTGCACCATATTAAGATCTCCGTATATCCAGTTTTCAAGCAATCCAATCACAGGTGCTAGCAATAACTATAATCATATAGATACTCAGAAGGCTTGTAAAGAATAGTATGGCGCATCCTATATGCTAATGTAAACTAATACAAACCAGAAAAAAGAAAAATTACTATATGATTGAATCCAGTAGAAGTATTCGTAGATGAAGTTAATTGATAGATTTCCTTTTAAATGTGATTGCCTGTGTCACTGACCTGAAACTAGTTGAAATTGAATGAACTCCTTGTTGACCTCGACGAAAATAGAACCCTACCAAAACCCCGACCCTTGCTGCGTGGCCAATACCTCATCCTATAATGTGATCTTCCCCCCCAAGCATGCTCTGGAGATCGAGCTGCAAAACATAGCAGCAGCAGCAGTGGGTGAGCCAATTCATCGAGCACCCGGCGTACACCGACTGGTTCCAGTACATGCAGGTGAACTCGTCGCAAATTGACGCTGCGAACCGGGTCCAGCCCCCGGTGGCTGCGTCAAACACCTTGCACATGAGCCGCCGATCGCCGCCACAAGGCCACCGCCCTAATGAGCGGTAGAACCTGGCGATCACCACATGGATCCGCCATGTGGCGGGGTCGAACTCTAACCCTACCAGGGTCGCCTCGTACTCTGGCTCCGATCGCATGAAGGGCCTCTCCCTCGTCCGTGGCAAAACCCTAAACTCCCTCGTCATCAGATTGCACGCGTAGTACACCCCCCGACTCCGCACGCGCGAGCAACACAGGAGGCCATTACAAGAAGCCCTAATTTTGACCCGATCGTCCTAAAAATGAGCGGAAGAGTCGAAAACCCTAGAATCCGATCAACACATACCAAATCGGGGGTGGATGGAGCGCGACGGGGTAATTCGATCACGATGCCGCGGGTGTTGGAGTTGAGGGCGAAGTGGAGGTCGACGAAGTGCTTCTGGGAAAGCATTCCGCACCTGGATCGTGAGGTCGATGGAGAGGAAACGGGGTGGGAATCGGGGGGTCTATTGGTTTCTCTTATATCACGATCTGAGACGCAACCGCGATGATGACGAAATGCTGAGGACGGAGGGCGTCGATGAAGATCCAGGTTCCGATTGTTCCTTATTCAGCTACGAAATCTTCTCCTTCGCCATTGTTGAGGTATAAGGAGTTGGTGTGGTGTGGATGCAGCGGAGAAGATGAAGTAGAGCAGGAGAGAAAGAAGGAAGAAGAGGGAGAGAGTGAGGGCGCAGGGGAGAGGAGTAGAGAGGAAGAAGAAGAGAGAGTTTTGGGGGTAAATTGTAAATTTATATTCTGGTCGTTAGTTCGTTACAACTGTTACTATTTATAAGCCTATTTTTGAACTTAATTGTAAATTTGTACGAAACAAGGGCCAAAGTGAAATTGTGCCATCTGTTGTTGGGCTGAGCTGGGCTGCGCAACTGCTTGGGCCCGGGCTGTGCCACCCCGAGCGTAACGGGTCGGATTCTCCACGGGTTAATGGTATACACCCGGTAACAGCCCGATTCGACCCATTCCCTATATATTCCACGGGTTTATTTGGTTTGGATCGGGATTTCGAGGGGGAAACGAGCGGAGAAACGGTTATTACATTTGTGCGATGGGAGGGGCATTTTGGTAAATTGAAGGGTCGTGGCGTTTGAGGTGGAATCCGCCATTAATGGCGGTTTCGAGAGGGAGGGTATGGGATAGTATTTCGTGAACTTGGTTCACCACGTCACTGTGAACCGCACCAGTTAAAACCCGACAAGTACTATTGCAGAATGCTCCAAATGCTTTTATTGGCCCGGTTCACTGGACCAGTCCAGGCAATAAGTTTTCGGGTTTTTATTGGGCTAGAGTTATCAAGGGGATCCCAGTGGGCCTAATATGGAGCTAAATGGCCCAAAATTGATGAGGATTGGGGTGTAATTGGGTCGGGTTCGGGTCGAGCAATACAGAATACCCAATCCAGTGCCTGTTTGGTACTGAAGGTCATGCAATGCTTCTAGAACTCTCGATACTACACAGATTTTGTTTCAGATATGAGTCTTAGAAAATGGAAATCTAACAGATTCGGATTCAGATATGAATTTTGTCTATATCTGATCTGAACCCAAAGACGACCCGAACTCAAATAGATTTTACATTTTATAATATATATAAATATTTGATGTTATATTTAAATTTATATTTTTAAATTTTAGATTTTTAATGTAATATGTTCTAGAATATAACAAAGAGAAATGATTATTTCGGATTTGGGTTTTCGAGTATTTGTTGGGTTCGGTTTTAGATATGGTTTTTCAAATCCCGTCGGATTTCGCTGTTGGGTTCGGATTCAAAATTTTAAAAATATGTTTCGAATCCGACCCATCCCTACTTCTATGCCATACAGAGTTCAAGTGTACTAATCATATTCATTATTATTCACACATGCGTGCTTATATCTGACTCCAAAATTTTTTTTTTTTTTTTGAGAGAAAGATAGCACGCTACCCGCTTCGTTTTATTTCTTATAAAAATAAATTTAGCTAGAAATGTGAATCAACTAGGATTCGAACTCGGGACCTCGGGTACCAATCATCAAGCCTTTTGCCACTTGCGCTAGGAACGGTCGGTGACTCCAAAAAATTCTTCGCGTAAAAGATATTTCATATATAATATGTACCGGACTTCTAGATCGCACGCAAACTCACATGTGCGCATACACAGAGAGAGAGAGAGATCAGGGGGCAAAAAAATTATTATTGATCAACTCTTTTGAAAATTTATTTATTTATTTATTTTCTCTCTTAAATTGGTAGATACTCTTCTTCTCTACCTTTCAATCAATCACTTCATGTCATAGGCAAGATTCTCTGAATGCATTTTGTTGGCAAAAAGAAAAAAACAAAAAGAGAATCACTTCATAACAATCATTTTCATCATCATCATCATCATCATCTTCATTTGTGTGTGGGGAGTTGTTTCCCCACGAGGAAGGAGTTGATGAGCACAAGAGCCTCCCTAGGCTTGTTGAGGGGCACCAAATGACCTGCTCCTCTCACCGTCGCCATTGTCAACCCCTCGTACTCCACGAACCTCCCCGCCACCTGCACCGCATTCCTATATCATTTCTTGTGATAAACTCATTTTATTTTGATAATATAAAGATTCAGTCTACTAACATTAGTACTTTATTAGATTTATATTACTGGTCTAAGATACTGGTTATTATTACTGATAGGTTGGACAGTTACATTTGGTGTCAGATCTAGATTATCAGACGAAAGTATGAGATGAGTCTCATATCATTAGATATTCTTAGACTATATGTGAAAACGCCGGGACGTAAACGAGGAGAGTATGTGATACTCGAAATAGTCTTTACCTCCATAGAATTTGGATTATGATTAGTTATATAAAGGAGGTGGTATTTTATGCAGCAGTTTCACTACATCATCTATATTTCAACCAATCAAATTCTTTCATTTGAGAGAAAAGTTCAACAAATTTTTTTAAATAAAAACTATGATGAGATGAGTAAATCCCAGGAGCACAATTTGATTGGTTGGGGACATGAATAATATGGTATCACCGCTACATTTTAAACTATTTCGTATATAAAGACCGAAGACTCAACATTAATAATTAGACATGTGCATTTTAGGACGATGGTTTTAGCCTAATAAATTATTAGGACTAACGGACTGGATCATTACAAATAATATATATTAATTATATGAAATTCTTATAAAAGGATTATTGAAAAGTGTTGTAACATAATGAAAATCAATCATGTAGTTCACTTTTTAAGCTGAGGCATATATGGTAGAAAATTTTCCATCAGTAAGTCAATCACTTTAAGATAATAAGTTGTATGACTTTTTTTAATTAAAAATTACAAAATTGAGATGCTCATTCAAAGCGAGTGCCCCTTTTAGCCCAGTTTATAAAATAGCTTCTCTACTTTAAAAAGTAGAAATATTTTTCTAGAACCTTCGCCTACCGTTCATCTCTTTCCATCATGACGGTTGTTTGATTTATTTTATTTTACTAATTAAGTTTGATTGATACTGTGAGATCCCAGGTAATTCTATATATAAGATATAATAGGGCTAAACTCTTAACCCGGCTTAAGCATTTTGGGCGGTGGCTAGGCCCAAGAGATTAAGAGAGTTAAGCGTGCTAGGACGGGAGTATTCTTAGGATGGGTGACCTCCTGGGAAGTTGGGGCGTTACAGTTGGTATCAGAGCCAATTACCAGCCGGAAGTGTGAGATGAGTCTCGACTGAGTCAGGATTATACAGGAAGAGCGAAGCTCTTATACTGTTGACTGTTGTGGGTGGAGCGCGGCTCACCACAAGGTCAGTTAGGATAGCGAGACGAGTCTCACATCGCCTGATACTTGTGAGTTTGAGCCCGACGAGGACGTCAGGGTTTAAAGAGGGAGATTGTGAAATCCCAGGTAGTCTTATATATAAGATATAATAGGGCTAAACTATTAACCCGTCTTAAACATTTTGGGCGGTGGCTAGGCCCAAGAGGTTAAGAGAGTTAAGCGTGCTAGGACGGGAGTAGTTCTAGGATGGATGACCCCCTGAAAAGTTGGGACGTCATAGATACTTATATATTAAATTTAAAATATAAAAATTTGTACTCTCATTCAAATTATCATATGCAAACCTGCTTGTTGTGGTACCAAGGCTGCCACTGGGTCTTAACTGGGAGGCCAAGTGCTTCCATGCAGTATCTGGATCCAATCACTGGAACCCTCCCATCTGCATCACCACTACATATATGTACACACACACACACACATAGAGAAAGATCAAACAAGAAATTAGAATAAATAAAGGGTAAGCTTCAATTTTTCCCTCTGTCGCATAACACATTTTTACTTTACCATTATGTAGTTCACAAAATTATGCTTAGTTATCTTCTATTTTTAGTTTTTAAAACGAAAACAAACTATCGTCAAATAGGATAGTAAAATAATTTTTTTTTGAAAACCACAAGATAGTGTCTTGTTTAACAATATATCTTTACGGTGGAAAAAAATAAAACTATAGAATAGTTAAGTGTAACTTTTTGAATTATAAGTTGATAAAGTAAAAATACGCTATACTACAGGGTAGTTAAGTGGAATGTGTTAAACCACGGGGCAAATTGAAGTTTAACCATAAATAAAACAATTGACTCAAATTCACAAACAATTGCTGGGGCATATAGGCAACTCTTTAAAAATAAAAATAAAGAGGAAATGGATGTTACTTACTCGTCTTTTTTTTTAATTTTTTTTTTTTACATAGTAACTACGTGGTTTGTAAAATATATTACTTTTCTACTATGCATTTTATAAGTTTTCCGACTTTAGTACCTCACTCAATGACAATTTTTTTATGGTGATACAAAAGAATAGATCAAAGAATAATAAAGTGAAACTATTTAAACCACATATTGACAAAAAAATAAATAAATATGCTAAACGATGGGAGGGCAAATTAAAGTTTTTGCTTAAGTTGAACTGGTAAAATTAAGGAGAGGATACAAACCTGTAAAGCCATATCCTTAGTCCACCTTTGATGAGCTTGGAGTATATAGGTAGTACAGAGAATACAGAGAAGTTGTATGTATTTAAAATGGGATCACTGCAAAAAAAAAAAAAGAAAAAAAAAAAAGAGAGGTAGAGTAAACAAACTATAAGATTTCATTACTTTCCCTCTTTCATGTTTGATAAGATTCTAATTATCTTAAGTCTATTTGTTTCATTGGAATTGGAAAGGAGTGAAGTGATTTTCGACCATAAATATGTTTAATTCGTTATAAATTGAGTTTGGTCGTAACTCAACTTTTTCAAAATGACATAATTGACGTTAGTCATTGACAAAATCAATTACAATAGGAGGTTATTGTAACTTTTTTTCACTCGCTGGTGTGTCAGGATGGAAACTTTTGGTGAAACAATCACATGAAGTGGTGGAACTTAAGTTCTGAAGTCTGAAAATTAATTTTCAGATGAATGAAAAATTCAGACGAAAAATTAATTTCAGCCTGAAAATTAGTGACGAACAAATAAACGGGCTTCAAGTTAGTGCATGCAAACCCCCTTTTTTTTTGGGGGGGGGGGGAATGTCCTTATACTTCTTTTAATAGCTTAAATAGATGGTTCAAAACAAATAAATATAGCTAAAAGGCTAAATTATAGAAAATTTCCTGATAAATACTTTCTTTTTCACTTTTTTTTTCCCTAATATTTAAAAATCTATATTTTATCCCTCAATATTTCAAGTTGTTGCATTTAGCCCCCCTTCGTTAGGGTTCCATCACGATTCCGTCCATTTCTTATAATTTCATACCGAAAATACCCTTCAAAATGATAGAAATATATTAAAAAATTATTTTTTTATAGAAAAAGTAAAAATAATTTGGTCATTTTGCCCTCACCATTAACGTCGTACCCCTTTGAAAATATTTTTTTAATTTTTTTTTTTTGAGAGACAGGTAGCACGCTACCCGCTTCGTTTATTTCTTTTTAGAAAATAAACTTAGCTAGAAATGTGAATCAACTAGGATTCGAACTCGGGACCTGGGGTACCAACCACTAAGACCTTTGCCACTTACGTTAGGGATGGTCTATAATATTTTTAAAATTTTATGGAGATAAAATGTAAGTTTTTGAAAATCAAGAAGGAAAAGTGAAAAAACGAATATTTACTGGGAGTTTCTGTAATTTAGCCTAACTAAAATCATGAACAAAAGAAAGGGAAAAAAAAACAAAAAAAGAAAGGAAAGAGAGGCTTTAACTCACCTGCAAACACTCCATTTTCCGCTAATCTTTCCACTAACATTTGCATGAAGTGATCTTTGAACATCAATTTTGTTGAAGTAATCCTCCGCGTAGGCCGAAAAACACGGATCATATCCTGAATACATCCTAATCCTACCTGTTAATCTCCCCTAAGATTCACACACCACACATAAACACAAAATAAAGTCAAAATCTAAAGGTTAAAATACAAAAAAAAAAAATCCATAAGTACCCTTTTTATTTACCCCCTCCGTCAGGTTTTCGTCAATATTCCGATCATTTCTTATAATTTATACCGAAAATATCCTTAAAAATGACAGAAATATATTAAAAAATTATTTTTTTCTTATACAATAAGTAAAGGCAATTTGGTTATTTCATCCCCTCCTTCAACGCCACAACCCTCTGAAAATATTTTTAAAATTTTAAGGAGGTAAAATGTAGGTTTTTGAAAGTCAGAGGAGAAAACTGAATAAATAGTTATTTATAGAAATTTTTTTTGTATTTTAGCCAAATGTAAATACAAAAAACTATTGATCTTGTGTTGCGAATTAATCAGTAAAGCTATAAACATTTTCTGTGCTTGTTTGGCCTGACTTTTAGAACAGTTTCTCTATTTTGTGAGGCAGAAATTAGAAATTAGCAATGGCTTCTTCTATATATGCATTTTTGTTTTGAAGAATAAGCTTTTATGACTTTTACAAGTAGACATTACAAACTATAGCTTTTGCTTTGCCATGAAGTTTGCTTTATGAAATCTAATGAAAAAACTAGGGTAAAATATATGGAGAGTCCTCATACTGTGTCCATATGGCAACTTGGTCTCCATAATTTCAATTTATTTTCTCCCAAAACTTTTAAAAAAAATTCTAATTTTTCTTATAAAATGACCATTTTACCTTTCTATCATAAACGGTTTACTTATTTCAGTTGAATTCATAAATGGTCAAATGCCATTTACAAAAAGAAAAAAATCTTTTTTTATTTGAATGGCCAAAGACTAAAATAGTATGATATACGTAAAAGTTAGAGACTAACAATTAAATTCATGGGCCAAAATTGCCGCACAGGATAGTAAATAGACCATCCATATATTTTACTATAACAAAACTACTATGACTCGTTCGCAGAAGTTCCAGCTAAGCCAAATAAGCTCTTCGCGGATAAAAAAGAAAAAATAATAATAATGATCTGAGTCACCTTAGATTCAGCTCCAGTTGTATCATCAGCTGCAGGTGAAGTTGTTGTTTGCGCAAGATTACACTTTGGTGCATAAATGTTGTAGATGTCGATCAAGTTGTACTGTTCGAAGACGACGTTCATCGCGTCGTTGCAGGCATTCGACCAGTTATCGGTCCTAAAATCGCAGACTTTGTTGATGAGCTCGTAAACTTGATCTGATACGACCGCGTGGCTCCACGCATACTCGGCCAATCCTTTGTAGTCATAGTAGTTATCTGTCTCTGGGTTTCCGACCTGCAGCATTTGATCACTCACAACCACTTATTTGCAAACACAAAAAAAGCAAAAAAGAAAAAAAGAAGAAAATTTTGTTGTTGCATATAGAATAGAGATGTTCTTATTAAAGAATAACATATTGATAGGTTAAAACCAAGGAGTTAATTAAGTGCCGTGGTATGGAGTCGTGCCGAAAACTTGTCAGCACAGTATGACATGGTGCGTACTGGGTCGTGCCGATCACAGAAATACATGTGTACCGATACATGATGGTATGAAATCTTTAATTTCTTTAGCAATAAAATATTTCAATTGCTTATTATGTATTTTTATCAAATTTTCTGAATTTCATTCAGAAAATTACTATATATAGGAGATGTTTGGGCTAAATTTTGGAAAGTGATTTAGAACAAAAGGTGATTTTTTTTTTAATTCAATAGAGCTTTTGGTAACTTTTTTTTTCAAAAATTTGATTATGATTATTAGAATTAGTTTTCTGATTTTACAGGCCCAAAATCAGAATCAGCAACCTACTTCTTGAAATCTGATTATGAGTTTGGACTCAAATTTTATATTTAGATTTAAATATTAGATTCAAAATTTAAATATAAATTTAAATTCAGATTTTAAAATTTAAATTTTAAGTTTTAAAATTTAAAATTTAAATTTTAAGTTTTAAGACAACTTTATAAAACCACTTCAGAAAAATCACTTTTCTGCTAGACTTAGCCAAACACTCTACAATTTTTAAATAAAATTAATTCTCCAAACCAAAATTAATTTTGCAGAACTCATTTTTCAGAATCTAGGCCAAACGACCCCACATATTGAGCCGGGAAACTTTGGTAAAAAGTATATATTGAGAAACATCTCAATAAATGTGGTTGTTTTGTACCTTTTCATTAACTTCATCCCTTTCTAAACTATTATGTCTTTCTCAAATAGTAAAGGAAAAAAAAGGGCTAAATTAAAGAAAACTTCTTTAAAATACCCACATTTTTAATTTTTTTTTTCTAACTTTTAAAAATCTATATTTTACCTTCTCAATATTTCAAGTTGTTGTATTTAGCCCCCTCCATCAGGGTATCATCATCATTTCGTCCATTTTTTACAATTTATACCGAAAATACCCCTCAAAATGAGAGAAATATATTAAAAAATTATTTTTTTATAGAAGTAAGGATAATTTGATTATTTTGTCCTCTCCATTTACGTCGTACCCCCTGAAAATATTTCTGAAATTTTACGGGGGCAAAATGTAAATTTTTGAAAGTCAGGAAAGAAAAGTGAAAAAGCAAGTATTTACAAAAAAGTTTTCTGTATTTTAAACCAAAAAAAAAAAATTTGAAACTCAAAATATAACTTTGGGCTGATTGCAAACCCCTACCTAAGGTTCTAAAAATTTGAAGTTACCATATGAAAAATCAATTATGTAAGTTACAAAATTCTCTTAAAACATTTTCTCATTGATTTGGCACACACACCACCACCAATATATATTTATAATTATGTAATTATTTTTTCAAATAAGTTGGTATTTGCATGTTTTTCATGTGCCTCTAAAAGTCTTGTGTGTCTGCGCGCAGCCGCGCACGTTGTGACAGAAGTATCTATATAAAATTTATAGTTAAAAATATACTCCAAATTTTTGTAAGATTTTTAAAGAACAAATGCGAAAACTAAATTTAGTAATAGTTAAGCAATTTAGTATATGCAATGGTGTATGTGAAAAAATAAAAATAAAAAAACTTTTACACTTACAATAAATCCTTTGAGGTTGATATAATGGTAGTTTTTCTTGTCCTTGTTGCGCTCATAGACTAGTTCGGCTAGCTGAGGTACATAATGCCCTGCAACATAAATTTCAAAAAAAAAATATTTTTTTAATAATTGATATGTAAAAGGAGAAAAAGTTTTGAATTTTCTGAAATTAATATCGCTCTTATATATGAATTTTTTTTTATTAATAAGCTTAATAATTATTGTTGTAAAAATAATTCTTCTTCTTTTTTTTTAAAACAAAACTAGCCTTATGCGTTTAATAATTCACTGCTTTTTAAATGTGGCAAATCGTTTACCGTTTTTTTAAAATGTTAAAATTATTTTTACTATTTAATATTATACATTCTTTGGAGTTCGGATGTAGAAAATATATAAATTTGATAAAAGCAATGAATCATTCACCGCTTAAGCCTAATTTTAGAAATAAAAATTTTGAATGCTTATTTTTATAATTTAAAAACTCTATAGGGTTAGTCGTTCAAAAATTCCGGATTATATACTGAAGGAAAACTAGCTCTTAGATGGGCCAGTTGTAAAATAAATTGTAAATCTAACCAAGGAGTTAAGTGCACGGTACTATACGTGTGTGACGGTCACAAAAAACACACGCATGCCAACACATAATGGTAATAAATATTTATTTTTTTATTTGCTTATAATGTATCTTTATTAAATCTTTTAAATTTTATAGAGAAAATTACTTACTAATTTAAAAAATATGGGTTTTGGGCTGTGCCATCAACGCTAGGGCTGTTTCGTGTCGAAATATTATTAGCACGATACGGCACAGTAGATACGACCCACACTGATCGACACTTAAATCTAAAAATAAAAATATCATGTAAAGAGTTACTTGTCTCACATGGGAGGAATCTTCAGAAACCTAGAAATGGGTAGAGGACAAGAATGATATTTTATATTTACCCAAATTTTTTTTGAATGGAAACAAAGATGGGTGGAAGGAACAGGACAAGCAGATGATCCACACATGTCCCTGTTTCCAACTTTTTTGACTGGGGTTTGTGGAGAACATAATTTTGGCCTAGAAAGAACCTCCAATTTTTTTTTGTTTTTTTGTTTTTGTTTTTTTATGAAATTTTGCTTATGCCCTTCATTGTGCAATTTTTTACAGAAATGCCCTTAGTAATAGTGGGTGTGTGAATGAATTAAAGGAAAAAAAAATGTGGAAAAAACTTCAAAGCGAAGCCTCATTGAGGAGTCTCGATCCGCTGTCGTGTGTCACTTTTATCTGTATCTAAGAGTTATAATACTTTTTTAAATTTTTTTTATTTTTTAAGGCTTGTTTTAAAAAATACCTAACGTACTCTTAACACGTAACAGCAGATCAAGAACTTTCTAGTAAAGCGTCATTGAGGAGGAGCTCCCCACTAAAGTTTTATCTGAAAAATCTATCAATTTTTGACTTTTTGGCCCTATTGTAGGCGATAGTAATGTTAGATGAATTGCTATCTCGATAGTACTTTTAAAATTTCTTGAGAAGATACTTTTTGTAGCGGAGTAGAAACGCCCAATTAATGCTTCTGGATTTTGACCTGAGAATCTAATTTCTAATTTTGACAACATGATAAGAATTAAAAAGATTGGAATTTACCGACCTTTGTATTGAAGGTAAATATTTTTAAAAGTAAAAATAAAAGCAATGCCAAACAGACAGTCAGTAACTGGAATACATATATAAAATTCGGGCTTTGCAGGGCTATAAATGTAATTTTTTTTTTCATTCTTTTTAAATGTTTGGAAAATAAATTCGCAGCCCTTCATATAACTAGCTATTTGGTTTTAAGTTTTCTCAATTTGTACACAAAATCTCATAATTTTTTTCCCCATATTTCTGATACCTACATTCTCTAAATTTTTTTTTTTTTTTACATTTCTATTTACTGCCATGAAATTTTTATTTCTAAACCTAAAAAAAATTAATTGGAAAATCTGAGAGGAAATAATGTATCTTAATTACCTCCATAGCTCTCTCCTGATATATAAAAATCATGAGCTTGATATTGAGGAAACCTTCTCAACCAATTTATCAGGAAATTATAAGCATCCTCAGCTTCAAGGGAAAAAAAAAGTGTATAAATTAATAATCATAAGGTAATTATTTGCTTTAATAATTTTCCATACAATTAATTAAACAAGAATATGAATTCATATATAAATGGTAGATTAATTAGAAGTTTAATGAAGAGATTACCCACAAATCCATCATTTAGTGTAGTGAGATCAGAGGATGTGTTTGTGTAGGAAAACCCAACTCCAACAGGGGATTCCAAAAATAGCAAATTAGCTTCTGATAAAGCAAAGGAAAAAAAAGAAAAAAAAAGAAAAACTGCATGTTAGAGAGATTAATGTTCACAACTATAATTTTTTTAAAGGATTTTATTAAGTTGGTTATTGTATACTTAAAAATTAAAGTGTAAGGGAAAAAAAAAATTAAGGAAAGTAAAATAATTAACCTTTATTCCAAGCATGCTCATTGAATTCAAGTCCTGTTCCAAATCTTTTGACCTTTAAAGGCCCCAATTCCACAGCTTCTCCATAGCCTATTGATGAACAACCAGGTCCTAAAAAAACCAAATTAAAAAAAAAAATTAGCTAATTTTTTTTTTTAAAAAAAATGCCAAGGCCCACCTCAACTCTATCATTTCAATTAATTAATCTCTCTCTTAATTTTTTTTGAATTTTCTTGTTTGAGTTTGGAAATTTTATTAGATTTAGCAACTATATTAGTTACTAATTAATTAGGTAAAAAGTAGTAAAATTCACCTAATTAGCAAAATTTTCAAATTATATAACTGACTAAAATAATTCAACTAAATATACTTAGCAATTTGGTTAATTATAAAAGTGCATGAAAAGAATATCAAGGGAAGGACATATATATATATATATATATATATATATATATATATATATATATATATATATCCACTGTTAATTACATGTTATTTAATAATGCTTTTACTTATGATGATGAGAATATATATATATAGAGCTAGTCTCCTATACTATCTATAGTACCGGGGCTCCGGTACTATAGTCGCTTTTTCGATTTTAGGGTGTTCAAATCAACGATCCACACCGTTGAAACTGATCTAGGATATTTGAAGTTCTTAGGAATAAAATTTTATAATTTTTCGAGGTAGTTTACTTTGTGATCAAACCGTTTCAAAATTGTCAAATTTCAATGGTTATTATGACGAGTTTGTAGTTTAACGGTGGAGAAAAATCTAAATTTATTCAAATTTTGATAGAAAATACTTTAAGCTACATAGATGAAGGTCAACATCCTTGATCTTGAATTCGAAACTCCTATACTCAAATTTTAAGAATTATTCAATTTCCACCGTTTATTTTGACATGATTTATTTACTAAGTAAACGATATCGAAAAAAACTAAAATTTTATTCCTAAGAACTTCACATACCCTAGATCAGTTTCAACGGTGTGGATCGTTGATTTGAACACCCTAAGATCGAAAAAGCAACTATAGTACCGGAGCCCCGGTACTATAGATAGTATAGTAGCCTCATTCTATATATATATATATATATATATATATATATATATATATATATATATATATATATATATATATATATATATATTATTTATTGCTCATCATTAGTGCATGAAAAAGATTTAGAGAGAGGGAGATTTAGAGAGAGAGAGAGAGAGAGAGAGGAACCTCCATTGAGCCAAAGGAGGAGGGGCCTCTCATGGGGAAGTGTTTGTGCCTCAAAGAACCAATAGAAGAGGGCTCTCCCATGCACCTCATTCACTGTTATGTATCCTGAGTAGTGAGAGATTGGTGGGGTATTTGGTTGCCCAGGGAGGTTCAAAACTCTATCACCTTCTTGGCCATTTAAGTCATGCTCTTCTACTTCTTGCTCCTTTGTTAGAGATTCAGTATTAGGGGAGAGAGAAAGGGAAATGGTGGTGATGAGAAGTGGATAGAGGAGTAGGACTTGGGGCCTCATAGAATATGATGCCATGGCTAGCTAACTTTTTTATTTTGTAGAGAGAGAGAGAGAGAGAGAGAGAGAGAGAGAGATAGATAGAGAGGGGAAATAAGTAGGAATTAGTAGGGTGTGCATGTGATGTTTGGAGTTAGGGAAGTAGTACATAGAGAAGGCTACAATGGTTGATATTTTAGTAAAGGTCTATAGATCCGTGTAAATTTTACATCCTTTTAATTTTGGAGTTCAGAAAACTTATTTGGATTTTAGTAAAAAAAAAAAGAAAAAGAAGAGGTAAGACAAGAGAAATAAACGACCGTCCCTAGCGCAAATGGCAAATGGCTTGGTGGTTGGTATCCGAGATTCCGAATTCGAATTCTAGTTGATTCACATTTCTAGCTAAGTTTATTTTCAAAAGAAATAAACGAAGCGGATAGCGTGCTATCTTTCTCTTAAAAAAAAAAAAGAAAAGAAAAGAATGTAAGTCTTAAAATGAATAGAGTATAAGATATACATCTGGTCTATATAGAAACATACATGTAGCATTGCTCTTTAGTGGAAGAGTCAAAAGTGGCCATCTATATACTTGATAGGGACATAGAAATGTGCATATCTCTCTCTCTCTCTCTCTCTCTCTCTCTCTCTACAATGGTTGATACTGTAGTTAAACAGCTAAAGTTGTATATATCTCTATGCTAGATAAGGACATAGACATGGGCATCTCTCTCTCTCTCTCTCTCTCTCTCTCTCTCTTACTAGTGTGTTTTCTCTTATCCATTCCTATTGTGATAGTTTTGAAGATTCTCTCCAACTAGTACTGAATATTTTTTTATTTCTTTACAATTTGCAACAAGTACTGATTGAAATGATCTAGATCTAGAATGCTTACTTAGGTTTTAGGTTTTTAAAAAGCAATAACTAATGTTTAGTACAATATCTTTGACTTATTAGACAATTAATGCAATTAGTGAATACTTGGAGAAAAAATTATGAGGGCGCGGATTTCATACAAGCCCATGTGTAGGAATCTCGATCTACACATGCCTCACGGGATGGTCTAGCTGCTCATCAGCAGTAGGGGTAATTTTTACCGTCCGATATGGACAGTGCAGATTAACTCCGCCGTTAATGAGCGGCGGGATCAACCTTATGCGTAGAAAATCCTAAGTACGAGGGTTGTCTACACAATGCGTTATCAATTATAAACAAAGAAATCTGAAGAGCCTTAATATTGCTTTTATTTGTTTTGTTTTTTGTTTTTTTTCTAATTTAAACTCTACGCAATTGAATGCATTGAGAAGTGAAAATGAACTAAACAAGGCTAAGATGCAACATTAATCATCAGAAATAATTGCACACATGGTAACACAAACATATAGTATGCACAACAATGTAATGACAATAGTAAAGCTACTTAATTTCAATTAGTAATATTAGTTTAGAAAATTCGAAGGATTTAGTTTGTACCATTTCGTTCGTATTGCTGGTACCGCTGTCAAAGATTTCTTAAAAAACTGCTAATGTACTGGCTTATGTACATATCCAATATAGCAATAGATTGGCAGTATGTAAGATTGCATATATCTGATGAAGCTAAATCTAATATTCAATTCGTTATTACATATTGAATCTTCAATCTTAGAGTCTGAAAGCGTAAGTTGTTACCATAGAGACTGCAGTTTCACTTAGGCATTATTTGAATATCGAAATAAGGTATAAAGTGATAACCTATTTGGTATAAAGATTTTCTTATATGCAGAAGCTAGTAGATTATTTTTTACTCCTAAAAAGTGTTTCTAATTCACAATTCGGTATAATAGCATATTTCATCTATAAAATAATTTATCTTATTTCAAAAAAGCGAATTTAAGGCAGAATATGGTATTCCTTCTGGATATTTGGTGACACTTCTTATCTATCAAATACTACTTTTTTCTTAAATAAATCAAAGAGCTATACAGAATAAGATACTCTCGCATCGAAACAGGACCTCAACTAAATAAGTGAATTGGTCTATTATGTGGTTGTGCAACCAACTTCAACAATTACTTCCATGTTATTTTAGAATTTAATGTGATAATATCTTTGAAAATGTCCTTTAGTCCTTCACTATTGATTGATCTATTTATTTAACTAAATTAAGTACCACTGTTGAAGAACTAATAAATGTCACATGATATCTATTCTCATCTTCTTGACAAAAGAAACAATTATAAGTTGTGGTTGCAAAAGTTTCATAGTTCTTCTAGAACTTGCTTGACTTTATTGTGAGGAAATGTAGTACTAAAATCAGTAAGATACTATGTACTATTTCATGACTAAATCCTTTTTTTTTTCTTTTTTTCTCTTTTTTTTTTTTTACAATGAAAAGAGTTTTATACTAATTAGATAAATTTAACAAATGTTACATCTCTTATTACTAATAATTAGTTGCTTCTCTACTTTTTTTTAGTTGCAAAATAGGTCAGAGTTTTATACTTCTTTAGGGTTACATTGATAAAAGGGATAATTGCCTATATACCCTTCAAAACTTTTAAAATATCTAATTTGCCCCTACTTTTTTTTTGTTTCCAATATACTCCTCATATGATCCTCCGTTATTCAAAAATACCCTCGCAGTTATCACCTGTTAAGTTATTTCGGGTTAAACGTGAGTTAAATGTCTACCAGAGTTTAAAAAAATTAAAATATCTCTTTTACCCTTAACTTAAGGGCAAATAAAAAAAGTTGGTGATGGTACAATGGTATATTTGAAAAGACCAAAAACCAAAATACTTCTTTTGCCCCTAACTTAAGGGCAAATAATAAAAGTTGGTGATGATAGAAGGGTATATTTGAGAGGACAAAATAGTAATTTCACATAGATAACGACTATTGCTAACAGTTCACTAACAGAATTTAACTTTAGGGGTATATTTAAAATAAATTGGAACATTGAAAGGATATTTTTAATATTAGCCTTCTAAGAAGGATAAATCAGAAAGTCGAGAACTTTTTTAGAGTATATAAGCAATTGCCCCTTGATAAAAATGTTCTACTAATTGGCCTTTTTGTCAAATCCTAGATATAACATCATGGACATGTACTTGAATCCAATTATGTAGGGTTCGACTTAAAGTTTGATGATCAGATTGTATCCAGAAGATTCAAACAGCGCTAAATGATTTTTAAAAATTTAACATGTACTTAAATATTAGAATAAACTAAAGTTTGAGTCAAACTCGATGTGATTGTATCCCAAAGATCCATCCATAAACAATTGATTTTAAGAATCTAAATATCCAAAGAAATTTGAACAAACCTAGTGAGAAAATGGTACATGTCACATCTCTATTCATCGTTTGTGACAGTTTTAGTTTTGTCCTTGAAAGATTAATTAGTCATTATTGTGGTTAATTAGTCACTCTAAGTGGACCATGTGAATAATACTTGTTTGTCCTCATGAGAAAAAGA
The DNA here is from genome assembly GCA_016920855.1 of Puya raimondii. Taxonomy (NCBI): domain Eukaryota; kingdom Viridiplantae; phylum Streptophyta; class Magnoliopsida; order Poales; family Bromeliaceae; genus Puya; species Puya raimondii. Next base: position 28,247,078 of record JABWPP010000049.1, read on the forward strand.
AACTTTGTAAATGTAAATATAAATTAAATGAAATGACATTTTTATGAGATTGATTAGTGGATAAGGCTAGAGTAAAATATATAATATTTTTGTGATTAATTTAATAAGAAAATTGTATTAATTGTGAATAGGATGAGAGAAGTGTTGAAGGCTAGAATCCAACGCAAAAGCTTAAGCTGACGGCTGAGTTTGTTTTGTGAAATAAAGACTAAACTCCCTCCGAGTTCATGTCCGAATAAAATAAAGTGGTAATAAGTTCTAAAGAAAAGAATCAATTGATTCATGATAAAATCCCTCCATGATGGATTTTATTACAATTTTGACTAAGTGAGGGATCAAATGTATAGTTCATTTGTTGGTAGCTTGGAGGATTAGAAACATGACTATTGCTTTCCAATTAGCTGTTTTTGCATTAATTGCGACTTTACTTGAAAGAATATTAAATAGAATCTTCTCATTCAATCAGAGTGGAGGGATGCGCAAAACCGACTAGGTTTGACATCTATGTGAATGCTGATAAAATAGAAAGAGGTAAAAACGTATAGAACTAACCTGAACTATGAAGCATTTTGATTTGGCTACCCAACCTTTCAAAATTTTCATTTTACAATCCAACCTTTTTGAGTCAGTCAGCGGCACTTTGACTTTAAAATTTAAATGCGGGTTTATTTTTACAGGTTTAGTTAGTATATTTCATGCAATTCTCCCAACTATAGATTCATTAAAGTAATTAACTTAAATTTTAAAGTTAAAGTGTTGTTGACCGACTTAAATCAACAAATTGAAAGGTAAGGTATTAAAATCAAAATTTTGAAAGGTTGGGTAGCTGATTCAAAATGGTCTATAGTTCAGGTAAGTTTTGTACGTTTTTACCAAAGAAAAAAGAAAAAAAGCTAAAGACATTATCTTTAGCATTAAATTATTATTATCTTTATTAGGAGCATTTTCCGAGCATTTTCCAAGCTACTTCCACCGTAGGGAATATGATATTGCGACAACCAATTAAGGAGCACTTTATGTTACGGATTTTATATTGGCATATTTCGTGAAGTGAGTCGGAGTCTTGAAGGTTCGAAGAAGAAAAGACGAAGAACAAAGACTCGAAGACTCCACGTATGAATTCACGATGCTTGGTAAGTTTAAATAATCTTGATGATGATTTAGATTCTTTTACAAGTGTTTGGAAGACATTAGAATGGATAAAAAGTGTTTTAAAATAAAAAAATTAAGTTTTCCAACTTCCGAGGTCCGGACCCTAAGGTTGAGGTCCGGAACCCGTAGGTCTGCAAAGCAGTCACGCAGTCCGGGTCCGGACCCCAGAAGTTGAGGTCCGGAACCCATAGGTCTGCAAAGCAGACTGGCAGATCGGGTCCGGACCCTGATGGCTGGGGTCCGGACAATGAAACGCCTAAGCAGTGTCCGGGTCCGGACCCCATACCCGCGGTCCGGACCCCGACCGGACGAAATTTCCTGATTGTCCAGTTTTTCAACCCTAACCTAATTCTTTGTCTCCAAACCATATAAATAGGATGTAGGGGTGTCTCTAAAAGGTGTGAATCACATATTATCTTTGAGAAACCCTAGAAGCTTGTAGGTGACCGGTTTTCCTCATCTTCTACATCAAGCTTCTCTCAAATTGATTCATGGTGCCCTAATGCCCAATATTCTTTTAGAATCAATTTGAGGATTGCTTAGTGATAATTCCCACAGATTTTTCATGATATTCTAAGCAATAAACCATCATCAATTTTGTTGATCTTGCTCCGGACGGAGTGCGCTCGTGGATTCGAGTGGGCGTCGTGGATTCGACGTGTTGAGGGCTTCGTGGATTCGAAGTTGGGCGTCTCGTGGATTCGAGGCGTGGCGTTCGTGGATTCGAACGTGGGGCGTGGACAACCCGGTGGTGGTGTGCGCGAGATCCAAAGAAGATAAAGGAGAGGTTAAGTCCGTGGAGTCGGTAATCACCTTGTAATCTTTTATTCTTAGTGGATTGTTATCGCGTGTTGGTCCCGTGGGTTTTTTCTCCAAGGTGGAGTTTCCTACGTAAATCTCGGTGTGCTGATTTTATTTTCCGCATTACTTTATCGCATTGAGATTTGTGATTTTTGTTATACACCTATTCACCCCCCTCTAGGTGATTGATAGTATCTAGATAGATCCTAGGGCACCCCCTAACTTACAATTGGTATCAGAGAGGGATCTAGGCTTTATCTTTCATTATGGGTGAAGAAGATAGTAATATTAGTCGGCCACCTCTATTTGATGAGAGCGAAGAGGAGTCGGATGAGGAAATCTTTTAGTGGCGTATCAACAACTTCTTAAGGAATCGAAGAAGATGGCTAAGTACAATAAGAAGTTGAGGAACCATCTATTGGAACTTGAGAATGAAAATAAAATGTTGAAGACCACAACTAAAGCTCTTGAGGAGGAAAGGGAGTCGATATTGAAGAACAACAAAATCCTCCAAGAGAATCTAGACCAATCGGAGACGACGATTAAATCACATCAAGAGAAGATTGGTTTTCTAGAACATCATGTCAAGGAAATTCATACTTCTAATCAAGTCTTGACCAAACAAGTTCATCTACTCAAGTCCGACATATTAAAATTCTCTTCCGGTTCGAAAAAGCTTGATAGTATGCTCGGATTGGGTCAAACAAGCAAACTTGGACTTGGATATGAGCGGACATTTGTTGAGAAGGTAAAAAATTCTATTCCCAAAGTCTCAACAAGTGTAAAAGAGAAAGTATGCCATAGATGCAGAAAGAAAGGACATATCAAGAAGACATGCCTTAAGAAGGAAAATAAGAAGACTCAACCGGCATCGTCTCAACATCTATCGGCATCTTCCAATACTCGACAACCCCCACGGATTCAAAAGCAACATCAAAAAGGTCGAGTACCCGAGGTCAACCGAAAGTCAAAACCACAACACTTAAATACTCCAAAGCGGAATGCGATGGTGAGACCCACGGTTGATCAAAAGTCAAAACAAACCGTGCCCAACGTCAACAAACCAAGGCAACCAACAATCCGACAAGTTTGGATTCGGAAAGGTGATATTTTTCCTTGTCTTAAACCTTAATTTGTTTTTGACTTAGAGTAATGCTTTGATCGGTTTTTATTGCATATCTTTTGTTCATTGCATTACACGTTTTTTGGTGCTTTCATTGTTACAATTTTTTTTGGATTCTTTGAATGATTAGAACATTAAATAGTGCATTGAATATCAATAAGTTCACTTTCATTCACTCTTAATGAATTTCATAATAATTATCGGTTTTACTTTATTTTCATTATATTTGAAGGTAATCTATTATGAGAATTCTTAATACTTATATTCATCAAATTTAGGCAATCATGTGTAATCTCTAGGAGCTTAACCTATCTCGGTTGTGTGTGTTGAATTTGATGAATAGTCATTCTCTTATGGACTAAAATTTGTCACATGTTCTTTCAAATAAGAGATTGCATAAGCGAGGGGGAATTATTATTATAAAATGCTCATATGCTTTGAAAGATGTGGAAAGAGTTACATCCTTAAAAGGAGTGTGAAAACTACCACCACATGGAGGAAAGAGCTACCACCCCGGTCGTCCGGTTAGTGTGTGAAGCTACCACATGAGAATTGAATTGCATATCCGAAAAAAAAAAATATATAAGTGCAAAAGCATGCAAAAGGAAAAATGTCACAATTTTTATTTTTCGGAGTTATAAGGTGGTCCACATACATGAAAGATGCTCAAAGAGCCACCCCTTGTGCTATTTGTTTTATCTCAAATTTGAATGTTTGTGCGACAAATTTTCTGTCTCTTTGATGAATCACTTAAGTTATCTTCATAATTCGTTTACATCTTGATAGTTTTTGAGCCTTTAGATTATCATTGATGACTTGTTTTTGAAGTTTATATGAATTAAGAAATCGGATAATATTTTGTCTACATTATGATGAGTGTGTAGTAAAGTTCTTAATTCTTATGAAATTAATAGGGATTGAAAGAAGTCAATGTGAATTTATATTTCTCATGCACTAACATTGCTTGAAATTTTTATCACAAGTTGTTTCAAAATTGAAAAAGCTTTAAACTTGTATTTTGATTGATTTCTCTCGAACTTCTCTCTATTTTTGGTGTTTCTCTTTTGGCAATTTTTGACAAAAAGGGGGAGAGAGGTAATGGTAATGATAACTTAGAATGATAACTTAGACGCATAAACATAGGGGGAGAGAGTGCATGAACAAAGGGGGAGCGATTTTGATACTTTTTCTACTAACTTTGTTCGTGGAGAATGAAAATATTTTGCAGGTCTCTCAAGACTTCAAGACTCCATGTTTGTCTAAGTTATAGAGTTTGTTTTAGGAGTTACTAAATTGTAATTGTATTTTTCTTTTGGATCTTTCACGCGAGAAGTTCATTGTTTTGGTGATGGCAATGAATTTCATTTTTAGAGAGATGAGCATCGTGAGTGTTTTATGTATTTTTGTGTTTTTGTCACGAAATTGCCAAAGGGGGAGATTGTTACGGATTTTATATTGGCATATTTCGTGAAGTGAGTCGGAGTCTTGAAGGTTCGAAGAAGAAAAGACGAAGAACAAAGACTCGAAGACTCCACGTATGAATTCACGATGCTTGGTAAGTTTAAATAATCTTGATGATGATTTAGATTCTTTTACAAGTGTTTGGAAGACATTAGAATGGATAAAAAGTGTTTTAAAATAAAAAAATTAAGTTTTCCAACTTCCGAGGTCCGGACCCTAAGGTTGAGGTCCGGAACCCGTAGGTCTGCAAAGCAGTCACGCAGTCCGGGTCCGGACCCCAGAAGTTGAGGTCCGGAACCCGTAGGTCTGCAAAGCAGACTGGCAGATCGGGTCCGGACCCTGATGGCTGGGGTCCGGACAATGAAACGCCTAAGCAGTGTCCGGGTCCGGACCCCATACCCGCGGTCCGGACCCCGACCCGACGAAATTTTCTGATTGTCCAGTTTTTCAACCCTAACCTAATTCTTTGTCTCCAAACCATATAAATAGGATGTAGGGGTGTCTCTAAAAGGTGTGAATCACATATTATCTTTGAGAAACCCTAGAAGCTTGTAGGTGACCGGTTTTCCTCATCTCATCTTCTACATCAAGCTTCTCTCAAATTGATTCATGGTGCCCTAATGCCCAATATTCTTTTAGAATCAATTTGAGGATTGCTTAGTGATAATTCCCACAGATTTTTCATGATATTCTAAGCAATAAACCATCATCAATTTTGTTGATCTTGCTCCGGACGGAGTGCGCTCGTGGATTCGAGTGGGCGTCGTGGATTCGACGTGTTGAGGGCTTCGTGGATTCGAAGTTGGGCGTCTCGTGGATTCGAGGCGTGGCGTTCGTGGATTCGAACGTGGGGCGTGGACAACCCGGTGGTGTGCGCGAGATCCAAAGAAGATAAAGGAGAGGTTAAGTCCGTGGAGTCGGTAATCACCTTGTAATCTTTTATTCTTAGTGGATTGTTATCGCGTGTTGGTCCCGTGGGTTTTTTCTCCAAGGTGGAGTTTCCCACGTAAATCTCGGTGTGCTGATTTTATTTTTCGCATTACTTTATCGCATTGAGATTTGTGATTTTTGTTATACACCTATTCACCCCCCTCTAGGTGATTGATAGTATCTAGATAGATCCTAGGGCACCCCCTAACTTACACTTTAGGCCTATTTTAAATGAAATAGTTACCTTAGAGAAGAGGTAATATGAAGGGCGAGGTTTCCTCGCTAGGTTATTAGCTCGATCAACTGCTACGAGTCCAAATTTGGGACCATACCCATCAGCCCATTCCCAATTATCGGATGTTGTCCAGAATAGATAACCAATCACAGGTACACCCTATAAAATACAAAATTTAAAGTAATTTACCCATATAAAAGAGATGGAAAGAATAGTCACATGCGTTACGTAAAATATAATGCACTTGAAATGAATACGTGGGTTTTAAAACTTTATGTTTGATTAAAGTATTCACTCGACAGAATATTCCATCTATATATATATATATATTTTTAATTCAAAGTGTTCTACAGTTCAGAAAGGAAATTAAAAAAGCATTTATCAAGCATATCAGCACAAAATACTAACCATTCTCATGGCGGCATTGATAGCTAGTAGATGCTCAAGCACATATGGCCGTCGGATCAAATCGGTCTCATCAGAAACTCCATTCTCAGTGATTATAAAAGGCAAATTTAGGTGCTTGTACCTTCCGTGGAAATCAAGCAGAATACGGTATAAACCGTCAGGGTAAATGCCGCGTCCAGATTCACTGTACTCGTCAGTTTCGACAAGTTTCAACCCAGGCCCAGAAATCACCTCCTGTGAAGTAAAGAAGTCAATTTTGTTTTTACATTGGATTTATACCAACAATTAATAGCAATAAAATTAATTTTGAAGGGACAAACCTGCCCATAATAGTTTATACCGATAAAATCTAGCTTATCGCATATGCTATCCACATAGTGGAATAGAGTTAATGAGTTAGCGAGTGTCACAGCAGCGACGTCGAACAGGCCATAAGGTCGCATAAAGGAGACATGATGTGCAACTCCAACTACAGGTTTCTTAACACTTTTGCTGCCAAAGGAAAAATAATTGTGTGTTAATCAACTATCAAGCAACTATAAAGAGAGAACACAGCCCAGAAGTTTACGGATTGCCCCTTGTCAGTAGACAAATAAAGATTTTATATCTATATCAACTATCAAGCAACGTATAAGAAATATTTACAAATATGCCCAAGGATTTAAGTGTCGTGGCATGGACCGTGCCGAGAATTTTACTGGCGTCTCGTGCTGTGCCGATATGTGCTGATCACAAAAATACCCGTGTGCAGACACATCATGGCATGAAATGTTTATTTTCTTGGCACTAGTATATTCTAATTTCTTATTATATATCTTTATCAAGCTTTTGTACGTTATTGAGGTAACGAGCAAATTTACATATATTCTAATTTCTTATTAAGAAAAGAGAGTTTTGAGTCAAACCATAGGCACGGAGGTCGTATCGTGATGATATATTACTGGCACAGTATGGTACATTGGGTACGGCCTGTGCCGACGAGCAATTAGATCCTTAAATATGCCCCATCAAGAGTACCAATTTACATATATAAACCCCACAAAATCTGATTTTCAATTATATGTAAAATACTTAATTTTTGTATGTTTTTACCCATGCAGTTACAAAAGTACTCCTACTTCAATTTTTTTTCCTGATATAAAGCCAACTTTTCCTCCTGAATTGATGACTCCAAACTTCACTATTGAGGGGTGTGCGGAAATTCAGATTTTACAGCAGAGCAGATGTAACCAGATGATTCTGCAGAGAAATGTAATTACAGTCTATATGTACCCTTCTTGGTGGATATAGTCATAGGCCTTGCAATGAGCAATAGCCATCCAGTGCAATGCTTGATTGTATACACCAACAGGTAAAGCCGACATCGCCACTTCGATCATCTCAGGGTTTCCACCAGGCCAAGCACCGGCACAGTAAGTTAGCATGACAAAGACATGAGGTTCATTGAATATCACCCAATAATCCACCAAATCTGATACACGGTCAACAACGAGCCTGCATATTAGAAGTTTGTTCAACAGATTACATCACGGAAATATATTTAAGCAAGCCGAGAAAAGAAAATTTAGTACTTGGTCCCTCCAGCAAGTACACATTAATGATTTAAGCGCCTGTTACGATTGGCTTCTAAAACAACTTCTCTACCACGAAAAGCAGTAGACAAGCCTTTGACAAACCTACATGTAGACTGTGGAGTTTTCGTAATTAAACTGAAATAAGCTTCTTGATCTGAAAAGCAGAAGCTCAAATTGAATCTTTTCCTTCTGCCTCGGAGAAAACAAGTTTGGGGCTTCTGCCAAAGATGAACAAGCTCGTATGCGTAAATTTAATGATCAAATTGTTCATCAACCAGTTTTCAAAGAAATAAATAAATAAATAAATCTCTCATTAATCACAAAGAATTTTTTTTCTCGTACTCTCTTATTTAACTCTTTCCTTAACCAAATAGTTGCATAAACATGCAAGAATGCAATTCATAAAATATTTTGAATGCATGTAAACAGAATTCAGCATATGTTTATTGACTAAATTGATCTTTTATTTGTATTTTAGAGATGAATGCAACCGCCATTCATCTATGAGAGCTCGCACATTTTGAGAAGGATTTGAAACATTACAGTATAATGCATGTTAAGTCATCATCTGTATAGCTCTCTCTGTTTACCAAGTTATGATGGATAGCTTCAACAATTTAGCATCTTCTTATAGCGTTTAGTCTTCGTTTGTTACACCAAAAAAGGAAATTACCTTGTAAAATCCAGGAAATAATCGACAGTTTTCTCCAATTTCCACCCTCCGTAGTCTCCAGCCCAAGGAGGAAGTGAGTGATGAAAGAGCGTAAGCATCACCTTCATTCCATACGCGCGAACTCTTTCTATGATCCATCTGTAGCGCTCAAGTGCTGCGAAGTTAACCTAGAACAAAACAACTTAATTGTTCAACTTCAGCTAGATTATGATTATAAATAAGAAGCACAATAAAAAACTTATTTCTCCACAGTTATGTAGGAATAAATACTTTGTAGTCCCTTGGACTAGCCCGTATTAATTGATACGCACCGAAACTTTGTATTATTATTTTTCTAGAAAAAAGTACCCGAACAAACCCTTTTTTATCAAAACACAGTTTCTTACATGTATATCCTTCTCTAAGAAAAAAATACTTTCTCTTATGAATTGTATGGCTCCTAGCTTAAGATAAGGGCATTTCTTCCTAAGAAACTGCGATTTCGAGGAAACCTTACAAATCAGAGCTTCCTAAGAAAGGCTCCCAAATAGGAAACCCTACGAATTGCATCCAAAGTACAATAACAGCATGATACTACCAAATAGTTATTGACAATTGTTGCGATTGTCCGGCAAGTTATCGCCATTTTCATCTAAATCAGGGGTGATCGGTGGTAAATTCGAACTTTCGACACAATTAGCAAAGAGAAGTGCATATAAGGCGCTTGCCAACTTACAGAATTCTTAAGCCCTTCTGTCGGCTCCGTAGGCATTATCCTCGTCCAATCTATTCCCATCCGGAAAACAGTAATACCGGTCTCTTTAGCCAGCTTCAGCTCAGTGTCGGGATCAGACCAAAATCTCAACCTCTCCTGTCTGCTACCAGAACCAAACTACTTAGACAATACATAAAGATACAATTTATTTTACATTATGAATTGACGTGAATTTTGGCGATAGCAATCAATTTACATATAAACACGCATCCTTTACATATATACCGTCACAAAATCATCTGTTTCCCTAATCCTATATACTCTGAAAAATTTTAAATTTTTCATATCTGCCGCTCAAAAAGGTGCACTTCCTGATAAAAGTACTTTTATTTTGATCTACTGAATAAATCAATTCGTAAAGTAAGTTGGTTTGTATTAGAAATTTTTTTTAAGGAGGCGCACTTTGCGAGAAAAAGGGCATATATGTAAGAAATTAAGCATTTGAAGAGGGATATCGTGCAAGTATATACTTTTGCAGGGGCACATTCGTAAAAAATATCAGCAAACATTAGTATAATGAATAAAGATGTACTCACGGGCAAGGAACATTGTGCCAAGCGGCAACAGTATGGCTGCAATCTTTGCCGTTATTAGGCTCTTCCGCATCTGAATACTTCTCGAATCCTCTGATCATGGCCTCCATGGCAATCTTAAGAGGCCTTCTTGTGCTTTTCTCGCCAGCCCTTTGCTCCTCGGAGGGCAAAGAAGCTTGTTGAGAACCTCCGTCACCAGAAGCAGAAGACAATATGGCTTCTGCTCGCTGCAGCTTCTGACCTGCTTCTGCGTCACCACAAGGGTGTTCTGCTGCGAACTGAAGCCAAGCGTCGTCAAGCCTATCCTCTACGTGAGCAGGTGCTGTTGCCAATCCGAAAAAGAACTTGCACTCCTCTTCTGCATATCAATCGAAAGTAAAATTAACGTAAAATTTCAAATAAACAAGGATTATTTAACAAAGAGGAATACAACCAATAATGTTATCAATAACTAAAATGAAGAGGGGCACACAGTGGATAGATTTCAAAGTTCTGTTTCATTTCTGCTTGCCTACTTACGATACTTGACATTCAAATCTATACAATAGATTGACCTTTCGTGATAAGATCCTTATTAGTTACACTTTACCCTTAACTTATCTTCTCTCCATGTGGCTCGTCCGGTCTGTTTAGCTTTGATGAAGCTTCTGCAGACATGAATGTCGACGGCTTTTACTCTTCGAATTTGTCAAAAAAGCTCCCAAGTGCAGATAGAAGGAAAAGCTTCAAATCAGAGCTTTTCTCAGAGGCCAAGAGTCCAATTTTCGGTCAGAAACTCTACACAATTGTGTGCCAATGCCTCGCTGCTTATTTAGCTTCATAGCAAAGACATTTTCCTTCCGTTGAGCAAAAAAAGGGTCTATGCCCATGAAATCAACAATCACATTCTCAAATGCCTCCCACAGCAGCACTTCATCAAACATTTCCCACACCAACAATCAGTCAACTAGATTTTTATAAAGGACACCCCTTCCTTTTCAATTTTATGTTAAACTCTCAAAAAATTTCCAGTATAACCATAGATGAAGAATATTTGTTTTCTAGATTAAACTGTGGTACTAGTCCCGAACCTACTCAATTTTCACTCTGGCCATCAAACTTTTAAGTTGGACATTGGACACCCCAATCCTTATTGTTGGGAATCTGGTACTCGCCCTGATATTAGATTTCGAGAATCCGCAACTCGTTCTGATACCGATTGTTGTTGATCCGGTACTCGCTTCGGCTATGGTAGTTGGGATTCTACAACGGAAGCGTCAAATCGAATTTTTACCATAAACCCGTCTCCTCAACAAAAGAGTTAATTGTTAGCACAACCACAAAAGAGAGAATAATCTGAACAGAAAAATATACAGGTGAAATAAAATTCACCAACCAAGAGAAGAATTATACATGACTCCTCTTCTATATAGAGTAGCTTCAACTCGAGCCCTCTTTCTGAATCTCTCTCACCCTTCTCGCGTCTTCTATAAATCCAGAAGACTTCTCTCGTTGAAATCGGTGCTGCGCCCAAAGCATCCAACTTCAACTATTCCTACGCACCTATAGACAGGTGCACCAAAGCACATAGCTTTCAATCTCTCTTGTACGGCCCGCAGGACTATCTCTCTGCCGCACTCTCCCTGACTAATTCACCATTATGATGCTTATATAATGCATCCACTAGAACATACCCAATTCTAATATAATTAGGAATTCTACTCTAATTAAAATCTAAATCCAAATTAATTTTTCTCCAATGGATTTAAATATTTATCCTAATTTAACTAGGATTCTACTACAAATCTAACCAAGTCCTAACATTTATTGTGCTTACAAACATCATTGCACCCTATTTCCATCGACCTTTAATCAAATCTCATTTTTGAATTCCTACCACCTAAAATTGCATGTCTTTCCTCTACTTAACCCACTAACAATAATAACTCGTTGAACCCAAATCACCGGCCCAAAATGCTTAAACCTAGTTATTATTATTAATATCCATGGTCTCTTGTATTCTCAATAACAACCCCGTTCCTATCTGATGTGGGACTATTGGGGTGTCATAGACTGCCCCCCCTTCTTTAGACCCTAACGTTCTTGTCAGGTCCAAGCACAATCACACACATAAATCAGAATTACCAGGTGATGGGAGATTCTGGAGGTGGCTCATGCGGGTTTAAAAGGTGTCCCAGCCTCCAACCAAACCCACGGTGTAGCACTTTGTCTCACATAGCACTTACCTCTCACACTTTCGGTTAGTAATCTGAATTTGATACCAAATGTAACGATCCAACCCATTAGTAATAATAACTCGTTGGGCCCAAACCACTAGCCCAAAATGTCTAAGCCCAATTAGGATGCGTAGCCTCTTATATCCCCGCTCAAACCCTTTTTCCTATCTGATGTGGGACTATTCGAGAGTTACAATAGTTGATATGTCGACGCTACAATATAGAGGAATTTGTTTGGTTGAGGAATGCACTCCTAGGTCGCCACATGAGACCGCCAAACACATTAGGACAACACTTTAGGGGACCTAAAAGCACTTTCCTTTCCCTATAAGAGATAACAAGCAAATGCTTTGAGTCCCCCCGTAATATTATCTTCATATATTGTTGATACATCAGCATCTTATTAACACCAAAATTGGACACTAAAAGGAAAAAGCCATGCAGCGCCTTCGGCAAAGAGCTCGAGCTTCGTAAGGTGACAACACCAAAGGGATGCGATGGGTTCGGCTTTGGCACCGCCCAAAAGAAAGGGGCTTCAGTATTTCCACCTCGATAAACAAAAGGCAGGACCAAAGCTTAATTCAAGATGGAGGGCTCAAAATTCAAATAGAATGAAAGCGTGGGATCAGGAAGTAGTTAAGGAAAGAAAGGTGACGAATCACGAGAGTCACTCCAGCAATAATAGCCACAAGCCTATAAAAGAGAAGGATATCCCCAGGAGAAGAGCCCCCAAACATCAACAACAGTTTTCACCTTTTACCCGTAAGAGTAGTCGAGAGCAACCATAACCTAATCTAGGAGCAGCGGTAACGTAAAAGCCATGGCTCGTCAGCCACTATCTTTTCAGACAACCTCGTCCTCGACAACCATTTCATACCTCGCCGGATCACCCCATCGGCCCTCTTTCTCTTGAACTTCGGGCTCAACGACGGCCGAAGCCTAAACAATCGAGGCTTTGGACCCTCGGCTAGTGTGCAAAGACCTCAAGACCATCTTTTGGTGATTGAATCCAATCGGATTGTTCCCTCTCCGGCCCGTGTCTGAGAGAGAGTTCGATCCGGCCTTCACACCGAGGGACATTGCCAAGCGGACGAACCAGATCGCACCACGCGTCGCTCACGATTTTCTCTGCCAACACATCTATGATGTAAAAGCTTTTGGTTGGCTTATGCACACATTTTAACATGCCACGTGGATTTGTCAGCATACAAAAACAACATTATGGGAATCTAAAATCATTCTCTTTTTGCTTCGGGCTAAATTACATTTTTGGTCCTCAAACTATAAGACGCGTGATATTTCGATCCTCAAATTTTAATTTGTCATAATTTTTTGTACAAACTTTCTAAATTATTACAATCAAATCTTATAACCCAATTTAGTTGACTAAATATTGACGTATCGTTGATGCAGAAGTAGTATGGCATCTTAGCCATTGCCGTGACATCAATCACAACACTGCCACATTACTCCCACAATCTGTAACAGTACTCTTCTTTTTTTGGTAAACATATACAGAGCTTATCTGAACTATGGACCATTTTGAATCGGCTATCTAATTTTTCAAAATTTTGATTTTACTACCAAACCTTTCAATTTATTTGATTTGAGCTAGTCAACGGCACTTTGACTTAAAAAATTAAGCTGATTGCTTATTTTACTAAATCTATAGTTGCGAGAATTGCATGAAGTATACTAACTAAACCAGTATAGATAAACGACATATTTAAATTTTGAAGTCAAAATACCGTTGACTGACTCAAATCAAACAAACTGAAAGGTTGGATAGTAAAATCAAATTTTTGAAAGGTTGAGTAGTCGATTCAAAATGGTTCATAGTTCAGGTAAGCTCTGTACGTTCTACCTACTTTTATTTTTTTTCTTTTTCCCTCTGATAGCAGAGAAGGACAACAACTACTAAACTGAACTACTTTTAAAAGTTTCAAATCCAACTAAAGACTCAACAAAAGCAATGTATCTACCACTTCCTTTCACATTACTTTTTCTTTTTTTAAAAAAAAATTAGTTACCAGAGGTGGAGGAGGAGGCGGTGGCGACGACGTCGACGTCGAATTGAGCGAGGACGTCGGCGGAGTCGTCAGGGAGGAGGGGGGGATGGATGGGGCGGAGGTGGCGGCGGCGGTAGCGGGCGAAGGAGGCGGCGTTGGCCGCCACCGTCACCGCCGCCACCGCGCCGGCGATCTTCGCCGCCGCCGCCAGGAACGCCACCACCGCCACCGGCGGCGCCATTTTTCTCTCCCGCCCCCGCCAAAAAAAAGAGAAAAAGAAGAGAGAGAGAGAGAGAGAGAGAGAGAGAGTGGCGGGAAAGCGATGATGATCGGAGGGCACGAGCGCACCCGATTAATCGGCGGCTGGGGGGAAGGATCGGACGGTGGAGGATGAAGGAAGGGAGTTTGGGGGTGTCGGGAGGGGAGGACGCGTGGCGGAAGATGTGTGGCTGACAGGGGGCGGCCAAGGATGAGTCGGAAATTTCGGGTCCATTGTAGCAAAAAAATATATATATACACATAAAATAGAAAAATGTCCTTCACATATCTTAATTTTCGACAATTTTAAAAATTTATATTTGTCATTTATTTTCACAGATGTAGCTAGTATACTTTATGTAATTGTCGCAGTTATAAATTTATTAAAGTAAAGAATTAGGTTAAATTTTTAAAATTAAAGTATCGTTGACTGACTCAAATTAAGTAAATTTAAATATTAGACGGTAAAATTAAAATTTTGAGAACCAGCCTCTCTCTCTCTCTCTCAATGTCTTTTTCTGATAGCAACACTTCCTAAGGCTCAAATCCACTCTTTTCTCGTTTACTTAGCTCATTCTCTCTCTAGAAATCTCTCTCTCTCCCTGTGAGACTCCAGATAGTCCTATATATAAGATATAATAGGACTAAACTCTTAACCTGACTTAAGCATTTTGGGCGATGGTTAGACCCAAGAGATTAAGAGAGTTAAGCGTGCTAGGACGGGAGTAGTCCTAGAATAAGTGACCCCCTGGAAAGTTGGGGCGTCACAGTTGGTATCAGAGCTAATTACCAGCCGAAAGTGTGATATGAGTCTCGGCTGAGCCAGATTATACAGCGGGGAGAGCGGGACTCTCATACTGATGACTGTTGTGGGCAGAACGCGTGTGAGACCCCAGATAGTCCTATATATGAGATATAATAGGGCTAAAACTCTTATCCCAGTTTAAGCATTTTGGGCGGTGGCTGGGCCCAAGAGGTTAAGAGAGTTAAGCGTGTTAGGACGAGAGTAGTCCTAAGATGGGTGACCCCCTGAGAAGTTGGAGCGTCACTGTTGATATCAAAGCCAATTACCAGCCGGAAATGTGAGATGAGTCTTGGCAGAGCCAGGGTCGGAATGACAAGGCTAGTGAGACGAGTCTCACATCACCTGATACTTGTGAGTCTGAGCCTGGCGAGGACGTCAAGACTCAAAAGGGAGAAGATTGTGAGACCCCATATAGTCCTATATATGAGATATAATAGGGCTAAAACTTTTATCACGGCTTAAACATTTTGGGCGGTGGCTAGGCCCAAGAGGTTAAGAGAGTTAATTAGCGTGCTAGGACATGAGTAGTCCTAGAAATCTCTCTCTCCCACACTTTTTTTTTTTTTCTTTAATTTTTTTGTATATCTCTTTGTAGGAATTTATTCCTATGGCTGTAGATATTCTAGCAGTCAAAAAAACATATCTCATTGGAGCAAGTCATTGCCTGCACCGAGCGTTTAATTCTGTACACTTTATATACTGCACCTATAAAACTCTATTACGAAGGCCTTAACATTAGATGTATTCTATGACATCTAAATGACTTGCATATTAAAACTTATGAACTTTGAATATATTTTTTCACAAATCGAATTAGAAGTGTTATCTGGTGCTCAACTTGTACCACGTGAATGGAATAAGATCTACAACTATATATGTTGGCAATTTCTATATAGCTAGATCGCTGAGATAGAGAAGTGGTCCTCATTGGCGGCCGCCACTCGAGAGAGTTCTAATCCAACACGAAGCTAAAAGCTTGGTGCGTGACAAGAATTATGGTATCTACGGCCGCAAATGGATATAGGTAGTTGGAGCTCTCACCCCGATCAGACCTGAATTGGACAGTAAGTGATGGCCAAAAATAAGAAAAGAAAATGAATCATTCTAATCTGCCAAGAAAATAGAGCAAGAGATAAAAAACAAAAAAAAAAAAAAAAAAAAAAAAAAAAAAAAAAAAAAAAAAAAAAAAAAAAAAAATTTCCTTCTTTGATCCACCCCGACTCATCAAAAATCTGCTCCCATCTCAAATCCTCCAAAATGGAGCGGTAAGTGGGGACAAAAATTAACCTGCCCCGCCAAGAAAATCAAGCGGGAGGTAGGGTACACCTACACTCGGATCCACCCTGTATGCATCTCTGGTTGTATTAAAGTTGTCCAAAATATCCGATATCTCATACCCGACCCGGACCCTACCCGAATCCGAACCGAACCCAATAAAAAATGGATAGTATACGGGTAAAAAAAATTATCCATTAAAGTTTCGGGTATCGGTCCGGATATTTTATACCCATACCTGACTTGGACCGACCCAAACCCGACTTTCAAATGGGTAGGGTCCGGAATAGTTTTCAAATCCGGACCTGTACTCGGACCCGATGAAATATCCGATAGTAAATAAAAAAGATTTAAACTTTTGAAGTTGAGGGATCAATTTTAATAGGATTTATAGATTAGGGGTCTCTACGTATTTTCATTCAAGTGAAATCCTAACCGCTCTTTTATTCCTTTCTTTTCTCTAATTTTTTTTACTTTTTGTTTTTTACTCATTTTTTTATTTCATTTCCGCATTAGGGTTTGTCCGTAAACTATTTAATAAAGTCTATAAAAAAATATATGTATAGGGGTACTCGTATCCGATCTAGATCCGATCCGTACCCGGTCTTGAACGGGTAGTATACGGGTAGTCACTATCCAGACCCAATGGGTATATTGTTAACTTAAGTACCCAGACCCGGACCCGGCCCGAAGTTAAATGGGTAGGGTATATATTTTTTTTCCTAACTATTTTTTTTAGGATACGGATACAATATATTAACTACCCAAACCCGACCAGGTCCACAGACACCTTTAGTTGTATCCCGTAAGAAGATAACACTTATCTTATGCAAACATTTTTTTCATAATATATACTCTTCCACTCAACCATTTGTTGTGTCGACGCGACGCAAGCCCAACCAAAGGCCCAATACAATCATGGGCTTGGCCCAAAATGTTTTACACATGTGGGCCAGAATTATTTTTGGCCCACATGACAATGGTTTTGCACCAAGGCCCCTCACTAATATTTGTCAACCTATTGGCGCAATTTCAGTTTTGTCCTTCGGTTATAACTTTTTTACATTTGGATTCCTAACATTTGTGTTTTGTTGCAATGTTAGTCCTTTGATTAGATTATGACATGAGATTCATATCACTCACATGACTTAGTACATGGACATTGCCTCATTTTAACACCAAAAGTAAACATCAGGACAAAATATAGCATAAGAAACTAAGAATGTAGTTACTTAGGGACCCAATTGTAATAATTCAAAGCTTAAGGGCCAAATATGGACCCATTTTAAAGCATTGATCCTCTTCTTTGTCCATCCATTAAATTTCTCGTCTAAAATGGAAAAATTGTCTAGGTAATTACTTCCCAAGCAACTTTCGAACTCTCAAATTTGCGTGGTAAGATCGGTATATCTCATATAACCGTTACATGAACATTTGGGATTATTCTGTGGTACCCGCAATAGTTTTACAGTAGATAATATAAAAGAATTTGAGGGCCGTATATATGACTAGTGCATTAGTATTAGTAATTTAAACATTTTCACCTAGTAGTTTAAACCCTCCAAATTACTTACACTGTAACATCAATAGAAACGAACAAAGACAATGGAATTCAGAGAATAGGGACCAAATGATAATAACTCAAAAGTTGACAAGTTTGTAATACCAACCCCACTGATCTATACAAATACATAAATCAAGAGTTTGTTTAAAGCTCGCTCCCCGTTCTCAACTGTTTTCTGTCTTTTCGTATCCCCTCTGTAGGTCGCTGTAGTCTCTAGCATCCCTCCTCATTCATCTTCTCCCTCTATGTTCTCTCTTCCACTCGCCGCCGCCCCTCCCACTTCTTTTCCATTACCTGTCTTTTCCCACTTGCCTTTGCCAGTCTATAGCCCTGTCCTTTGCCTCCCTATTTCTAGGTTTTGAGAGCTCCTACTTACACCCTAATTCCTTCCTCTTGCCTGACGTCCAACAGTGTCACTTGGTGATGGGAGTGGTGGTGATTATAATCCCTGTTGCCGACCGACGACCAGTGGTGGTTGTTGATGGGATTGCTTGCTATAATGATCCCTATAGCTCATCCCTTTCTGGTAGGCCTGTAGATTTTTTTGACCCATCATTTTATCTTTCCTTAAATCCTGATTCTTTACCAACCATCGGTGATCGATTTGATGCTCATCATGATATGCAATGATGGGATTATCCCTCATCATCACCAACTACGCTAGTTGCAAAGGGCTTGGTGGTTGGTACCCGAGGTCCTAAGTTCGAATCCTAGTTGATTCACATTTCCAGCTAATTTATTTTTAAAAAAAATAAACGAAGCGGGTAGCATACTACATTTCTCTCAAAAAAAAAAAATTCACCAACTACGCTGGGCCCTTCTTCCTCCTCCCCCACTTCCTCTTTTTCTCTCCCTTGCCGCTGGAATTTGTGACTGTTCGCAATGATGGGATTACTCCTCATTATCACATCTACGATAGCCCCCTCTCCCTCTTCCTCTTTCTCTCTCCCTTGCTGTAGAAAATTATTCCTCCTCCGATTATAATTAGGGATGATATTCCAAGGTGGACACCCACTGTTCCAATCTTTGATTTCAGGTGGCTTGAACTGAAGGCCTGTAACTCTTAACTTGATTTTATTTTATTTTCCCTAGAAATATTTGAGAAGATATATGAATATTATTAATATCTTTGTTTTTTTTATTACATGTAAACATGAAATTCTTTGGGATTGGGCCGTGGTTGTCCACCTTTTGCTTAATTCCCTTCTTCTATTGTCTTGCTTCTGCAGCTTGCTCAGGGTTCTATCTCTTTGGTGCAATATATTGCATGTTCTTGCTATGTTCTGCGGCTATTTCTTATGGAGAAAAAAAAAGGGGAACTCGGATTTATGGTGCTTCTGATTTTTATAGGTGTTTGCTAGCTTAATCTCCTTCTTGATTGTTCACTGCCTCTTTGTTGCATTCTATTTCTTTCTAATTGTTTCGGTTAAGAGTATCGTGCCGAGGGGGCTCCTTAACTATACTTTATAGCCCCTACTGCCTTCACAATTTTAGGGCAAGATTAAAAAAAACCTGAAATTTTAGACGCTTTTGATGGCTCCATCTTATTTCTAATTCTTTTGCTTATTTTTTTTTTCCAAATTTCTCAACAAAAAAAACTTGGCATTCCAGATAATTTTGTTGCTGCTAGAAAGTTTGGAAATAACTTTGAAGCGCGCGTACAGATGAGGCGAGGGTTACGGGAGTTCCTTCTAGCTTTGTAGAGCTGGTGATTCTAAACGAGTCTCTTCTTCCGTCGGTTTTGCTTCTGTTATATTGTATTGTAAAGCATAAAAGATTGGTATCATTCACACTCCAAAGCAACAAAATGACAAAGTGCTTATTTTTGTGAGTACAAACCCTAATAGCAAGAGTTCAAAAAACAGCATCTGAGGATTAAAGCCACATAAACGTGTGCATAAGCTTAATAAATCACATTATGCTTTGTCTTATTGTTGTTTGTACTATTATTCCTTTTTCTCCTTTTCTTTGAATTATATATTATTCTAATAAACTATGTTTATGCTTTGATTAGTTAAACAGTGCATGGTGCGTTCGGCGATTAAACCCGAAAGTTGCTCAATTAGGAATCAATAATGATTCATCGAAAAGGAGTTGAGGATTATAGTAATCGTATTCTTTATGCATGCTTCATGTGGCGATCGAATCATATTAGGAACAGAACAAAATATGTCATTAATAGTAACAACAGCGACAGCAGCAACAGCAACAGCAGAAACGAAGAGTTAAAAAACTAAAACTATAATTGAAAATATTATCCACCTATCAATTGAATTAATTGGCCACTTTAGTAATGTAAGTTGTATCCTTTTTATTTTTTTATTTTTTTTCTTTCTTTTGTTGGCCTCAATTGATACATTTTACAAATTCAGTATTTTGTAACTTGCAAGATGCTACAATTAAAAACATCTACTCATTTCTCAATGAAGTTTTACACCGGAATTTGATGAACAATCATTTTAAAATTTTGAACCATTTAGATAGAGTGATAGAGTACTAGATTGAAACTGATGCAATTACGTAAAAAAACGTACGGAACTTATTAAAACTATGGACTATTTTGAATCGACTACCCACTTTTTCAATATATTTTTTATTTGACTTAGTTAACGACACTTTGACTTCAAAATTATAAATTCATTAAAGTAAAAAAATTAACTTAAATTCTGAAGTCAAGATGTCGTTGACTGATTCAAATCAACAGATTGAAATATTGGATAGCTGATTCAAAATAGCCCATAATTCAAGTAAGTTCTGTACGTTTCTTCCTTAATTTCTCATTTAGCGGATAATTGACAAAGTTGTAGTTTAGCATAATGAAGCCCTTTTAATTAGAAGAGAATAACATACCAAAAGTAGGAATATTAAAACTTTGGATTGACTTTAAAGTCTAATCCATAAGCTCCTTGACACATCAAATTCATTGCACCCAAGAGGAGCACAAAAGTGGAGTTGGGCCTACACTATATAAATTAATCATGGCTTAACCAAACACAAACCTAGCCCATGTGGAGCCCTTCTTTTTATGAGCCTAAAGAAGAGTTAAACTATAGAAACTAACTTCCTAGACTTAATATTCTTTTGTGTACTTGTGCATTTATAAATATATATGGCATAATTACTTATATACCCCTCAAAATTTCTAAAATATTTTATATGCCCCTATTTTTTTGTTTCAAATATACCTCTCTCGCATATTTCTCCGTTATTCAAAAATAATCCTGCTATTAATACCTGTTAAGTTATCTCGGATTAAACTCAGGTTAAATTTCTACTAGAGTTAAAAAGAAGTCATAATACATCTTTTGTCCCTAACTTAAGGGCAAATAAAAAAATTTGGTGATGGCAGAAGGGTATATTTGAAAGGACAAAATAGTAATTTTACAGAGATAATAGCTGTTCCTAATAATTCACTAACATAATCTAACTCTAGGTGTATATTTGAAAGAATTTGAAATGTTAAAAGGGTTTTTTTTTTATATTAGCCTTTTAAATGGGGTAAATAAGAATGTCTATAATTTTTCAGAAGTATATAAGCAATTGCCCCTATATATATATATAGACAATATCTTTTCCCTACACTCCAAAAGAACCCTCAGTCACATGCTTGGATCGCAAAAAAGAAAAGAAGAGCTAAGAAAGAGAGGTTGTTTAACAATGAATGAGGTTAAATATGTATAACTTGTGTTTATTATGATGATTATGGTCCCCACGAGCATCGCGCCGAACTTAACGGACTTTTGCTTTGTGATGGAGTGGTTGATAACAGTTGATAGTTTGTCGATCGTTACGCTCAATTCAGAATGATTAAGTTTGCGATACAGAATCATTTGTTGACTAAGAAGGTGCTCCAAAACATCTCTACTTACTCTAACTATTGGATTTTGATGCTTAATTGCCGTTTGTCGAGTAAAGTACCTACTGATGAGGTTCATTTTCAAACAATTAGCATGCTAAGGTAGGTATAGAAGGATCTAATAATTGTGACTAGTGAAAATTAATGTAGACTCTTCTTAATTATTGAACCAATGGATAAGATGCTAGGGAGGTATTTCATGTCTAGTAAGTAACCAATGAGTTTTTATATCTAGTTATAATTTATGTACAAAGAGTTTGACTTAAGTTTAACTAATCCAATCCTTGTCGGGTCGAGTCCATTTCGTCAAACTACTTAGCTCATTATTGATGCAATTGTTTAGTTTGTGTATATACTCTTCTAGAGTTTAAGTTATCAGAGAATGATAAATTATATCTATCGGATTTAGCAATTGTCACGTCTAGGATTGGGATTTAATAAGCCAAATATTGTTGCTGACTCTGACGAGACTCGAATTCAAGGCTTCAAATTAATTTCACTGATTTCCAACCTAAGCTTAATTAGCATACTAATTGAGGAACAAATTTCATTTATTTCCAACCTATTATTTCCCCACACCCCACCCAAAAAAAAATAGCATTATAATTAAGATGACTACTAACAAGATTGACAAGACTATATAAAGCAAATTAATATGTGCTAAAAAAAGGTAGCTGATTGGTGACATTTCAATTCCAAATTAGGTTCCTTAAAATCTTTGGCACCAAGATATTTGATTTCAACCACCAAGCTTCTACACCACACACACACACACATTAAAAAAAAAAAAAATTAAAAAATCCTCTACATTTTGGCCACTTCATGCAGGATAAGAATTATTTGGCTACTCTTTTTTGAGAAAGGAAAAAAAAAAAAAAAAAAAAAAAAGCCAAACCTCCTTAAACAATTATTTATATATAGGTCATCACATGAAGTTGTTTGGTATAATCAACCACTCAATTAATCCTTGTTTACTATTTTTCAATTTTTACTAACATAAAAGTCAAATGACTTAAATAAATCTAGCCTCATCTAGCTAGCTAGTTAGATTTGTAAAAGAAGAGTACACAAGACCTGATATTAATTACAAGAGTCACGCGACAATCTCATGCTATACTTGTAAAAAATTTGACAGAATTCAGTACTGAGCAGTTGATTGAAATGGATCGACAGTCTATATAATTTTACTTTTAACGTCCTAAATTTGGAATCACTGGTCTCGTTTGGCATCCCTGCCATTTTGTTGTTTTTTTAAA
The DNA here is from genome assembly GCA_016920855.1 of Puya raimondii. Lineage (NCBI taxonomy): Eukaryota > Viridiplantae > Streptophyta > Magnoliopsida > Poales > Bromeliaceae > Puya > Puya raimondii. The sequence goes on from JABWPP010000049.1 coordinate 28,269,961, forward strand.
TGTTAATTCTATATAATTTAATATATCGACAGAAAGACTTACATCTTGTCGCATTTCGGTCAAGTGATGTAGGACAATTTTTTTTTAAAAAAATATATGAAAATAACAAAACTTGCTTCCAAGTTTTAATTTTTTTTGTTTACAAACAAACATTTTGGAAGTAAGAATTTCGAGAAATCCAACGTTCCCTTCCACACTATTTATACAGAAATTCTATTGAAAAAAAAATGGCAACGGCACCAAACGAGGCCAATACTTTTCCTTTTGTTTTTCACTCACACACAAAATTTACAAGATTTCACCTACAATTTTTTAGGTGAATTGAGAAATATTAAACGAGCAAACGCCTCATATCGACCATTAATATTACAAAATTTGCAATCCTTTGATCATTAGGTTAATGATGTCGAAAAGATTTAAAATTTATTTTCTAAATACTTCAAGTAGTATAGATCATGTTCAATAATGTCAGTCGTCAATTTGGAGGCTCCATCATAAAAAATAAATCGGCAGCAACAGAACTTCGTTTGCTACCAATAGATTTAAAATTCGATTTCTAGATACTTTAGGTGGTACAGATCATGTTCAGTGATGCCGATCGTCGATTTGGAGGCTCTATCATAAAAAACAAATCGGCGGTAGCAGAACTTGTTTGCTACCGATAGTATTCTAGCTCAACTCTCTCTCTCTCTGTATGAAATCTTGTTTCTCCCTCTGAAGTAACAATAAGTGACAATTTGGGCATGCCTGGGAACCTAATGTAAAGACTTGGATTTGTTTCTTTCTGGTGAACTCTACAACACAAGAAAGAAAGGCCAAACAAGTTGGACAAGAAAAGGTGAGGAGTTGTCAGTTCTGTTTGCTCCCTCTTCACTGGCCAAGAGATGTTTATGAAGCCCCCCTAGGGTTTCTTGGTGGCCCACAAAGAAACTGACCTTCTTTACTATCAATTTTTTTATGCTAAATATTGAAATGCATGCATATATTCATCTCAAGTTTGCCCTAATTAAGAAATTGTAACTTGATTTTTATGGATTTCTAGCGACGGCCGAAAATATCGTCACTAAAAATTATCGTGGCAGTTCGTAACAAGAAGTTTCGTGTCAATTTTACTTTTAGAACAGATTCTTTACTCCAATATTAAATCCAGTAACGAGGCTCATAGGGACAATAATAAATAAGCATGAATGAACTTTTGAACCTACAAATAATTACTTGTGACTTAATAAAGGTTTTTGAGTCTATCCATCCACAACAGAAAGTTGTTTGGAGAATTTAATGATAAAAATAAAACTATACATTGTGAACTTTTTGACCAACACTTGTTCAAAGGCTCTTTAATTAGCTTCTCAAAAGACATGCATGTAGGAAAATTAGAGCACATATAAAAACATAGCTAGGTGAATTGTTAACTTTTTAAGGATAGTGTTAGATATGTCTCGAATTCTGAAATTATAACGTTTTCTAATTCTATTCTGTTTTGATTATCCCATTAAGTTAAGTTTAGATTATGTCTAATCTATTAAGATATTCCTAGTCGTATTAGGATTTAGCCACTATATATAAATATATCCTTTATTCCATTAATTTGGTGCGGCAGGTATATTTTGTACACCACTTTGATTATAATGAAGATCTCTGCTACGTTTTCGTCCGTGGATGTAGACCAGTGGCCGAACCACGTAAATATTATATGCTTTATTTTATCTTCTCTCTTTCTCGATTCTCTTTGGGTATTTTCGCATCCGACGAATTAGATTTTCTCCACTTTTGTTCTAACAGATAGATACGTGTAACTACATATATTCAACTATAAACAACCAAAAGGAACCTTCCCATGCTCCTCTTTATTAAACCAAAAAACAAAAAACAAAAATGGCCTCACCCACCACCTCCTCACTTATATAAACCCTAGAAGGAGAAAAAGTAGTAGCTCCAATATATTAGAAAAATCTAGTGATCTCCTTTTAGGGTCAAGACAACCAAGTCAAAAGCAGCACCATGGTCAGCATTTCAACAGGAATCTCCTACTTGTACTTTGCCCAATTTATGCATATTACTCCCCCCCCCCCCCTCTTTAATTTCACTACTCCCTCCACATCACCATTTAAACTCTCTCTCTCTCTCTCTCTCTCTCTCTCTCTCTCTCTCTCTCTCTCTCTCTCTCTCTCTCCATGTTATATATATATATATATATATATATATACCCTGATCACTTCATACTCTCATCCTTCACTTCCTCCACCTTGTTACTTAATCTTACTAGTGCTCTCCTAGCTCTCTCACTATTCACACTAACACATATATACATTCACATATACACATTCAAAAGAACATAAATATATTGAAACAGCTAGCTATAGCCATGGTTGTCCCTTCCCCGACTCCCGCGCGCAGCGTTGCGGTCGGAGCTCTCGGCATCCCCTCGATCGACCTCTCGCAGAGGAGGGACCGCGTCGCGAAGCTCATCGCCAGAGCCTGCGAGGAAGTAGGGTTCTTCAAGGTGATCAACCACGGCGTCCCGACCGACGCCGTCGCCCGGATGGAGGCCGCGGGCTTCGACTTCTTCTCCCTTCCGGCCCACGAGAAGCAGAAGGCCGGGCCGCCGAACCCCTTGGGCTATGGAAGCAGGAATATAGGGTTCAATGGTGACACAGGAGAGCTGGAGTACCTCCTCTTGCATGCAAACAACCCTTCTTTCTCTCAAAAGGCAAAGATCATAAATAGGAAGGACCCATTAAAATTCAGGTATATTTTATTTATATATACACTTTATGGCTAACATGAAGAGTGTTCTCTTTTGCTTGTTTGATGTTTACTTTTAATCTTCTTGCATGGTATTTTATGGTCTTTAGGAGACTGAAAGGGAAGGGAGTATAATTAATATCTTAATGTTTAATTATTTGTCTCAATGGTTGGAAGTGGTTGATAACTAAGGAGGAATATATATATATATATATAGTCTTAGTTTTGTATGTGATTTTTCTTTAGAGGCTTAAAAAACTATATATATATATATACATAAAACTATATATGCATGGTATGTATATATGTATATATATACATAGTTTATTATAATGTTTCTTTGCAAAAAGCACCACCAAAAAGTTAGACAAATTGTGTATCACTTGGAATTAATTAGTTTATTAATGAAAGTATTAATTATTTTATATTACATATGGGTTAAGAAGTCAAAAAGCTTCTCATTCACTTTGAACACACACACACACACACACACACACATATATATCTTTTTATTATTGAGCTAGCTTTATCCAAATGTAGAAGTGTAAATATTGTGGTCTAGAAGTACTGCATATATATACAAAAATAAAAATAAAAAACAGTTTGTAGACAGGAAGATATTGCATTATTATGTGATAGTATTGTAGGGGTCACATCAACACACATCAAAACTACCAACCCAATTATTTGTTTGATTTATTCCTATTAGTTTTTCAATATGTACTCTTCTATTCATTAATTACATTTACTAGAGATTCAAATTTAAAAAGTTGAATTACATTAACCAGCAAAACTCAAGTAGGAAAAAGTATATAAGTTAAGAAAAATCTCTCAACAAAATAAAGTTGAAGGACCTAATGTAAAATCATGTCTAGTTGATAGGCTCCACATGCATTTAATTATATAGTGATGCTGCTAATGTTAAGTTGTTGTTGATGGGTACATGTGTCACTGCATTACTAGTTCTTTATATTATAATTTATTAGCGGTGCTTGCAAATAATGTTTATGACACGAAAAAATCGAAGAAACATTCCTACAAGAAGCAATTCTCCTTATCATCAACACTATATGTACCTACAAATTAAGATGTGATCCCCCCATTTATGCCTTGGTGTCCCCCTTTGCAATTAATGTTCAGTGAGTTAGGCTATCACATCAATTAGCATGATGAAAATGATAAGTTTTAATTAACCCAACCCCACACCTTTTTCCTCTTTTTTTTTCCTTTTTTTCCCCCTCTCTAGCATATATACTTTTGATTGCATGCATGCCACCCAATTAATATTTCTCTCTCAATATGGATGCTTAGTTTAATTTCATCCTAACAAACTCTTTCAACATTAATTTGCATGAACTCAACTACATGATCCTTAATTAATTGTGGGTTATCATGCATGATATGTGTATTTATTCCTTGCTATTTTTTGAAATACTATTTTATATGGTTTAATGTGTTGGAGGGAAGACTTTTTTTTTATTGTTATAGTTTATTATATAACTTAGTTTTTTTAAAAAAATACTTTATTATCAAATAAACACTTGGGATGGAAAAGTTATAAGCAATCCACTGTCCACTTTTGCACTTTTTGATATATAAAATTTTATTTAAAAAATAAAAAATAAACATGGTACCAGACGCGGCTTAAGTTGGTTTTTAGTTAGCCCTAACACATCCTTAGAAGAACACATCAACAAACAGTTGTGGGTCTCTAGAGAGAGAGAGAGAGAGAGAGAGAGAGAGAGAGAGAAACAATTAATGGGCTCAATTAAAACCCCTACTCAAAGGTAGTTAGAGCATGGTGCTAGTCCACAATCTAAGCAAGTCCCTCAACTAATCTAAACAGTCCCAGAACCATAACCTTCCAACAAACTAACATATACACACACCAAGGTCACATGTCATGATCAAATGACAGAGGGTATATATATATATATATATATATATATATAGGGAGAGAGAGAGAGAGAGAGAGAGTCCAGCTATGGTGTTTTAAAAGTACTAAACACTTGGTGCTTATAAATTTTCTACCGTTAGATCTACCTCTTTAACCATATTTAGATCATACTATTCAACCAACCACCAATTCAATCCTAAAGAATTACTATCATTTTAACCGCACAATCGTTACTCTAAGGGCCGAAAATCTACAAATGCTGATGAGTCAGTACTTTTAAAAATATAGGAGATATATATTTTTTTTTTGAGAAAGAATAGGAGATATATATATATATATAAGAAAAGTAAGGTTTGAAGAAAAAGTCTCCCACAGCAAGTACATCCACCTGAGTTGCTATACTGATCCCTGCATTCCCATCCTTATCTATATAAAGCCAAGCAAATGGGTGAAAAATCATGCACCATGGCCCCCTTATGGTAACTTTAATGTAATGGCCCCCATGTCATGCAGTGACATGTCTTTCCATTGTGCAGTAAAAATGTGACCAATCCAATCACCCACACACTTTTTTCCTCCACCTTTTTCTACTTCTTTCTAGCTTTTTAAAGATGCTGTACTTATCACTTACATATATATATATATATATATATATATATATATATATATATATATATATATATATATATATATATATAGAGAGAGAGTTGGGCTAGAATACTATTAATAGTATTTGCCCCTTTTTACTATCAAGTTTTTAGCTTTAGATCAATTCCTTTGATCATTTCTAATCACTGAATTAAATATTATAACACAGCGGGGACCACTCAATCCTAAGGGGACCACTCAATCCTAAGGGACTAATATCATCGTAACCCTACAATTTCTCATCCAATGATTAAAATTTGATAGCAAAAAGGGTCAAATACTATCAATAGTATTCCAGCCCAACTCTATATATATATATATGATGAAAAAAGCTATGTATACACCCGAAAGAGAGTGTACATCCTACTCCTCATACATTCAAGGGTGGGGAATCATCCACTAGTCACATGATGTGACTTGTATAGTGAATCCCACTCCTGAATGGGATGGGTGTAAAGTCTACACCCACTTTTGGGTGTATACCTAGTATTGCTCATATATGATATAGAATAGAGCTACTATACTTTGGGAAGCATAAAGAAGTTTGTGCTTCCAATTTTTTGACTCTTAGATCAACTATTTTGGTTATTTCTGACTTTTAGATTAATATTATTACCCGAGGGGGAGCACTCAATCCTAAAGGGGATCTTTATCATCCCGACCCTACGATCCTTGATCCAAGGGCTAAAAAGTTGGAAGCACGAACTTCCTTATACTTGTGATAGTATAATAGCTCTACACTATGATATATATATATATATATATATATATCATATTTGTACCTGAGAAGATATTTCAGAATATTATTGATAAGTTTGGTCTTGTATGTGTAACAAATAGCAATGTAGTGTTATTTAATAAAGTAAGTTTGATTAGTAGTATCTAGAATCTCCCCGACGGTTCTCTAGAGAGTAAAATTATTAGAAGCTCCAACATATTGGATATTTCGCTAGCCCTTGAATTTCAAAATCACTTTTTAGCTCCGTATTGCAGCAGAAGCTCCTGACTTGTATGCTTGTCAAATGCTCTACTAAGTGATGATTAATTGCAGCTGAAAACACAAGTAGAAGAGAAGTCCAGCAGACGCTTAGCTTTTCAAGTTTCTAACACGAAATCACAACTTAAACTTCAATTAAGTAATCAATTATATTCTAGAGCTGGTGATTTCGAAGCTCCAACACAACGAGTCACGGAATGATGCGTGTTTTAAATCTAGTTGCCAATGTATCGACTGAAAGTGGCTAGACCACCCGCTAAATGTGATCTGTACACAGAAAAGTTAGATATGTTAATACCATCATCCTTTTTACATACATATTATTATGATTATGATTATGATTATGATTATGATTATGATTATGATTATGATTATGATTTCTCTCTCTCTCTCTTGATATCATTTGTTTTTTTTTTACTATATATATATAGTTTCTCTCTCTTAATGGCTTTTTCTACTTTTGTGTGGTAGCTATGTGGTGAATGAGTATGTGGAGGCAGTGAGGCAGCTTGCATGTGAGATACTGGAGATGCTGGGGGAAGGACTGAGGCTGAGGGATTGTGGGGCTCTCAGCAGGCCCATGAGAGACTGTGACAGTGACTCCCTTGTCAGAATTAACCATTACCCCCCATGTTACTGTACCAACAAAAAAGTTGAGGATGAGTTATGCATTACTACTGCTACTACTACTACTATTGCTGCTGCTGCTGCTGCTGCTGCTGCTGCTGCTGCTGCTAAGAGCAGTAGTACTATGGTCACGAACAATGGCGGCAAGCTCAAGATCAGCAGGGTCGGATTCGGGGAGCATTCTGACCCTCAGATCATCAGCATCCTCCGGTCGAACAGCGTCGACGGGCTCCAGGTACTGCGGCCTGCAGCTGCCGCAGGGGGCGAGGCCGGCGGGGGTGGTGTGTGGGTCCCGGTGCCGGCGGACCCCGCCGCGTTCTTCGTCAACGTCGGCGATCTTCTCCAGGTTAGTCAGTCTGTACAAACTTTTTTGGGTCGGTGGATTCGATCAGCGTGATTTGACCATTTTGCCCTTCCTAGCTTCTCGAAGTTCGGGAATGCATGTGCGTGCGTGCACATGATTAAGGTGGTTGGAAGTTACGGCGTTTTATGTTGAAACACGTGACCTGATGTGATGTTTGTTGTCATCAAAATTATTTTAAGTGAAAAGTGAAATATGCCTACTGACTTTAACCTAAAAAATATAAAGAGTTTAACATGTAAATAAAAATTTTGCATCAAATTAAAATTATCTTACATTATATTTACCCTTTTCTATTTTTTTTTTGTTGCAATTTCTGTATTTATAGAACATAACATAAGTCATGTAGAGAGAGTTAAGGTAAAGTACTTTTGCAAATATCGAAATTTCTACTCTCTCATTTTAACATCATGATAAGTGTATCCTTTATATGATTCACATCACGATAAGTACAACTATATAAGCGAGCGCAACTTCGTTGAGAAGCTTCTCAATGAGTTGTCAATGAGATATTGAGCCCAAGGACGAGGCTATTGTGGGGCTCACAGTGGCCATGGTTCCCGCCAACTTTTAAAAAATTACATAAAAATTTCTATTTGTGGTATACTAAAAATTAAAATATTATAATTTTTAGGAACCAAAGTGATTTTTTTTTTTTTGTAAAACACCTGTACCTTATATATCGAACTTCTGTTATAATTTGCTTTATAAATATCTTTTTTAAGATAAATATATTATATATTTTTGGTTCCCCAGCTTCTAGATTCTCTCTCTCTCTCTCTTTCTCTCTCTCACACACAAAAGATGCATGTTACATACAAACACAAGCACATGCCATTAATTAAGCATCTGTAACATCATAGTACACACATACATATAAATGTTCAAATTAAACAAAAACAAGTGGTTCAAAGTATAGATGTATAATTATATCTTGCTTTATATATATACATGTAATTAACTCTCATAATTAATTGTGTGTTTATATGTTTTAATTGTTTGTAGGCAATGACAAATGGGAGGCTAACTAGCATAAGGCACAGGGCCATGGCAAACTCCTCATACAAATCAAGGCTCTCCATAATCTTCTTTGGTGCCCCTCCCCTGCACTCACTCATCTCCCCTCTCCCTGAGATGATCACCGCGGATTCGCCGCGCCGATACCGACCCTTCACCTGGGCCGAGTACAAGAAGACCATGTACTCCCTCCGGCTCAGCCAGGACCGGCTCGACCTCTTTCGAACCGACCGAAATGACGAACTCACCGATCTGACGGACTGAGCCCCGCAGAAGCTGTTTTCGAAGTTTCCTTTTCCGGGGAATGTTTCTTCAGTTCGGTTTTGCTGTTTCGGACCAGTTTTTAGTTACAGCAACTTCGGGCCGAAATATACTTGTGCGGACCAAAATGCCCCTAACTAGAATGCTAAATGGTCCGAGTTGAAATTGCGATAACGGAAAAAGAAAAAAAGAAGTGGACCGAGTTGCAAAATTTAGAAAAAGGGTGGATTACTCGTGCAAAAAATCCCCTTCTTTATAATGGGTGTTCTCTTTTTTGGGGGGTTAGTATTAGTTAAACCCCAAATTTTGGCTTTGGTTACTCAAAGGTGAAGAGAAATGCAATAGGGGAACACCAAGATAGGCCACATTGTATGTAGAGCAATTTAGCTGTGTGTGTTTAAATGAGGATGTAGGTATAGTGAATTAGTAATCAGGTTGTAATATATTCATGCTAATGTAATGAAAATGGCTTTTATGTAATTCTATGCTAATTTCGTCGCTCTCGAGATCTTATTTTAGCTTTCTGTTACAGTAAGAGCACTTTGAGAAGTCGATTAGCGTTTTCGTGCTTTTGGGAGAGGTGTGACTGCTCAGAAAAGCTAGTTAGTTCCATCCAAGCAGGGGGTGGTCTATTTGGCTTGCTTCACACAAAAGCGACTCTGAAAAGCCGGGCCAAACAAGTCCTAAATCAGTTAACCCTACGGAATAAGCCTACTACATATTTGAAAACTATACGTAGGGGTGGCAATCTAGCTCGCTGTTTGCAAGCCAGCTCGTGTTCGGCTCAAAATGAGCTCGAGATCGAATCGTTCGTTTAATAAACAAGCCGAATACGAGCTGAATTTTTCAGCTCGTTTAGTAAACGAGCCGGGGTCGGCTCACTCGTGTTCGGCTCGATAACAGCTCGAATACATATATTTTATATATATATAATTTATATAATTTATATTTATATATATAAATAAATAATTATACATATAAAATATAAATTTTTATTATTTGATTTTTAATCCAATCTAAATATAAAGCCCAACTCAGTTATAAAAAGACTCATTTATATATAAAATTTCAACAATCAGAGCAAAATCTAATAAGTAAGATCTCATAAATAAATTTTCTATATATATATATTTTTAATTCTTTTAACTTGTTGCTCGTGAGCCAGCTCGTGTTCAACTCGTTAATAAACGAGCCGAACACGAGCTGAATTTTTGGACTCGATACTTTAACGAGCCAGCTCGTGTTCGGCTCGTTAATAAACGAGCCGAACACGAGCTGAATTTTTGGACTCGATACTCTAACGAGCCAGCTCGTGTTCGGCTCGTTGACACCCCTAACTATATGACATATCCAAATCATTAAGCCCTGCATCTTCTACAGGTTTTCTACTGAACTGTTTTGGCAGTGCATCTGCATCAAGAGACCACTGACACCCTTTTTCAGGACATGTCAGCCTAAACATAGTCAAAGAAAAACAGCACAGCTGTTTATAGAAGCACTTCACCTCAATAGCTTCAAAATGGAGCTTTTTCCAACTAATATTTTCTAGCCATAAAAATTTTGGAATCTAGGCAAAAAAAAATATCTGAATCTCTAGTTTGCTACATGAATTAAAATAACAGGAGAAGCATGAAGTATAAATACACAACATCTAATAGAACAAGGGAGGTGATCATCACAAATTTATGTATTCAAATAACACAATATTACATAGCTGAAGTGTGTAAGTGTACATGTAAAAATACATCATGTAAATGTAAATTGTTACAGATTCAAATGTTAGCAGCATTCTGAATCATTAGTTGTCACATAAACAAACCCTAAAATCCGTATGGTCGGCACGTATATAAGTCGTTCCCCACCAATGGCAGCTCAACAAAAATAATGAGCTCCCATTGCGGAACCAAATCAGATGAAGAATCTAATCTTCACCAATACACTGATTCATTTTGCTACTATACAGTATAAAAGAAAATAGTTAAAGAATCATATTTGAATGTAGTTAATAGAGGACCTGCTTCTTGGCCAAGCGGCGAGAGCACTTGGTGCGGCCGGCCTTGGTTAGGTTACAAGCACACCCCTCTAAAAGCTCGAGGTCTTCGTCGCAAGTCAATATGGAAGCCAATTCGGGCTTTTCCAGAAGCATTTTCGAGGTCAAGAAGCCGGCGATCGTCCATGTTTGGTAGAGGCGTGACTGCTTTCCGATGAACCTTCCTGTTTGAGTATCGTAGTACTCGGGCCACTGGTCATTTGAGAGCCGCTTCTCAGCTAGGGCAACGGCTTTTCGAGCCAGCTCTGGCCGGCCCATTTTAATGCAGGCTAATGTGAACTGGAAATGTTGAATTAAAGGATATATTGGTTAGGGCAAGAGTGACATCACCATGGAAATTACAGAAAGAAGGAAAATGTGAATATAATGAGAGCGCCAGTACCTGCCACAGAAGAGTAGGCCAAGATCCACCATTATGGTATGACCACGGGCTGCAAATATTAAATGTTCGGTTAGTTGTATTTAGTTGATATTAAGTAAAATGTCAGAACTGCTTCAATCTGCTGGTGAATTACTTAAACACTACCAACCAGAAGAAGAAAACGACAATGTAACATTAAGAATAAGTCAGGTGTTTGCGAAACAAAGATTCTAGAGTTTTCAGCTGGAGTCGGAAGCTAAATCGGCTCTTCGAACCCCTAAAAGCAGCTACAATTTAGAGCTGCCACTTTTCATCTCACAGTGAAGCTACTGAGAAGTTTTGACAAAAAAAAAACATAAAGCCTTCTCGAACAGCTATACTTAACCAGCGGTTTACCAAAACCCCAGTATCCAAACATTGTGGAAATAACACACCGTCAAGCGTAATATCATAGAAAATCAACAAAGCAAAAAACATGCAATATAATAATTGAACTCACGTATTCTTAGGATCACTCCCCGTGATTATACGCCATTCTTCATATTCTAGTGCAGGATAGCATATTTTGAGAGGCATATTCCCCATGAGATCATCCCACTTCTCTTCAATAAGATTGAGAATTCCCTCGGCTTGTTTCGGAGTTGTTAACGAAGAAACTATGGCCCATAGATTTCCAAGCGAAAAGAACCTAAAATCCATGTGGGCAGGTTGTAAATTTCCAATAAGATACCCGCCTTTCTCTGGAATCCAATCCACTAACCAAGAAGGGATTTGGTCGGGATAAATATTGAACTTGTTGGTAGCATCTTGCGAATATTCCTCAGTTTTGTAACGGTATATCTCGTTGATTTTGGGCATATCCACCCAATAGTACTCTCTAATGTGGAATGAGAGAGCACTTAGTCTGTTATTGATAGCACGAATCAGGCCCTTTGATCCGTCGTTGACAGTGATCATCTCTCGCGAGCATCGAAGAGCGGAGTAGAACAAAGCCTGGGAAATGAAATTAGCCCGATACAAGATAAGTTATATTGTACTAGTGGTACATAGTCTCACATAGTACAGATTCAAGCAAAAGCAACCGCAGATGACGAAGAAAGGATATACAAAGAGAGCATAATAGCATATACTTGATTGCAGAGAGTGAGCACGGACTCTATATTTAGAGGAACCAAGCTTAATTGGGTGACATCCAAGCTGGATTTAAAACGGATTTGATCCAAATGTGAGTTTGATAAGCTGTACAACAATAGTTATTCAATTTGAACACAAGTTGTTGAGTTGTCAGTAATTCAACAACAGCACATTTTGAAACTCAATCCATATTTAAAATTGAAAGTCCTAGTATAATTATCTTTTTCCCTTAGGGTGTTTGGTTTTCCGGACAATATCCCAAAGAACAATTTTCTGGCTGGAAATTATTTTAAGTCCATTTGGTTCCTAGGAGAAGTTTTCCGAAAAAAGTTTTTTTTTCCTGATTATATGGAAAAGTAGTGTTTTCGTTTTCCAAATTTTTAATCCGGCAAACGAAAACTATAGAAAAAGATGATTTTCATGGAAAAACATTTTCCGTGGAAAACATCTTTCACACTTTTCTGAGGAACCAAACACCCCCTTAGTAAAGTATCAGAGTAAAATAATATGTTGCTAAACAAAACCAAAATAGTTCAACGTATCGGGAGAATACCTTATTTGTATTGAATTTAGTAAGGTAATTATTATCTTTAGAAAATGAAATTATATACTACCAAATAACGTAATTTTGCAAGTTGGGGCCTTGGCCCCTCAGTTCTGTCAATGTTAACTGAGCCACTGCAAGGATGCTGCTAGTACGAGATAAGGTCTCAAGTTTCAATTTAAGCACCTATACTCCTAATAAGTTCTAGCACCAAACCCAGCGCAAATTAAAATATTTCACTTTTGCAGAACTTGAAATCGGAGTGTATGTTCTGTTTCAAGTACATGCTAACATTCTAACTCCGAATATCCAATATCTACTGGAAGCCAATAAGGGAGAAAGGATAATCTTTTGTTGCCAAATTTATTTCCTCTCTCTAAATTTCACTCTCTTCACATCTCAGCTGTTTTCACCGAAATAAAATTGAAACATTATATGTTCTAAAATCTCAATTTCTAAAAGATCATAATATAACCAACAGAAAACATGATCTTGAATATTAATCTACACCGAAAATAGTATCTTTGCCGAAAATAGTTCATGTTAGTTTATTCTATCCTTCAATTACAAATAGAACAAAACCGAACTTGTTTCATGCAAAGTGAACCTAAGCATTTATATTTGTTGCAACATTTATATTTGCTGCAGATTCAAACCAGCTATGCAAGCCCCCAAATATTGACAAATAAATCATGATTTGCAGAGCAGTCTCCACAGAGGTTGCAAATTCTTTGCATACGATAACGGGAAAACTTTACCATTATACAATAAATACTTCAGTAAACTTTCAAGGTACAGCATAAACTAGAATCCAACTTACTTGGATCTCGAGAGGGTGCCCATGAATCCCCATCCTTCGATCTATCATACAAGAGCCATCAGTGACTAGTAGAGTCGGAAACATGTCGAACCCATCAGACAAACACAAATTCAAGATCAATTTAATGCCTGTTTGCACATCTACCCTCTCTTGCAATGAATAGTCTCCTGTTATCTTCCCATATGCTCTAAGTAATATAATCCACCACAACCCTGCCATAGAGTTGAAATTCAATTTAAACCTTTCTCACATTTCTCTATTGATAAATTACAAAAGGGGCTTTCATATCCTTATCCTTATTGTTGTAAAATCATCTATTTGGGTATATATCTTGTAAAAATCAGAAATTTCATGCGTACCCTAGAAAGTCAAAACTGCATTTTCTTAACAAAATACCATCTTCTTAAGATGGAAAGTCAACCAATTTTGAAGGGTACAAATGTGGAATTCAGATTCTGTAGGGATATCTAAGTAATTGGATAAATTTGAAAGGTATATGTCTAAATGTCTCTTGAATCAAACTCATTCAAACTAGAAACTTTGTAAAGGAGAAACAATTTGAGATATGTTCACCAGAAACAGACCAGAATCTACAGGAGCAACACGCCCAATAGCTGACTCGCCAAAATCCGGGTCTAAAACTTCCTCAAATGCTTCATTGCTTCCGTCAAGTGGGACCGTTCTGACCTTGAAGCTAGCCGGCATCAAACCCTGTCCAGGGCTATAGCAATCCACAGTCTTCTCCCAGCTCTGAGCATCAAATAAAACGCAAGCAAATATAAGTTATCAGAAGCATTTATTAGTTTTCAAAGTTGTTATCTTTGAATCAATATACCGTCATATAAACAAGGTGACTTTTATTACCACAGAAAGACTGCTACTCCGTCCAGTATTGAAGTATTTTGGTCGCATTACAGAGTTTTTGGCTCTGGATATGAAGGACATTATTCAACAGGAGCATCATAGAAAGAAAACAGAACCATCAAATCCAGGTCAAAACAATATGTCTAAATAGAGGAGAAAACAGAAAAAAAAAAAAAAACCAATAATAGAAATAAAGAGAAACGAATAGAGGAAGAAAGAGAGAGGAGCAATTCATCCCACCTCTGTTTGGACCGAGGATAGAAATGAAAGAACACTCAACCATACTCTTTGATTTGCAAATGTATGAGAGGAGGAGAACAAACAACCAAAAAAGGAAAAACAAACAATTTTTTTCCATTTTTCTCGTCTCTCTCTTCCTTTCCCGTGTGGAGAAAGCATGCAATGGACGTCGGAGAGAAAACTTTTCTCCTATCCTTGCACCTTCACTACTTCTTTCTCCACAAAAAGAGCATTCGAATTTATAATCTTTGTCTCTCCATTTCTTTTTTGAAAGCAAACAAGCTTTAGATGTATTCTCCCCTCTTATAAACCTCCAGGATTTCTAAATTATTCAGAAATAAAGAATCTTATATATCTGTCGCGCTTTTGCTCTTGCTTTCAAGAGCAACCGCCGATATTAGAGCATCTGAGAAACAGAAAATCCCTGAGCTTCTACTACAGCAGGAAGCTCTAATTTAAGTTGCCAGGAGAAGCTGCTAGGGTGATCTTAATATAGCCCTTGTAATAATGTAATTCAAACGATGCTTCATCAAACAGCACTATACCCTACAGCACGGCCAAACAAGTACTTAATTTTGAAACCCCCAAACTTCATGTTTGTTAGTTAAATGTCCCCCTCGAGACAATTGAAGCTTCGAAGGAAATAAAGGTCCAATTATGATGACGCTCATGCTTCACATTCAATACAAAGAAAACTTTCAATCAAAGTAATATCATTTACTAATCCATGAGAATGCACTAATCCTTATATGAAAGGATAAAATGTTGCAAAATCAACTATCCAACGATTTGGAGACAATATTTTCCAAGAAAGCATTTTAGATTGAATCAACAAGATATATTGGACCAATCAAAAGGAAATACATAAAGCAATTAATTCATTGGTGGATCCAGAGATTCCAAACCATCTAATTATTATAACCATTCAACTAAGACTTCAACGAAGACAAAATAATCCATAACCAATGGTCAAATGGTCATAATCAGAAACATCAGAACTCCACCTAATTTCAAATGAGAAGTTCTTTCTCCATCTTACCTAACTCGATTTGAATTGCTAAAATTTGATTTATAGCACCAAAATCCAACACCAACCAATTCCCCAATGATCCATCAATAGAATCTGAGTAACAATTTTGGTATGAATTGCTAATCTCACCTGCAATTGCAAGGTGTGGAGGAGGAAATTGCGCACGATCTCGGTCTCGCCCTTAAGGAGGAAGGCGAGGGCCGAGGGAACGAAATCCCTGATGAACACCTGATCGTAATTCAGCGGATCCTCGCGAAACGCCCCCACGTCGCTCGCCGCCACCGTCCCCACCGGGCTCCCGCAGTACCTCACCACCGCCCCCCTCAGCAACCCCCACGCCTCCCTCTCCATCGCCGTCTCCTCCCTCACCTCCGCCGCCGCCGGCTCCTCCTCCTCCCCCCTCTCCGTCGCCTCCGCCTCCGCCGCCGACTCCGGCGGCGGCGGCGGAGGCGGCGCCCCCGCGTCGGGCGTCTCGATCACGATCGGCTTCACGGCGGCGGCGCCGCCGATGCCCTGGATGTAGATCCGGTCGAAGCCCTTGTCCCCGCCGCCGCCGCGGGGGTCGACGGTGGTGGAGAGGCGGCGGCGCCCCGGCGCCGCCGCGTCGGCGGCCGGAGCCACGGCGGCGCGGATCCACGCGGGGGCGAGGTGGGGGCGGCGGCGTCGGCGGGGGCATTTGGGGAAGGGGGAGGGGGATTTATGGGGGCAAATTGGGAAGGGCGAAGCACCGCGGGGGCATTTCGGGAAGAGATGTGCGGCGAGGATGCGGCAACACGGCCTCACCGTGGCGGCTGCGGTGGCGATCCCCATGGAGCTCGTCGCATTCATACCACACCCAGGGACTAAATTGCAAAAAAACCAAACCCGAATTCGGGGACGAAATTGAAACCAATCGAGGACCTCCTTGCGATAAAAATCTTCAAACGGGGTCTGCTGTGCAAATAATGAATTTTCGCAAGAAAGCGGAGGTGGGGTGGGGATATTTATAGGGCGGTGGTGGAGGGGACCACGCTTTTTTTAAAAAAAATATTTTATTATTATTTTAAATGACTAAATTAGACATCGAACTTACTATAATTACGAAGATTAAAGAGATTTAATCGCGTAAATTAAGGAAGGGGAGAAGGGCATTTCGGTCAATTCACCCGCGATTAGTGCAAAAGCCGCGTACACGCAACAATCACGTGCGAGCACCGCCCACCACGGGACGAAGCACGACGCGTAACGCGTGTCGAATTAATTATGCGGTCATAATATCGCGATATTATGAGTTATTTAATTAATTATCATATTTTAAAAACTTAAATAAAATTTCAAAGTGACTTTTTTTCACAATAAAATAAATTCAAACCGAATTGGTTCAGTTATATAATTCGAACTTTATGTATTGATTAATGATTATAAATTTCGAATTTGTGATTGTAAAAAAAAGTATTACTATATAAAATTAATTTGTTGTTTGATAAGAAATACATATTATAATATTACATTTCAATAGGATTAGAAAAAAAAAAAGTGTCAAAATTAAACCAAAATATATGTATCACAAATTTCTTTTTTAAATTTCACCGAAAAAATGGCGAAATAAGAAGAAAAGTGAGATACGTTAATTCCCGATATATCGGGATATTGCAATATATCGTATCGAAACACGTGGCGCTGCGGTATTGGAGATAATGGGACGACATAAAAAATAAATAAAAAAGCGGGTGGATAAGGCTTGTCGGATGCTGACGTGGCTCGATTTTTTTATTTTTTTTGCCTTTTTTTTTTGTATACTTTTTGCATTTTATAGTTGCCGCTACGTGGACGGTTCATTGCGTCCACAAAACCCACGATCGCTTTTTTCGGTAGCTTATAGGTTTCCCCAGCCAACGAGCTTGGGACACGTGTCACGCCTCAAATATAGATTTTTTTTTTTTTTTTAAATTTGTGGGGTGGTGTTTATGGATTGAAAACGGGTGGAATATAAATTGGATAGTATCTGATTCATAATTCGGATTCAAATATTGATTTGATACTAAAATTTAAATTTATATTCGATAAAAATATATTCGAGTACGGATCAAATATTAAATAAGTATGGATTTGGTACGGATATTTAATAAATAATAAACCTAAAAGAAAACAAAAAATACTTACTACTATAATGTTTTCTAAATCTATAAAAAAAATTAAGAATTTTTTAAAAATAATAACAAAAATGGACTCAAAGGGATGTGAAAATTTAGCAAAACCAGTTTTGGATTCAGATAATTTGACTCCGAATCCAAAGAAAAAAAATAATAAACCCGAAGGATAGTAAAATTGTAATTTATATTTGATAATTTTTGAATTCGGAATTGGGTTGGATCGGATAATATCCGATCCATTATCACCCCTATCTACAAGTGTTCAAAATGGAGACATGTTCAAAATAGGCATGTGTTGAAAATTAGAGATGGGGAGGAATTTGGAGTTGGAGTCAAGGAATTGTATTTTTAGTTGGTCAAAATAAAGAGTTTGACCTTATCTGGTAAGCAATGAATCTAGGATGGGGGGTCGAATCAACAGCTCTGATACCACGACTGTCTAGTACAGATGATTAGTATACCTGATCATCCATCAAAGAGATCATTAGTTTGATTCTCTATATGCGTGATCGAAAATTCAATAAATTGTGCAAATTTGTGTGTAAAATAGTATTTGCAAAAATATTTGAAAAAAAATGTGATTAAAATACAAAAAACTTCCTTATAAACACTTTTTTTTTATTTTTTAAATTTTTTTAGAATCTACATTTTACTTGCTCAAAATTTTAAACATGTTTTCAGAAGATTAAGACATTAACAGAGAAAGCGGAATGACTAAATTGTCCTTACTATTCTAGAGAAAAAATATTTTTTTAATATATTTCTGTCATTTTAAAGAATATTTTTAGTATAAATTATAAGAAATAGATGGAGCAGCGACGGAATTCTGAGGATGTGGGGCTAAATGTATCAACTTAAAATTTTGAATAGGTAAAAAATTTAGGTTTTTAAAAGTCTGAGAAAGAAAGTGAAAAGACCGGTAAGTCTTTTTAAGCGAGAAAAATATATATAAAAAGTACTTTTAATAGCATTTTATGAAAAAAAAAAATACTACATCATATAACACCATATCTAAGGTTTAGTCGGAGTCGATTCGTGTAACACCCCAGATAGTCCTATATATAAAAGATATAATAGGGCTAACATCTCAACCCGGCTTAAATATTTTGGGTGGTGGCTAGGTCTAAGAGGTTGAGAGAGTTGAGCGTGCTAGGACGGAAGTAGTCCTAGAATGGGTGACCCATGGAAAGTCCGGGGCGTCACAATTCGGGCCAAGTTCGATATCATTTGCCGACCCATCCAAATTATATTTGGGCCTGACCAACTCTGGCCCGACCCATTAGCCTAATACCCAGTCAGCAATGCTCACGTCCTTTTTTTTTTACTTTATTAAAAAAGTGACTATCAAGAATAAATATCTAAAGACAATTAAGTAGCTAGTAATGAGCAGCAGTCGATTTAGAATCGAAATAAACGAAATTCAAATGTAAAAAGCAAATAACCATTTTATCTGAAAATCTTTAATTCGATGATAGGAGTCAGGGACGAAGCTAAAGTTCAATTGTTGGGGGTGGCCAAATAAAATTCAATAGTTAATTAATAACTAAATTATTAGACTTTATAAGTTAAATGTCTCCTTATCCAAATGCGTAAAGCTAAAATAAAATTTAGATATATAAAAGAAGGTTAGTTTCACACATATCCTTTCCCAACCTTCAATCATATAGAAATCTATCTATAAATGTCAATATTAAAAAAAAATCACTCTAATATAGAGAAATTTGTCATAAATATTTATATTGAGAATAATTAGTCTAAAAAATAAATAAAAATTTCAATTTGCCTATATATATAGTTTATACCTTTTATTTAACTTGATTTTTGTTTGAAAATATTATAAATACAATTGAATATTCACCAAATTGAAACTAATTAATCGGAACAAACTAAACAGCACAAATAGTTTGAAAAAAAAAAACAAACTAATTTAGACAAATAAGAAAATAGATTAAAAGAAGAGTATAACATATCTTTAGTTTTAATTAATTGTTAATTAAGATCAATATGAGATCTATATGATATTGAATTAATAAGGAAAAAAAAAGATGTTTATAGATTTAATCATAAACAAAAACCAAGTCATTTTCGATGAAAAATAAATTAATTATACCTACATTATACTACACAACTAGTTATACTAAATCAATAAGTGCCAAAAAAAGATGTTTATAGATTGAATCGTAAACAAAAACCAAGTCATTTTCGATGAAAAATAAATTAATTATACCTACATTGTACGACACAACTAGTTATAATTTGGTATAACTAGAGATAAATTAGTCCAAAATTTTTAATCAATGGAATAGAGGACAATTTTGATATAATTCATAAATGGCTAAATTACATAAAACTCCCTTGTAAATACTCATCTTTTCACTTTTTCTTCCTGAATTTCAAAAATCTACATTTTGCTCTCTTAAAATTTCAGAAATATTTTCAGGAGGGTACGGCATTAATGGAGAGGACAAAATAACCAAATTACCATCACTTTTTTTATAAGGAAAAAAATAATTTTTTAATATATTTTTGTTATTTGAAGGGCATTTTCAGTATAAATTACAGAAAATGGAAGCGCGAAATAGTGATGGAACTCTGACGGAGGGAGACTAAATGCAACAATTTAAAATGTTGAGGGGGTAAAATGCAGGTTTTTAAGAGTTAGAAAGAAAAAGTGAAAAAACGGATATTTATAAATTATGGTGTCAAAAGGTAGGTTTTTAAGAGTAAATTATGGTGAAAAAACGGATATTTATAAATGTAGGTTTTTAAGAGTTAAACTGTAGGTTTTCTGTAATTTAGCCTTCATAAATTATGGTGGCAAAAATTATATTGATAATTATGAAAGGATACCCATGGTATTTCATAAGGAACACATTTAAAATTGCTCCTAAATAATATTAAAAGTTAATATTAGGTCAATCAGCTTGTAGCCTTTGGAAAAGGGAGAGAAGTCCATGGCCCCTTGTTAGGGATGTCAACAGATCGGATTCGAGGCGAGTTTTCAAAAACCCCAATCCGAAACCCGAACGCTAATTAGAACCTGACGAATTTTGAAAATCCATATTCAAAGCCGAACTCGGCAAAAACCGTGAAACACGAACCCTAAATAGAAAACCCGAACCCGAAACAATTATTTCTCTTTACCATATTTCAAAATATATTATAGTAAAATCTAAATGTTTAAAATATAAATTCAAATATAACATCAAATATTTATATATATTATATAATGTAAAATCAATTCGGGTTTGGATCTGCTTTGGGTCGGTAAAGACAAAATCTATGCCTGAATCCAAATTGATTGGATTTTTATATTTTATACCTATATCTGAAACTATATTCATTTAGCATTGGACAAAACCCACGCCCTTTGCGCTCAGGTTCGGATAAAATTTCGGATATCCATATCCATTAACATCACTATCTCTGCCCAGTCCTAAATTAACTAATTCAATTGATTCATTTTTTAAAAAAAATTAACTTTTTAAATGGAATTAAACTGAATTATATATAAATAGAATCAAACAAACCAAAATGAGTTGGTTCAGTTTAGCAATTCAGCTTAATTCAAATAGTGCTCAAATATTTAATTATTATTATAAATTTGAGAACCAATAGAATCACCCTATATCTTTTGTGCTAATGGGTTTCAACTCATGTTCAAAAATATGACTTTTCCATTGGAGCAAAAATATGTCTTGGACTTTTATTTTCCCATGAATATATTCAATTTGATCAATTGTATGTTTGTTATGTCAATTTCTTCTTTCTAATAATTTGAATCTTAAAATTAGAAACTTCGTCACATAATTATACATAACCTACATGGAATATCTCTTTTCTATCACAGTTATTCCATATAGAATTTTATAATATTCAATCAAAATATTTTCTACAGGAAAGTAAAAAAAAATATATGTTTAGGCTTTGGTACCGTGCTTGTTTTTTATTTTTTTAAACAGAATTTTGTATATCAAAAAATATAAAGATGGACGGTGAATTACTTACAATCTTTTGATTGAAAGTGTTTATTTGGCAATAGAAAATAAAAGCTTGAAAGTAATTTTTCCTTTTTTTACTTCTACAATTTTTTAAATAAATTATCATCTGTCACTTAGCCAAATGTCTTGTAAACTAATCAACTATAACAAATATATATATATATATATATATATATATATATATATATATATATATATATATATATATATATATATATATTTCTTTCAGTATATTAAGGGCCTATTTGGTTCACATATTTTAGGCTTTGAAATCGAAATGAGATTCACTAATTCTGATAGCTTTTGTTTGTTTTATAGAAAATCAAATTTTGATTCTCATTTCACTCTGGAATGGAAATGGCGTAATCCATTTATTGCTCAATTCGTCTTTGAATTCTGAATTAGCCGATTACAAAGTAAACCATTTAAAACTCTCGCTTACAAATACCTCAACTCTTTTTTTCTCAAAAAAAACAAATACCTCAACTCCTTTCCCTTCATCACTCCTTTCTTTCTTAACCAAAACACTTTCTTAAAATTCTAAGTGTCCTAATTACTTTTTTTTATTTTCATTCTAAAAATAAATCAAATATTTTTGCATGATTCATCATTCTATTTTTCATTTTACTGCAATTCAATTTATTTTTCATTTTCTTTCCAATTACAAACCAAACATACCCTAAATTATATAAAACTAATATTTTAAAAAAAATATCAAAACGATAACGATTCCAAACGAGACCTTAAAATATTATTTTAATTTCCAATTATTGTATTATCGAATTTTTTCTATCTCCTTTGGCACAATATGATGTACCAATTAAAATAAATACCCTTTTCTAAAACCCTTTACTATTATTCAAA
Source organism: Puya raimondii (assembly GCA_016920855.1). NCBI lineage: Eukaryota > Viridiplantae > Streptophyta > Magnoliopsida > Poales > Bromeliaceae > Puya > Puya raimondii. The sequence goes on from JABWPP010000049.1 coordinate 28,292,554, forward strand.
TTTTTTTAATTTATCCTAAAATTATAAAAATATCATTCTAAAATTTAATCTCATTAGTAAATTAGAGAAAAAGTAAGAATATTTGAGAAAATTTGTTAAAAAATTAATAAGAATATTTCGATTATTCAAAAATAAATAAGATATTGTTTATAAATTTTAAAGAACATATTGTTCGTTAGCTTTTTCTCATTGTGGGTCAAAGGAGTCTTTGACCAGCCACGTGGCGCGAAAGCGACCGCTCATCAACCTCCCGCCTCGTACGGCGGGATCCGCGGCGTTCTCTCGCGAAGGCGCTGACGTGGCACGAAGACCTCGGAGAGATAGGGTCCTTGTGGTCCCCGTGGTCCAGCGAATAAGAAGCCGACACGTGTCCTGAAGAAAATCTAGCCGTTGGTTGGTCGTTTGAAAGTTTATCCAAAGATTTGAACCAAAGTCAAAACTACGACCATTCTCAAAATAGACCATTCAATTTTTTTTTTTTTTATTTACACCTTTTTAATTTCCACTTTTTAGATTACATTTGTTAGTTAATAAAGCTGTTAATTATTAATTAGTCTAATATTATCAGTTAACTATAATTAAAATTATTAAATTTGATAAAATTACTGATGAATTCGATAAAATTCTTAATAAATTTGACTAAAATAATCAAATTCTGAAAAATCAAAAGCTAAGAGGTGTCGATGAAAAAAAATAAAAAAATGTGGCGGGGGCTATTTCAGATTACCCTATAGTTGAGGGGTCTCAGTGTATTTCTTCCTAATTTTTTGGAGCACAAGTTGAAATCTCTCTCTCTCTCTCTCTACATAAAGTCTTCTCAATTGGGATTAATTTACAAAGACCCCCAAACTTTATTCCTTTTTTTGTGAACCAAATTTTTAATTTTGGCAAGTAGATCATATAAGCATGTGGTATAGTATACATGATTTTGTAAAAAGTTTAAAACAAAAAGATTTTTTTTTCCAACTCTTCCAATTATAATTCAACATCAGAATAAAAGAATAGCGAGAATTATCTCCGCTTGTATTGCTTTTCTAATGTGCTAAAATAGAAAAAATAAATTCTTTATGTTTTGAAGCTTCACAAGATTATATGTAAGACACGAGTACATGCGACTAAGATAGTTGTGTAATTTGTAACTTTGCTTGAGGTGAGGGGCATGCTGAAATATTTGATAAAATTTTGGGGGTCTAATTTGCAAAATCAAAAGTTCAGAGGTCTATTTGCAAAAGTACGATTCTTTTTTACATTTTTTCTCATGATAAAATATAATCACTTATCTAATTTTCCATTTATTATTTAATTTCCAACTTATATAATGATAAGATTATTTCTGACTTATTTTCGATTAGATTGATATTTTTTGTTACACGGCCTCTGAGAGTCTTAAATCCCTTCATTTCCAAGAGGTCCTGACTTTAAACTGTTGATGTCCCATCGTGCACGTTAGATCAATATTTTGAGTACGCTATTTATATAGAACTGAGGTTATATGCAGTACGCTTGTGTAAAATTTTATATCCAATTTTGTTAAATATAAAAAATATATATAAAAACATCGTTCTCTACAATCTTAAACTCTTTGAGAAAAACGATCGATTCATATTCTTTAACATGGTCATGATATCAAAGCATGAGGTTATGAGCTCGAATCACGTCAGGCTCCTATCATAATTGATTTCCTCCCATTTAATTCAAAGTCCACGTCAGGGGCCTATTAAGAAGTTTTGAGTCTCGATTAAGTTATTGGAGATAAATAGTTATTTCATATAATTTAACAGGTTTCAACAATTTCAAAAAAATTTATTGCATTAAATGAAATAATGTTAAAGTGTAGGACTAAAAATTAATGTATGCATTTTTAAAACAAAATGGTGTGGAGATTAATCTAATTGATTCAAAGAGGAGTATTAATTGAAATCATTTATCATTTTTAAAAGCATCAATACTATTAACATATGGGCAATATTAAAATTATATTACTAGTCATCTATTCTATTTTTTTTTATCCTTTTTTCTTTTCTTTTCTTTTCCTTAACATCATTAAAGTTAAATACATTGACCATAAAAGTCTCATTATAATATAATAACAACCAACACTTCACAAAGGCAATGAAATTAAAAATATAAAGTAAATTTTGTTGATTTACCTTGAGATTGATATAATTATTTTAAATATTATTTCAAATAAAAGAGATGCAACGAAATTAGAAAAGTTTTGAAATCTCACCTCACTTAGCACTTCTAAGAGCATCAATGCCATTAATTGCACTAACCATGTAAGGTAACTTTGAAATTATATAACTAGGCATCTATATTTCAATTCTTAATTATTTCTAAGCTTTTTTCTTTTTCTTTTTTTTTCTTTTTTTTTTCAAGCAAAAGTTGAAATACATTGAACATTATAGTTTCACCATGTAACAACAACCAACACCTTATAAGGGGACCATTAGAAGGATTCAAACTGAAGAAGCATTCTTTTTTTTTTCTAATTAACTAATATAATATATCTTCTACATAATGTGGGATTTTTCTTTTTTTTCCTTCACTTCACATGACATTTTTTTCTCCTTTTTTTTCCCCCTTCGTGCCAATATTATCACGTATTCCTTTCAATTAAATGTAAGAAATTGGTATCAGAGTCGATGTGTCGATCAAACATCCTTTATAACTAGGTTTCGTAAGAAGATTGGAGGATTTATCTTTTTATAATAAAAGTTTTTTGGTCAATATATGCTACACTTCTAATTAAAAAAAAAATTCTCATTCCTATCAACTTTGTAGGCTTTTGACTGTATTTTAGTTACCCAACCATGGAAACAAGCTAATGCGATTATATAATGCAACATTAGTTATACTTATAAGTAGATATTGTTTACATTAGTCATTGTCAAAAAAATATAGAATACAAATTCCACTATTATTATCAACATATATGATAACCTCTTTCTAAAGGATGTGTTGAATCGATTAGAATACTTCTAAATGAGTGATTAAGCTTGAAACGAACAATTGAGATATCTGTATGACTTGATATCAACCTTGCATAGATCCTTCAAATTATCGCAGCCAAATTCTTTACAAAACTAATTTAAAAGTTAATTGAAAATATATATATATATATATATATATATATATATATATATATATATATATATATATATATATATTGATATAAAATCTACAAAGTCAAATGATCATTGGTAGATTACTCCTTAAAGATATATAGAAACTTCTTAAATTCATTTGAATTTATTGCAATTTGAGAAATTCTTAAAAAGATATAAAATCATCTGAATGGTCCCTTATGTTCTTTCAAAATTCAGTGCTGGTCTTAAAATTGTGCTATAGCTATAAAACTAATTAGAAATATAATTTTTTGTTCTTTTTTCTGTATAATTTTGTTCAAGACCCTTGTTAATTAATTAATCCTTGGTAAAATGTATATATAGCTAGTCCCTGAATCATCCCAACATTTCAGCCTACTTATATTTTATTTAAACAATTTGGTCGCTAAGCTTTTACATATATTCCTTTTTATTAGTAATTATAATTTTTATTGTAAGATGATATTTTAAAACTGTCTGAAGTATTATGAAATATTTGAATCATTTTCATGTAAAGATATAAAATAGTCAATATATGATTTTATATAAAACTCATTTTTTTAACAATTAGAAACTAGAAGATAATCAATGTCGAAGCTCGAAAACTAAAGTTCTTAATTGCAAAGTACAAAATCATGTCATAATATAGGGATAGTAAGTATAAATTCTATTAAAAGTTCCAGTTGTAGTCCTCTACACCCCACAAGTTATCGAATTCCGCTAATCCCGCATAATTATCATAATCCCTCTGGCTAAGTATGGACTTATCTGATCCACCACCCATAATACTCTCCTCACGAATTGCGTCACCGCCCTTACTCTCACCTCCCTGCGCCGATGTTGAACCAGAGTAGCAATCCGTGACACATTCCGATAGGGGAGGTGAGGAGAACCGTGCGGCAACGGCAGCTGCAGCGGCAGTGGCTGCGACAGTAGTAGAATTATATGAGCTAGAAAATGTAGCGATAGGACCACTCGCGCTACTCGATGCTGCCCGAATGCGCTCGACAAGACGGGGGATCCAGAGGTACCGGACGGCATCGCGGAATTTCTTGCTATTGACCTCGCAATTGAGCTGCTTCGCTTGCTTTTGCACTCTAGTCCTCCAATAATTCTTTATTTCGTTGTCGGTCCTTCCGGGCAAGTGTTGTGCTATCTTGGACCACCTATTTTGAGGAGAATAAGGAAAAAAGAGAAAGAAGAGTCGTATGAAATTCTTCTTAGTATGTGTTAGTTACTTTTTTTATAGTCCTTTAGTTGTCTTTATTGATCATGGAAAACTTGGACTAACGAAAAGTTGTACTAATAGTACTGTGAGTCTATATATGATCTTTGTTTACCATTTTATTTTTTTTTATCTTTGTTTACCATTTTAATTATGACTTTTTGACATATTGAAGCTTCCAAGAAGCAGTAGTAGTCTTATAATAAAATTGTTTGAAAAGAGCAATGCTATTTGTATATCTATAATATTATAGATGTAAATCTTACACCCTGGTTTTTAAAAAGCCAAGATTTACTCGTTTGTTTTATCAACTTTTTTCTAACACTAAAAACTCAAAAGAATTTTATAAATTATGGGATCACGGGATGTAAGGTCTATATCCTACAACAGAGCGTATAGATAGGATTTTTTTTTTTCTTTTCTTTAGTACTAAAATCCCAAGAGGGGTTCTTAAACTCCTAGTTTAAGAGGTGTAAAATGTGCACACTATAATAGATGTAGAGATAGCATTTTTCGTTTGAGAAAGGCTAATATATATATATATATATAGACATATATATATTTGTTGAAATGCCCAAGTAATTAATTTCAGGTTTAAAAACAAAAAGTAATTTTTTAAATCCTGGGATCATGGGATGTAAGGTCTATATTCTATAACAGAGTATACAGATAACATTTTTTTTTTCTTTAGTACTAAAAGTCCATGAGTGGTTTTTAAACTCCAAGTTTAAGAGGTGTAAAATGTTCACTATTGTAATAGATGTACATATAGCATTTTTCATTTGAGAAAGGCTAATATATATATATATATATATATATATATATATATATATATATATATATATATATATATATATATATATATATATATATATATATATATATTGTTGAAATGCCTAAATAATTAATTTCGGGTTTAAAAACAAATTTTTATTTATTCAAACTTATAATTTGCTTGTGCGACAAATAAAGTTTTATTTCAATTCTCAATGGGAGGGGAGTTATGACCAAGATTTATTTATACCATACAACCAAAACTCATTAACTATGTTTAGTTATTTCTCTAACTTTCGCTCGATCTTTATGAGTTGTTGCAATCTGATTTTGTCGACGCGATGGAGAGATTATAAATTTACTTGTTTCCCCACAGAGAGTGGAGCTCGAGAATGAGGAGCTGTTCCTGGGGAGTGATATTGCCATGCCGGACGTCCGGTCGTAGGTAGTTGAGCCATCGAAGCCTGCAGCTCTTCCCTGTTCGTTTCAGCCCTGTTCCCATGCATATATGGAAAGAGATTAAAACATATACTAATTATTGGCTTAGTCTAAATATCGATAATCTCATGCATTAGAAACCCAATTATATAGACATGTGCGAGTTCGTACATGTGATAATATGATCTTCATTTACTATTATCGAACATCTTAAGAGGTGGTTCGAGAATACGCTATTCTTATTGATTTCTGTTACATATATCATTTCTACGATTAGCGTGAACTAGGCAGGAACTACTATTTTCTTCTTTTAACGGGTTATTGGGTTATTTTTTGGAATAACCCGTTAAGACTGCAAGCAGAATAAACTCCCTTATTCTCCTTTATATTCCCATGCAAACAATACCTTAAAATGTTAAATCTTATCTATGGTTGGCTTGATTGTCCACATATAGATTCTCTCTCTCTCTCTCTCTCTCTCACATGCATACACACACACACACAGTGTTTGAAACAACTAACTAGTTTGATTGAAATATTGCCATATAACTCTATACCTTTACAAACCAAAAGAAAAAGTTCGACTATATTTTTTTTTGAGAAAAAAGGTAGCACACTACCTGCTTCATTCATTCAGGCAATGAATTTAGCTATATAGAGTGAGGCAGCAGGGGCCTCAAAAGAAGAAAAAAATCAAAAGAAAAAGTTCGACTATATTGATCATCACTCTTATACTCCAAATAATGTTATGTACTGAATACCAAGATGAAAATATTTAGGAAAACATCAGTATCTAGAGAAGAAAGAAACCAAAAAAAATTCAGTACAAGTATCTATATGTATATATATATTCATATATATACCTGCGGAGCGGGCGAGAGAGTTCCATTGACCTCCGCCGTGGTTGGCGATGTAGTTGATGAGCATAAGGTCTTCATCCCCAGTCCAAGGACCTCTCCTATGTTCCATGTCCTCTCTTCCTCACCTTGCTTTACTAGTAAGCTATTCACACTTTTATGGTAGTAGGAGATAAAGAATTTATATTGATGTATGTATATGTAATCTCGAGAGAGAGAGAGAGAGAGAGAGAGAGAGAGAGAGAGAGAGGTGGGGGAGTAATAGTGCAATACTATGAGGTGGATAGGGATGGGTTTGGAGTTATCTCAAGAAGTAAGAGTGGCAACTGAGGCTTTTTATAGAGAGAGAAAAAGAGAGAGAAAAAAAAAAAGGACATGTGATCAAAGCACAAGAAGCTAAAATAAGATTGGGTTATGTGGTTTTTTACAACTATATATAGGTAGAGGCTATAAGTAAACAAGTTCAAACACCTAGATAGATAGTATTTTGAAGTTACACACAAACTCATAATCACCCCCTAACTAAAAAAAAACAATTATTACTCATTAATTAATGCAAACTTCAAATTAGTGCCCATGACCTTATTTTTCCAAAATGGTTTTATAGTATATCATAATAACTAGTGAACATTTTGGAATGGGGACACAGTACTACTTGTAATTCTTTCTACTTTTGAATGAAGAATTAGACCTCAAATTAATCCCTCTAGGTCTTAAAGGACTCCATATTAGTCGCGAATGCGAAAACGACGGCGAGGCAATTGCGGAGCAAAAACTTTTAATCAAAATGGATGTGGTCAAAACAAAATATATTATATATATATTCAATGCTTCAAAACCAAGTAACTCCTAGAATTTTTTTTAAGAGAAAGGTAGCATGCTACCCGCTTCGTTTATTTCTTTTAGAAATAAACTTAGCTGGAAATGTGAATCAACAAGGATTCGAACTTGGGACCTCAGATACCAACCACCAAGCCCTTTGCCACTTGCGCTAGGGACGGTCGTTAAGTACTCCTAGAATTAAGGATGTTAATTGTGAGCTTGATGACTAACAAAAGAGGAGGTATAAACATAAAAAAAGAGTTTTGAGAAACTTTTAGTGTAGAATTTGTACCTTGTTTACATGGTTTGGACTTTTGAACATTTTTAGTGATTTGCTAGTGGGGGACAGAAGGAAAAAAAAAATGGAGAAAAAATTGAATGAATAGGTTGAATTCTACTTAAAAAATTTGAGTCTTCTCCAGTGTTTGAAAGCAACTAAGGTAATCCAAATGTGTGGTGTCTGACCCTAACTATTCTTTGTGGATCTTGAACTTGGAAAAAGTTATTGGAAAAGAAAACTAAATTGAGAAATTATCGAATTGTCGATACGAGGATTACCATCTGTGTTAAATTCAAATCAGAAATTTAGAGAAGCGAAGCCCGAATCAATAAGCTATTTAGGCATTACTACTAAGATCCAAATCTAACATAAACTTACGATACTTAATCAGTTACCTTCGAATATTCCAGAAGATTAATTATATCCAACTCAAATCATTTTCTATCGGGTCGATTTGGTGGCCAGATAATAACAATAAACTCAGAAGATTACGAAAATCTTTTAGCCCGCTAAATAAATTTATATCCAAAGAATTAAACCAAGCTAACTACCCTATCAAATAATTGTTTAGTGTGTCATTTGCATCGCCATTTATTAGAAATTAAATGAGACACTTGAACATATGTTTACTATTCGTAAGAGGGTTATTTAAGTAAATTGCTATAGTGGAAGTTGTTTTCACTCTGTATCACATAAAAAACATGTTGAAGCCCATAAATTTAAGTGTGGCTATGACTTATTGGCATGAGAATTTATTTTGGGGAGACTATTGTTAGATTCCTTGGTCATGACTTAATAATGTCAAAATTAGAGTTTGGTATTGTGGCATAAAAACAACCAGTTGGTTTATTTCAACATTAGTAATTAATATGGCTTGAATGAAGATAAAATTGTGAGATTTGTAAATTCTAATCAAAACGCTGAGGGGAAAAAACTAAAAAGCATAATCCAATGAAATAATATATGTGATATAATGATATAAGTGGAATATTGAGAACATTCTCAAGTAACACTACATCTTCAAATATTAGAAAATTTTGCTGTTTCCGAAAAATTGTGAGAAAATTTTCTTTTCCATTTTTGAGAGATCATACAAGATACTTTTAAGTTGTACTTGTAGGGCTCTTTTGCTATCCAATGTGCTAATTAAATATACTTTGTTGTGCCTTGGTGGATTCATGTCTTTTACCAACATATATAAGACGTTTACTCATTTGACGGTGTAGAAAATCGAAATAAGCTGAATTCTCTTCAAAAGTACTAATTTCATGTCTGATGGTTCTAGTAGAAGTAAACATATAGTCATTTACTTTCACAAATGTTTTCGGTGATAGGAGATTAGAATTAACGATCAGCCCTATTAAATATGATCTAGGCTATTTAAAATTCTTAAAAACCAAATTTCAAGTTTAACCGTATAGTTTGCTTAGTAATCAAGTGGTGTCAAATTCATCTTATATTAGCTAATAGAAGCTATCATTTTGTGAACCACTTGAAGACTTGTGAAATAATATAAAAAAATTATAAAATTTGAAACCTGAAAAGTTTAAATATCTTAGATCATATTTAATGCTGCCAATTGTCAATTGAAATGCCCCATTGGCAGAAATAATGTGGAAGTAAGCGGCCTCATTTACTTCTAGAAATATTCTAGAAGTGCACAGAAGAATTTACTTTCGCGTTGTTTCCAACGATGGGGAAAATGAATCGACAATCAATACCTACAAAAATAATTTAAACTATTTGAACTTTATAGAATTTCAATTTTGTGATTTTAGGATATCATTTGCCTAGTGATCAATTGGTCTTAAATTCACTTTATATTAATCATTGAAAATTGTTAATTGTGAAACCACCGGAGTACTAGAAAAATGATATCGCAAAATTACAAACTTCGAAACCTAAAAAGTTCAAATAGTCTAACTTAAGTTTAATAGGCGATCGTTGATTCCGATAATCTATCACCGGAAATAACTCCAATGTCCAATGATGATGCTTCACAACTAATTAATAACATAAAGGATTAAATTTCATACAACTTCATGTAAAGGTCTCGAATAGTAAGCAAATCTCTACAAAGTTTAAGGGATCAGATTTGTCCCTCTGAAAATCCTATCGTTTGCAAATATATTCCTCCAAAAACTTTGAAACGTTTATTTTTATCCCTCCGGTTTGTTGCCATTTGATCCACTGTTAATTTTTTAACAGTGAGTATGTGAAATGGAAATTTTACCATTCTAAGTTTGTCCTAGTAGAAAGCCATCTTCTTCCTCTCTCTCCTATTGTCACGCCCTGGGTTACAAAGAAAGCCCTGGGTTATGCCAACAGATCCGCTGCATACACAAGGAAACACCTCAGACACACGAAGCGTAAGCAAAACCTGTCAAAAAAAAGTTTACTAGAAATCTAACAATAGTAGGTATCAGAGACTAAGAGTAACTATATACTATAGCAACACTGTAAATATACAATTATCTCGATACAAATCCTCAAAATAATAAAACATCACTGGCCTCGCCAGACCTCAAACTCTGTACACGCTGCTATATACACTGGCAGGTGGTCCATCTACACACGCACAAGAAGGGTAGGAGATGCTAGCTATTCTTGATCCTCTTATCTTGATCAATCGCTAGCTCTAAAAGAAAATAGCAACAACGGAGGGTAAGAGAACTATAATCAATAGGCCCCACTGGGTACAGTCGATGATGCCGACGGTCTACACCACTAAGTCCGTTAAATGCAGAAATAGTAAATAACTGAGTAGTATAAAAGGACAGATAATAACATAAATAACTGCTGAATATATATAATAGTGCTAGCATGCCTCTACAATGTAATTGAAAAATGTAAATCATGTATCTCATGCATCAATTAGTTATATAATAAACTATGTAGTATAACCCAATCATAATGACCGACTCAACAATAAGGTCTAGCCTGCGCCGCCTCGTGTCCAGCACCCATCTATAGTGGTCCTCTATCACGCAGGCTACTGTCTAGCCCATGCCACAATAATACCTCATAGCCTAACCTCCGGAGTGGCACTCGCGGGGCGCAACCCCAACCGAGTATAATATAACTGTCAAGCTTAATGTGGCAAGCAGGCTGTTGTCAAATGTAATGATAAAAAAGATCACAGTAATGCTGTCACAGTGTCTCAAACACAGTCTTAGTCCATCACTGTCTACTGGAACCTAGAGCTAACACATAATACTAAATAGGGGAAAAAATATACATATATCATCATACTCTATAGGTATGTATTATAATACTACTATCATCTCAACTATGTCAATTTCATCTCACATGAAAAATAATGCATTATAGACATAAGAGTTAGTCTGCCGATTTCAGCGATATGGAACGCACCTGGATGTGCTGTCCTCAAGGAAGGAAAAGGAAGAAGAATCACAACACCATACCTAGAAACTCCTACAGGATCAACTCCTCAAATACCACGCGAAGAAAATGTCATGTGTACCAGTCCTCGATCACCTCCAAAATCACCATCTCTCTATCTCTCCGTCTCTCTCTCTAGGGCTGAACGAAAAGAGAGAAAAACACCCTCAGCCAGCAAATATAAAGCTTCTCAGCCAAAATGCACATTTTCGAGCACCCGGAATCTATTTCGAGCATCCGAAATCTGATGAGTCAGCTATTGATCACTCACCAGCTCACTGCCACTGTCACGTTCATACACACCCATTCACTTTCGGGTGCTGCTATAGTAGATTCAGGTGCCCGAAACACAGCCCGAATCATCCGGACGCACCCACACTGCATCCGAGCATCCGCAACAAAGATTTGGAACAACATCAGCCCAATTCCGTATCTTTCGGGCATTCAAATCTACTTTCGGGCATTCGAAAACGCTACAAAATGCACAGTGAGCTGATTTCACTTTTCCGAGTCCGTTTTCGCGTCAATTTCACGCTAAAACGGCTCCAAATCACTCCGTCATGCTCTAGAGATGCCGGTCATTAATCAATGATGCAACCTTGCCTATTTACCAAGGTCCAGCGTATCACACCTATCTTCATGGTTGAGCGATCTTCCTCTCCCCCCAGAAAATCATGGAGTCACCTTCGTTTCTCCTCTCTGCTCACTGCTTCTCTTTTTTCTCCTCGTCAGGGGAGCATCCGATCTCGACTCCGACCGTGCAGCGCACCTCGCCTTCGCCGTCGACCGCGCATCACACCTTGTCTTTGCCGCCGCCGTGTGCCTCGCCTTCTACGTCATCGTTGTTGTGACCCTCGCAGTAGGCAAAAAGGTGGGGGAGACTCAAACTTGTAATCTATACTATATATAAAAGCGTATAGAAATGACAGACAGAATCAAAAAGAAATAAAAGAATATTTCCTATGAACGGTTATGATCAATTTATTAAAAAATATCTCAAATAAATAAGAACGAACGGTTATGATCAATTTGTTAAAAAATAGTATTTATATCCATCTATAAATCCAATTCTACAAACGGTTATGATCAATTTGTTAAAAATACTTCAAATAAGAACGAACGGTTATGATCAATCTGTTAAAAAATAGCATTCATATCCATCTATTTTACATTAAAATTTAAATTGAATTTAAATCGTGAATTAAATTTAATTTTTTATATCAAATTTGAATTAATAATTAAAAAAATTAATTATATAGTGGATCAAAATTAAATTTTAAAATTTGAAATAAATGTGAGTTAAATTTTGATGCTTTTAGTTTAAAACACATACTTATATTTTAGATTTATCAGAAATCAAAAAATATATAAAAATATTTAATGTATATATATAAGAAAAAGAATAATATAGTTTATTACAAATATTTTCTAATAAAATATAACATATTAATTTATAAAAATATAGTTTTTATTGTAAATTTTTAAATAAATATAATGTACAAATTTATATTAATCTAAAATAAATTAAAATAATTGTTACGTGCATTTGCACGTACACTCAACTAGTAAAAACTAAATATATAAGAAGTAAAAGGGGTTAATTTACTTCTTACCTAACTGTGGTTAAATTTTTTATCCACAGTAATCCATATTTTCGTAACAAAAGGATATACTTGCAAACGGTCGAATTTTTGGAAAGACAAATCTGATGACTTAAACTTGGTAGAAATTTACTTGCTATTTGACACTTTTATACAGAGTCACATGCAGTTATTTCTTTATTTTTATTTTTTTTAGAGAAAGATAACACGCTACCCGCTTCGTTTATTTCTTTTGGAAATAAACTTAGCTGGAAATGTGAATCCACTAGGATTCGAACTCAGAACCTCGGATATCAACCACCAAATTCTTTGCCATTTGCGCTAGGGACGGTCGGTCATGCAGTTATTTTTTAACTAACTCCAATTAATGTCCAATTGTATGATCGTCAAAGGAAATTGATCGGAACAAAGGCAAAGCACAGTCCATAAAGAACTCCAAATGGCCAGCTTTAATTACACGTGCATCTCATTGCTATTTTAATATTATTGAGTGTTGGATCGTTGGCGCTAATCACAATTTTAAGAGATAAGATGCTAATTTTATTAAACAAACAACAGGGATATGTATAGAGAAGTGTCTCTTCGATTTAATATATGATCCTTTTTGACTAGCCGTAGAATATATTAGAAAACTTTTAAAATTTATAAAGATATATACAAAAAAAATTTAAAATATAAAAGAATAAATATGTATAAGGGAAAATATCTAATTTATAATATTTTAATTTTATAGATACATATATTTTACTTGCCTATTTTTTTTTTAATATTTTTGGTGGAAAAGTAAAAGGAATCCGTCAAAAAGTTGATGGATGTTTCTGAGCACCGTGACTCATCCATTAATTAGTCCCACTTTCTTTTTCTTATTAAAGAGAATATAATTCCTTGTTGATGCTTCTTTGACCAAAAAAAAGTTATATTGCTTTACTCTTTTCTTTTTCTTTTTCTTTTTTAACCAACAGCAAAAAAAACATGGTTGTGTAAAATTTGGATTCAAGTTCTAGTCCAGGTTAAGGTTCAAGCTTAATTTGATGCTGGGAAATGAAAAGAGAATTTTAATAAAATTTTTTTTCATATTTGATTTGTCTATGAGCTTGATTTAATTTAGTTTGTGTTTAGGAGGAAAATTTTTAAAATATGGCGGTGTCAACACATCATCTGTGTCTCCAATCAGTCAAATTTGCCCCTCGGATTCACCCATCTCATCATAATTTTTTTTAAGAAATAGTATTGCACTTCTCTATCAAAATGAGGGATTTGATTGGCTTGGGACACAGTGACGTGGTGCTACTGATACATAGAAGACCACCTTGTTAAGGATGCGGGAATATTATCTGTTTATTCTGACTTCGTTCATTTTTCATTTTAGAAATGAACTTAGCTAGAAATATGAAGCACTTAGGCTTCGAATTTGGGACCTCGGGTACCAACCATAAAGTTCTTAGCCAACTGCGCTAAGGAGTTGTTTGATTGCATGTAGTTGTAATTGCACTGCAGTTATAACTAAATATAAATTTAAATTCGAAGTTTGGTTTCCTGCGTTGGAATTCAACTACTGCAGTTGGAACTACATGAGGAGGTCCAACTGTAGCAGTTAGAGAGAGTAACTTTAAACAAAAGATATATAAGTTTATCTCTAATCACTTTTTATACAGAAAATATTTTTCTCTTGTAATCTCACTACCACATATATAAAATGATAAAATTTTACAAATATACTTCTTAACTACATGCAATTTCTTTATAGTTACAGCGCTTTCTACTGCATCCAACCAAACGAGATATATATATATATAGGTGTAACTGTTGTATCTTTAACTATATACATTTTCAACTATGCTATATTTCTAATTACATCCAACCAAACAGTCCTTAATCACACGATTACTCTCGCTCTCTCTCTTGTTGTTTATTTACAAGTTACAGATGGAGACTTGTTCTATCATTCTCATCTCCTCTCATCTCACTTTTAAGTGTTTCCGTAACTGTTTATTTTGAGTAACCATGTTTATTATAATCAAGCTCTACATATTAATTAAAGCCAATGAGCATTTGAGCATTTCGTCTTAAGAAATAAGAAAAAAATTTGGGTTCAAGTCGAGTGCATCAAACTAAACCGAAAATTAATTATATCTTTAATTAGTTTTATTTAAAAGGAAATAGAATTAAAATGTTTAACTTTTCATTTAAATTCTATTTCACGTCAAGGGGCATACAAATTAGACATAACTTCAAATACCACCCCTGTGGTTTCGTGCTTTCTCACTTTAGTGCACTGTGGTTTAAAACGTATCACTTTAGTACCATGTGGTTTGGTTATTCTTTTTTTGTTATCTTTTCGTTAATTTTTCGTTAAATTAATGAGAAAGTTAAAACTACATGATAATAAAGTGAATATTCGATAAACTATAGGTGAGATATTTGAAGTTTTTTCTGTATAATTTAACGAAAAAATTAACGAAAAGATAACAAAAAAAGATAATAACCAAACCACTGGGTACTAAAGTGACACGTTTTAAACCACGGGGCACTAAGGTGAGAAAGCACGAAACCACAGTGGTGGTATTTGAAGTTATCCCTAAAAATTGTAACTAACTCATCTTTTGTGGGCCAAAAAAAAAGAAAAGCTAAATGATTAAACCAAACCAAAATTTGAATTAATGTTGTACTCAATAAGCATTAAGTCATAAACACACATAAATTAAACTTAAAATATGTAATAATAGCGACGTTTGATCTTTTTTAACCTTTGTAGTGGCGTGAGCAGCATCCATTTACTTATTCTTCTCAGTCAAATATTCTACAAAAATACTGACCGTCCCTAGCGCAAGTGGCAAAGGGCTTGATGGTTGGTACCCGAGGTCCCGAGTTCGAATCCTAGTTGATTCACATTTCCAGCCAAATTTATTTCTATACGAAATAAACGAAGCGGATAGCGTGCTACCTTTCTCTAAAAAAAAAAAAAATATATATTCGACAAAAATATAACAATGAGCAACATTAAGTTTCTAACTAGAACTTAGTTTGTTGGTTGGTACCCGTCCTCTTATCCAAAAGGTTAACATTTAGATATATTAATTATATTCTAAAAGAAAAAAAAAAGTTAAAAGAAATTAATTCATCAGGGACTGTTTAGTTGAAAGTTTTATCAGTGGAGATGCAATATTCTTATGCTTCTCGTCCCGGGATCATCATGAAAAAAATGATACGTGTCACCACATTGCGAGCTCATTGATATGCTTGAAGGTATTAAAAAATGATGTGGTAAAAATATTATTTTTGCTGCAAGAGGTTGGAAGTTTGAACCTCCATTTATGGATTTGCAAAACACATGCAAAGAATCGGGCCAGGAATCGGGCCAGATGAAGTCAGTTGGGCTTGATTTGGTCAGGCCTACAAATGAAATGTTGGGGAAAAATCGCAACGAAAATTCGATTGTGATTAAAATCTAACTAATTTTGTGATAAAATAAATAAATCAAACTTACAGATAAATGCTAAAATCCAAATAAATAATTTGACTGATCCGGAAGCGTGCGTAGCACTGCCCTAAGGCGTATTCCCGTCCTTACGTACGGGATTAACCGGGAACAACACCCCAATGTACGACTCTTTCAACACCCGATGATAAAGAGATCAAACTAAATATAAAATAAAATTAAAATACACTTTCTTCTCTTCTTATTCTCTCTCCACAATGTTCATCTATTTCATGAACAGTAGAAAGAGTATTAGCATTCCTTTCCTTAATTAGCATTTAAACCGTTCCATTCCTTAACAAACATATAGGGGTGAGTGAATGTAACGTTGGAATACAACCCAACGTTCCATTCCTTAATTAGCATTTAAACCGTACATTTCAATAATTAATTAAAAATAATAAGTAACAATAAATGAGAATAAAAAAATAAATAGATTAAAAATAAAATAATAATAAAAGTTATTAGGAAATTGTTGGATTTTCTCCAACATGAAACACCTAAACAAAAAAAATTACGCACTCATGACAAATGACAACAATTAGAAAGGTTAATTGCACCATGTCTCCAAGCTTTACATGATTTTATAATTTTTAATTTTGGTTCCCAATATTTTTTTTCTTTTTTTTTAACAATCAGATTCTTAATTTTTATAATTAGTCGCGCCATTGGTCCTTAACCTTTACCCATACCTCTTCTTCCACCTGCTCGCCCATCGTGTTAAGTCCAAACTCGCTACTCTTAGGGGCCGTTTGGTTAGATGTAATTATAAATACAGTATAATTGGAGATGCATACAGTTGAAAATACAGCAGTTGCAACTACATGCATGCTGTTTGGTTGGATGTATAGAAAGCGCCGCAACTACAAATAATTTGTTTGATAGCATGCAGTTGAGAAATGATTTTTAAAATTTTATTATTTTATATATATGATGGTGTGATTACCTCCAATGTAAAAAAAATTTATTTTTTATTTAAAAAATAATTAAAGAGGTAAATTTATCTTTTGTTTAAAATTACTCTATCCAACTGCTGCAATTGGACCTTCTCCTGCAGTTCCTACTGCAACAGTTGAAGTTGAATGCATCAAACCAAATATCGAATTTATATTTGCATGCAGTTACAACTGTCGTGTAGTTACAACTACATGCAACCAAATGGCCCCTTAATGTTGTTCTCCGCGCCTCACACGATGCTTGTTGCCTCTTTTGAAATATTTAATTTTTATTTTGTCGAGCTCGGTCGGCCAACAAGCTCAAAAATTTAAATAAATTGATGCTGAGATTGATTAAGAAGTACCATACCATAACAGTGAGCTCTATGAGTAGAGAGTATTTTTATTGGAATTGACATGGTGTATTCCTTGGAAATAAATAGATAGAAAGTTGGGACCAATGAGACCATTAACCCCAACTAAAATATAACCATTTAATATATTTTAAAAAACATTAAACGGATTTCTGACGGGGCGTATTTGAGGCTGATCAATTTTTTTTTCCCTCCCTTGTCCCGAATCCGGATCGGATCATAAAATCTGCCTCATTTACTATTGCGAATTCGCCCCATTCGCGATGGATCAGAATGAAAGCTCCACCACCCGGATTCATTTGCATCCCTAGATGAGGGGCTGTAGAGATTACAACTCTTTTGGCTTATAGGCTAAGCATTTCTCATAAAAAAAATATTGTAGTAAAGTTTACTTTTTATGTATTACTAATTTACTAGTTGAGTGTACGTGCAAATGCACGTAATAATTATTTTAATAGTTATTTTAAATTAATATAAATTTGTGCATAATATTTATCCAAAAGTTTACAATAAAAATTTAAAATTTAAAAAGTAAAATTCATCTACTATATATATTCTATTAGAAAAATCTGTCATATTCTAACTCAAATTTAAATAACTATTGACGATAATAATTGTATAGTTTTATTTTTTATTTTATAAAATTTGAGTTCAGATCGTGAATTTAATTTAATTTTGGATATCAAATTTGAATTAACAATTAAGAAATCTTAATTAAAGCGGATCAAAGTTAAATTTTTAATTTTTAATTAAAGATATATTAAAATGTCGATACTTTTACTTTAAAGCATATGCTTAAATTTGAGTTCGTCAAAATTCGAAAACATACAAATATGCTATGTATAGTTAATTTTAACTCTGAATTTAAGATAAAATAAAAATTTTAAATCAAATAAGATTAGAAAATAAATATATATTTGAAATTAAATTCAAATTTAATTGTTGGTTGTAATCAACAAAAAGTAAATATGACAACTAAATTTTAGAAGATAAAATTGAGATAATATAAAAATATTCACCTAAAATGAAAATATATGAAATATTTCTAAGGTTATCCATTAGAGAAAAAGGAATTAAAAGTTTATTTTGTTACGTTATTTTTCTTACGTAAGAAAAAAGAGAAGCCAGAATTTTTTCCCACCAAAAAATGACTCTGTTGACAGATCAAAATTCAAAATACGTACTTTTATATATAATATAGATAGTAAGATAGTACCAGCGTCAGTAAAGATGACGACGACGATGTGCCGGGGAGAACGACAACTTACATGTAGATTGTGGCAGTGGAGGTGTGAAAGAAATAGAAGGAAAAAAAATATTAAGAGGTCTGCTGAAAGTTTCAATAATTGTGAGAAAGGATGAGAAAAGATAAATATTATGATGGCAGGTATTACGTGTGAGAAAGAAAGAGAAAAGATAAGTATAATTCTGAGAAAATACAAGAAATGATAAGTATTATGATGAGATATTTGAGATGTATAAATGATAAATATTATGACGAGATGATAGGTGGCGGATACTACGTGTGAAAAAGTAACAAATACTTTCATTTTCAACCATTAGCAAAAAAAAATAAGATGTAGGGGCATTTTAGAAAAGAAAAAAAATAAAACTCACGCTTTTATAATTAGTATATATATAGCCATATGAAATCTCATTATTGCTAACTCTAAAGTTTACTTTCTATGTAATATATATATATATAGCGAGCTTGACTGGGCTACTATTGGTAGTAAACAGCTTAGTTTACTACATATTTGTTTTCGATGATAGAGCTTCCAAATCGACGATCGGCGCCGTTGAACATGATATAGACCATTTAAACTATCTAGAAATCAAATTTTATGATTTTTTGACATCACTAACTGTAACGACCTGACCCGCTAGCAATAATAACTCGTTTGGCCCAAACCACCGGCCCAAAATGCTTAAGCCCAGTTAAGAGTTTAGCCCTATTATATCTTATATATAGGACTACCTGGGGTCTCACAATCTTCCCCCCTTAAGCCATGACGTCCTCGTCAGGCTCAGACTCACAAGTACCAAGCGATGTGAGATCGTCTCGCTAGCCTAAACTGACCTTGTGGTGAGCCGCGCTCCACCCACAACAGTCAACAGCATTAGAGCCTCGCTCTCCCCGATGTACAATCCTGGCTCAGCCGAGACTCATCTCACACTTTCGGCTGGTAATTGGCTCTGATACCAACTATGACGCCCCAACTTCCAGGAGTTCACCCATCCTAGGACTACTCCCGTCCTAGCACGCTTAACTTTCTTAACCTCTTGGACCTAGCCACCGCCCAAAATGCTTAAGCCGGATTGAGAGTTTAGCCCTATTATATCTCATATATAGGACTTCCTGAGGTCTCACAATCTCCTCCTTTAAGCCCTGACGTCTTCGTCAGGCTCAGACTCACAAGTATCAGGTGATGTGAGACTCGTTTCGTTAGCCTAAACAGACCTTATGGGGGAGCCGCGCTCTACTCACAACAGTCAACAGCATGAGAGCCTCGCTCTCCCCGCTGTATAACCCTGGCTCAGCCGAGACTCATCTCACACTTTCGGCTGGTAATTGGCTCTGATACCAACTGTGACGCCCCAACTTCCTAGGGGATCACCCATCCTAGGACTACTCCCGTCCTAGCACGCTTAACCCGGTTTAAGCATTTTGGATGGTGGCTAGGCCCAAGAGGTTAAGAGAGTTGAGCCCTGGCCAGGGGAGGGTCACCGCAACCAAGGGAGTCGGCCGGGACCTCTGGCCGGCGGTGGGAGGCAGCGGCGGCGCGGCGCGGCGGCGGCGGTCCAATGAGAACCCGCGGCTAGGGCATCATGGATCGCCGTAGTGGCAGGTTTGGACGGCGAGGGGCGGCGCCGGTGGAATTCAGGGTCTGCCTTGGCCGAGCTCCATTTTTCGGCCACCGGAGACTTCGGCAAGCATCCAAGACATGAGCACTGCACTCCTGGGATCATGTGGAGTCTCGTGCTCACCTTCGTTGTGATCAATGAAGCTCCGGTGTGCGTGTGGGACTCGGCCGCTTCTGGGAACGAGCCATTGGAGGGGTTTTTCCACTGTTTCAAAGCCTTCCGGTCGTCGATTGCGCTCCAGACAGCGAGCACGAGTATCATCACGTCGAGACGAATCAAATCGACTAGTTGGTTGGATCTGTTGCGACACGGATCGGGGTCCAGTCGACGGTTCTGCACACCGCGGGAGCTAGGTGCAGCTGCAACACATGTGGGTACTTCGATCCGAAGTCGGTTCAGTGGTGCATGCTCTGTGATGTTCCCTCTATCCTTTCCTCTTACTTCCTGCATATATCTTATACTTGAGCCTTACAACTGTCGTGTAGTTACAACTGTCGTGTAGTTACAACTACATGCAACCAAATGGCCCCTTAGGACATGTTTGGTTCGCGATTGGAATAGGAATGGGAAATGAAAATGGATTACTTTGGAATGGGAAATGGAATGACGAATCATCCAAAGACGTTTGGTTCATTATTGGAATGGGTATCGGAATGAAAAATTAGAATTTTTGAGAGGGTGTTTTGATTAAGAGAGAGGAAAGTGATAAAGGGAGAGGATGAGAGGTCTTGACGAAAGAAGATTTTGAGTAGTTTACTGTGGAATAGACCAATCCGGTATTCAAAGCCGGATTGGGGCATAAATGGATTTAGTCATTCCCATTCCATAGTGGAATGGGAGTTGGAATCCGATTCCTTTAAAACAAACAACAACAATTGGAATCAATGAATCCTATTCCGATTCCATGGTCTAAAGTAGGTGAACCAAACATGCCCTTAATGTTGTTCTCCGCGCCTCACACGATGCTTGTTGCCTCTTTTGAAATATTTAATTTTCATTTTGTCGAGCTCGGGCGGCCATCAAGCTCAAAAATTTAAATAAATTGATGCTGAGATTGATTAAGAAGTACCATACCATAACAGTGATCTTTATGAGTGGAGAGTATTTTTATTGGAATTGACATGGTGTATTCCTTGAAAATAAATAGATAGAAAGTAGCTAGGGACCAATGAGGAATTAACCCCAACTAAAATATAACCATTTAATATATTTTAAAAAACATTAAACGGATTTCTAACGGGCGTATTTGAGGCTGATCAAATTTTTTTCCCCTCCCTTGTCCCGAATCCGGATCGGATCATAAAATCTGCCTCATTTACTATTGCGAATCCACCCTATTCGCGACGAATTAGAATGAAAGCTCCACCACCCGGATTCATTTGCATTCCTAGATGAGGGGATGTAGAGATTACAACTCTTTTGGCTTATAGGCTAAGCATTTTTCATAAAAATAATATTGTAGTAAAGTTTACTTTTTATGTATTACTAATTTACTAGTTGAGTGTACGTACAAATGCACGTAATAATTATTTTAATAGTTATTTTAAATTAATATAAATTTGTGCATAATATTTATCCAAAAGTTTACAATAAAAATTTAAATTTAAAAAGTAAAATTCATCTACTATATTCTATTAGAAAAATCTGCCATATTCTAACTCAAATTTAAAT
This sequence comes from Puya raimondii, assembly GCA_016920855.1. NCBI lineage: Eukaryota > Viridiplantae > Streptophyta > Magnoliopsida > Poales > Bromeliaceae > Puya > Puya raimondii. The sequence goes on from JABWPP010000049.1 coordinate 28,314,383, forward strand.
AACTATTGACGATAATAATTGTATAGTTTTATTTTTTATTTTATAAAATTTGAGTTCAGATCGTGAATTTAATTTAATTTTTGATATCAAATTTGAATTAACAATTAAGAAATCTTAATTAAAGCGGATCAAAGTTAAATTTTTAATTTTTAATTAAAGATATATTAAAATGTCGATACTTTTACTTTAAAGCATATGCTTAAATTTGAGTTCGTCAAAATTCGAAAACATACAAATATGCTATGTATAGTTAATTTTAACTCTGAATTTAAGATAAAATAAAAATTTTAAATCAAATAAGATTAGAAAATAAATATATATTTGAAATTAAATTCAAATTTAATTGTTGGTTGTAATCAACAAAAAGTAAATATAACAACTAAATTTTAGAAGATAAAATTAAGATAATATAAAAATATTCACCTAAAATGAAAATATATGAAATATTTCTATGATTATCCATTAGAGAAAAAGAAATTAAAAGTTTATTTTGTTACGTTAATTTTCTTACATAAGAAAAAAGAGGAGCCAAAAATTTTTCCCACCTGGCTCTGTTGACAGATCCAAATTCAAAATACGTACTTTTATATATAGTATAGATAGTAAGATAGTACCGGCGTCAGTAAGGATGACGACGATGATGTGCCGGGGAGAACGACAACTTACATGTAGACTGTGGCAGTGGAGGTGTGAAAAAAATAGAAGGAAAAAAATATTAAGAGGTCTGCTGAAAGTTTCAATAATTGTGAGAAAGGATGAGAAATGATAACTATTATGATGGCGGGTATTACGTGTGAGAAAGGAAGATAAAAGATAAGTATAATTCTGAGAAAATATAAAAAATGATAAGTATTATGATGAGATATTTGAGATGTATAAATAATAAATATTATGATGAGATGATAGGTGGCGGATATTACTTGTGAAAAAGTAACAGATACTTTCATTTTCAACCATTAGCAAAAAAAATAAGATGTATGGGCATTTTCGAAAAGAAAAGAAAAAAACTCACGCTTTTATAATTAGTATAAATATAGCCATATGAAATCTCATTATTGCTAACTCTAAAGTTTACTTTATATATATATATATATAGCGAGCTTGATTGGGCTATTATCGGTAATAAACGGCTCAGTTTACTACCTATTTGTTTTCAATGATAGAGAACATGATACAGACCATTTAAACTATTTAGAAATCAAATTTTATGATTTTTTGACATCACTAACTGTAACGACCCGACCCGCTAGCAATAATAACTCGTTGGGCCCAAACCACCGGCCCAAAATGTTTTAGCCCAGTTAAGAGTTTAGCCTTATTATATTTTATATATAGGACTAACTGGAGTCTCACAATCTCCTCCCCCCTCTTAAGTCGTGACGTCCTCGTCAGGCTCAGACTCACATACCAAGCGATGTGAGACTCATCTCGCTAGCCTAAACTGACCTTGTGGTGAGCCGCGCTCCACCCACAATAGTCAACAGTATTAGGCTCGTTTACAAATAAAATTCATACTCGAATTCAAATCTGTTGAATTTTTTTCTTTTTTTTAATCTATATTTGAAACTATATCGGTTTAGTATTGAATAAATTCGCTCTGTTCGGATCTGAGTTCAAAAGTTTAGCTATTAATATCCCTAATTATTATTATAATTATATAATTATAGGAAATCATGAGGGAAAAAAAAAGAAAAAAAAAAAGAGCTCCTTTTGAAAGTGCGTGTCGGCTAACTCAGCCGTAAGCCGCTACGCACTTATATTTCTATTTATAAAACCGAACCTCTCCCCAACCTTTTCTTTTTTTCTTTTTTCTTTTTAGCTTTTTTTTATATTTTCCCATCAAAACCCTCCCCTGTCGACCATCGCATCATCGACTCGCGTTCTCCCTCTCCATCTCCCTCTCTCTCGATCGAGCGATCATCGAGCGATCTCCAAACTCTCGATCTCCACTGCGATCTAAAGAAGAGCCCTCGATCTCCCCCCGAATCCGAGGTGAGTTTGCTCTCGCTGGTTCTCTTCTTCGATTTTTTGTCGATTTTTTTGATGTTTTTTTTTTGGGTGTGTTTTGATCGGGGTTTGGTGTGGTGTGGTGGGTGGGGTTTTGGTGGGTGAAGGGGATGTTCTTCAATGGCGACGCGTCGGCGCGGCGGCGCGTGGACCTCGGCGGCCGGAGCTCGAAGGAGCGGGACCGGCAGATGCTGCTGGAGCAGACGCGGCTCGAGCGGAAGCGGCGGCTGGGGCTCAAGCAGCAGACCTTGGCCGCTATTAAGATCCAGGTCGGTTTGTGTTGGAGTTTCTTATGATTATTATGTGTGATTTGGAGTGAATCTTTGAGCTTGATTGGGAATGGGAGTGGAACCCTAGATTTTAAGTCTTGATAGCTCCAGGTTGCTGATTCAGCAGCATTATTCGAGTTGGAAATGGTGAATTGCTGATTAGGTTGTGTTATTAAGATTTGAGTTTGATTGGGAATGGGAAATGGAGGAACCCTAGATTTTAAGATTTGATACCTGCAATTTGCTGATTTAGTAGGCATTCTTTAATTTGGAAGTGTGTGAATTGGTGATTACAGTGTTAATCTTTGAGTTTGATTGGGAATGAGAATGGCACTTTAGAATTGCAAGACGTCATAGCTGCAATTTGCTAATTTAGGAGCATTATTCGATTTGGAAATGTGTGAATTCATAATTAGTTTGTAGTGTAGATATTCGAGTTTGATTGGGAATGAGAATGGAACACTATATTTTAAGACTTGATGGCTGCAATTTGCTAATTTAGTAGTGTTATTCCATTTGGAGATGTGCGAATTGCTGATTAGTTTGCACTTCGATTTGGAAGTGTGTGAATTGCTGATTAGTTTACAGTAGTTGAATGCAGAAAGTTGAGTTGTAATGACGGAGGGTTCTATTAGGTTCAGTTGAAAATCACCCATTTGCAAATCCAACTTGGTGAATAAGTTTATTTATCCACTAATAACTACTACTGCATGATGTAATTATGGTCTTGACAAACTCAAATTAAATCCTGCTTAGTGAAGCAAGTTATAAATAGACAGTTTTTGATATCTTTAGATGCAATGATTGGTGTTTCTATTGGAAATTTTATGAATAAAGGACTGCATTTGAGTCTATTCGTACCTTGTGGTTGTATGAAGGATTGTAACTCAGAATTGGAAATCAGTTGCATATGACCATTTGTTTCCTTATGATTTTGATAACCAGACCTAACCAGCTATAAGCTGCAGAAATGCTTCAGAGGGAGGAAGATTGTTGAAATAGCACGATTAAATGTGCGGCAGCAGTTTTTTCTTACTTTTGGGGATCAGTGCCAGAGAGTAGATTTGTAAGGCTTCCTTGCACTTTAATCTTTATCGCTTATTCTGCCTATTTATCTAAGAGGTTGCTGTCTAAATCAGGAATTGCTTTCGCCCCAATTCAGAGTTTCTTCGCCAATTGCTCTTCTTCTTTAATGGGAAGAACGGCAACGATGTTTCTATCCTTTTAGAGGCATGTAAATTGCTTTTACAGTATGTTTGGCATAATGGTAAGTCGAACAGTTTTGTATTTTGTCTATTAGTTCTTGCATTGGATCTCATTCACGTTCCTATGTAGACAATTGTGTTCTCACTAATTCTCATTACAATTCATCTTCTGACAAATTCGGCAATATTTAGATTTTTAATTCCTCTCTTTGGCATCTCTCAACTTTCATTATTGTTTTAAAGAATTTGAGAATTTATGTTACGATTTCTTGAGTTTGGGAGGATTTCTTTCTTACTTTTGAGTCCATCCCCTCCCGGCCCCCTTCAAGGGATTCCCCCCCCCGGTCCCCTTCAAGGGATTCCAATCACAAGTGTAGAATATATCTAATCCTTGACCATTAATGCAAATTTTGATTCTTAAGTGGAACAAGTATATATATTCGCATTTGTTGACCTATTTTTTTCCTAATATTATTTATGCTTGTATGTCTATTTTATTCAAGATATCCGAAGCGGACAATGTGGTGATCACTAACGATGATGAGGAATTTGTGCAATTAAAATCTAACAGTTATGAATAGTTATCATACTAAACCATATTCACGTTAATTATTCAATGGACAAACGGTTCTATAGTTAGTGATCCCTAAGCTTGTTTTATGAGCAATTTAGCCACTATGACATTTTTTGTTATGTAGACAAGTTTCCAGTTGCTATTGTGAATTTTTTTCTGATTGGACTCTTTTCTTTGTTCTGACATTTGACATTGCATTGCTATTGATGTGCTTGCTGATGATATTTGCATTGTATTTCTCATCTGGTATATGGTAAAACCATCTGAATGGCCGGAACTTTTCATTGTGATGCATCTTGGGCAATTAATCATCATGCATTTGGTTTCTAATTTTTGTATATGTAGTTTATATTTACTGATATAGTTTATTTGTTGCAGGAGATATTGTAAGCCTTTTTGCTGGTGAAGATTACTCCTCGAAAAGATCTCTTGTGGAGCATAGGATAAAAAAACTTGCTTATATTTGCCTACAAGCAGTCTATCATAATAGGTCAGTGACGTGGTTTCTATCTGATATTTTGAAATGTCCCTTACTATTTGTAATGTGACAGTTATGCCCGTCCGTGGAGGATCATTTTCTTCTCAAAACAAAAATGATATACTGAAATAACTATCTTAGTTATGAGATTTTCTTTTAATATGGATCGTGTACCTTTTCTTCTTCAACACTGAATCTTGTTAGAGACGTAATCTACTGAACTCAGCCTTAACCTTGTGCCTTGTCGGTCGTTATGTATATGTATCTCATTTGAAAAAACTGTGATCCGCGTATTGAATTTTTCTTTCACCATCCAATCCTATGTGGTTGCTTTGTGATCCTGAATTAAGAGTTGTGGCGTTGCTTAATTTTTGAATCTCAGCTTTGTTTATTGATGCTGCTTAATGGGATAGTTAAAATTTCATTGTGGTTGGCGTCTTATAGTTTTGCTGAATCCAGTTATCTAATTTTTCATGATGATTAAATTTGTTAAATGTAAACGAGATAGCAATTATATGCTATGGCACTGATTTCATTCCTTATTTTCCTTTGAATAGGAATCAGTGGAAGAATCAACTTTTGATGCCATCCAAGAATTCCAGTATGCCTGCGGTCATTCTACTAGAAACTTTGGCATGCTTAATAAATCCTGAACTTCCATGGGTTTGCGAAGTTGTGGGTTATCTGCAGCAAAAAAATGTTTTTTCTTTGTTACGTGGCATAGTTCTTGCTGGCTTGGTAAGCACACCATTTTAAATGTTGTTCCACTTGGCAAAACATTATTTACTTGACTATGTTTGGTTGAAGTTCTTCTTTTTGTTTTTTAAAATAAAACTTCATGTGATGGAGTGCGTATGTGGGTACAATTCTCTGTTTTTAATTATCGTTGTTTACAGCTTGCAAAGTTCTCTTCCTTTTCTTGCCGAACAAACCCCATGATGTACAGATTGTATATAATTCATCCTCTTCCGGTGCACTCCATTGCATAGAATTTAAGCTTGAAAAAAGAAAAGGCAAAAAAAAAAAGCCGCAACTGTAACCAAACTAGGCAGTTTTTTGTCTTTCATTCTCATAAACATGTTACTTAGTGATGAAAGTGACTGTGGTACAGAAAAATGTGAGTGCTCCGGAGCCTGATGGTAGCTTATCGTCCTTGGAGCATGTTGTAGCCCTTGTTGCTTCACATATTAGTCACCAGCCAAGTTATTGTTCAACAGTAGATCCCAAGTGGAGTTTCTTCTCACAATTTCTTTCCATTCCTTTTATGTGGCATCACCTGCCATACTTCAAGGAGGTTAGTTTCTTCTTCTTAATTGCAATGCTTTTGGAATTTTTTTACGAAATTACACTGTGTTGAGTGTATGAATCGGATTTCCTAGATACCAAAGAACCAGTTTGCACCTAAAGTCTGTTTTGGGAGAAATTTTGCTAAGTAATTTGTTCAATGAAGCACATTTTAGAAGCAAAAGGAGAGAGCATATTTGTTATGGCATTAAAGATGTAACTGAGGAAGTTGAGCTTGTCCTTTTGTCTGTCAGCTTTGTTTGTTGAATTGTTTTCTAGTATCTGGCTATTCGCTACATAGTACAGCAATTAATAGTTTTCACTTGGAATACTTTTTTGTCTTATTTCAGATTTTCACGGTAAAGGGACTTGGCAAACATTATGTTCATCAGACGGCATTATGTTTGCCAAGTAATCACAATGTCCTTCCCAGTGATGTATCGCCGGAATATCCAGGCTATGCCTGCATACTTGGAAATTTACTTGAAGCTGCCGCTTTTGTTTTGTCTGATCCAAAACTTGCTTCTGATACAGTAAGTGTTTCTTTATATATATATATATATATATATATATATATATATATATATATATATTCAATTTTAGCAGTTCCATTGAATTCAAGTGAATTTGAGTTGTTTGCTCCTCGTTATACTTATTATGTCATATCAAAAGTTATCTTGAGCTGATGTGTTTTTTCAATGTATCGTAAAGAATAACAAGTGTTGCACTTATTAGGCCCCGTTTGGTTCGGGGATAACGAACATTGGGAAATTTTTTTTTATCCCTGGGATAGCTTACTATTCCGGGATAGTCAGGAATAAAAGTAAAATTGTGTTTGCTTAATTTTATGGAATAGTGTAGGATAGTGGAAAAAAGTTATGGTTGAATTTGATATAAAATATAATTTAATAAAAATAATTTGTTTTAAAAATAATTTATAAATATAATTAATTATAATATTTAATAAAAATAATTAATTATAAATTATGATATAGTAAAAATAATTTTTTATATATATAATTTTTTTAATTCTACTTAAACTTAAATTTAATAAAAAAAAATTATTATAATATTTAAAAATAATTTATTTTAATAATTTATTATAATATTTAAATAGAAATAATATGTATTAATATAGTACAATTAATAATTTTATAATAAAAAATAATTTATTATAATATATAACATATTATGCCTCTATAATTTACTTTTAATTTAACTTATAATCTTAATAAAGTTTGGATTTAAACATTGGAATAGCATTATTCCGCCAAAAGGGTGGAATAGTTAATCCCAAGCTATTCCGGAATAACCGGGAATAGCAAGGTTTGACCGGGATAAAATATCCCGGCCAAAAAACATACCGTTTGGCGGAATAGCGGGGATAACTTTTGTTATCCCCGCTTTATCCCCGAACTAAATGGGGTTAGTGTGTAATGCATCATTTGCTATATAAATCTTTACAAGTATATATCCTCTTAGATGTTTAGGCAGGTCTTCTCCTTAATGGGCCATTTGGACATTTGTTGATGAAACAAGGTTACCTATAACTAGAAAGTGATGATGATACCCCATGTCCACGTAGTTCAAATCAATTTAGATCTAGCTACTTTCATGCACTACAAACTCTACCTAATAAGCTTGTTAAGCTCAACTTTTATCCTCTTTATTTGTCAAATGTTTAAGTTTTTTTATAACTATCAGAAATGTGAATATGATGCTTTTTGTTAGTTTTATTTTAACTTTGGACTTTGGACATTGATCACTGGGGGAAAAAGTGTTTATTGTTCAGTTGATTATTAAGTTCCTTTAGTATGAATGTGGTGTTTTGTGCTCCAAGTATGCAACTCTATCTTTTCCAATTATGCTAGATAACTTGGTTAACAAATCTCTTCTTTGGGATGAAACAGGCTCTAGACTTTATTACTGTTTCGACATTCTTGTTGGACACATTGCCAACAGTGACATCAACAAAACAAAGTAAGATAAAGCTTCTTTTTTTTTTGAAGATTCGTATTTCTGATCTCACTCTATGTAGGACTAAGGTTGATTTGAGTCGAAAATTTCTATTTTGCGAATCTTGTGTACTTAATATATAGGTTTTTGTCAGCACAGACATTAAGATTTCCTATAAAAATTGCTGTTCCTATCACTACGCTCTTCTTCCCTACGTAAAATGAGAATTTGCTTAATTTTACCATTCTTTGTACATGCATGTGAAACAATATACAGTTAGTTAATTTTCTCATGCAGTTCATTATTCTATAAGATGCACTGGAGTAAAGTTGAGGCATGCATGAAAAAATAAGTCAACTTGTCATCATGGACGGTGCAATAAATTAAAGAGGTGGTGTGCACAACTATATAAGGTGGAGTCATATTGGGTTTGCTACATACTTGTCCATGGATAATAGTAGTTAGTTTACTGCTACCCATATGATTAACTAAAATGAATTGCTTAGTTGACATTTCATTTTCGAGAACAAAAGAAGCTAAGGGCATGTTTGGTTTGAAGAATTTGAGGCTTGGAATGGGAATCGAAACGATCCATTTCTATTGTTGGAATTCCGATTCCCATTCCGGGAGGAATCAAATCCCTCCAAAATGATTCCCACCATGGAGGTGGGAATCAACTTTGATCCGGAAGGAATTAAGAAAAGAACTTCATTTCACCACCAGTTATTTAAATCCAAATATTAATCTATATTTAATTTTAGAATAAATTATAATTTTAAATTTGAATTTGAATTATGGATTTAAAATTTAATTTTCAATTTCTTAAGTTAAAATTTAAATTCTAATATAAGTTTGATATTTGAATTTGGTTCTAAATTTAAATTTTGACTTTGAATTTGAATTTGAATTGTAAATTTAAATTTTAAGTTCAAATTATGAGTTCAAATTTGGATTCAAATTTTGATTACAAATTTGGATATCAAATTTAAATTTTAACTAAATTTTAAATTTTTTTGAATTTCAATTTGAACATGATTCCAATTCCAATTATGATTCCTCTTGTGAACCAAACAAATTAGGGGTTTTTATCATTCCATTTTCGATTTATCATTCCATTTACGATTCCGGTCCATTCTCATTCCCATTCTGATTCCGATTTCGATTCCGATTCCTATTTTGAACCAAATGTGCCCTAAATGTCATCCAGCCACTTGTTATATCTTGTTTTGGCCTTGTGAAACTTTCTTAGATATCATGTTTTCTCCATTGCTTTATTTGCCTTTGTTTAAACCCAAGGATTCAAGTGCCGGCCCGTGCCCCCAAGGTACGGGGGGTTCTCGAACCCCCCCAAGTGCCGCGGCACGCGGCGCCGTGCCGCACGAGACAGAGCGGCACGGCGCAGTGTGCCGCGGCAGTGCCGTGCCGGCACTGTGCTCTTTTCTTTTTCTTTTTCTTTTTTTTTGCTTTTTTTTTTTGCCTTTTGCTTTTTTTTCTCCTTTGTTTTGTTCTTTGGGATACCCGAAGCATTTTGGGTACCCCACACCCCCTCAAAGATATTGCAAATCGAAAATCTACTTGTTAGGCAAATCAAAAAAATTATAATATAATTTTTTTTTTGTTTATCAATATACGGGCAAATTATTAATTTATATACCCGAGCCCTCCGCTTCCACCACAGACATCCATTTTTTCTTCACAAATTATTTTTTTCAAAATTTGTCGCACCGCAAAACTTTTGGTGAATTAAGGGAACAAAATCGAACTTAGTAAACAAATTTTGAGGCACATCAAACATAAAATTTTATTTTTGCGCTACAAGATTGAAAATGCTGATAAAATTAAAAGCTAAACTAAATCAATTAATACTTAAATTTATTTAATTTATTTGTCAAACAATTTATTGCTTAATTTTTTTGATAGATCTACTAATTTTTTGAAAAAATTAATTAAAAAATAATTTTTTTTTAAATACTTCTAAAAATATTTTTAAAAATATTTTTTTTTATTTTATAAAAGAAAGACTGTAATATGGTCAAAAGAAAGAAAGAAAGATGTCTTTGCATTTTAAAAATTCTAACCTGTAAAAATTTCTATTCTACATTAGGTATAGTTGTACTTTACATACAAAAAAGCTTACAAGTATGTTAATTGATGAGTATAATAAGCTATACATAGCAAATATTCATAATTATTTAATTAAATCTTTCAAAATAACATTATAAGAGCTTATTAAAACCAAAAAAATTGAAATAAGTCCGTGCCAAAGCGTGCCAGTAGGAGGTCATGCGTATCCATCGGCACGCAAGCGTACCACGTGTCGGCACAAAATCGTGCCGGTGCCGTACCGTGCCAGGCAGACAGCGGCACGCCCCCGTGCCACGGCACTTTAAACCTTGTTTAAACCTTCGTATATTTTGTTTGTCTTATTTCATCTTTAATCTTGTTGAACTTTGAGCATGCGTTGTTATGGGAAAGGGACTGGAAAAAGTACAAAGATTTAGTGATTAGGTTGTAAGTAGGCTAGGCTAGGCCGATAGTTAGTAGCCTAGGACAAGTACATAGGTTGTGGATCTAGGCCCATTAGGTTTTTGAACTTGTTCATAATGTCTTTTACAAGTTATTTTGAGCCAAATTTGGGTTAGCATCTGGCTATATAATATGTATACATGTAGGCATTTGGGATGCATAGTTTTTAATGTTTATTATAATAGTAATCAGATATGGTGTGCTTGATTCTTGTATACTATATACTAAGATCTAAACCAAGGTTTAAAGTGCCGTGGCACGGGGGCGTGCCGCTCTGGCCCTGGCACGGTATGGCACGGGCACGCTTCCATGCCGACACGTGGTACGCTTGCGTGCCGATGGATACGCATAACCTCCTACTGTCACGCTTTGGCACGGACTTATTTCAGTTTTTTTGGTTCCAATAAGCTCTTATAATGTTATTTTAAAAGATTTAATCAAATAATTATGAATATTTGCTATGTATAGCTTACTATATTCATCAATTAACATATGTGTAAGCTTTTTTGTATGTAAAGTACAATCATACCTAATGCAGAATAGAAATTTTTACAGGTTAGAATTTTAAAAATACAAAGACATCTTTCTTTTGACCATATTACAGTCTTTCTTTTATAAAATATAAAAAAGTTATTTTAAAAAGTATTTGAAAAAATTATTTTAAATTAATTTTTCAAAAAATTAGTAGATCTATCAAAAAAATTAAGAAATAAATTTTATGATAAATAAATTAAATAAATTTAAATATCAATTGATTTAATTTAGCTTTTAATTTTATCAGTATTTTCAATCTTCTGGCGCAAAAATAAAAAGCAAAAAAAAGCAAAAAAACCAAACAAAAAGGCAAAAAAAAAAAAAAAAAAAACTGGCACGAGCGGCACGGCACGCAGCAGCGTGCCGCTTTGTCTCGCGCGGCACGCCGCGGCACTTTGGGGGGTCCGAGACCCCCCTGTACCGTGCCCCCATCTTGGGGGCACGGTACGTGCCGGCCGGCACTTGATTCCTTGATCTAAACTTTGTTTATATCTGCCCATTAAAATTTGTACGTGTATATTTTTCGTCTTCGTCTCTTGTAAGGGTTGTCTCTAAAGACTAGTGTTACCATTTACGTCTTAACTCTCATGGATCTTTCCAGACCCAGTTGAGGATGATGAATTGATGGACGAGGGGGTTAAGAACTCTCTTGCTGTCGACTTAGAAAGGCAGATATGCAATGCAATAGACTCGCGTCTTTTGCAACATTTGGTACGTAATGACTAGTCCTCTCATTGACCTATACCAACCAAAGTTCCTTTTTTTTTCACATGAACTGGTGGGTGATAGCATTTTTCATGAGCTGAGATTTGCTTGTGGAGCAGGTGAATCTTCTATTTCAAGGCACATTATCCACTAGCTATACTGGACCGACTGATGAAGAGGTGGAAGCTGTAGGATCAATTTGCACTTTCCTACACGTGGTATTCAGTACATTGCCTCCCGAGCTCATCATGACTGGACTAGCATACCGGACTGAGCTTGTTCCCGCACTTTGGAATTTCATTAAGAAATGCCATGAGAATCAAAGATGGCCATTCTTTTCCAAGCTCATGACGAATTTACCCAGCGAAGCTCCAAACTGGCTATTGCCTCTATCAGTCTTTTCTCCTGTATATAAGTAAGACTGCATATTCTATTTTGATTCTATATTGCTAAGTATTCTTCTCTCTTTTAAATATAGTGAAATTTCGATTTTTCTTTTGTATTGACTTATGCTGTAAGTTTAATGAGATATGTTAGATTATTTTTCTTTGATCATCTTCAAATTTTAACATGATTTCCCATCATTTACCAGGCATATCTTGATGATTGTTGATAATGAAGAGTTCTATGAGCAGGAGAAACCACTTTCATTAAATGATATTAGGTCCTTAGTTATCATTCTAAAGCAGGTATTGGTGATTTTGCAATTTTGGTGTCTTTAAGTTTGATCTCTTTTTTGAGATTTCTTTCTGAAGTTCTTTGCATTATGGGAATATATTGCTTCTTTTGTTCTTTTGTGTATTTTTTGTATTGACATGGCTTCTGTGTGCAGGCCCTATGGCAACTTCTATGGACAATTCCTGCACATAACCCTTCGACTCAGAAAGCATCGACCATCCCTTCGAGGATTAAGAAACTTTCAGTGGAAAATATCAAAAGCAGAGCTAGGATTGTTATGTCTGAACTTCTGGCACAGGTACTTGGATATTTTCTGTTTGCTTTTTCCTTTTCCTTTTACTGTTTGTCTGTTTTGGCTTTTGGTGGCAATACAGTTTCCATGATTTTGAGTATTAGACCAGATATCTCTTGTTAATTTGGTTTTACTTCTTTACGTTACCGACAATTGAAGTTAAATAATTCTGTTATGGGATTATAAAGAAGGTTGATGTGAATTTACAATTTGTCCTTTATTTTGGGTTTTGTAGGTAGTTTAATAGTGCCTGTAGTAGATGAACTACCTAAAGATTATTATTTATTTTCTCATTGATTTACATATTCCAACCAAGAGCATATTAAGCTTTGGGGCCAGAGTAATATCTTCTTTTGATTCTGAAGACTGAATAGCATCTAGATTAGTTTGATGTATACAATTCTTTGTAATCTCTGTTAGATGGGCTATTACAGTGGTATAAACCTTCATAATCCAGAGTGAAATTATATAACAAATAGAGTTGTTCCCCTTTGGTTGAGCAGTTGAGCCAGAATGGGAGCTTATCCAGTTGATCTGATGTCTTATTCACATGCTAATATTTCAATAGTTGCTCCATTGGTAAAAGTTCAAAGCTCTTTGTTTTATGTAAAGTTTTTGTAATCAAACGTAAATGCCACTGGTTTCACCTAGTACCTCGTCTTTTTACACTGTTTCAGAGTGTTGCTAATAAAGAATACGAAGTGGCAGGGTTTGACTCAATGAAGAACACTACGTGGCAGCTTTAGTTTCTATTTGCATAGGATTGCATGTATTATAATAGTAAAAATAATATTTTGATTATGAGTTGAGCTCCTGCGCTTTTAAAAGCACAGGAGCATTTGTGCTTGTGATTTTTTAGCCGTCAGATTGCCTCAAGATCCGTGCAGCACTATTAACGGTGTCTTCCATTAAGTCTCCTTTACTAGTGCTGCACGGATCTTTAGGCGATCCAACAGCTAAAAAATCCTAGGCACGTTGAGTTCTTGTGCTTTTAAAAGCACAGGAGCTCAACTCTTTTGATTATATTTGTTATAATGTTATATATATCATGCAGTTGCAAGACTGGAACAACAGAAGGTCATTTACATCAGCTAGCGACTTCTATTCTCAAGAAGCAACGAACGAAAACTTCATCTCACAGGTAGTGAATTCCACTACTATTTTCCCTTTGTCTCTTTCTTCTAAGATCTTTACAGTAATGTTTTTCTTTCTCCCTCCTTGTAGGCAATACTTGGAAACACTCGGGCATCTGATATATTAAAACTCGCTCCCTTTCTTGTGCCGTTTACTAGTAGAGTCAGAGTATTCACTGTAAGCATATCATCTTCTACCTTCATCATAATAGATTAGATTTAACTTGTTGATTTCTTCATTATATACTATAATAGACAAATTTTATTAAGAAGTAAGACCGTCAGGATCTGAAAACCATGATAGACTGTCATTTCTCAATCTCTGAAGTTGTATAAGTTTTTAACATTCCTTTTATCTTAATTTAGTTCTTCTATGAATAGTCACAGTTGGCGGCTTCTAAACAAAGAAGTGGGTCCCATTCCATATTAACAAGGCACCGTTTCAAAATAAGAAGAAATCGGATTGTTGAAGATGCTTTCAACTCCCTGAGCGGATTGTCGGAGGAAGATCTTCGAGCATCAGTATGATTGCACCCCTTTTTATTTATTAGCTTAAATTTATGTTTACGATGTTTTGGAGAACTGATGAGCTGCAGTACTAGTCTTTGAACTGTTGGTCTTTGGACTTTTTAGTTGGACATTCGAGACCCAAACTTTTAGAAGCGTTCCAATTTAGTCCTCGCCTTACAGGAAGAATTATTGTCTGCACCTGGCACATCCCATATTGGTGTACCAAAAATCTATCAGCCCTTTGTTTATCTCATATTTTGATCCATATGTTGATCCAACTCTCAATATATAAGTAGAGAAATGGCTGCAACTCAATGAACATTATGTATTGGGATGTGAGATAGGATGAGGACTGATGGAAACACAGTGTCACAGTTTCCAGATGTACAAATGCACTGGGAGCAAGCACTAATATTTCTTTCTTCCCCAGTAGTAAATGAGGATGAGGAAAATATTGAACACTTTCAAAAGTTGGGGGTATTCAATGTTGAATTAAAAAGTTTGAGGACCAAAGTGAAACTTTGCTAAAAGTTTAGGAACTAATGATGCAATATGCCTATTTGAAAACCAACAATATCTATCTGTTAATTTTTGTTAAATGCTTCCAATTTCTAATTTTTCTCCACTATGTCAATGCTGCCTGTAGATCCGTGTATCTTTTGTTAATGAACTGGGAGTAGAGGAGGTTGGAATTGATGGGGGTGGAATCTTCAAAGATTTTATGGAGAACATTATTCAAGCTGCTTTTGATGTACAGTACGGGCTTTTTAAGGTTTGTAATTCTATCTTGAATATAGAAAACGATGTCTTTGTTTGACTTCATATAATAATCAAGACAAGTTATATAGACAAGTTATAGAGTTTACTTTCTGCCTAACATACTAAAAGTTGCTTAAACTAAATGTAATTATCTGCTTTTGTGCTAATGTCTATCAAAGTGCACAAAACTAAAAGTTCTTTTAAGGTGAAAATGTATGGAAATTTCCTCAACTATGTGCCATTTTGAAATGCCCCCCTCAACTATATTTTTTCTTATTGACACGCCTTTAACTTTTGTTCTTTTTGGAGTTGAGTTATTTTAGTCAATTAAATTGGGGATTTATCAAATTTGATCAGTTATTCTACTATATTATGTGATTTTCATCACCTTTAGCGGATAAAACTGGAATAAGTAATAGCTAATATAATCATTAATTTTAACAAACTTTCCATCTCAACTAACTAGAATAACTCAAATATAAAATAAATAAATAAATAAATAAATAAAGGGGGATGTCAAAGAGAAAAGTTAAAGTTTAGGGTCCTATTTCAAGATCGCACATAGTCGAGAACCTTTTTCCTCAAACTACATCTTAAGATTTTGGGAAATATTGACCATTTATTTTCATTTTCGTGATAAATTCAATGTACACCAATAAGTATAACTATGGGTTCCTACCTCTCCGATTAGTTAATGTTCTTCATTTCCTCGCCTACAAACTAAACAGGGGAGAAGTAAAGCTGGTTTTCCTTTGTGATGAACCAAATGCTAAAACTAGATCTACAATCATCATTTCTTGTCATAAGATCATGTTTGATATTAAATATTGCTCATGTTAGTTAGTGCAATATGTTGCAGTTTAATTTTCACTAATGATCTTTTTCTTTTTGTTTTCCCTCATAATGTCATTCTCACTTCTGTAGCTTTTCCACATATTTGCTACTCCTATAGGAAACGGCCGATCATCTTTTGTATCCAAACCCTGGATCAGGATTAACTCATGAACAACATCTCCAACTTTTCCATTTTCTTGGAACCCTCCTTGGAAAGGTACTTATTTTCTATTTCTCTTTTTTTGTTTGTTTAAGTAATCGAGTGAGTGGGCTCTGGGTTATCAGTTATCACAATATGATAAAATCTACACGATGATAGTTACTTTTTGTTTTCTTTTTCTCTCTTAACTATGTAGGGAGACACCAAAGTGCAAAACCATTGCCTTCAAAATTATCTTCCTCATTAGCCCTTGAATTCACTTATATCGAGAATAGTTATATGTAATCTCTTCCAAGACTATCTGCAACTTTTATATAGGATTCCCCCTTCCTCTCTTCCCCCCCTCTCCACCCCCCCCCCCCCCCCCCCCCCCCCCCCCCCCCCCCCCCCCCCCCCCCCCCCCCCCCCCCCCCCCCCCCCCCCCCCCCCCCCCCCCCCCCCCCCCCCTCCCTCCCAATGTGTAGGGTCCGTTTGGTTCGACGTAAAACCGTGAAAAATAATTTTCCGTGGAAAAAAAAATTTCGGTGGATTTCCATCAACATTTGTTTGGTTGAAAGAAAAAAATTCACATTGTTTGGTTCAGTGGAAAAAAATGAAAGAAAAAAGTTTTACGCAGCTTGAGTTTTCGTTTTCCGCCGAAAAACGGCGGAAAACGAAAACATCAATTTTTCCCCAAATCCGTAAAAATACTTTTACGGGAAAATGGTTTTACGTCGAACCAAACAAGCGGAGAAGTATTTTTCATACCGAAAACAATTTTTCGGTTCGTTTTATGCCGAACCAAACATCCCCTTAGGCATGATCTATTTGCTATGGATTCACCATTTTTAGAGGATTTTTTTGGTTAACAATGAGAATTGAATTCCATTGGATCCTTCTAATCTTGAGTGTTCTGGGAAATGGTTTCGATGATAATGCTGATGATGACTATGCATGTCTTTCTTATAGAATTTTTGCTACGGTTAAAATGCACAGTATTTAAGGAAACAACTTAAAATATTTACTTCACATTGTAAGAAACCTTTTCCTTCTAATTAGCTCTTAATCCATTCCTTTTTAATTAGCTCTTAACCATGCCATAGCAACTCTTTTTATCACTTTTAGTTGATATAGATTCTCATGATTTGATGTGAAGGAACTTAAATGGAGTTGCTGTATCTCTTTGTTTGGGTGTATCCAGTATACCATTGTTCTTATAAACCAATAATTGTAATGGTCATTGACGTATGATCAGAGGACCTTTACGTCAGTGGAAATGACCTTTTGGGTGTAATGAGTATTTTTTGCAACTGGTTTTTGTTGTTAGCTCTTGTTTGGGCACGTTTTGGTAGAAGGGCCTATGACTCTATATGATACCTTTTTAGTGGTAGAATGATGAAGTGAAGCAACCCCTCCTTTGGGCCCGGAGTTCTATGACTCTAGACGGAGAAGGGTTAATTTATATCTTAGGCACAAATAAGCCAAGAAAATAAAATCAATTCTACTTCCTATGGAGCTTCTCTAAATGTCCTATTAAATAAATAATCGCTGACAGGCCTTCAACTATTGCCCTCAACAATGATGCTTTTTGTATTTCTGCTCATTTCTACTGATGAGTTAGCCAGAGTGGTTCAAAGTGGTTCTTGCAGTGCAATTTGAGCTTCTAATCATTAGATCTTTTCAGAAAATGGTCAATTCAACTATTCTTTAACCTGCTTTGGTTTGAAAACTTGTTGAGTTTGGCCTATCTAGAATTAGAGGGAAAAAAATATAGTAAGGATGATAACTCTGAAACTGAATTCATAATACCTTTTATTATGGGTGAAAAGGAGTTGGCGGATGGTTGGTTTGCATTGATGTACACGAGGACTAGGTTGGTAGAAAAGCATACTTCCGAATATGCTGAATTTATTGCTTGTATTGTTGCTTCTAGGTTTCTTTAATCTAGAGCATGTTTTGCTCCACATATTTTACTTTTTAACTTAACAATTTGTGTTTTATCACTTGGAGGCCATTATAATCTATTGTGGATTGACTTGTGATCTACATAATCTTCTGTAGGCAATGTATGAAGGAATACTTGTTGATATTCCATTTGCAACATTCTTCCTAAGCAAATTGAAAGAAAAGTAAGGTCCCATTTGCTGCAAAATTTCTCTAGCTGTTTGAATGCCGTTTTGCTTAAATATGTCTAGGAAATAATTCAATTGTCTTGCATAACTTTGTTTCTCTTTGCATGATATTTTTTCTTGATAATCAGACACAACTATTTGCATGACTTGCCTTCGTTAGATCCAGAGTTGTATCGGCATCTGCTATTTTTGAAGGTTAGAGTTTTCCCTTATTACACTTATTGTAATTTTTTAGTAATTTCTGATGTGTTGGTATCTTCTTATATACATTGATGCATACATGTATACATTTCTGTTGGCTTGAGTATATATACCATACTAGGTGCTTCAAATTGACACTCAGGCTGATTATTTAACCATAATAAAGAGGCAACCTCTGTCTTACTGAGTTAGGAACAGTCAAAAACACTGTAACAGGTTATCCTGCTCTAGATTCTAGTTGTTATTTTGTAATATCATGTTGTTTCTTCTCGTTATATGTGCCAAATGCAGAATTTCATATGATGATTAGCTGATAGGTGACAAAAAGCTCATATTTCAATGATTATAAGGTAATCTTCACGGGATCAAATCTACTAAAAGTCAGTTAGTGCTTAGTGACATCTATATATTTTAGAAGTCAGTAAGAACTTGGCATGTGCTACATAATACATGGCCAAAGGAAGTACATTAAAAGATGCTCTTCTAAACAAAAAAAATACTGGTGTTGTTACTTTTACGAGGTTTAGTCACATGACTAAATTTGTGGAAGTTTTCAAATGTTTATCATGATTGCAATTATGTGGCATGGATGGCTTCTGGTGGAGCTATTTATGGCACTTATTGTATGTTTTGGTTAGCGATGACAATGATGAGTTATAGACGCCAAAGAAATAACTTTCATGGATTTTTATGTTCTCACTTGTGTCAACTGCCAACATGATTACTTTTAGAAACCTGCTAGTCTTAAGCTTTACAAAATCCCAAAGGACATTGCACGCCTTTCCAACCATGCCGTGGCGCGGTGTGTGCTGCTCCCATGCTGTCACTGTACGTGTCACCTCGTAGCCCATCATGTCACTGAAATGCCACTTGCATGCCACTACAACTAGGCACTTGCTTTTCTCTGTTTGTTTCTTTCTAGTTCATTCTAAATCTTCGCTAATGTGTTCTACATGGTCTTCGTTACTTAATTGATGGAATTGTTTATGATGTCAACAAATTTCTTCTAGATTTCATTGAGCAAACTTTTGGAATCAAGATTCCATCGTTTGACCATGAAATTTATTGAAATGTAAATAAAAAAATGATGCTTACATTGGGTAAATCTTAAAGATATACCATTACGTATTTACTGCAATGCTTTCTTTTTCTTATTCCTTCATATACGGTAACTTGAAAAGCATTTCTGCCATCATCCGATTTTCCACTCATTTCAATTTTTTTGACTACATATGCAGCACTATCAAGGTGATATTTCGGAACTAGAACTGTATTTTGTTATTGTAAACAATGAGTATGGAGAACAAACAGAAGAGGAACTAGTACCTGGTGGGAGAGATTTGCGTGTTACCAATGAAAATGTTATTACCTTTATTCATCTCATCTCCAACCATCGTTTGAACTATCAGGTAAAGCATATCTAGTATAGTTTCTCTCTGGCATGTACTTACTAAACTTTGATTACATTAGTAATATTTACTTTTCTCTGATTCATAGATCCGCCATCAAAGTTTACATTTCTTGCGAGGATTTCAACAACTTATCGAGAAAGAATGGATTGATATGTTCAATGAACATGAACTTCAGGTAATGTCAACTTACCATCACTGGTAATCAGTTAAAGCTATTCAGTAATTTGTCAGTATCTAATAAATTTGATCGAATATTGATCCTTCATTAGGATCTAATAACGAACTGGTGTTTTTGCCAATGTATTATCCCACTAAATGTTCGTTGGATGTTTTGAGGTCTGGTGCAAAATTTTTTGGGTTATCAAGACAGTTTTTTTTTCCCCCAATTTTTGATAGTTAACTTAAGACTATCAAGATGTCATAGACGAAGAATATTGTGCTAGATTATCTACAATGGCTTAATATGCTGCTGAAGTCAAATCCTTTATTTAAAGAAATGTGCATCTATTTGAAGGGCGATAATAGCAAACTAGCTGGCTATTTTTTTTTCCCGCTGCCTTTACTATGTTGTATGTGGAAAAATGTAGTCTTTTACACTTTGTTTTCTGTAGCTTCTTATATCTGGTTCACTGGAAAGCATGGACGTTGATGACCTTCGCTCCAATACTAAATATGCCGGCGGCTATCATCCAGTATTTTCTACTCTCTTTACATATTATAGGAAAAAAAAAACAATTCTCTCTTATTCTTCAAATTTTGTAATCTGCTCTTTTAGGCGCATTATTGGGGATGAGCATCAAGTCATTTGGCCCAAACTAGATCAACAAACAGAACCAACTTGTCTTGGTTGGTTTTGTTTGGTTTTATCAGCAATTTGGCTGGGCTGCTGTTTTGCAAATTTAGAACCAAACAAAATGAATTAATGAAATTTGTGATTCAGTGCTACATATAGCAGTTAGATTATGATCAAATTATTGTAGTGCTTAAACACTTTTACCGAAATTTTTGGGGTATTTGGGTCATTTGCTGATATGTGATTTAAGATTGTTAAGAAAACTTAACAGAAGACAGAGCTAGGTGCTTGATTGCAATAATTACAAAGTCTATGTAGTTTATTTTAACTTTTGAAGTTTAGGCGGTGATCTGTAACTGCTCTAAGCATATTTTCCACAAAAAAGAAAAAGAAAAAAAGAGTGGTTCAATTCCCAGTGAACTTGCGCCATCTGAATACACTTGGGCACTAGGATGTGCAATGCGGAATCTCCTGTTAATTTTTTCACTTGCAGTTTTGTTTAAAGGTGAACTTTTAATAAAAGAAACTTGAGATCACGCTAGTGAAGAATGAAAGCCTTTGCCTTTGCCTTTGCCCCCAACTTCTTTATCCTTTCTTGTTCTCTAGCCGATTAGTTATTCGTTGGTACTGGGATTGATAGATGTTGTTTTTGCAGGATCACCATGTTATTGAGATGTTCTGGGAGGTTGTTAAGAGCTTCTCTCTGGAGCATCAGAAGAAATTTTTAAAGTACGCGCCTTCCCTCATTATAACATGGGCATATGCATATATAATCATACGGTTGTTCTTTATGCATCTTATTATTGTTATCTTTTCTTTATTTTCCTGCAAAAGAAGAGTTCATTTTAGTACACTATGATGAGGTCATATGGTTTCTTCCGGTGGACAAGGCTTATGATACTCTGGTCCTTCCGTAGTTATATTGCCTTTTCTGACCACTTATTCTAGAGATTGTCCATACCAAATAATTGTAAATTTGTTAATTTTCTCAGTAAAAGCTAGTATTGCTACTAAACACGAAGAATTTGTAATACTAGTATCTAAGCTTGTTGGATTCATCTTCTCTTCACAATCATCTTGATCTGTTAACTATTATTCTATTATTGTGTAACTAACCAAGCTATAGTTTATGCAAGATAACTGACCATTCTCATTCACAGGTTTGTAACCGGGTGCTCTCGAGGACCTCTTCTTGGTTTCAAGTATATTGAACCGAATTTCTGCATACAGAGGTCCGTTACACCCTTCCCATTTTTATTTTCTCATCTCTGTGTTTCTGTTACCTTCTTTCATTACAAATCTTTGTTTATTCATCTGCTTCCGGTTTTGGCTTTGTTCAAATGCAGGGCTGGTTCTTTTGATGCCGCTGAAGAGGACCTCGACCGTCTGCCCACTTCAGCGACTTGCATGAACCTACTTAAGCTCCCGCCCTACAGAAGGTTAGTCTATTTAAATTCTTGTTACGCAGAATTTTTGGATCCCAGTTTGGCTTCCTTTCATTTTAGCCTTACCGTAACCAATGCGTAGCAGATAAAGTCTTGTTCTTGGTTCAGCTGTGCGCAACTTCATTTTTGTCCATACAACAATTTTTTTTAGAAAAAAAAATAAAAATCCTTCATTTTATCTTGTCTCAGAAACCAAATTGGATGACAACGTTGATTTATTAATATTTAAAGCACCTGCTACGGCCGCTGCACATGTCAACAACAATTAGATATTGATATTAAGTGAACACATTCGGCAAATTATATTTGGTAAAATAGATGAACAGTCCCTGTACCATCCCAATATTGTGGTTTGGTTCCCCTACTTTTAACCCTAGAACTTTCATATAGGCTGCCCTTTTGCCTGGACTTCAAAAAGAAAAAGAAAAATCTAATTATCTTATAAAATGACCATTTTACACCTCTGACTCCTATAAGACTGAACCACTTCAATCTACTTCAAACAGGGTTAAAACGGTCTTTTTATAATATAAGTCAGTTTTTTTTAAAAAAAAAATCTTTAACGGCCAAGGACTAAAGTGCAATATCGGGATAGAACAAGGCCAAAGTCATAATATTAGGACAGTAAGGGGGCTATCCATACATTTCTTTCTTTTATTTTACCGCGACCTTCTTTTTCTTCTCTATGACCGATGAGTTGGTGCATTTCGTTGGAACAGTAAAGAGCAGCTGCGGACCAAACTGCTGTACGCGATAAACGCAGAAGCTGGTTTCGACCTAAGTTAAGGGCCGACATCCATATTTACACGGCTAAGATCTCCGTCCGTATGATGTAACTCAAAATTAATCCGGAAGAAGCGATATTGTTGTGCTCGAACACACGAGCGTTGTCGACGGTTATCACAACTTTAGGAAAAGGTCGGTGGCGAAACACAATCCCAACTCCAAAAGCTCCTATGGAAGGAGAAATAACGCAGGGGGGGAAGATGTTTTGGGTTGTACATAACCACAGATGCCACCCGTGTAATTCTACCATACAGGTGTACAGATGTGTGGGCTCTTCTTGTATTTTTTCAAAATCTCTCTCTTGTCTTGTTTATTTGTAATATTGAACGCGCTTCTGCATGACAAAGGTTAGTTAATTGGTCTTAAATATAAACGTGTATTATTTTGTTGGCAGTAATTTTAGAGTAGCTTTCATGTTTTATAGTTTTTGTCTTCTTGCCTTTCTCTTAGGGAGTGTTTTGGTTTCGTGAAAAATATTTTAGAAAACAGGTTTTTGACCGGAAATTTTTTTTTCCATCTATTTTCTTTAGAAAAAATAGATTTTTAGGAGATCTCTTTTCAAAATATACTTTCTTATGATTTTCTGAGGAACCAATTGCCCCGTTAGTACTATATCTGAATTAGTTATATTGTGGCGTCCCCTAACCAATCAGATTGTTCGTCTTGAGTTTATCCATATTATTATAGTTATTAGAAAAATATTTTTATTATATTTTTTTCTCAAAAAGAGTGAGCTTATCCGTACCATTATAGTTATTAGAAAAATATTTTTATTGTACTTTTTTTTAAAAAAATAGAGAAGTGATTGACTAATTATTGATGATGTAGTGTAAGTGTGACATAGTAAATTTTCTCTATCTGATGAGGTGGTTGGATGCCTTCCTGATTTATCTTATTGGCAGTTGGATGCTTTCCTGATCTTTCTTGTTGGCCTCAAAACCCATTAAGATAAGTTCCTTCTAGGCAGGTTTGAGGAGATCCATCTTTTGTCAAAGATTTACCTGTTCCTTGCAGGTTTTTGGTGTTTCCACCGCATTGCGCGCACCATTACTTCGACCATTCGCGTGCTCTACCCACCTTTCCACACTCCAAGCTATTATCTTGTCATGTGACCAAAAAAAAAAGGGGGAAAATTGGTTCTATGAAAAATTGCTCCCCCAAAGGTGCTTTCATCAAAGAACATTAGTTAACGCCTGATCGGGTTCTACCGTTAGATGTAGTACTCTCAAATAAAAAATTAATAATAATTTCCAAAATCCTAAATCCTAAACCTTCAAAAACTAAAATAATAATTTTATGAGTTTATGGTGCACCAAATAATTTCCCCTGCTATTTTTTTATTGGGAGATCAGCGAACCCATCAGGGAGGCAACCCCAAATGGACATCAGCAAGAAAGTTTTGTCCATAAGATAGAATAAAATTCATATAGGTAATTATTAAATGTACCATAACTACTAATAGAAATAAAATAAACATTACAGTTATATCCCTTTGCAGCAAATTAGAACTTCCATGGTGCAATTTTCAGTGCATTTTCGGGGGTATAAAAAAAAAAAAAAACCTCTTTAACAATGGAAAAGGTAAAAGGTGCAATGTAACGTCGGCAAAACGAAATACAGAAGCTTAGAACTTTGTCCTGAGACGGGGAGCAACTATGAAGCTGGGAAGAGCGAAAAAGAAGAAGAAAAAAAGGAAACAAAAGAAAGAAAGAAAGAAACACATGCTGTTATGACAAATTTTACACTACCAAATATTAATTTCCTGTGTGGTTGGTTAAACAACACTAAATGCTACTGATTGTAGCGTAGACGTAAAGCGGGATGCGATCGTTTGCGAAGCAAACTGTTGGATCTGTTTCTTGGCATCTGCATTACACAAGAAATAGTACTTACATTTTCGGTAAACATGATAGAGTGATATCTCATAATAATGGGATTAGTGAACGATACAAAGATAATGATCACAGAACGAAAAATATAAGCCAATAAGCAAAGAGCGTATACGTATGTCTACATCGATTAATTTAAATAAAGACATTTTTTAGACGAAAAATAAGTAATCAAGCATAAATATAGTGTTTCTATATGAAGTCAATCTAATCCAAACCCGGCCCACTATTGTCCGTAGACGTTAGAATTAGTCTTATCATTGATGAGGAAAAACTCGACGATCGATTGTAAGAGATACACTAGTCCAGAAAACCAGAAAAGCATTAAATATAATCTATTAGTTGTTCATCTAGAATTAGTTACAAAGCTAATCTCATTAGTGTAAGAAATACAACCAAATATCTAACTAATCGTCAACACTGCATTTATTTTATTGTCAATGAATGGAATTAAATATGTAAAGCATCAATATATACGAGGAAGTTTAGACAGCTTCAAGTCAACAAAAAAAAAAAAGGCCAAAAAAAAAAATGAAACCCATTGGAAGTTCATCAAGCGCAAGCAATTTATGATTACCCACATTACGAAAGTCATGCTTGTCTAGTTTAAAAGTAGAAATGCTCACTTTTCTTAAATAAAAAGAAAGACTTTCCTAATAACAATCCACATCCAGTAATAGAATATAGACAAATGAAAGAACAAACCTCAGCAATCAAATGGATAAAATTGTACAAGATATTTTACGCAAAAAGTCTGGAGAAGGAGAGATTGAAAATATTCAATACCTTTGCGACATTTAGTGAAGCCAACAATGTTTGCAACGCTGAGGCTCAAGCAAACTCCGACTACGAGTAGATAATCAGCTTGAAATCTAATGAGTGAAAAAATTCCCAAGAATACCCAAGCAACAGCCTGAATAAATAGAAGTGTGCTTAGTTGTTGATTTTTACGAAAGCATCTTAATGTAGCTATTTTATATCTGTTTATTATGTACTGAATCTGAACTAAAAGTTCACCAGAATCCAAAGGTTCTAACTTGATCTTATATAAGAATCATGAATTTCGGTTGACATGCTCTATATCATGATATATATCTCCTTTTTTTTTTCCAACGAGAACCATGGATACTGCATCTCAATTGTTTTGTTATTTCTTTATTTCGGGAATATGACATGCAAAGGCTATACCAAGTGAAGCTCAGCTCCCTTTTCACTAGTTTGGTTAATATTTAGTAACCACTGCGAAGAAAATAGTCTCATTTAAGAAACTATGTTTTTACGAATCCTGCCACACGTTCTATTAGATTGTGCAACATATTTTGCCTAAACATAATATCATGCCGTACTTTCTTAAGGTATCCGGTTATTATGATTGGTGAAACGGTTTGTCTACTTTTATTTGGATATGTGACATATGCTGAAATGATGTCGGCTGGATTTATGCGTGGGGTCATATACCACTGATTTGTGAAATAGTTTGTGTTTTGTATTTAATTTTTAAATAGTTATGTCGCCTTTCGTATTATTTATCAAAGGGTGAAACAATAAAAATGAACACAATTGATGACTTGTTAGGCCTTTCCAAACAATGTAAATGATTGGAATTCATTTCCATTCCGTTTTGTTGCAAACAGATTAATTAATTTCCCACCGAATCGAACTAAATCTTGTCAAATATGATGAATTAAAGAAATAGATGCAACCGAACATACAGTTCAAAGGAGGAACAAAAACGGAACTAGTTAATCAAAAAATAAATGACAATAAGAGAACACAAAAGATTCTAAACATGCAAATTTACAAGATAATCAGGCAACTCTATTGCTTTAATGTACTAACCGATAGATAAAGCGTCCACCAGAACAGCCACGAATCCTTCTTATTCATCCGAGCAAGGGACTGCATCGAATCGAAGAAAACAAGGAAGAAGGAAACAATTAAGCCACCATATTACCTTCAATTAAGAAACATTTATCGGAGAATTGAAGAACCGCAAACTACGAAACAGAAACATTATAAACCTCCTGATCTAGACATTCGAACTTCCACACGCTCTCTCCCTGCTCGTTAATCTCGTTCCACCACCGCAACCCGACCAATATCCGCCCGCTCACATTCTTAACAACCCAGAAATCGAGGGCCGCGAGAAGAACCGTAACGACGAAGATAATCACAAAGCTATCAAAAAACAGAGCGGATAACACGTAGAACGCCAACGCCGCGGCCTATAGATATATGAACAAGCTCAATTAATAAGATACAACAAAACGAGCCCACAATAGTGGCCATATCCCAATACTTACCTTGAAGATCACATGAAAGAAGCACGTCTTAGGGTTCGCATAGTTCTCCTCAGTATTCTACACGCACAGAAACAGCATATTACTCTCAGATCTGAATCGGAGAAGAGAAAACGAGCTAAATCCATGCATTTAATCAGCGATCGACACTTGATCTACCCCAGATCGAAGGGCAATCCGATAATTAGATCAAAAAACGCCGAAACGCAGATCAAATTGCATTGGAAACCGATTAAAACTACGAGATCGGGACACGAAGACTAGGGTCGATCAAAACCCTAGGTGGAGAGATCGAGAGGGGGTCGAGCGCACATCGCCCTAACCCTAAAGAGGCGATCCGTGCGATGAAACCCAGGGATCTGAGGAGGGATGGGGAAGGGATTCGCCATTAGCGTACCTGGATTCGATCCATCGATCGATCGCTCGTTGTGAGGATCCCGAATCCCTCGACGACGCCTCTTTCGTTCTTGGATCGAATGGGGAGGGGGTGAGACGAAGAAAACGAAAAATAATAAAATAATAATAAGGGGAAAAATTGTAGAGAGACCCCTAAAGTACTTTAGCTCTCTCTTTGTATATTTTTTACTTTTGTGATTAGACCCTCTAAACTCTATTAATTAGTTCAACAGGCCCCTCTTCTCAGGATCTAAGATTTTTTTTTGCAATAAGCCCCTCAAAAAAAGATTTTTACAAATAGCCTCAATAAATATATATTTGCACAAATGATATTTTCCCTGCCACACGAGCGTCACGCTAAACTAGGTAGTGGACTCCCGTGTATTAGATCACCATATATATTAGAGAAGTATTTTTATATATTATGAGAGAACTTGTAGAGGCTTCACTTTGGGAGATGAAAATGTATGTTATTGTATATGCATGTGTGTAATATGTATGAAGATGATATATTTTGGATTGATATATGTGAAGCTTGAATGTTTTAGTTGTAATAGCTAAGTATTCATATCTCTCGCTCTTCTATAATTGCCCTTGTGTAATTTATGTATGTTGATTATTTTTTCTGGGCAAAACTCTATGTACATTATGTTGTTGAGCCTTGGGCGGACAAGGGAGGCTCTGTCCGTTCGGCTATCTATGCGCGCGTCCGGACCGACCAAAGTGGTGGTCGCGGGGCGTGACAACAAGAGAGGGCTATTTGGGCATTCTGAAGTTGAATATGATGATCCAATTAGTTTGTTTGAACCCATGCTCCTTTTTGTCTTTATCACCGTGTTTGAACACGAGAATCGAATCATTGTGTTTAACCACGATGATTGGATCATTGTGTTCAACTTGATAAGGCCCTCTCCTATCCAACTTGATGCTCGCGTAGCCGGAAGAGAGTCGTTTATGCAATATAAATTTACTAGGACCATTTTTTAAAAAAAGTTTGTGGGGGCTAAATACCAAAAAAAAAATCCCAAGATCCAGCAATCTCTAATCACCCGTGGCCACCATTTTGCGGGTATGGGTAGTAGTTTTTTTACTCAAAATTTTGGATAAAATGAAATTGTCGATATTTTGGGCGACCCTCCAATGCCGGCGTCTTTTTTATTCTTTTTTTAAAAAATTTAAAAAAAAAGATAAGTGAATACACATCTGACCACAAAATACTCATCTATGGTCTTAAAACTATATAGTCTACTTATTTAAAGACTATCTGTTGCATGTTGTGTTTAAACAGTAATTTATGTTATGATATTTAAAATTTTTTTTTTTTTTTTTTTTTTTTTGTGTTTGAAAACTGTATGAACAAAAAAAAAAATCTTGCAGGTAACCCACATACTCGCCTATCTGCCCGCCCGTGAGCAGGTTTGGGAGGAGATATTGGCTATCCAAAAATTTGCGGATAAATTTAATCCATACCAGCATGATTCACGGGTATGATGACCCACCCGTAAATTACACAACCCGCTTATTTGTTAGGTCATTTACTAATTATACAAGTAGCATGTATCATATTGTAAAGCTTTAAAACATTTAAAAAATTATTTTTTTATTCTAACACATAAAATTATTTGCTTTTGAAGACACTCAAATTAAATCTAGCTTGTTTGTTTGCCGACACCTAATTTTCAGGTTAAAAATAATTTTCATTAAACTAAATTGTAGAAACAAATTATTTTTCGCTACTGTTTGTTTGATGAAAAGTCAACGTTTCGGAGTTAAAATTCCTCCATTCTCTATATAAAATTTTCGCATTGTTACACGAAAATTGAAAAAATTACAACAATTGATTATTTTTATTATGTTTTTCTACTACTCTCTTATAATTGACTTCACCACCGGTCAAAGCAATGTCAATTACAACACTTCAGAAAAAAATTAAGTCACAGTTGAATTCAATTTATAATAATAAAAGAAAATAATTTTTCTACAACTAGCTTTTTGGGAAATTTATTTTTCAAAATTTATGGTAAATTAATATTTTTAATTTTTTGATTTTTTAAAGAAAAAATGATAATGCTAGTTTTCAATAAAATTTGAAAAAAAGCTTTTTAAAAATATTACTTTTTCTTAGAACCTAACTGACGAAAAATTGAAAAAAAAAATTTATATAGAAATTTTTTTCCTCGAATTTTCTTTTTCACGCTTTTTCTAGGAACCAAACAGCTTCTTAGCTAAAAATATGAAGTCATCATCTTATTCTTTTCTTAGGACCGATCCGCTATAATGAAATTAACATAATTTACTATCTATAACTGCTTTAGTTAAGCTTTAAGAAAAATTCTATTTATTCTAATTATTAAACTCTTTACCACTTGCGTTAAAGACGGTCGATTACCGAAAAGTCGTTTTCAATCGGAAAATCAGTTGTAGACAAGCAAATAGACCCTCGGTGTAAGAAACCGGCTACACCGGGTGCACGCAAATAATTTTCCCCTACCACGTGCGACGCACGTGCGCTCTCCGCGCTAAATAGTAAATATAAATACAACCACTACAAGGACGGATCGAGCCCTAGGGTTTTACTCCCCTCCTCTTCCTCATTTCTCCCCCAATTCCTCAAAAAAAAAACGGAAAAAAAAAAAACTATAGAAAAAGGAGAGCGGGGGAAATCGCGTCGCCTCCTCTCTCTCTCTCCTCCAAATCTTGCCCTAATTCGTTCCTTTCTCGAACGACGGTGAGATCTCTAAACGCTCTTCTCCTCTTTTGATCAATTTCGAGGGTTTTCTAGGGTTCTGATCGGGGTTTTTTGGGGCTTGGTAGGGTTCTTCTAGCCTGTGTAGGTGTTATGGTGTTTTGTTTCGTCGATTCTCGTTTAGGGTGTATGGTTTCTTATCAAGTTTGGTGTTTGAGCGGGATTAGGTCATGAGCAGGTGATAAATCGTAATTTCAGCTGTTGTTTTAGGTGGATGTAGTGAGATGTTTGAATAGTTTCATACTTCGTTTATTGGATCCTTCCTTGCTGTTATATTGTTGCAAGAGCTTTTATTTTATTAGATCTTTTGTTTTAGATGTATGAGTAGGTTGGCGTTTAACTATTTCTTGTGTTTTCTTCGTGGACTGTGAAGCATTTTGGCATTGCATTTTGATTGAAGTATTAGTATGTAAATGGGCACATCAATGGCTTTGTGATGAGTGTCTTCACATTTGGTCGGCAGCTGAGTATGGCGTATGTTGGTTTTCCTTAGTGATTTTTTTTGGTTTTCTAGGTTTACAAGATGTGCATCAATTCCTTTGACCATTCTTAGTGTTTTCTGCATTTCTAAATTTCACTAACTAAGATTGTTTCAGTCAAAATATGTAATGAACTCGTATGGTTGATTTTCATTTTCTTAATTACTTTCGGAATAGAAAGCTACCTTTTTTACCAGTAATTGTGTTTGAACCACTTATTACTCGAAACTTTAAGTTTCTGTTGGCATTTGCTGGTAATTTACAAGTTTACTGATTGACCAATCATCTCAGCTATAACTGTGCTGGTTTTCTTAGGTATTGGAATTCAAGTTGCTTTTAGAGATATGCTGATTTGTGAGGTTCAGAAAATTACATTTTACTTATCGTTCCTTGCGGGACAAATCCCATTTCATGTCATGAGATTTATGGAACTATTTTTTTTTATTTTAAATTTAGTGCTTTGCATGTTGAAGCAGTGAGCTCCTTGCTAATGAAAGTTATCTTTTTTGTGTTGTTTCCTCCTGAACTCACTATATAATAAATTTCTATTCCCGTTGTGGGAAACTTGTCACAGGCGTGCTTAGTATAATTAAGCATCAGAATGGCTACGGCAGGAGCAGCTGCAGATTCACTGGGTCCGCGTTTTGGTCCAGAAGACCCCACGCTCCCAAAGCCCTGGAAAGGGCTTATTGATGGGAGCACTGGCCTCTTATATTATTGGAACCCCGACACAAATGTTACCCAATATGAGAGACCTGCTGGCTCCGCCCCGCCATTGCCATCTGGCCCTCCTCCCTCTGCAACAACTCCAAACCTTGCGTCGACTTCTCTGATGCCTACCGTAGCTTCGAACAGTGTTGTATCGCAGCAAACCACCCCACAAACTGTTCAAGCTGGGCAGCAAATGCAAGCAAACCAGCTAATGCAGCAGCAACAGCCTCAGCAGATGTCTCAGCAAGCA